>JAQNBH010000015.1:12431345-13031345 GCA_028752905.1 Cladorhizidae sp. MBARI D1340-BT2
GCTAGACTATTAGTATGGGTGCATGTAGACTGGAGCTAGACTATTAGTATGGGTGCAGGTAGACTGGAGGCTAGACTATTAGTATGAGTGCAGGTAGACTGGAGGCTAGACTATTAGTATGGGTGCAGGGAGACTGGAGGCTAGACTATTAGTATGAGTGCAGGTAGACTGGAGGCTAGACTATTAGTATGGGTGCAGGGAGACTGGAGGCTAGACTATTAGTATGGGTGCAGGTAGACTGGAGGCTAGACTATTAGTATGGGTGCAGGTAGACTGGAGGCTAGACTATTAGTATGGGTGCAGGTAGACTGGAGGCTAGACTATTAGTATGGGTGCAGGTAGACTGGAGGCTAGACTATTAGTATGGGTGCAGGTAGACTGGAGGCTAGACTATTAGTATGGGTGCAGGTAGACTGGAGGCTAGACTATTAGTATGGGTGCAGGTAGACTGGAGGCTAGACTATTAGTATGGGTGCAGGTAGACTGGAGGCTAGACTATTAGTATGGGTGCAGGTAGACTGGAGGCTAGACTATTAGTATGGGTGCAGGTAGACTGGAGGCTAGACTATTAGTATGGGTGCAGGTAGACTGGAGGCTAGACTATTAGTATGGGTGCAGGTAGACTGGAGGCTAGACTATTAGTATGGGTGCAGGTAGACTGGAGGCTAGACTATTAGTATGGGTGCAGGTAGACTGGAGGCTAGACTATTAGTATGGGTGCAGGTAGACTGGAGGCTAGACTATTAGTATGGGTGCAGGTAGACTGGAGGCTAGACTATTAGTATGGGTGCAGGTAGACTGGAGGCTAGACTATTAGTATGGGTGCAGGGAGACTGGAGGCTAGACTATTAGTATGGGTGCAGGGAGACTGGAGGCTAGACTATTAGTATGGGTGCAGGGAGACTGGAGGCTAGACTATTAGTATGGGTGCAGGTAGACTGGAGGCTAGACTATTAGTATGGGTGCAGGTAGACTGGAGGCTAGACTATTAGTATGGGTGCAGGTAGACTGGAGGCTAGACTATTAGTATGGTGCAGGTAGACTGGAGGCTAGACTATTAGTATGGGTGCAGGTAGACTGGAGGCTAGACTATTAGTATGGGTGCAGGGAGACTGGAGGCTAGACTATTAGTATGGGTGCAGGGAGACTGGAGGCTAGACTATTAGTATGGGTGCAGGGAGACTGGAGGCTAGACTATTAGTATGGGTGCAGGTAGACTGGAGGCTAGACTATTAGTATGGGTGCAGGTAGACTGGAGGCTAGACTATTAGTATGAGTGCAGGTAGACTGGAGGCTAGACTATTAGTATGGGTGCAGGGAGACTGGAGGCTAGACTATTAGTATGGGTGCAGGGAGACTGGAGGCTAGACTATTAGTATGGGTGCAGGTAGACTGGAGGCTAGACTATTAGTATGGGTGCAGGGAGACTGGAGGCTAGACTATTAGTATGGGTGCAGGTAGACTGGAGGCTAGACTATTAGTATGAGTGCAGGTAGACTGGAGGCTAGACTATTAGTATGGGTGCAGGGAGACTGGAGGCTAGACTATTAGTATGGGTGCAGGGAGACTGGAGGCTAGACTATTAGTATGGGTGCAGGTAGACTGGAGGCTAGACTATTAGTATGGGTGCATGTAGACTGGAGGCTAGACTATTAGTATGGGTGCAGGTAGACTGGAGGCTAGACTATTAGTATGGGTGCAGGTAGACTGGAGGCTAGACTATTAGTATGAGTGCAGGTAGACTGGAGGCTAGACTATTAGTATGGGTGCAGGGAGACTGGAGGCTAGACTATTAGTATGGTGCAGGTAGACTGGAGGCTAGACTATTAGTATGGGTGCATGTAGACTGGAGGCTAGACTATTAGTATGGGTGCAGGTAGACTGGAGGCTAGACTATTAGTATGGGTGCAGGTAGACTGGAGGCTAGACTATTAGTATGGTGCAGGGAGACTGGAGGCTAGACTATTAGTATGGGTGCAGGTAGACTGGAGGCTAGACTATTAGTATGGGTGCAGGGAGACTGGAGGCTAGACTATTAGTATGGGTGCAGGGAGACTGGAGGCTAGACTATTAGTATGGGTGCAGGTAGACTGGAGGCTAGACTATTAGTATGGGTGCAGGTAGACTGGAGGCTAGACTATTAGTATGGGTGCAGGTAGACTGGAGGCTAGACTATTAGTATGGGTGCAGGTAGACTGGAGGCTAGACTATTAGTATGGGTGCAGGGAGACTGGAGGCTAGACTATTAGTATGGGTGCAGGTAGACTGGAGGCTAGACTATTAGTATGGGTGCAGGTAGACTGGAGGCTAGACTATTAGTATGGTGCAGGTAGACTGGAGGCTAGACTATTAGTATGGGTGCAGGAGACTGGAGGCTAGACTATTAGTATGGGTGCAGGTAGACTGGAGGCTAGACTATTAGTATGGGTGCAGGTAGACTGGAGGCTAGACTATTAGTATGGGTGCAGGTAGACTGGAGGCTAGACTATTAGTATGGGTGCAGGTAGACTGGAGGCTAGACTATTAGTATGGGTGCAGGGAGACTGGAGGCTAGACTATTAGTATGGGTGCAGGTAGACTGGAGGCTAGACTATTAGTATGGCTGCAGGGAGACTGGAGGCTAGACTATTAGTATGGGTGCAGGTAGACTGGAGGCTAGACTATTAGTATGGGTGCAGGTAGACTGGAGGCTAGACTATTAGTATGGGTGCAGGTAGACTGGAGGCTAGACTATTAGTATGGGTGCAGGGAGACTGGAGGCTAGACTATTAGTATGGGTGCAGGTAGACTGGAGGCTAGACTATTAGTATGGGTGCAGGTAGACTGGAGGCTAGACTATTAGTATGGGTGCAGGTAGACTGGAGGCTAGACTATTAGTATGGGTGCAGGGAGACTGGAGGCTAGACTATTAGTATGGGTGCATGTAGACTGGAGGCTAGACTATTAGTATGGGTGCAGGTAGACTGGAGGCTAGACTATTAGTATGGGTGCAGGTAGACTGGAGGCTAGACTATTAGTATGGGTGCAGGGAGACTGGAGGCTAGACTATTAGTATGGGTGCATGTAGACTGGAGGCTAGACTATTAGTATGGGTGCAGGTAGACTGGAGGCTAGACTATTAGTATGGGTGCAGGTAGACTGGAGGCTAGACTATTAGTATGGGTGCAGGGAGACTGGAGGCTAGACTATTAGTATGGGTGCAGGGAGACTGGAGGCTAGACTATTAGTATGGGTGCAGGTAGACTGGAGGCTAGACTATTAGTATGGCTGCAGGTAGACTGGAGGCTAGACTATTAGTATGGGTGCAGGTAGACTGGAGGCTAGACTATTAGTATGGGTGCAGGGAGACTGGAGGCTAGACTATTAGTATGGGTGCATGTAGACTGGAGGCTAGACTATTAGTATGGGTGCAGGAGACTGGAGGCTAGACTATTAGTATGGGTGCAGGTAGACTGGAGGCTAGACTATTAGTATGGGTGCAGGTAGACTGGAGGCTAGACTATTAGATATGGGTGCAGGTAGACTGGAGGCTAGACTATTAGTATGGGTGCAGGGAGACTGGAGGCTAGACTATTAGTATGGGTGCAGGTAGACTGGAGGCTAGACTATTAGTATGGGTGCAGGTAGACTGGAGGCTAGACTATTAGTATGGGTGCAGGGAGACTGGAGGCTAGACTATTAGTATGGGTGCAGGGAGACTGGAGGCTAGACTATTAGTATGGGTGCAGGGAGACTGGAGGCTAGACTATTAGTATGGGTGCAGGGAGACTGGAGGCTAGACTATTAGTATGGGTGCAGGTAGACTGGAGGCTAGACTATTAGTATGGGTGCAGGTAGACTGGAGGCTAGACTATTAGTATGGGTGCAGGTAGACTGGAGGCTAGACTATTAGTATGGGTGCATGTAGACTGGAGGCTAGACTATTAGTATGGGTGCAGGGAGACTGGAGGCTAGACTATTAGTATGGGTGCAGGGAGACTGGAGGCTAGACTATTAGTATGGGTGCAGGTAGACTGGAGGCTAGACTATTAGTATGGGTGCAGGTAGACTGGAGGCTAGACTATTAGTATGGGTGCAGGTAGACTGGAGGCTAGACTATTAGTATGGGTGCAGGTAGACTGGAGGCTAGACTATTAGTATGGGTGCAGGGAGACTGGAGGCTAGACTATTAGTATGGGTGCAGGGAGACTGGAGGCTAGACTATTAGTATGGGTGCAGGTAGACTGGAGGCTAGACTATTAGTATGGGTGCAGGGAGACTGGAGGCTAGACTATTAGTATGGGTGCAGGGAGACTGGAGGCTAGACTATTAGTATGGGTGCAGGGAGACTGGAGGCTAGACTATTAGTATGGGTGCAGGTAGACTGGAGGCTAGACTATTAGTATGGGTGCAGGTAGACTGGAGGCTAGACTATTAGTATGGGTGCAGGTAGACTGGAGGCTAGACTATTAGTATGGGTGCAGGTAGACTGGAGGCTAGACTATTAGTATGGGTGCAGGGAGACTGGAGGCTAGACTATTAGTATGAGTGCAGGGAGACTGGAGGCTAGACTATTAGTATGGGTGCATGTAGACTGGAGGCTAGACTTAGTATGGGTGCAGGTAGACTGGAGGCTAGACTATTAGTATGGGTGCAGGTAGACTGGAGGCTAGACTATTAGTATGGGTGCAGGTAGACTGGAGGCTAGACTATTAGTATGAGTGCAGGTAGACTGGAGGCTAGACTATTAGTATGGGTGCAGGTAGACTGGAGGCTAGACTATTAGTATGGGTGCAGGTAGACTGGAGGCTAGACTATTAGTATGGGTGCAGGTAGACTGGAGGCTAGACTATTAGTATGGGTGCAGGGAGACTGGAGGCTAGACTATTAGTATGGGTGCAGGTAGACTGGAGGCTAGACTATTAGTATGGGTGCAGGTAGACTGGAGGCTAGACTATTAGTATGGGTGCAGGTAGACTGGAGGCTAGACTATTAGTATGGGTGCAGGGAGACTGGAGGCTAGACTATTAGTATGGGTGCAGGGAGACTGGAGGCTAGACTATTAGTATGGGTGCAGGTAGACTGGAGGCTAGACTATTAGTATGGGTGCAGGTAGACTGGAGGCTAGACTATTAGTATGGGTGCAGGTAGACTGGAGGCTAGACTATTAGTATGGGTGCAGGTAGACTGGAGGCTAGACTATTAGTATGGGTGCAGGGAGACTGGAGGCTAGACTATTAGTATGGGTGCAGGTAGACTGGAGGCTAGACTATTAGTATGGGTGCAGGTAGACTGGAGGCTAGACTATTAGTATGGGTGCAGGGAGACTGGAGGCTAGACTATTAGTATGAGTGCAGGGAGACTGGAGGCTAGACTATTAGTATGGGTGCAGGGAGACTGGAGGCTAGACTATTAGTATGGGTGCAGGTAGACTGGAGGCTAGACTATTAGTATGGGTGCATGTAGACTGGAGGCTAGACTATTAGTATGGGTGCAGGGAGACTGGAGGCTAGACTATTAGTATGAGTGCAGGGAGACTGGAGGCTAGACTATTAGTATGGGTGCAGGGAGACTGGAGGCTAGACTATTAGTATGGGTGCAGGGAGACTGGAGGCTAGACTATTAGTATGAGTGCAGGGAGACTGGAGGCTAGACTATTAGTATGAGTGCAGGGAGACTGGAGGCTAGACTATTAGTATGGGTGCATGTAGACTGGAGGCTAGACTATTAGTATGGGTGCAGGGAGACTGGAGGCTAGACTATTAGTATGGGTGCAGGGAGACTGGAGGCTAGACTATTAGTATGGGTGCAGGTAGACTGGAGGCTAGACTATTAGTATGGGTGCAGGGAGACTGGAGGCTAGACTATTAGTATGGGTGCATGTAGACTGGAGGCTAGACTATTAGTATGAGTGCAGGGAGACTGGAGGCTAGACTATTAGTATGGGTGCAGGTAGACTGGAGGCTAGACTATTAGTATGAGTGCAGGGAGACTGGAGGCTAGACTATTAGTATGGGTGCAGGTAGACTGGAGGCTAGACTATTAGTATGAGTGCAGGGAGACTGGAGGCTAGACTATTAGTATGGGTGCAGGTAGACTGGAGGCTAGACTATTAGTATGGGTGCAGGGAGACTGGAGGCTAGACTATTAGTATGGGTGCAGGTAGACTGGAGGCTAGACTATTAGTATGGGTGCAGGCAGACTGGAGGCTAGACTATTAGTATGGGTGCAGGTAGACTGGAGGCTAGACTATTAGTATGGGTGCAGGGAGACTGGAGGCTAGACTATTAGTATGGGTGCAGGGAGACTGGAGGCTAGACTATTAGTATGGGTGCAGGGAGACTGGAGGCTAGACTATTAGTATGGGTGCAGGGAGACTGGAGGCTAGACTATTAGTATGGGTGCAGGGAGACTGGAGGCTAGACTATTAGTATGGGTGCAGGGAGACTGGAGGCTAGACTATTAGTATGGGTGCAGGGAGACTGGAGGCTAGACTATTAGTATGGGTGCAGGTAGACTGGAGGCTAGACTATTAGTATGGGTGCAGGTAGACTGGAGGCTAGACTATTAGTATGGGTGCAGGCAGACTGGAGGCTAGACTATTAGTATGGGTGCAGGCAGACTGGAGGCTAGACTATTAGTATGGGTGCAGGTAGACTGGAGGCTAGACTATTAGTATGGGTGCAGGTAGACTGGAGGCTAGACTATTAGTATGGGTGCAGGGAGACTGGAGGCTAGACTATTAGTATGGGTGCAGGGAGACTGGAGGCTAGACTATTAGTATGGGTGCAGGTAGACTGGAGGCTAGACTATTAGTATGGGTGCAGGGAGACTGGAGGCTAGACTATTAGTATGGGTGCAGGTAGACTGGAGGCTAGACTATTAGTATGGGTGCAGGTAGACTGGAGGCTAGACTATTAGTATGGGTGCAGGGAGACTGGAGGCTAGACTATTAGTATGGGTGCAGGTAGACTGGAGGCTAGACTATTAGTATGGGTGCAGGTAGACTGGAGGCTAGACTATTAGTATGGGTGCAGGTAGACTGGAGGCTAGACTATTAGTATGGGTGCAGGGAGACTGGAGGCTAGACTATTAGTATGGGTGCAGGTAGACTGGAGGCTAGACTATTAGTATGGGTGCATGTAGACTGGAGGCTAGACTATTAGTATGGGTGCAGGTAGACTGGAGGCTAGACTATTAGTATGGGTGCAGGGAGACTGGAGGCTAGACTATTAGTATGGGTGCATGTAGACTGGAGGCTAGACTATTAGTATGGGTGCAGGTAGACTGGAGGCTAGACTATTAGTATGGGTGCAGGTAGACTGGAGGCTAGACTATTAGTATGGGTGCAGGTAGACTGGAGGCTAGACTATTAGTATGGGTGCAGGTAGACTGGAGGCTAGACTATTAGTATGGGTGCATGTAGACTGGAGGCTAGACTATTAGTATGGGTGCAGGGAGACTGGAGGCTAGACTATTAGTATGGGTGCAGGTAGACTGGAGGCTAGACTATTAGTATGGGTGCAGGTAGACTGGAGGCTAGACTATTAGTATGGGTGCAGGTAGACTGGAGGCTAGACTATTAGTATGGGTGCCGGGAGACTGGAGGCTAGACTATTAGTATGGGTGCAGGGAGACTGGAGGCTAGACTATTAGTATGGGTGCAGGGAGACTGGAGGCTAGACTATTAGTATGGGTGCAGGTAGACTGGAGGCTAGACTATTAGTATGGGTGCAGGTAGACTGGAGGCTAGACTATTAGTATGGGTGCAGGGAGACTGGAGGCTAGACTATTAGTATGGGTGCAGGGAGACTGGAGGCTAGACTATTAGTATGGGTGCAGGTAGACTGGAGGCTAGACTATTAGTATGGGTGCAGGTAGACTGGAGGCTAGACTATTAGTATGGGTGCAGGTCTGGCTGGTGCAGGGAACTAGAGCTAGGGGTGGCTGGAGGGACTAGAGCTGTAGGGCTGGATGGTGTAGAGACTATAAGGCTGGCTGGTTCAGGGACTAGAGTAAGGGCCAGGGACTAGAGCAAGGGCTGGCTGGTGCAGGAAGGGCTGGCTGGTGTAGGGACTAGAGTAAGGGCTGGCTGGTACATAGAGCTAGGGCTGGCTGGTTCAGGGACTAGAGCTAGGGCTGGCTGGTACAGGGTCTAGAGCTAGGGCTGGCTGGTACAGGGACTAGAGCTAGGGCTGGCTGGTACAGGGACTAGAGCTAGGGCTGGCTGGTACAGGGACTAGAGCTAGGGCTGGCTGGTACAGGGACTACAGCTAGGGCTGGCTGTTACATGGACTAGATCTAGGGCTGGCTAGTGCACTGTAGGGACGAGGGCAAGAGTTAGGGCTGAAGGGGCAAGGGGTAAGACTGGTGCAGGGACTGGGGCAAGAGCTACTGTAGGGCTGGTTCAGGGACTAGGGCACGGGGTAAGGCTGGTGCAGGGAGGAGGACTAGGGGAATGATGGGTAAAAGACTAGGTGCCACATAGAATTATTCCTTCTATACATGAATGTTCTCTAATTCATGGAACCTATATCTGCTTTGTCTCTGCATGCGCAGGATGTGCCAAGAACTACCACAAAAAGTGTGCATACCGAGTGCCCAATAACTGCACGAGACTGAAGGATACGGACGGCGTGTCCAACCCTCCCCCCCTCACCCCCAGACAGAGCGAAGTGTGGAGCGGCCGCCCTCTCTGGATAGACCGCACCCTCAAGAGCCGGCACCACGTGCCACACACATTCTATGTGCACACAATCAAGAAACCTACGCAGTGTTTTCACTGCAAGAAGATGGTGAGCCTAACATGTGTACTGGAGGGCTGGGTGGAGAGTGTTGGTATTGAAGTTTTGGCTAGGCCTAGGGCAGGGTGGAGGGTGAGGTATTGGCTGGGTCTAGTGGAGGGTGTAGGTACTGGAGGTCTTGGCTAGGCCTAGGGCAGGGTGGAGGGTGAGGTATTGGCTGGGTCTAGTGGAGGGTGTTGGTAATGGAGGTCTTGGTTAGCTATCTACAGCAGTGTGTCAGTCCTAGCTATAGCTAAGCAAAACAGCAAAAACCTCATCCCCACAGTGCTAAGACTACTACTGTTGGACATGGCACAATAGCAGTAAGACTACTTGCGTAGAACCATGCTGCACAAAACAGTTAGTGCATTACAGTAGGCACTCTACTACAGTACTGCTCTGTCACATTCCTCTCTGTCCCCCCTCCCCCACCGGCTTCTCCAGCGGCAAGTTAGTTCAACGCAGCCTCCTCGGAAGGGCAGACATTTCTATTCCCTTTTCCTGGTGACGGACAACTCAAAGTGGTATGGCATTGTTCTCCTTGAGGCAGTCCCACCAGGTATGGGCGTGGTGATCTGTCTGTGCCATAAACAGACGCCTGAGCAGGTAGACTTTGAAAGCATGGACTCCCAGTTGGATGGTGAAGCACTCCTTCTCTATGATTAGTAGCTTTCCTCCCTACGGTGGAGTAGTCCTCCTTCCTGTGATGAAGTAGCGCTCCTCCCTGTAGTGGAGTACTGTAGTGTTCCTTCCTGTGATGGAGTAGTGTTCCTTCCTGTGATGGAGTATCTCCCTGTGATGAGTAGAGCTCTTCCCTCTGGTGGAGTAGTCGGTGGGATAGTGCTCCTCCCTATGATGGAGTAGTGCTCCTCCCTATGATGGAGTAGTGCTCCTCTCTATGATGGAATAGTGCTCCTCTCTATGATGGAATAGTGCTCCTCTCTATGATGGAATAGTGCTCCTCTCTATGATGGAATAGTGCTCCTCTCTATGATGGAATAGTGTTCCTCCCTATGATGGAATAGTGCTCCTCCCTATGATGGAGTAGTGCTCCTCCCTATGATGGAGTAGCACTCCTCCCTATGATCCTCCCTATGATGGAATAGTGCTCCTCCCTATGATGGAATAGTGCTCCTCCCTATGATGGAATAGTGCTCCTCCCTATGATGGAGTAGTGCTCCTCCCTATGATGGAGTAGCACTCCTCCCTATGATCCTCCCTATGATGGAATAGTGCTCCTCCCTATGATGGAATAGTGCTCCTCCCTATGATGGAATAGTGCTCCTCCCTATGGTGGAGTAGTGCTCCTCCCTATGATGGAATAGTGCTCCTCCCTATGATGGAATAGTGCTCCTCCCTATGGTGGAATAGTGCTCCTACCTGTGATGGAATAGCACTCCTCCCTATGATGGAATAGTGCTCCTACCTATGATGGAATAGTGCTCCTCCCTATGGTGGAGTAGTGCTCCTCCCTATGATGGAGTAGCACTCCTCCCTATGATGGAATAGTACTCCTCCCTGTGATGGAGTAGCACTCCTCCCTATGATGGAATAGTACTCCTCCCTATGATGGAATAGTGCTCCTCCCTGTGATGGAGTAGCACTCCTCCCTATGATGGAATAGTGCTCCTACCTGTGATGGAATAGCACTCCTCCCTATGATGGAATAGTGCTCCTACCTATGATGGAATAGTGCTCCTCCCTATGGTGGAGTAGTGCTCCTCCCTATGGTGGAGTAGTGCTCCTCCCTATGATGGAGTAGCACTCCTCCCTATGATCCTCCCTATGATGGAATAGTGCTCCTCCCTATGATGGAATAGTGCTCCTCCCTATGATGGAATAGTGCTCCTCCCTATGGTGGAGTAGTGCTCCTCCCTATGATGGAATAGTGCTCCTCCCTATGATGGAATAGTGCTCCTCCCTATGGTGGAGTAGTGCTCCTCCCTATGATGGAGTAGCACTCCTCCCTATGATGGAATAGTACTCCTCCCTGTGATGGAGTAGCACTCCTCCCTATGATGGAATAGTACTCCTCCCTATGATGGAATAGTGCTCCTCCCTGTGATGGAGTAGCACTCCTCCCTATGATGGAATAGTGCTCCTACCTGTGATGGAATAGCACTCCTCCCTATGATGGAATAGTGCTCCTACCTATGATGGAATAGTGCTCCTCCCTATGGTGGAGTAGTGCTCCTCCCTATGGTGGAGTAGTGCTCCTCCCTATGATGGAGTAGCACTCCTCCCTATGATGGAATAGTGCTCCTCCCTATGATGGAATAGTGCTCCTCCCTATGATGGAATAGCACTCCTCCCTATGATGGAATAGTGCTCCTCCCTATGATGGAATAGTGCTCCTCCCTATGATGGAATAGCACTCCTCCCTATGATGGAATAGTGCTCCTCCCTATGGTGGAATAGTGCTCCTCCCTATGGTGGAGTAGTGCTCCTCCCTATGGTGGAGTAGTGCTCCTCCCTATGATGGAGTAGCACTCCTCCCTATGATCCTCCCTATGATGGAATAGTGCTCCTCCCTATGATCCTCCCTATGATGGAGGAGCACTCCTCCCTGTGATACTCCCTATGATGGAGGAGCACTCCTCCCTGTGATCCTCCCTATGATGGAGTAGCACTCCTCCCTGTGATCCTCCCTATGATGGAGTAGCACTCCTCCCTGTGATCCTCCCTATGATGGAGGAGCACTCCTCCCTGTGATCCTCCCTATGATGGAGTAGTGCTCCTCTCTTTGGTGTGATAGCACTCCTCCCTCTGGTGGAAGAAAGCTACATATGGGATGATGGTCACTTTGCAATCCTTTGAGCAGCACCGGCTCAGCAGTCCGAGGCATTGGTTTGCAGGATAATTTTTTATATTTTTTATCTGGATTTTGCAGACTTGGTGATGCTCAGGAGTCCCCTCAACTGCTATGTAGCTCTGTCACACGTTTCACTCCACTTGACTTGATTGGGTAGTTCCTTCCTGGTAAGATCTGATGATGGTGCAGCAATGGAGGCATTAAGTACAAACTGCCTCTAGTGCCCTGTCAACCCTAAGAACTCTCTCACTTGCTTCTTCATCTGTGGTTTGGGTAGCATCGAAACTCAACCTTTGAGGACTCTGGTTGGACAGCACCTATCTTACGTGTCCCAAGTGAGTACACTCACGTGTGCTTACATGTAACTGGCATTTCTTCTGAGATGGGCAACGTGCTCTTCCCGGGACTCACTGAAGATGAGTCATCCACTGTGAAGTCCATGATTCCTGAAGTTGCTTGAACATCAGACAGAGATGGGCAACGTGCTCTTCCTGGGACTCACTGAAGATGATAAAGTCATCCACTGTGAAGTCCATGATTCCTGAAGTTGCTTGAACATCAGACAGAGATGGGTAACGTGGGACTCACTGAAGATGATAAAGTCATCCACTGTAAAATCCATGATTCCTGAAGTTGCTTGAACATCGACAGTGATGGGCAACGTGCTCTTCCCGGGACTCACTGTTCAAAGATGATAAAGTCATCCACTGTGAAGTCCATGATTCCTGAAGTTGCTTGAACATCTGACAGAGATGGGCAACGTGCTCTTCCTGGGACTCACTGAAGATGAGTCATCCACTGTGAAGTCCATGATTCCTGAAGTTGCTTGAACATCAGACAGAGATGGGTAACGTGGGACTCACTGAAGATGATAAAGTCATCCACTGTAAAATCCATGATTCCTGAAGTTGCTTGAACATCGACAGTGATGGGCAACGTGCTCTTCCCGGGACTCACTGTTCAAAGATGATAAAGTCATCCACTGTGAAGTCCATGATTCCTGAAGTTGCTTGAACATCTGACAGAGATGGGCAACGTGCTCTTCCTGGGACTCACTGAAGATGATAAAGTCATCCTCTGTGAAGTCCATGATTCCTGAAGTTGCTTGAACATCAGACAGAGATGGGCAACGTGCTCTTCCTGGGACTCACTGAAGATGATAAAGTCATCCACTGTGAAGTCCATGATTCCTGAAGTTGCTTGAACATCAGACAGAGATGGGCAACGTGCTCTTCCTGGGACTCACTGAAGATGATAAAGTCATCCACTGTGAAGTCCATGATTCCTGAAGTTGCTTGAACATCAGACAGAGATGGGCAACGTGCTCTTCCTGGGACTCACTGAAGATGATAAAGTCATCCACTGTGAAGTCCATGATTCCTGAAGTTGCTTGAACATCAGACAGAGATGGGCAACGTGCTCTTCCTGGGACTCACTGAAGATGATAAAGTCATCCACTGTAAAATCCATGATTCCTGAAGTTGCTTGAACATCAGACAGAGATGGGCAACGTGCTCTTCCTGGGACTCACTGAAGATGATACTGTAAAATCCATGATTCCTGAAGTTGCTTGAACATCGACAGTGATGGGCAACGTGCTCTTCCCGGGACTCACTGTTCAAAGATGATAAAGTCATCCACTGTGAAGTCCATGATTCCTGAAGTTGCTTGAACATCAGACAGAGATGGGCAACGTGCTCTTCCTGGGACTCACTGAAGATGATACTGTAAAATCCATGATTCCTGAAGTTGCTTGAACATCGACAGTGATGGGCAACGTGCTCTTCCCGGGACTCACTGAAGATGATAAAGTCATCCACTGTGAAGTCCATGATTCCTGAAGTTGCTTGAACATCAGACAGAGATGGGCAACGTGCTCTTCCTGGGACTCACTGAAGATGATAAAGTCATTCACTGTGAAGTCCATGATTCCTGAAGTTGCTTGAACATCAGACAGAGATGGGCAACGTGCTCTTCCTGGGACTCACTGAAGATGATAAAGTCATTCACTGTGAAGTCCATGATTCCTGAAGTTGCTTGAACATCTGACAGAGATGGGCAACGTGCTCTTCCTGGGACTCACTGAAGACGATAAAGTCCACTGTGAAGCACAATCCAGCAATGGCGTCGTGGTCATTGGTTGCTGAAAGGTGGCAGGTGCCAGCACCCACCTTGAGTAAAGCTGTTGTCATAGTGAAAATAAAGATCGTGAAATCTGGTATTGGATTCAAGCTAGAGGAGGGAAAGAAAACTAGCTGCTCGGGCAAGTGAGAATGGGCTGCACGGTTAATAGCTGACCGGATAGGATAGCTGGGTTTCATTCCGAATCTACTCCCAATTCTTCAGTTTGCTCTAGCTATGGAGGTGTGATACCGCTGGAATGGAAATGGTCGTTTCCAGGAACCTGTAGAACACCTGAGCGGGCTCTCGCCGCAACCGTGCACCAGTTCAGACTTTGTAAGGAATATACAATTCTTAGCTGCTTCCCCAGATCACAATCAGAAGTACTACAGTGCGATGACATCAATAGTGTAGTATGCTATATTAGGCCTGCAGCTATGCTTGGGGCAGGACAATGGCTAGAACAATGTGATCTAACAAGACTAGAATTTCAAACTAAAACTAATGATGTTGTTTCTTTATTGTTCATTTTCCCTTCTCCACTCAATGCCTTCATTTGTTATAGCATCCTTAAGACCACATGAGTCATGCCGCACAAACGGGTTGCTACTTATACAGGCATGTAATTAGTACATGACAATGGTCACTCTACCACAATCCTATCCTGTCTCAATATTCGGCTGCTGCCGTTGTTCTAATTGTTGCCACGTTTGTTGTTGTTGTTGCTGTTGTTGTTTGCAGTTGAAGGGAGTATTCAGACAGGGCCTCAAGTGTAAAGATTGCAGCATCTGCGTACACAAACGCTGCTCCAAGGAGATTGGCAGCAACTGTGTTGGAGAAATCCCCTCGTTGAATCGCGTGGACAGCGGGGAGTGGAGTAAGTGGGGGGAGGGGGGAGTGGTCATTGGGAGGAATGAAAACATTGAGAGGTGAGAGGTAAGGGTTCTGTGTCATGCTCCCCTGTAAGGGTTCTGTGTCGTGCTCCGCTAGATTTAGACTCTGATTGATGCATTCTCAGACAAGTTATTTGATCTCCTGAATTTATTGCCGAGAAGGAAGTCCTTGAGATCAAAGTGAGTTAGCACTGTCAGCTGAGAGAGAAGCTTTTCCCCTGGAATGAGATAGAGCAGCTGTTAGTGACACTCTCAACTCATGCAAACTGATATGTATGTATATCGCAGATCAAGTTACTTAGAGATACAGTGGACCCTTCCTTATCCAGACCCCACACAGCTCTCCCTCTCTCCACACGCACACATACTCTCACACACACACATACTCACACACACACACACTCACACACACACACACTCACACACACTCTCACACACACTCTCTCACACACACACACACCAGGGTTTCATTTAGAAAATTGTCCAAGGGGGGGGGAGGGGCAAAAAGGTTCCAAGGGGGGGCAGCTGCTCGCCCCCCCCCCCTAAATGAAACCCTGCACACACACACACACACACACACACACACACACACACACACACACACACACACCTGGGTAGCTTCCTGGAGCTATATAAGGAGGCCTGGATTTGCCTATTAGACCAGACATGCCACAATTAATTAGTTCCTAACCCCACCAGAGAGATAGAATGTTCACCTGGCCCAACGTGACAAATCACCAGTGGAACCTCTCCTTGCTGGAGTGATGGGAGTTTGTTTACATGTGGGGGTTACTCTGAGCCAGTGAATTAGTACCACGCCCGCTTGTAGCTGTGGTAATGAGTTGCATGCATAATTACCAGGGTCTTGTCTCCAGGTGAAAAACTCTTGGTAGTGCATGCCCATCAGCTCTCAATTTCAAGATCTCCAATCAGAACATGCAGAAGTGACATAATGTGCTTTTTCCCCTGCTGCGTATTAATATTTGCAATTTTATTTATTTTTTTGTGCCGATGAAGGAAAAGCCAGTTCCCTGGATGTTGCTGGGCTGCTCACTGCCACATCATCACTGCCACATCATCACTGTCATCTCACTCGGAGGATGTGCTTCACTCTCTGAATGCTTATGGTTGCGGTGTATCGCAGGCTTCTCAATTCCATCTAGACCTTTTGATAACGAGTTTGCTCAAAGGAAGACGCGATTTCTTTGCACCCTGTTATAAGGTTCTCAACCATGAAGAAGGATTTTTCTCCACCCTTTTTTCAACTCGGCAAAGCAGGACTTACAAGTCCAGCTGGACACTAGGTGACTTGGAACTCTCGGGGAGGGAGGGGGAGCTCGGCAGCTCACTAGTTACTTGAGATCTTGTTTCCTTCGATGATGAAGGAGTGCTGTACATAAGCTGCAAGTGAGAGCAGGAGAACTGCTATTGCCTCCTTAACTAAAGCCGTGTTCACGTGAGGCCTTTAACCCTATTCTGACCCGTGGGTTTGGGCTTATCTGGTTACGTGTGAACCCCCAAGTCCCGATCAAAACCACGGTTAGCTAGCCATGACCATCAGGTGGATTACGACCCGGATTTGGGTGTGAGGATGCCCATGCAAACGCGGCTTACGAGACGATGTTTGTGTGTGTGTTGTGTGTGGGGGGGGGGGGGGGGGGGGGGGGATGGGTGGGGGGGGGGGGGGGGGGGCAAATATGGCAGAGAGCAGGAAAGGTTGAAGAAGTGAAGAGTGTGGCATGTGACACCTCTCTCTGGGTTGTCTCTTGTCTGTCTATATGGTCCCTTGTCTGTCGGTGTTGTCTCATCTGTCTATGTGTCTGTCTGTGTTGTCTATTGTCTGTCTGTGTTGTCTCTTGTCTGTGGGTGTTGTTTATTGTCTGTCTGTGTCTTGTGTCTATCTGCAGCCATAGCCAACCTAGCTCACCATGTCATAGCCAATGAGTTCTCAGAGGAGGGGCACGACAGCATGTCTAGCATGGAGACAGGCCGCACCCCTTCCACCATCTCGGAGGACACCAGAGAAGACAGTCCTCTCTCCTCCTCCTCAGGACAGGAGCATGTGGAAGCAGGAGGGGTGAGTGTGTGCCAGTGGGAGGGAGTGGGAGGGGATGAAGAGGAGATGGGAGCATGCGGTCCTCCCCATCATCTCCAGATAATTAGCAGGAGCATGTGCAAGTAGGAAGGAGTGAATGTGTGTGGAGAGAGAGAACATGTCCTCTCTGACTTGTAGCTTCTCTGGACAGAGTGTTGGAGGTTAGAGAGTGCCACACATGAGTGGTGTGGTGAGTGTCAGTGGGGAAAGTGTGGGAGGTTAGAGAGTGCCACACATGAGTGGTGTGTCAGTGGGGAAAGTGTGGGAGGTTAGAGAGTGCCACACATGAGTGGTGTGGTGAGTGTCAGTGGGGAAAGTGTGGGAGGTTAGAGAGTGCCACACATGAGTGGTGTGGTGAGTGTCAGTGGGGAAAGTGTGGGAGGTTAGAGAGTGCCACACATGAGTGGTGTGGTGAGTGTCAGTGGGGAAAGTGTGGGAGGTTAGAGAGTGCCACACATGAGTGGTGTGGTGAGTGTCAGTGGGGAAAGTGTGGGAGGTTAGAGAGTGCCACACATGAGTGGTGTGGTGAGTGTCAGTGGGGAAAGTGTGGGAGGTTAGAGAGTGCCACACATGAGTGGTGTGGTGAGTGTCAGTGGGGAAAGTGTGGGAGGTTAGAGAGTGCCACACATGAGTGGTGTGGTGAGTGTCAGTGGGGAAAGTGTGGGAGGTTAGAGAGTGCCACACATGAGTGGTGTGGTGAGTGTCAGTGGGGAAAGTGTGGGAGGTTAGAGAGTGCCACACATGAGTGGTGTGGTGAGTGTCAGTGGGGAGAGTGTGGGAGGTTAGAGAGTGCCACACATGAGTGGTGTGGTGAGTGTCAGTGTGGGAGGTTAGAGAGTGCCACACATGAGTGGTGTGGTGAGTGACAGTGGGGAAAGTGTGGGAGGTTAGAGAGTGCCACACATGAGTGGTGTGGTGAGTGTCAGTGGGGAAAGTGTGGGAGGCTAGAGAGTGCCATACATGAGTGGTGTGGTGAGTGTCAGTGGGGAAAGTGTGTGAGGTTAGAGAGTGCCACACATGAGTGGTGTGGTGAGTGTCAGTGGGGAAAGTGTGGGAGTGTTCAGTTGTTGACGTTGCTGGTCTCCACCTCCTCTGGACAGAGTTGCTGTTTCAGCTTGTTTAGTATCAACCTTGTTTGTATCCACCTTGTTTATATCAACCTTGTTTATATCAACCTTGTTTGTATCCACCTTGTTTGTATCCACCTTGTTTGTATCCACCTTGTTTATATCAACCTTGTTTATTCAACCTTGTTTGTATCAACCTTGTTTGTATCCACCTTGTTTGTATCCACCTTGTTTGTATCCACCTTGTTTGTATCAACCTTGTTTGTATCCACCTTGTTTGTATCCACGCTGATGAATGAATATCAATGTTACGCTACATCTTAGGCCATACTTTTGCAAGAAAACTGGAGATACAATAGTAGGCAAATTTAGGGTGTGGCTTACTTTCTTACACCCCAGTATGACATTTTCGTACACCCCAGTATGACATTTTCTTACACCCCAGTATGATATTTTCGTACACCCCAGTATGACATTTTCTTACACCCCAGTATGATATTTTCGTACACCCCAGTATGACATTTTCGTACATCCCAGTAAAGCACATGACATATTCTCAACATGCAAGTGTGGAGGTGTACATGTGGTGGAGGTGGAGGTGTACATTGGGTGGAGGTGGATGTGTACATTGGGTGGAGGTGGAGGTGTACATTGGGTGGAGGTGGAGGTGGAGGTGTACATTGGGTGGAGGTGGAGGTGTACATTGGGTGGAGGTGGAGGTGTACATTGGGTGGAGGTGTACATGTGGTGGAGGTGGAGGTGTACATTGGGTGGAGGTGGAGGTGTACATTGGGTGGAGGTGGAGGTGTACATTGGGTGGAGGTGGAGGTGGAGGTGTACATTGGGTGGAGGTGGAGGTGTACATTGGGTGGAGGTGGAGGTGTACATTGGGTGGAGGTGTACATTGGGTGGAGGTGGAGGTGGAGGTGTACATTGGGTGGAGGTGGAGGTGTACATTGGGTGGAGGTGGAGGTGTACATTGGGTGGAGGTGTACATTGGGTGGAGGTGTACATTGGGTGGAGGTGGAGGTGTACATTGGGTGGAGGTGGAGGTGTACATTGGGTGGAGGTGGAGGTGTACATTGTGGAGGTGTACATTGGGTGGAGGTGGAGGTGTACATTGGGTGGAGGTGGAGGTGTACATTGGGTGGAGGTGGAGGTGTACATTGGGTGGAGGTGGAGGTGTACATTGGGTGGAGGTGTACATTGGGTGGAGGTGGAGGTGTACATTGGGTGGAGGTGGAGGTGTACATTGGGTGGAGGTGGAGGTGTACATTGTGGAGGTGTACATTGGGTGGAGGTGGAGGTGTACATTGGGTGGAGGTGGAGGTGTACATTGGGTGGAGGTGTGTTGTCTGAGTGAACTACATATGGTTTGAGAATAAGAGAGGTGCATGAGGGGGATCATATCAAATTTGAATATTACTCTAAGCCCTCCCCCAGGAAGGATATGTGGGGGGAGCGTCAGCCATGATGGGGATCATTACGGAGGAGCCAAATGAACCCAGCGGAGAGGACACCACCAGCAACGATGACTCTGAACCCAATACAGCCGAAGTGCTGGACTCCATAGACAACATCAAGCTGCAGCGAGTGGCAGGGGTCTCCATGAGACACACCAAGGCCTTGCCTGCCTCCGTGCTCAAGGAGGGCTGGATGGTCCACTACACCAACAAGTCAAATCTGGTAAGGGATCATCATACGAACAAGACAAGGAGTTGTGTGATTGAGGAAGCGTTCCTCTCGGTGGGATCGTATTGCTTCACCCTCCCTCCCCGAATATTGCCTTCTCTAACTCCTCCTCTCCCCCTCCTCCTCCTCACTTTCCCCCTTCTCCTCTCCCTCTTCTCTTATCTTACCCTCCTCCCCACCCCCCACCTCCCCTCCATCATCCTCTTCCCCTTCTACTCACCCCCTCCCATCTCCTCTCCTCCTCTATCATCCTCTTCTTCCCCTCCTCACCTCCTCCAGCGTAGGAAGCACTACTGGAGACTCGACACAAAGTGCCTCACTTTCTATAAAACAGACACAAGTACAAGTTATCACACGGAGGTCTCCCTGGTGGACATCCTGGCAGTGGACCCCATGGTAAACCCAGAAGTGTACCCCCTCAAGCCCCCTCACGTCTTTGATATCGTCACGTCAACAATGACCTTCTACGTGGGGTTGGACATGACTGCGGCCCTGCCTCTGGACCTCGAGCCGGAGCAGGAAATGGACAACTGTAAGCCAACGAATGAAGCATCCTCACAATCTAGAAAGTGTGGGCGGAAATGAAAATCTTAATTCTGGTGTGTGTGTGTGTGTTTTTTTGTCATCCGTCATCCGTGCACACAGTGAGCGGTGGAAACGTGTTGGGGGATGTGAGTCACATGACCATCCCGCAGCTGGAGGAGTGGGGGGTGGGGCTCAATGTGGGAATCTCTTGGGAGGAGGCCCTTCACGGAGCTCTAATGCCCATCACTCCACAAGCCAGCATGGGCTCACTATCTGACAGTAAGCCTGTCTCTGCCCGAGTGGCTGTCTATTTGATTTGCTCTTTGCTCGCTCAACCCAAAATGTAGTAGGTGTGGTTGTGGGAGGTCTGGCGCGCCCAAACTCCTTCAGAAAGGGGCGTGGGTCTCTACGAGGGGGTGGAAGCTTTCATGGAAACAGAGGCAACTCTTTCCGAGGCTCCACGCGGGGAAGGAAAGGCTCCATGCGTGGCTCCTTCAGAGTGCCCAAGCAAAGCCCCGGGAACGGTGGGATCCCGGTGCGAGTCACACCCGCCACTGCAGCAGTAGGCCTGAAGCAGCCCAAGGTGGAGACCAAGATGGACATTAGTCTTCTCTACCAGATCTTCCCGGAGGAGATCCTCGGCTCGGGGCAGTTTGGCACTGTCTATGGAGGTGTGAGGAGTGCGCAGTCATGTCCTGGGAAGACACGGGAATGTTGTTTTTTCTTTTGTTATTCCTTTTCACTCCTTCTCCCCCCTCCTCCCCCTCCTCCCTCCTCCTCCCTCCTCCTCCCTCCTCCTCCCTCCCTCCCCCCTCCTCCCTCCCCCCTCATCCTCCCTCCCCCTCCTCCTCCCTCCTCCCTCCCCCCTCCTCCTCCCTACTCCTCCCTCCTCCTCCCTCCCCCCTCCTCCCTCTCCATTTCCCACCTGACTTCTCTCCACCCTTCCTCCTCCCCCATCCCTCTATTCCTCCCCACCTCCACCCAACAACCCTTCCTCAGGTCAGAGCCGACAGAACAACAAAGCCGTGGCGGTGAAGGTGATCGACAAACTTCGTTTCCCCCACAAGCACGAGTCACAGCTGCGGACGGAGATCACCATCCTTCAGAACCTCAACCACCCCGGCATCATCTGCCTCGAGCAAATGTTTGAGACGCCAGAGAAGGTGGGTGTGGTGTTCTTGCGGTGTGACTGCACGTTAACCTCGTGTGGCTAAGGACTGTGGTGGTGGAATGGAGCGAGGGCCTTTTGTTTATCTTTTGTTTCTATTGTTTCTGTTGTTGTTGTTATGTAGATATACGTGGTCATGGAGAAGATGAACGGAGACATGTTGGAGATGGTTTTGAACAGCGAAGAGAGCAGATTAACGGAGCGTCTCACCAAATACATGATCTACCAAGTGAGGAGATTGGGTGGGGGCAAGACTGGCTGCTGTCCTAGAGAGGAGCATTTTCGGAGGGTTTTAATATTCGTGGTCGGTCAGAATCAAGTAGATAAAACAACAGAGAAGGGCATGGTTCCCTCAAAATCCTTAAATACTCTCCCCGCAAGTTTTTGCATTAGTCACCACCTACAAATATTTAAACCCTGGATAACTATTGTACCGTGCGATTCTACGTATCTGCTGTGTAGATCAATTGAAAAAGTACGCATGAAAAAAAGGATGTGTCCCAATTTAAGCTCTGTAGCTTCCACATGGTTTGTAGCATGTGCTTTAAATACCCCTCCCCCCCCCCCCCCCCCCCCCCCCCCCAGAGATAGCCTGTGTTTTTTTTTAATGTGAAGAATGTTGGTGATGTGTGCTGAGTTGGTGGCAGTCCAAGAGAGAGGACCCTCTGTCACGCAAAGTTGGTGGAGGTCACCTGCTGTATGCAGAATTGCATAATCTGGAGACAGGAAGGCCCTGAACAGCCCATCCAAGTGTCCTGTGGCTTGCAGCTGTAATGGTGGCTTTCCCCCTGTCACACAGGATGCCATGCCAACGGTGGCCCATCAGCGTAAAATACACCACCTCGCCTTCAATTAAGAGTGCGTGACTCATTGTTGCATAGTTAATTGACCACACCTCCTAGGTGGGCTTCTCCAGCAATGCATGTGGTCTGACAGAAGAAGCAACGAGGCCACACCCATCCATTCCTCAGTCATTCAAGACTATCTCATTGGGACTTGCTCTCGTTGAGTTTGCGACCTCGAGGAACCTTGCCTGAGGTTCCCTGACCACGAGTGTCTCTGAATTGTGGCCAGAACCTTGCTAGAACCTTGCTTGCAGCATGAGTGTCTCTGAATTGCATGAGTGCGTGTCCAGAACCTTGCTTGCCTGAGGACCCCCAAGCTTGTGTGCCTCTGAACTGTGGCCAGAACCTTTCTTGCCTGAGGTCCCCCAAGCATGAGTGCCTCTGAACTGTGGCCAGAACCTTGCTTGCTTGAGGTCCCCCGAGCATGAGTGTCTCTGAACTGTGGCCAGAACCTTGCTTGCCTGAGGTCCCCCGAGCATGAGTGCCTCTGAACTGTGGCCAGAAGAACCTTGCTTGCCTGAGCATGAGTGTCTCTGAACTGTGGCCAGAACCTTGCTTGCCTGAGGACCCCCGAGCATGAGTGTCTCTGAACTGTGGCCAGAACCTTGCTTGCCTGAGGTCCCCTGAGCATGAGTGTCTCTGAACTGTGGCCAGAACCTTGCTTGCCTGAGGACCCCCAAGCTTGTGTGCCTCTGAACTGTGGCCAGAACCTTGCTTGCCTGAGGACTCCCAAGCTTGTGTGTCTCTGAACTGTGGCCAGAACCTTGCTTGCTTGAGGTCCCCCGAGCATGAGTGCCTCTGAACTGTGGCCAGAACCTTGCTTGCCTGAGGACCCCCGAGCATGAGTGTCTCTGAACTGTGGCCAGAACCTTGCTTGCTTGAGGTCCCCCGAGCATGAGTGTCTCTGAACTGTGGCCAGAACCTGGCTTGCTTGAGGTCCCCCGAGCATGAGTGTCGCTGAACTGTGGCCAGAACCTTGCTTGCTTGAGGTCCCCCCCCCCCGAGCATGAGTTCCTCTGAACTGTGGCCAGAACCTTGCTTGCCTGAGGACCCCCAAGCATGAGTGTCGCTGAACTGTGGCCAGAACCTTGCTTGCTTGAGGTCCCCCCCCTCCGAGCATGAGTTCCTATGAACTGTGGCCAGAACCTTTCTTGCCTGAGGTCCCCCAAGCTTGTGTGCCTCTGAACTGTGGCCAGAACCTTGCTTGCCTGAGGACCCCCAAGCGTGAGTGTCGCTGAACTGTGGCCAGAACCTTGCTTGCCTGAGGACTCCCAAGCATGAGTGTCTCTGAACTGTGGCAAGAACCTTGCTTGCCTGAGGTCTACCGAGCATGAGTGCCTCTGAACTGTGGCCAGAACCTTGCTTGCCTGAGGACCCCCGAGCATGAGTGCCTCTGAACTGTGGCCAGAACCTTGCTTGCCTGAGGTCCCCCAAGCGTGAGTGCCTCTGAACTGTGGCCAGAACCTTGCTTGCCTGAGGACCCCCGAGCACGAGTGCCTCTGAACTGTGGCCAGAACCTTGCTTGCCTGAGGACCCCCGAGCATGAGTGTCTCTGAACTGTGGCCAGAACCTTGCTTGCCTGAGGGGCCAAGCATGAGTGTCGCTGAACTGTGGCCAGAACCTTGCTTGCCTGAGGACTCCCAAGCTTGTGTGCCTCTGAACTGTGGCCAGAACCTTGCTTGCCTGAGGGGCCAAGCATGAGTGCCTCTGAACTGTGGCCAGAACCTTGCTTGCCTGAGGTCCCCCGAGCATGAGTGCCTCTGAACTGTGGCCAGAACCTTGCTTGCCTGAGGGGCCAAGCATGAGTGTCGCTGAACTGTGGCCAGAACCTTGCTTGCCTGAGGACTCCCAAGCTTGTGTGCCTCTGAACTGTGGCCAGAACCTTGCTTGCCTGAGGGGCCAAGCATGAGTGCCTCTGAACTGTGGCCAGAACCTTGCTTGTCTGAGGTCCCCTGAGCATGAGTGCCTCTGACCTGTGGCCAGAACCTTGCTTGCCTGAGGACCCCCAAGCGCATGAGTGCCTCTGAACTGTGGCCAGAACCTTGCTTGCCTGAGGACCCCCAAGCGAATGAGTGCCTCTGAACTGTGGCCAGAACCTTGCTTGCCTGAGGACCCCCGAGCATGAGTGTCTCTGAACTGTGGCCAGAACCTTGCTTGCTTGAGGTCCCCCAAGCACGAGTGCCTCTGAACTGTGGCTTAGCTGTGCACACACTTTTAGTGCCATACACAGAGATCACGTCAAGCTATATTTTGAAACCATATCAAGTGAGCTAGGACTTAATAGTTGAACTGCAAGCTCTACAATTGAGATGAACACTTTTGCTAATGTATTTCCAATTTTACCTACAGCCCCTCCTCACTCGCAAATTATTTTGTAGAAAGACAGTGGAAATCTGTGTGTACGTGCACTTACTGAGCACATCGGTGCTTCAGTCAAGAGTGGCTTTCAGTGGCAGAGCTTGGAACAGTCTTTGACTGAGTACATTAAAGCATAGCTCCCCCACATCAAAGGAGTGGGAAATGGCCACAGAAGACCTATATGTACATTAGGTATGTGATACAGTATAGAGAGAGTCTTTTGTGGTATCGCACTGAGAAAGGGAGGAGCTTGGGATGCCCCCACCCCCCACCCCAAATTCCTGCTTGATCCATCCCATCACCACTAGGGTATCTGGATGATGGCATATTTGTAAGCCAGCAACTGCTTGGCTGTGGCTGGTTCCCAGAGTGCAGCAAGGGTGCTATTAGAGGCCTCTTGAGTGCAGCAAGGGTGCTATTAGAGGCCTCTTGAGTGCAGCACGGGTGCTATTAGAGGCCTCTTGAGTGCAGCACGGGTGCTATTAGAGGCCTCTTGAGTGCAGCACGGGTGCTATTAGAGCCTCTTGAGTGCAGCACGGGTGCTATTAGAGGCCTCTTGAGTGCAGCACGGGTGCTATTAGAGGCCTCTTGAGTACAGCAAGGGTGCTATTAGAGGCCTCTTGAGTGCAGCACGGGTGCTATTAGAGGCCTCTTGAGTGCATCATGGGTGCTATTAGAGGCCTCTTGATTGCAGCAAGGGTGCTATTAGAGGCCTCTTGAGTATAGCAAGGGTGCTATTAGAGGCCTCTTGAGTGCAGCACGGGTGCTATTAGAGGCCTCTTGAGTGCAGCAAGGGTGCTATTAGAGGCCTCTTGAGTGCAGCACGGGTGCTATTAGAGGCCTCTTGAGTGCAGCAAGGGTGCTATTAGAGGCCTCTTGAGTGCATCATGGGTGCTATTAGAGGCCTCTTGAGTGCAGCACGGGTGCTATTAGAGCCTCTTGAGTGCAGCACAGGTCCTATTAGAGGCCTCTTGAGTGCAGCAAGGGTGCTATTAGAGGCCTCTTGAGTGCAGCACGGGTGCTATTAGAGGCTCTTGAGTGCAGCAAGGGTGCTATTAGAGGCCTCTTGATTGCAGCAAGGGTGCTATTAGAGGCTTCTTGAGTGCAGCAAGGGTGCTATTAGAGCCTCTTGAGTGCAGCAAGGGTGCTATTAGAGGCCTCTTGATTGCAGCAAGGGTGCTATTAGAAGCCTCTTGAGTGCAGCAAGGGGGCTTCCTGAGTGCAGCACGGGTGCTATTAGAGGCCTCTTGAGTGCAGCTATTAGAGGCCTCTTGAGTGCAGCACGGGTGCTATTAGAGGCCTCTTGAGTGCAGCACGGGTGCTATTAGAGGCCTCTTGGTGCCATTAGAGGCCTCTTAAGGCTTGCAAGTGCTGTGGACACCTTTACAACATGTAGAACTAACCCACTTGGACTGCTCTCTGTAGCTACCGGCAGCTGGTGGCACCTTATATGGTGTTGAGGTGTAAGCTGCCAAAGTTGTTTTTAGCTGAGATACCTGCAGTCTACCAATGAATCCACCTGTCTGCAATTAGCTGTTGTCTGGATACCGTAAAAGCCTATGGCTAGGCAGACATCCTTATAATACTTGTCTAATAGAAGAGCACTGATGTTCTATATATACTTGTCTAATAAGCACTGATGCTCTATATATACTTGTCTAATAGAAGAGCACTGATGCTCTATATATATACTTGTCCAATAACACAAATCAGTAAGAGAACCACCGAGTAATAAGAAGCACGTGCCTAACAAGAAGCATGCACCTAACAAGAAGCACATGCCTAACAAGAAGCACACACCTAACAAGAAGCACTCACTAACAAGAAGCACGCGCCTAACAAGAAGCATGCGCCTAATTAAGAACATGTGCCTAAATAGAATAGCTAAGTTATGAACACGTACGTTAAGCCCACCAGCACCTGCTCAGCAAGGCTGGAGAGGTCCATAGTGCTCAATTTTATCAGACTATAATCTGGAAGGTGTTGTTCGGTGTCATCACGCTTATAACACCGAGTCTGGAGGCCATTCAATAGCGAAAAGCTACAGCACCAGCACACAAAGGAAATATTTTTGACAGGCACATCACTGTCATCTTGCTCAAGACAGACATGGTTGCCATTTCAGACGAGTTTCTCTGCCTGGCCTACCAGCAGCTTGCCTCTCTCACTCTTCCTCCTTACCAATGAGCCGAGTCAGCAAAAAGGTTCGTACCTGCAGGGTCAAAGGTTCAATTAAGAGCGACTTGCGTGTGTACCTAATAGCGAACATTGGAGTGGAACATTCACCCAGCGAGCACACACACACACACACACACACTGAGCCTCACGGAATAGAAACAGAACACTGCAGGAAGCACAAACATGCCACTCGTGCAAGGGCTGACTGACCAGCAGCTATAATTACGATGTGTTCATCCAGATACCCAAGACTCTGAGCTTGTAAGTACATAACATTCTCTCGTAGGATATGCTGTTTACTTCCAGTTGACATTCGACGAACATGAATGTAGTTACGTTACAGGATCACATCTGAGCAGAGGGCTCTTTACGGGAGAGGGCTCTTTACGGGCCTGGAAGCATATCCTGCCAGGCAAGAAGCATCTACAAGCTAAGCATGTGTCAAGGAGCTTCCATGTTGTTGCCATGGTAATGTTGAACAAAGTTATGCTTTGAGTACGCGCATTGCAGTTGTTTTGAAACTGATAAAGAAGAGTGCCTTTTCTCGCCACACTGGCCACAGAAGACCAGGAGCCTTTCCAAGAAGTCTTTGAAGACGAACGCTGAGTGACTGGGACACTGTACATGTTACTGCAGTACTGCAGATAGTGACACGTGCTTGGAAACTGGGAAACATTTAGGTAGGACTACAATAGAGAAACAAGAGTGGTCTCTATAAAGACTACTATAGTCTCTATATAAGGACAACTGTAGTCTCTATAAGGACTACTATAGTCTCTATAAAGACTACTGTAGTCTTTCTATAAAGACTACTGTATGATCTCAGCAATGTATGTGGCTGCTCTCTCCTGGCATCTCTCTTTGTGTCATAAAATTGCTTTTGCTCTCTCTTGATGTGCCGACTCTGCCTCAATCAATCCTGCTGAGGCTGCTCAGGGGCACCGATTAGCTCATCATTGGGTTTCCTGCTCACTCATTGCACTTTCCTGTCTAGACAGGAGCTGTTAGCTTCTCGGCGCTTTTATCTGCCGGTTTTTCGCTGTCCGAGGGTTCCTGCTTTCTAATGCCAATCTCGACGGACGTTATCTTGCTCTCAGCCATTGCTCATTCCTTCCTCATTTGTTTATCACATTTCTCTCAGTTGCAAGGTTGTTTTGTGCTGGCTTCTCCAGCTTAATGCTCCAGCGTTGTGCTGGCTCCTCCAGCGTTGTGCTGGCTCCTCCAGCGTTGTGATGGCTCCTCCAGCGTTGTGCTGGCTCCCCCAGCATTGTGCTGGAGCGTTGTGCTGGCTCCCCCAGCGTTGTGCTGGGCTCCTCCAGTGTTGTGCTAGGTGCCTATTGACTCTACACATAAGTAGGTGCACAGAAATGTACAATGCTGTGTCTCTGCACATTGGTGCCGAAAGGTGCACGTCAGTGTTTGAGGAGTAACTGTCAGGCGTTCCTGTTCCTGTGTGTAGTGAGCATGTGCATGTATATGCTATGTAGCTGTTGCTATGTGCTGGAGGCATGTTCAGTGCTGAGCATTCCCTTCTCTGGAGATGCAGTGTCTATACTTGAACACATCCTGGGATGTCCTAGACCACAGTGAGTCAACACCAAGCCCTAGAATATCCTTAGCCCTAGAATATCTCTAGCCCTAGAATATCCTTGCCCTAGAATACCCCTAGCCCTGGTAGACACCAAGCCCTAGAATATCCCTAGCCTTAGAATATTCTTAGCCCTCTGGCCCTAGATTATTCTTAGCCCTAGAATATCCCTAGCCCTAGAATATCCCTAGCCCTAGAATATTCTTAGCCCTAGTATATCCTTGCCCTAGAATACCCCTAGCCCTGGTAGATACCAAGCACTAGAATATCCCTAGCCCTAGAATATCCCTAGCCCTAGAATATTCTTAGCCCTAGAATATCCTTGCCCTAGAATACCCCTAGCCCTGGTAGATACCAAGCACTAGAATATCCCTAGCCCTAGAATATCTCTAGCCCTAGAATAACCCCAGCTTTAGAATAGCCCAAGTTTTAGAATACCCTTGCCTTAGAATAACCTTTGCCCTAGAATATACCTAGACCTAGACTTAGCCCTAGAATATCTCTAGCCCTAGAATAGCCCCAGCTTTAGAATAGTCCTAGTTCTAGAATACCCTTGCCCTAGAATAACCCTTGCCCTAGAATATACCTAGGCCTAGACTTAGCCCTAGAATATGTCGAGCCCTAGCTCTAGAATATCCTTAGTCCTAGCCAGACCTACAGTACATGTAAAATGCCCTCTAGCTTTTTAATATGACTGCCCTGGCACCCTAAAATATCTAACACTAGGCCTAGAAACCATTAGTCCTGGCCCAAGCACTGATTCTTGAACCATAATGTACAGCCACTCAGTGAGTGACTGAGGGATACCTCGAGCTAATCTCAGGAGTGCCATCCTACATGTATGTGTACATGCTGTTTAGCAATAGTTGAGTGTTGGATATAGAGATGTTCCCACTAAGGTCTGTTCGCACTGCACAAATCAACATGACATTGGTCGTGTCCACACTGAATTCGATAATGTGTGTTAACGTGCATTGATCTGATCATCCTCAATAGGTTGAGTTGAATCCGAGCAATAGATTGAAGCATTCAGATAACTGCACGAGTGTGTGTTGAAAATAATTGCATTTACTCACATCTTCACAATGGCTGCAAGTTGGGAGCTTTGAAGAGCTTGGATACTATCTGTGGCCTGCCGCCAAACTAGCTAGCTAGACTAGCTGCATGGCTAGAGAACTGTTACCATGTTGACGCCTCTTGTGTCTGCACTTCTGAAGTTCGTGCAGTCACAACTTTCGTTGGTTCTGCCTTTCCCTCAGCTTTCTTCTCTGCAGCAAATGATTCCTGCGCATCTGTAGGTAGCCGATCAGCAAGAAATGGACGCACACAACAAACTCCATCTCAACTACAGATAGGTTTTTGACATGACTTTCTCGTGACATTGGTAGGCGCGGTTAATTGGTTATTTTTGCTTCGTACAGTTTATTTCGATGCTAGTGTTGTCGCAACGAATGTGTGCATTGACTACGAAGAGTTTTTCCTAGAACCCCAACACACATTAATGCGCATAGATTAAGATGCGGTGTGGACAGGTCTTAAAAGGGCCCCAGCCCAAGTGATGTACACCTTGTGTCAAGTGAACTTTAGTGAATCTGTGGCCGTGTTCCAGATAGTTACGACAGAGTTTAAAATGGGACACGCCAAAGTAAACACACCAAAAACACACCAGAGATTTATATCTCATCGGCTAAAACTCACTTTGGCAGATTCTTAGTACTCGATATAAATGGTGCTTTCAGTTTTAGCTCCAAAGGCACTTCCAACGAACCTTGAATCCTTTGCGAAGGTAGTACACTGGCAGCACTTCTTTTCCCCCCTTTTTTTCCTTCAGACTTTAAGATCTTCTATCAACCTTCCAGATCTTCTATCAACCTTCCACCCCATAACTAGAGTAGCATACGTGTCCATTCAATTGCATTCATAGCAATTGTAGGTGTACATAAAACATGGAAATTGGGTAAAGTGTCACCAACACAGTAAACCTTCATGTAGCCTAGTCGAGCTGATTTCAGTTGCACCACGAGGTCGTCAGGTGAACAAGTTCTCACTCAAGGAGATAGTAACTGACTCTACACGGGTACCATCAACAGTAACAACAAGACATGGCATGTGCTGATGTGTGTATATCTAACTTGCTGTAGTCCTCCTCCACTCAACTATAATACACAGAAACAACAAAAACACTTGAACAACAACAACAACGTTTAAAACAAACAACTATATTAGATTAACTCTCAATGAACTCTCAGTTGACATAACATTACGATAACCTTCTCAATAATCATTGTATTCTCTATGAAAATCAAGTTGATTATTGAGGTTATTTATTAACTGCAGGCCATAATCAGTTAGATGACCCTTTACCAATTAAAAACCATGTACACCAATACTTATAAAATCAGTGCAATGATTGGTGTACATGATTTTAAAAAAATCAAATGGTAAAGGGTCATCTAACTGTTTGTGGTCTACATGGGTACAATCTCGTTTCCTTTCATATTTCTTATGACGATCCAATACATGAATAATATTTTTGGTCCTTGTGTACATTACTGTAGGCATATTATGTGTGTTGTACAGTGTTGCAGTTATAATATCTAGCCACCCGTTCAGAGCACAAGGGATGCATATATGCTTAGTTCTGCTAACTCTTCTCGCACTGATTCCTGGCATGCAAGTCATCTCTTTGTTCTCTGTTGTTCATCTTTCTACGTCAGCTCTTCATGGCCGTCATGTTTGTCTGGTTCATTGTCTGTCTAAATTCCAAAGGGAAGTTGTCTCCAAGACTTCTGGGCGAGGTCATTTGTATTCTGTGGTCAGTGCCAAGAGATTTCTGTTTGTGTGTTACCTGCACAGCACAGAGCAAACGACAACACCCTCACTGAAGCGTGACCGTTTACTTTGAGGTTTTGTATTTGCTGTAACCTGAAGGGGAATTCCCATGTGCCAATATATCGGTCCATGAAGCTGACAAGCCTGGCGTTGAGGGTGAAAGAAATGTGGTGGGTGCCTGGGCGTAGGGAATCCAGTTGGTGGGTCATGTGCCCAGGGAGATCAGCTAATGGGAGCCTGGGCCCAAGGAGTCCAGCTGGTGGGTGCCTGCGCCCAGGGAATCCAGCTGGTGGGTGCCTGCGCCCAGGGAGATCAGCTGGTGGGTGCCTGGGACCAGGGAATCCAGCTGGTGGGTGCCTGGGCCCAAGGAGTCCAGCTATTGGGTACCTGAGAGTCCAGCTGGTGGGTGCCTGGGCCCAGGGAGTCCAACTGGTGGGTGCCTGGGCCCAAGGAGTCCAGCTAGTGGGTACCTGAGAGTCCAGCTGGTGGGTGCCTGGGCCCAGGGGCAGCTAGTGAGTATCTACATGGCCCTGATTCACAGGGAGCCAAGCTGGCAGGTCCCATGGCATGCATTGTATATATGCAGCTGCTGTTTGTGAGTCCATTTTGTGTTTTATTCATCTGTATGCAAGTAAATAAGGTAATAATGATGACACGAGCAAACCTATCACATGTGCGCTCTTACCCTTTACCAGATCCTGATAGCTCTTCAGTACCTTCACAGGAAGGACATCGTTCACTGCGACCTCAAGCCTGAAAATGTCCTCCTCACTTCAGAGACAGGACTGCCTCTGGCCAAACTCTGTGACTTTGGCTTTGCCAGGATTATTGGAGAGAAGTCATTTAGAAAATCCATAGTGGGGACTCCTGCCTATCTAGGTATGCAGTATGTGATAATCCACAGTGGAGGTATTGGTAGTCTGTAGTGGGACTCCAGGTATGCAGTATGTGATAATCCACAGTGGAGGTATTGGTAGTCCATAGTGGGACTCCAGCTTATCTATAGGTATGTAGTCTGTGGCTTCCTGTAAATATGGTTTACTACGATGATTGTGCATCACAAGAGTAGTCTACAAGGAAATGGTAGCCAGAACTGCTATTTATGGTGTGGTGTGTACATGACCAGTGTTCAGCCTCGCATACATGCACTGTATGTTTATGGTGTGTGTGTGCATGACCAGTGTTCAGCCTCACATACATGCACTGCATGTTTATGGTGTGGTGTGTGCATGACCAGTGTTCAGCCTCACATACATGCACTGTATGTTTATGGTGTGTGTACATGACCAGTGTTCAGCCACACATACATGCACTGTATGTTTATGGTGTGTGTGTGCATGACCAGTGTTCAGCCTCGCATACATGCACTGTATGTTTATGGTGTGTGTGTGCATGACCAGTGTTCAGCCTCACATACATGCACTGCATGTTTATGGTGTGGTGTGTGCATGACCAGTGTTCAGCCTCACATACATGCACTGTATGTTTATGGTGTGTGTGTGTACATGACCAGTGTTCAGCCTCACATACATGCACTGTATGTTTATGGTGTGGTGTGTGCATGACCAGTGTTCAGCCTCACATACATGCACTGCATGTTTATGGTGTGGTGTGTGCATGACCAGTGTTCAGCCTCACATACATGCACTGCATGTTTATGGTGTGGTGTGTGCATGACCAGTGTTCAGCCTCACATACATGATGGGCTTCATGATTGCATAAGTGGCAAACTAAGAGTTTCAGGCACCTCGAGGTCCTACACTGCCCAGTTAAGTGACATTCCACTGTATATGGTAGTGCCCAGTTAAGTGACATTCCACTGTATATGGCAGTCCCAGTTAAGTGACATTCTACTGTATATGGTAGTCCATAGTGGGGACTCTAGCTTGTCTAGGTACATGTATATTGTCTGTGGTACATAGTCCATAGTGGGGACTCCAGTCTTGTATAGTTTTGTTCCGAGTATGAGGAGATCTTAGTGGGATCTGTGTTGAACTGTTAGTCCTCAACAAGTAACCAAAGTTGTCTTCATGAATATTTGGATATTGTAAACTGAGCAGATTGTGTTTCAGTAGGTAACCACTAGCACACATATATAGGCACATCAACACACACAAACACAGGCCAGACTGAGCAGATTGTGTTTCAGTTGGTGACCACTAGCACACATATATAGGCACATCAACACACACAAACACAGGCCAGAGGAACTGGTCAGATCAAATTGGTCAAGTTTTGGCCAGACTTTTAGCAAATTGAAGTTTAAAGTACTGTTGAGCATGCTCAGTTATCATTGCCTGTTCTTTCTTGTGTGCACTACCTACAGTAGCTGGTCATGGCTACTCAGCAGCTGCCTGGTAGTGTCCTGCTCCCTTGCTCAGTAGTGTCCTGCTCCCTTTACTCAGCAGCTGCCTGGTAGTGTCCTCCTCCCCTACTCAGCATCTGCCTGGTAGTGTCCTGCTCCCTTTACTCAGCAGCTGCCTGGTAGTGTCCTCCTCCCCTACTCAGCAGCTGCCTGGTAGTGTCCTCCTCCCCTACTCAGCAGCTGCCTGGTAGTGTCCTGCTCCCTTTACTCAGCAGCTGCCTGGTAGTGTCCTCCTCCCCTACTCAGCAGCTGCCTGGTAGTGTCCTCCTCTCCTACTCAGCAGCTGCCTGGTAGTGTCCTCCTCCCCTACTCAGCAGCTGCCTGGTAGTGTCCTCCTCTCCTACTCAGCAGCTGCCTGGTAGTGTCCTGCTCCCTTTACTCAGCAGCTGCCTGGTAGTATCTTCCTCCCCTACTCAGAAGCTGCCTGGTAGTATCCTGTTCTCCTACTCAGAAGCTGCCTGGTAGTCCTCCTCCCCTACTCAGAAGCTGCCTGGTAGTCCTGTTCTCCTACTCAAACTTCACCATCATTTGTAAACCCCTCCCTCCAAAAAGTAAATTAATCAGGCCAACCCACCTAGACCCAGTGGCTGTGGCTACATGGCTGTCAAGCAGGTGATACCTTGTTCCATAGTATTTCCATTTCTGCTCTGAAATCCAAGATGGGGAGAGCAATGCAATAATTACCATTAGCCACATCCACTTCATGGTCACACCCAATTTCCTGGATTAAGCATTAAAACCTGCCTTACCCCCCCCCCCCCCCCCCCCCCCCCCGGCTGTGTGGGTTCAATTCAAGAAGATTCAAGAAGTTGTACACGTGCCCAATACATGTATAATTGTTTTCTGCAGCTCCTGAAGTTTTGAAAAGTGAGGGCTACAATCGCTCGCTTGACCTCTGGTCTGTTGGGGTCATTGTGTATGTCAGGTGAGTGAGACTGAGTGATGATTGCATATAACAAGGACAATAATTATGCATCGTCATGTTGTTGCCTAGCTTGTCAGGTACCTTCCCTTTTAACGAGGACGAGGATATTTCAGATCAGATCCAGAACGCTTCCTTCATGTATCCCCCTGACCCGTGGGGAGGCATCTCTGCCGAAGGTACGCTGCAGTAGTCATGGTTATGCACCCTCGCAATATTCAGAGACAAGAGGTTTTGCACATGCCCAATAAGAGTTTGCATTCTCTATGAGATCATCCTTAGGGTGGCATTTTATTACGCATGTACGACCTCCTTTCCTTTGTTCATATTTTGTGGAGGTATCACATGGTAGTCACATGACTTTTCTACACACACACACACGCACACAAATAGCTGTTGACCTGATCAATCGCTTGCTTCAAGTGTCAAGGAAAACTCGGTTTAGGATATCACAGGCTCTAAACCATGGCTGGCTTGGGGTGAGTGCTTGTGTTCAGTAGTGCTAGTGCAGACGTGTGTACCTATCTATGCGTAGGTACCTATCTATGCGTAGGTACCTATCTATGCGTAGGTACCTATCTATGCGTAGGTACCTATCTATGCGTAGGTACCTATCTATGCGTAGGTACCTATCTATGCGTAGGTACCTACACTGTATCTATGCGTAGGTACCTATCTATGCGTAGGTATGTCACTTGCCCCGCTCAGACCTCCTCCGGCTGTCCTCAACTTTTCAACTACTCTTATCTCTCCCCCTCCCCCCCCTCCTCCACACATGCATGCACACATAACATTACACCATACACACACACACCACACACACTAGGACAAGGATTTATGGGAGGACTTGTGCAAACTCGAAGGCTCTCTGGGGATGCGCTACCTCACACACGAAAGTGAGGACCACTTTTGGACAACCCGCGGAGCTAAGTCGCACCCTCTGGCTCAAGCCGAGGCCGAGCGTAGGACACAGATTAAATTGGAACAACACACAGCCGCAGCACAGCTTAGTCCAACTACAAAGGCAGTCAAGTTCTTGCCAGATGACAAGGTAATGACCATTCAAACACAAGTTGCACAAGTGCCCAACGGGAACAAGATCGTGTCGCAGGTGTCCAATGGGAACGGGAATGTAATCTTGCGGCCTTCCTTGTCTACCGAGCTGCCTCCCTCAGACAGTGGAAGTCACAACTCAATGGCGAAACTCTGCAACCAGGAAGAGAGGAGCAATACGTTACCCAGCGGCAGCTCGAGGGGCTACATCAGGATGACTGACAACGACATCATCATGGCTCAGGAGCATGCTAAGAGGGTGGGCTACAAGGTCAGCACGGTGTGAGTCCTCTCCTACCACCCCCTCATTCTCTTAACACCACCCAACATTTTGATGTGCGCTATTTAGCGAGCATCGATTCTTCACATATATTTTTTGTATTTTATTTTAGACCATGTACAAACTATTTTTTCTATGTGTATCTAATACAATAACTGTTTTGTAAAACCACTCGGTCTAGTGCAACATTTCTGTTGCTATGACATCATGACTCAAGGGAAGTGCCATATACTTTATACAGTCAGAGCCAAATATATATTATGCATAGCCCTTTTTAAAAAATTATTTTATTTTTTTCCTTCACATTTGCGAAATTCTGTCCTGTTTCTAGTGTGTGCCACTTTTATCATTCTGCTAATGAGTATGAATTCATTCAAAAATGAGGGAACGCATCATCTACATGCACACAGTACGCCACTAATGTTCCGTAAGGTGGGTGTGTTTTTACACATCTGCTACATGTGAGCACCACACAAGCATTGTGCGTGAGGCATACCTCATGCATAGAATATTTTTAACTGAGAGGTGGAGCTCCCTCGAAGACTGCTGTGTAGAGTACCTGGACTCTGGACTGCTACTGTCGGCAGCAAGCAGTGCTCGGTAAGACGATGGCAAGCAGTGCTCTGTAAGATGATTGGCAAGCAGTGCTCGGTAAGTTGGTAAGACGATGGCAAGCAGTGCTCGGTAAGACGATGGCAAGGAGTGCTCTGTAAGACGATGGCAAGCAGTGCTCGGTAAGATGATGGCAAGCAGTGCTCTGTAAAACGATGGCAAGCAGTGCTCGGTAAGACAGTGGCAGGTGGCTTTGTAGGATGGTGGCAAGCAGTGCTCTGTAAGATGGTGCTCTGTAGGGTCCAATTGGAGTAAAAAAGAGCTTCTTATGGTGGCAAACAGTGCTCGGTAAGACAGTGGCAAGCAGTGCTCTGGTAGCTGTGTAGGATGGTGGCAAGCAGTGCTCTGTAAGACGGTGGCGGCAAGCAGTGCTCTCTAGATGGTGGCAAGCAGTGCTCTGTAAGACGGTGGCGGCAAGCAGCAGTGCTCTCTAGATGGTGGCAAGCAGTGCTCTGTAAGATGGTGGCTTTGTAGGATGGTGGCAAGCAGTGCTCTGTCAGACAGTGGCGGCAAGCAGTGCTCTCTAGATGGTGGCAAGCAGTGCTCTGTAAGACAGTGGCGGCAAGCAGTGCTCTCTAGATGGCAAGCAGTGCTCTGTAAGACGATGGCTCTGTAGGATGGCGGCAAGTAGTGCTCTGTAGGATGGTGATAAGCAGTGCTCTTCAAGACAGTGGCAAGCTGTGATCTGTGTCTCTAAGGGGTTGTGTAGAACCCTCCAACCCCTGTTGAGAAATGATGGAAGCATTATCTATCTCCAGGGAACAGTGGGAGGGTCCTCACAGATTTACATCTCCAAGCACAAGAAAGTGCCTTGGAGGTGCACAGCCTCAGTGTTATATAAGGCAGTCTTGGTGTTGAAATGCTAACTCAGTATCTGCATATGACAACGTCAACTTAATATTCCCTGGCGTGTCTCTTCTTTGGTACTCAGGACAGCTCTCCCCACCTTCCCCACATAAAAACTCTTCAGGAACCAGATGAGACAAAAGAAAAAATCATTATAATCAAAGGGGGAAAAGTTTTGTATACATTTTGGGAACACATTATCAATGTATGCTGTGGTCTCTTGTTAGTATAAATATAGGTCTAGAGATGAACTATAATTAAATAATTAGTCTTACAAATATAATATTGTTAAGGATGATTGGGTCTACAAATTAATTATTAGTTCTACAAATATATATATATATATATATATATATATATTATGGTCTATAAATATATGATGAGGTCCATAAATAAATTATACGTGAATCATTGGGTCTATCAATAAATATACTGATATTTCGATAAATATTAGCACTCAACAACTTTGTCAAAGTAGTGAGGAAGTAGAATTCCCTGTTCATTGCCTGGACACAATATGACATTGTTCGCTGAGCGGTAGAATTTCAGCCCATCTATTTATACAAAACAAAATACATGCACTATATTTTGGATCAGAAAATAAAACAATAATTTACCAATTTGGATCACATCAGATTTACATACAAAAATACATGAAATCACAAAGAATTTCGAGATTCCGGTATCGGTGTTGACTAATATATTATTATGCTGTTGTTTCCCTACTTACTGAAATATTGGGCTGAGACTTGGGGGGGGGGGGGGGAGGGACTGAGGGTAACTTGACCCCCCCCCCCCCCCCCTGTGTCAGTGATGGCATCAGATTTGGTCTCTGACGTTGCTTAAACATTGCTAAAAGCCACCATTGCCAGAAATGGCATGACACTTTGACAGTGTCGACCAATTTACTTTGGGATATACCTGCACACGTGTCGTTCGTTCTCCTTGCCAACGAACAACACTAGCCAAGTTCAAGTGCGCATAATGCAAGCAGTTTGCTAGCGAAGCACACTCCTGGAGTCAATGATAGGCTCAGATTTGATCCACACTCTCCAGAGTCAATGACGGCCTCGGATTTGATCGCGGAGGTATTTTAAATGAGGCCTGGAGAGCCCAGAGGGCCTCTTATTTTCCTTCTAGCTCCTGTAGAGGGCTACTTGCTACGTCTGAGCTCACACATCGGAAGCAGTTTGCAGAGGTCATTCAAAGGTTGCTATATACTGCAGTGACCTGACCTTGGCAAGTTTAAAAAAATGTATTTCCCCTCCATTCCTATTTTCCCGCTCTTCTTGGTTTATGCTCTCTGACTAGACAAAAGAGAGGGCCGGGCCGCTTTTTTCTAGCAATAAATAAAATTAAGTAGGTAAAGGGGTTCTAGGTACATTCGATCACTCGTATTTCTCTCACTCTGACAACTGAACAGTAGCATAATTTACAGTACTAGCTACTTGAATGGGAGAACTAAACCATAAAAAGACATTTTTGTGGTTATGGCTTTGGAGTTCCATAGATTCTTCACACTTCACTATATGAACTAGATATATAGCTCAAATGATAGATCTCTCTGTATGCCTTCTTTTGATACTAAAAATGTTGCATATGCCACAGTTACATGCAGCTATGTTGCATAGGTTTAACCATGCCACAGTTACATGCAGCTATGTTGCATAGGTCTAACCATGCCACAGTTACATGCAGCTATGTTGCATAGGTTTAACCATGCCACAGTTACATGCAGCTATGTTGCATAGGTTTAACCATGCCACAGTTACATGCAGCTATGTTGCATAGGTTTAACCATGCCACAGTTACATGCAGCTATGTTGCATAGGTTTAAACATGCCACAGTTACATGCAGCTATGTTGCATAGGTTTAACCATGCCACAGTTACATGCAGCTATGTTGCATAGGTTTAACCATGCCACAGTTACATGCAGCTATGTTGCATAGGTTTAATCATGCCACAGTTACATGCAGCTATGTTGCATAGGTTTAAGCTATGTTGCATAGGTTTAACCATGCAACAGTTACATGCAGCTATGTTGCATAGGTTTAACCATGCCACAGTTACATGCAGCTATGTTGCATAGGTTTAACCATGCCACAGTTACATGTAGCTATGTTGCATTGGTTTAACCATGCCACAGTTACATGCAGCTATGTTGCATAGGTTTGACCATGCCACAGTTACATGCAGCTATGTTGCATAGGTTTAACCATGCCACAGTTACATGCAGCCATGTTGCATAGGTTTAACCATGCCACAGTTACATGCAGCTATGTTGCATAGGTCTAACCATGCCACAGTTACATGCAGCTATGTTGCATAGATTTAGCCATGCCACAGTTACATGCAGCTATGTTGCATAGGCTTAACCATGCCACAGTTACATGCAGCTATGTTGCATAGGTTTAGCCATGCCACAGTTACATGCAGCTAGAGTGGGGGACCTCACAATCCAAGTGCCTCAATTGTAATTGGAGAGTGCTAGGCAGCTGTGATTAAGTGTGGTTGGTTAGAGGAAGCTGTCCTCCATGCAATGCAATTCCAGCAGCAGCACTTGGCCTTAGTACCTTATCAATATCAATTTTCTTCTATAACAACCCATCGACATTCACAGTCGCCACACTTGGATACTTAGTCACTAAATTGTGAATGAAACACTCCTTGTGTAGAATATAGCAGCTTCCTAGAAATTTCAGCTGCTTCCCTCCCTCTAAACTTCAGCTGCTTCCTCTAAACTTCAGCTGCTTCCTCTAAACTTCAGCTGCTTCCTCTAAACTTCAGCTGCTTCCTCTAAACTTCAGCTGCTTCCTCTAAACTTCAGCTGCTTCCTCTAAACTTCAGCTGCTTCCTCTAAACTTCAGCTGCTTCCTCTAAACTTCAGCCGCTCTAAACTTCAGCTGCTTCCTCTAAACTTCAGCTGCTTCCTCTAAATTTCAGCTGCTTCTCTTAACTATGCAGAATGTATCACCAACATGTTTTCCATAACACAGGTTTTGTTAGTGCTGAACTCAAGACCAGCTCCTCGAAGAACTCCAAGTATAAATTGGCCTACAGCAAAGAGAGGAGAGTCCATAGCAGCTCCTTTTCTCTCTGTTCATAGAAGTCTCCCTTGAAGCTGAATAGAGAGGAGAGCCCATAGCAGCTCCTTTTCTCTGTGTTCATAGAAGTCTCCCTTGAAGCTGAATAGAGAGGTGAGCCCATAGCAGCTCCTTTTCTCTCTGTTCATAGAAGTCTCCCTTGAAGCTGAATAGAGAGGAGAGCCCATAGCAGCTCCTTTTCTCTCTGTTCATAGAAGTCTCCCTTGAAGCTGAATAGAGAGGAGAGCCCATAGCAGCTCCTTTTCTCTGTGTTCATAGAAGTCTCCCTTGAAGCTGAATAGAGAGGAGAGCCCATAGCAGCTCCTTTTCTCTCTGTTCATAGAAGTCTCCCTTGAAGCTGAATAGAGAGGAGAGCCCATAGCAGCTCCTTTTCTCTGTGTTCATAGAAGTCTCCCTTGAAGCTGAATAGGTTGACTTCAGGAAAGTCCCCAACAGTTTTAACAATTCTGTCAGGCATCAATGCAGCTCTTTCTTCCAGGGTCTCATCCTTCATCAACATGTTATGTATTACCTCTCAACTACTTCATCTGTGGGACTCAAGATCGAGGAGCATAAAGATGTGTAAGGAAGGGAGAACTTGGAAAATGGACTCAAGATCGAGGAGCATAAAGATGTGTAAGGAAGGGAGAACTTGGAAAATGGACTCAAGATCGAGGAGCATAAAGATGTGTAAGGAAGGGAGAACTTGGAAAATGGACTCAAGATCAAGCTGTGTAAGGTAGGGAGAACTCGGACAATGGACTCAAGATCGAGGAGCATAAAGTTGTATAAGGAAGGGAGAACTTGGAAAATGGACTCAAGATCGAGGAGCATAAAGATGTGTAAGGAAGGGAGAGCTTGGAAAATGGACTCAAGATCAAGGAGCATAAAGTTGTATAAGGAAGGGAGAACTTGGAAAATGGACTCAAGATCGAGGAGCATAAAGATGTGTAAGGAAGGAAGAGCTTGGAAAATGGACTCAAGATCAAGGAGCATAAAGCTGTATAAGGAAGGGAGAACTTGGAAAATGGACTCAAGATCAAGGAGCATAAAGCTGTGTAAGAAGGGAGAACTTGGAAAATGGACTCAAGATCGAGGAGCATAAAGATGTGTAAGGAAGGGAGAACTTGGAAAATGGACTCAAGATCGAGGAGCATAAAGATGTGTAAGGAAGGGAGAACTTGGAAAATGGACTCAAGATCAAGGAGCATAAAGCTGTGTAAGAAGGGAGAACTTGGAAAATAGACTCAAGATCAAGGAGCATAAAGATGTGTAAGGAAGGGAAAACTTGGAAAATGGACTCAAGATCAAGGAGCATAAAGATGTGTAAGGAAGGGAAAACTTGGACAATGGACTCAAGATCAAGGAGCATAAAGATGTGTAAGGAAGGGAAAACTTGGAAAATGGACTCAAGATCAAGGAGCATAAAGATGTGTAAGGAAGGGAAAACTTGGACAATGGACTCAAGATCAAGGAGCATAAAGATGTGTAAGGAAGGGAGAACTTGGAAAGTCTGCAATCACAAGCATGCATGAAACCACTACCACCTAATCTACCTAATCTTGGGGGAGAAACTTCAGTGATGGATAGAGCCAGAAAATGGAGGGGAATTGCTTGTGAAGGAGGCACTGCACAGCATCTTGCACCCAAGGAGGATCAGCGCTTCACTTGAGAGGATCACTGGAGCTGACCAGTTGTGGATCTCAACTATCAAGGTCGTGTGTGTGAAACCACACCCATCATCATCATGTTACTGTGCTTTACACACCCTAGCATTCATGAGTCACGTGCATTTTGAGTGTGTTGCCAGAGTGTATAAATGTGCATTTGCATTGTGTTAGTTTTTGACTCGCTTGATGAAAACCAAAAACTGTTCAGTTGAAATTTGGCAAAAAAAAATAAACAAGAGATATCTGCTGCATGTTTTTTATGCGGTCAGCTGAAAGTGATCGCACAAGAAGTTATATGCTTTTGGAGGCTCATTACTTTAGCAGAGGGTTCAACTCTGGGTACCAAAAATGGCCGAAGACACAGTCTAAGCTGTCAAGAAGCTGCCAGAATGAGATTTAAGTGCAGGGAGGGTTGCTTCATTTTTTAAAAGCATTTTGAGGGTTCATCATTTAAATGAAGGACAAACCAATACAGCGTGTTACTGCACCCTCTAAGATAAATAGCTATCAAGTAGTTTTACCTTCTACTGCTTTTTCCAGGTTGATGAAAATTAGAACTTTGCAATTTGATCTCATCCCTGTATGTAATAAATATATATGTATTATATATATGTGTGTATATGTGTATGTATATATATATAGTCTCATGGAGTGATATTATTCATACCTCAACAAATCCCACCAACATGTCACATAGACATGCTACATCAACATCACACTGGGTTGAGGCAGATTGTAGGTTGATAATAGTTCTATGGGGACACACACTGGACCAACGTGCCACTGGGTGGAGGCAGGTTGAAGTAGGTCGACAATAACTCTATGGGGACACACACTTGGAGCAATACCACACTTGGTGGAGGCAGGTTGTAGGTTGATAATAGCTCTATGGGGACACACACTGGACCAACGTGCCACTGGGTGGAGGCAGGTTGAAGTAGGTTGACAATAGCTCTATGGGGACACACACTGGACCAACGTGCCACTGGGTGGAGGCAGGTTGAAGTAGGTCGACAATAACTCTATGGGGACACGCACTGCACCAACATCACACTGGGTTGAGGCAGGTTGAAGTAGGATGTCAATAGCTCTATGGGGATATGCTCTGAATAATTATACCAGGTTCAATACTATGTATATGCTCTATAGTGATAAACTAGATCACCACTTGCAACTGAGGCTCTCTGCATCAACATCACACCATGCAAACAGGTCCAGCAGGTTGCTCTATGGTTATAATGATATCAACAACAACAAAAAAACAAAAAAATAATGCTAGCACAACCTCCTGGATCCCATCCCTGAATACAACTCACCGCTGACGACCCCAGACTCTCCTGGAAGACCGGCAGCAAAGTGAATGTGAGTCCGCTTCATCTTGCTAAGCCCCTGAGGGAATTGCATCAAATTAATCACAATCACACAATGCAAACCAACAGGGTTTTTTGTTTTGTTGTTGTTCTGTAGATTTCCCTTTCAATAATTGTCAAATGTTTCTGTCCTCAGCAAGCTGGCTGAAGAGAAACCTGCAGAACATTTGATGATGGCAGCTGGAAGTAATCATACAAGTTTTTTTAGTTTTTTATTTTAAAGGTATTTAAAGGGAATGTATGGTGGCTTATAGTAGCCCTGCACACCTGTTAAAGGTATTTAAAGGGAATGTATGGTGGCTTATGGTAGTCGTGCACACCTGTTAAAGGTATTTAAAGGGAATGTATGGTGGGTGGCCCTGCACACCTGTTAAAGGTATTTAAAGGGAATGTATGGTGGCTTATGGTAGTCCTGCACACCTGTTAAAGGTATTTAAAGGGAATGCATGGTGGCTTATGGTAGCCATGCACACCTGTTAAAGGTATTTAAAGATGTATGGTGGCTTATAGTAGCCCTGCACACCTGTTAAAGGTATTTAAAGGGAATGTATGGTGGGTGGCCCTGCACACCTGTTGAGGAAATGTTCCTCTTTCATCTGCTATAATAAGCATGGTATCACCATCAAATGTGCCCCTCCCTCCCCACACACACCCTCCTCAAACAGTCCTACCTGCACTTTGATGGTCTCCCATGCTTTTCTGTGCGTGCCATGCACCACTGTTGGCACTTCATCTGCACTCTCTACGGGAACCAGCTCCAAATCAGTCACCTAGCAACAACAACAAACATTACTGCAGGGAAATTCCCCTCCCTCACCGTACAATCTACAGTTCATATACTCTCAAGGTTGAGAAATCCGTAGCCCCTAGGAGCCCCTAGGCCTAGCCCCAGAATCCCCCAGGAACCCCCACCACTACCCCTAGGAATCCTTACTGGAATCCTTACTGGAATCCTTATCCCTAGAAATCTAGAAATCCCTAACCCTAGTAATCTCTACCCCTGCCCCTGGAAATCCTTAACCCTAGTAATCTCTACCCCTGGGAAACCCTACCTCTAGAAATCCCTAACCCCTACCCCTGGGAAACCCTACCCCTGGAAATCCTTATCCCTAGAAATCCATCCTACCCCTGAGAACCTCTACCCCTAGAAATCCTTGCCCCTGGAAATCCCCATCCCTGGGAATTCCTCCCCCCAAGAGTCTCTAGATAAAACATCCTCAGAGGTGTTCATATGCTCCTGCTTTTGCCTTGGCACTCAAGTATTGAGCCATGCCCATACACAGTTGGGGCAGAGCACTTGTGCTACACAGAGGTGGAAAAGATAACTAATCACCTCACAATGGAGAGAATCACTCTGCACACATACCAATGTGATACTCCCATTCTAGTTGAGAAGATTGAAGCTGCACAAAGCGGCTAAACTAGCGAGAGAGACGAGAGAAACAGGCCGAGGAAGGAGACAAGACCAGCGGGAACAGGCTGAAAGAAAGGCAATGGCATAACACTAACCTTCTCAACAACCAACTTGAAATTGTATTCTCTCGACGTTTCAACTAGATGCCAGGATGATCATAGTTTAGATCTGTAGAAATAATACAGAGCAGGAAAGCCTTCCAAACAGCAAGGAGACTTCCAAATAGCAAGGAGACTTCCAAACAGCAAGGAGACTTCCAAATAGCAAGGAGACTTCCAAACAGCAAGGAGACTTCCAAACAGCAAGGAGACTTCCAAACAGCAAGGAGACTTCCAAACAGCAAGGAGACTTCCAAACAGCAGGGAACATGAAGCCCACGAGAAGCAAACTACAGTGCCTAGACAATGGACATGCAAGGAGAGAAAGCAGGAGATTCCTGACCAGCATCAATAACAACCAAAAAAAAACACCCCAAAATACCCCCCAAAACCCACACAAAAACACACAGAAAAACCATGTATATATTTATGCTCTTGCAGCTACATGCAGATGTTCTCTCAGGACTATCGGCCTATCTAGACATTATTGCTCAGATTTCCTGACGTCTATTTAGTCTTGGCCTGTGTCAGTGTTGTTGTTTTTGGGTAAAGGGATTTAAGGGTAGTTCTGTAATGATCAAGCACACCTCCAAAGAGTGCCCCTGATTGGCTCTAATCATCAAGGGGCCTCCTTCAACTTCTCTTAACAAGAACCGCTGCTTCGGGCAGTTGGCAACCACTCTACGAATGTCTTCTTCAACAAAACCACGCCCTCGTGGCAGAGCGAGCAGTTCCGACACATTCACAAACCCACCTAATCAAAAGTAAAAGGCATCACAGCCAAGTGTTATATAGTGTGTGTGTGTGTGTGTAGTCTGTAATGTGCACACATGCACATACAACCTCGTATACAATACATGCAGGAACAAAAATGTCTTTCAAAAACCACTCCATTGGATTGTCGCTCGACAAACTCTCAGTTGAATATAATGACTTTCTCAATGATCATCTATCTCGATGTTTTGGCTAGATGCACTAGCCTTCATCCCTCATCAGGAACAACGAGATGCTACCGTGAGTCTTAGCATCTCATAATTCCTGATGAAGGTTGTAGCAACCAACCGAAATGTCGAGAAAGAAATTTTAAGTTGGCGAAATTCGGCAGTGCTCCCTTTTCCCTGATGTATCAGAAGTCGTCTTTTAACATCCAAATATGACATCTCAACATGGAGATTTCTTGATGAGGTCAGTGATCACGAGTTGTCAAGAGAACATCTCATTAGCTTGCTATATACCTGTAGGGCTAGTGATAGGGCTAGGGCATGTTACATGCGGTCACAGAGACGCTCGACTAGTGTGAGCCCACACTATGTGCTACAAAATCACACCTCAGCAACATACGTGAACCAGATGTGAAAGAGAGAGAGGAAAAATTAATATAATAATAAAAATAATAATAAATAATAATAGTAATAAAAATATTAATAGATATAACAAAAATAGATATAACAAATAAATAAAATGTGTATATATAATAATTTATAATAATTATTATAAAAATCTAAATAAAAATGGCAAACGGCTTGCATACCAGTTGGGTCAGTCCTTTCCGCTGCAGCATGTGACCATCAAAGTTCAGCGGGGTAATGCTGCGGCTATTTTGGGGACTTTGCCTTTTTTTTATTACAAAATTAAAAATAAATAAATAAGTAAATAAGAATAATTATGGTGGTCATGGCTTAAGTTCAGGCTCTTGAGAATGACTCCCCAGCAGCCAGGCAAGTCCATTCCATAGCCTTGACTGAACCGCTCACACTTTAGTGCTAGGCTGATGTGCAATGCCTCCTTCACTAGGTGGCCTGGTCCAAGATAGTGGCTTCCTCCCACAAAATAGGATGTCCATTATCCCATGCATGTTCAGCAATTGCAGATTTCTCTTTGGCACATTTTTTTAAATTTATTTTTTTATTGTTATTTTTTTTATTGTTATTATATATATTTGTTGTTTATTTTTTTATTGTTGTTATATTTTATTTTTATTAATTATTTATATATATATTTTTTTAATTTATTCTCAATCAACTCTCAGTTGACATAATAACATTGCAATAACCTCAATACATGTACTCAACTTGAAATTGTATTCTCTCGACATTTCGACTAGACCTTCAAGAAAATACAATTTCAAGTTAATTATTGAGGTTATTGTAATATTAATTTGTTATTATTACATTAATGGGGTATATAGGTAGGTTTAATAGTAATAACAACAATATCAGAATCATTAACTCATGCAAAAAAATTAATTTTACTTCGAAGTAACATTTATTATTACTTTTTTAACATTTATTATTAATTATATTTTTATTAATTTTTATTGTTAATTTATTATTATAATTATTATTAGCATTGAAGCATTGGTGGTGTCCAGTTTATCAGACTTGGGGCTGCTGTCTTGGTAGCTAGTTGGTTAAGACAACAGTATGACTAGCATGGCTGGGTATGAACTTATGAACTTATGATAATACCTGACCAGACTGAGAAATGCTCTCATTTCTTTCTTGTTTCTGGGTCGCCTGTCCCTCATGACAGCGAGCTTTGTGTGTCTGGGTGTATCTTCCTGTGTCCTATATACTCGAGACTTAGACCTAATACTAGGTAGCTGACTCATAATGCCTTGAGAATTAAATATAGTTACACTTAGACCCAATACTAGGTAGCTGAGTACTCATAATGCCTTGAGAATTAAATATAGTTAGACTTAGACCTAATACTAGGTAGCTGACTCATAATGCCTTGAGAATTAAATATAGTTATGTGACCTAAGGAAGAGCACTCAGCGGCTGCCAACTTGCACTTGGCTGTGTTCGCCTTCAGCCCAGTGTCCTCCAACTTCTTCAGGACTATGTTCAAGTGGATGAGATGTTTCTCCCACATCTTTGAGAAGATGACCACATCGTCTAAATAGGCCCTGCAAAATGAATGCAAATCATCGAGTATATACCACATTCATGAGTTTCTGGAATGTGTTGCTGGAGCTCCTTTGAGACCAAATGGCATTTGTCTGAATTGTACTTCCCAAACGGAGTCAGGAATGCAGTCTTAGGTCTGTCTGCTGAGGTTACTTCCATCAGATCTAGTATAGAAACATACTCCACTGGACCAACTTCCTCCAACAAATCATCAATGCGATGCACCACGATATCTTCGGCACTTGTGGCAGCATTCAGCTGCCTGTTAATCAATGCAAATACGTAACTTGCCATTCTTTTCCCTTGCCAAGACCATGGGTGCTGTCCATTCACTAGTGGACGCCTTAATGATTCCACCTGCCGAGTTCCTCACGAACCTCCTCTTCTTCTGCCTTTGGTAATCTAAATGTGCCACCCACACAGGATTGGCTTCTCCTGTGGGGATATTGTGACATGTGATAACCTTGGTAGGCCTGGGCATTGCTCCCCAGCAGATTGACAAACAACTCGCTGGAATTGCCATCATTGCTCTTCCATCAGCTGAATGGATCCATCTCCGTTTCCTCTGCTGACTCATGCTCCTGGACTGTAATGGGTCCAACTTCTCCTTTGTCTTCCTCTTGGTCAACCATTGCGACTGATAAAACTTTGGAGGTGTTCTATAACTATAAACATGACACAACCTGACCGTTGATGTCAACTGAGAGTTCATTGGGAGTAGTATAACTGGCAGGTGAGTGAAGCAAGCCCTCAGTGGGTAGTTGGGTGGAAAACTAATTATTGCCATACATGGCATATGCATCTATCTATCTATCTATGTATTCATCGAATGTTCACCCATAAAAAATATGAACAGGTCACCTGCCTTAAATAATGCGGGTTTACGTAAATCAGGAATGTTTGTCATAGTGGAGAGTATGATTGAGGGAATGCCCAGTAGTAGATTCGAAGCTATGACCTGGCTGTGGTGGCTGCAAAAGTAGAAATGGTCTGCATGGTTAATGGATTCCCTTAAGAATAAATTGGACAAACTCAATAATCAACTTGAAATTACTTTCTCGGCATTTCGACTAGATGCTTTAGCCTTCAAGGCTAGAGCATCTAGTTGAAATGTCGAGAAAATTTCAAAGTTGATTATTGAGATTTTATTATGTCAACTGAGAGTTACCAGATTCCCTTAAGAATAAATTGGACAAACTCAATAATCAACTTGAAATTACTTTCTCGACATTTCGACTAAGATGCTCTAGCCTTGAAGGCTAGAGCATCTAGTCGAAATGTCGAGAAAATATTTCAAGTTGATTATTTCTTATGTCAACTGAGAGTTCATTGAGAGTTTAATTTACTTATTATTATTTAGCTGTAATTAAAAAAATGTCAATATAGGGAGTACTAGTATTTTCTGGCACACATTCCCTCTTGTTCTGACAAATAGAATAGTCACATTACGACTCCACCCTCCCTCTGGGGGAACAAGAGGAAAACAAAAATACCACCACATGCACGCAAGCACACACAGTGAGAACACACCCACCACTATTCATAAGCACTATACACCCACATCCAGCCACCCACCCACACCCAGCCTACACATACCATCTGCCATTTTCAGTCCAACCCTCTGTGCTCCATGCCTGCAAATGAAGGACAGGAACTTCGAAAGTCTTACATCAGGGGAATCTTCTGCAAGTAAATTGATTGATTTTAGCTAAAAATCAAGCTAAGTAACGAACCTATACTTACTGGATTTCTACTTACTGGATTTCCTTCCTTTATTGTAACCACCTTTGGTAGCCATTTGAAGTCAAGCAAACAAATTCTCAGGAAGGTGATTGTTTACTTGTTGCGCTTATTTATTGCGAGCGAAAGTTTGAACCGCCGCGCCATGACGTGGGCTTATTTAAATCGGTAATGATCGCCGAACGAACGAGAAAACAACTGCGGACTGTTTGTGGCAAAATGATCATTCTACAGGGAACCTTCCCAAAATTAACAAGTAGGCCTCTATGCCCACTATACAGACTCAGTAATTTTCTCTGAAGGCTCGGTTAGGCTTTATCATACTGAAAATGATGGTCGGTCTTGCACTGGCAGAAAAGGTTTGGACACGAGAGAGAACTCTTGTTCCCATTAATATCGACAATGCTGATTGTACTGAAGCAATTTTTGAATTCCCCTACTACCATGCCTTAGCTCTACCTAGCAAGTTAAGCTAGCTAGCTACACATTAAAAATTATTCCTGTTCAAAAATAAATCATATTAATATTATAGTTCTCAATGGGCTCCAGTTGACATAATATAAATCCCAGGATTGAGCTGCTCATTCCCAGGTTTGCTTGCGCGATCCTGCGCACATTCCCAGGATTGAGCAGGCGCAAACTAAGATTTGGATCGAGCAATGCAGAGTTGCTCTATCCAGGGATTGAGCGTTAGAATGTACCTAGATATGTTTAATCATACTGGTGATGAGGGTCAAGCTATTTAGCCACAAATTTTTTTTTTTAGGTAGAGCTTGTAAGCCTAAAATATAATATGGTGTAATGTTTCACCATTGCCTATGTTTCACCATTGCCTTAACCCAAATGGATGGAACACTTGGCTAGGTACAAGTTATACTGTTCAATGTTGTTGTTTTTTTAGTTCCAATAACTGTAACAACATTCATTAACAACATTCATTACATAAAATTCATAGTATACATAGAATTAGTTTGTTAATTATCAGTTTGGCATTTGGAACATATCCACTTGCTTTTTGGGGACAGGAAAACTTTGTTTGGAGTCCCAACACAATCCTGATGGTACCACTCTGCACATTTTTCACACTGAACCATTCTGTCCAGGTTTTTCAACAAACACAATAAACACGAATTATTTGAATGCGCTTTTCAGAGGCTTTGTTATCTTCTTTTCGAGAGGAAAGGGCGTCATTTTCTTGATTTCCAAGCAATCAAGAAGATGTGGCTGCATTTCGGAAACATTCCAGGTAAGAGTGGAGGGATCATCTTGATGGCATAGTGCCACAGCACAAGCTATAGCAAATACACCACAGTCACTCTTGTTTGTTTGTGTTTGCATAGTGATGAATTGCAGAGTGATTGTTTTGCTGCTAGTGCACACCAGGGCACAAATCTGCTGACAAGTGGATAGTGGTAGAGAATTGAAAAGGCTATCATAAACTTTGACGTTACTCGAATCATTCATATCTACGGCTATACAGATCCAGTGACTGTTTTCAACATTAACAATCTGAACAGCATCACCACAAAGAGGACCTCCAGACATACTAGCTACTACTGCGGTAGCTCATAACCCACCAAAATGAGGGAATTCAGTTTTTAAAAGTTTTTGAGCAGCATACATATGGCCATCGTTCAACCAATCCTTGTTCTCAATCAGCTTCTTATCTCTTGCAGTAAGAGCTAGTTCTGGCAACCATATTGTGGATGTGGTAGATGCTAGCATATCAGGGTAGCTCTCTATATCGATCACTTCCAGTGGTTTCTTCTTAATATGTCTCCCATCATCCTTACATCCATTGGAGCAAGGCAATACATTATGACATCGCTTGGTGCAAATCTTCTTTCATGCTTTACAGGAGCACCGCTTGCTATTGCATCCTGTTTTACAGTTACAGGAATTGCCATAGAATGATTAAATTTCATTGTAGCCTCACGTAAAGATAGTAGACGCTCTTTTTCCCAACCAGTCACTTCTAGTTCCAATTCACCACAATAGCTCTTCAACTCAGACTCTGACACAATTCTTCAGGACACCAAATGGACATCGCAAAAGATACAGTCACTGCTTGAACCCACTAACTGCTACTAAATACTACGTAAGTCAGTGGATGCTCTATCAACTCTTGGTATTGTAATGCTACATGTATGTACTGTGCTTGTATAGAGTTAATCGTTTTTGCAAACAATGCTAAGCTCACACCAGAGTATAGGTACTCATTGTGGAAGATATGAATTATTATGAGCTGCACTACTTACTTTCGGAACACCAAAGTATGCAAAAATCCGACTTGATAGCCACTTCAATTGCACTCTTATGAGACAAAGGGAAAAGGACATGGATCTTTGATAATGATCCATGTAATGTCCTATCCAGTGATATTGATCATCACATCAGGTCTATGTCTCATATCAATTAGATCAACCTGCATTACATTATAATTCACAATTATGTTTATGCATAAATAGTATATTGTTTATACTTATCTTCGAGTCATGAATCCTGAAGAGATGATAGGTTTAAGTGGGGCATGGTTGGTTTGTGGCTTCCGAAGATTACAAACTGGGCAAAGCTGAATATACTTCTCCGCTGCTGACCTTGGCAGACATTCATAACTTGCTGCAACCTATATAATACATTTTACAAGAGGGATGGATGAGTGGTGACCCAGTGGTGTATCCATTGTACACTTTAGTGGTCATGGATCACCCAAAAGGAGAGATTTAACCATTGACAAGGATTCCGTAAGTCCTGTATTAAAATAACTAACATGTAGCTGAAATAAAAATAAACCTTCCATAGTAAATTTCAAAGTACACTTATACAACTCCATATATGGCATACAACTGAGTATATACCTAGCAAATTGAACAGAAACAGATCTATAGCTATATAATTATAATGAATAATGAGGACTGATAGCTATGACAGCAGTGATTTTTTTATATAATCATAATCATAATAATTATATAGTCAATATTTGAATTATTTAACTCACTTCTGCAAGAGCTTTCTTATATCCCATGTGCCCTTGGACATCACAATGGATATGTTTCAGCACAGCAGAAAAATCTTCGACAAAAGCTATTATTCTGTAGCGTCCAAGAAGAGAAGTGTCATTGACTGCCATATCCTAATTACAAAATACTATATACTTCATCACATATACAAACACACACTTTCTTCTTAGCTGGAAGGCATAGGACATCCATTTATCCAAAAACTGGGTAATCCAACAATTTAAATCCCTTTTCCTTAATCCAGAACCTGAATTTCGAATCTTTTATATCCACAGCACCTTTCAAAACTTTCACAATAGCTTCCCCCTTTAATTTATTGTTGTTGTGCTTCCATTGTTGATTCCATTAAGAAACTTGTCCTTCAGAAATTGGCTAAACTCCTTTTCATGAGCCGCCATCTCTTTCTACTGCACGATCTGCAGCATACAAAGTGTGCATGTGCAATCCCAGGATCGCGCTCGCAAACCTAGAATCTTGAGAATGAGCATGGGATTGCGAGGTTTGTATATATATAATCAACTCAATAATCAACCTCAACTTGTATCCACAAATTGAAGTTGATGATTGAGAGAGTTGATGATTGAGAAGGTGATTATAACATAATATAGTTGCCTTTTTCTTACCTCCATTGCTTGTGTTTGGCATGCATGGTCAAAAAGCTTCCTCGGGCTCAGGTAAATCTTCACTCTATCTGTCCATGTTTCTATAAGAGAAGGAGCGTTACAAAAGTCGAACATTAGCTAATTGGTAGTAAGGTGTTGGATAGGGAAGTGGTGGCAGAGGAGAAAGGAACTGTTGTATGGCGATGTGATGAATGAATCTTGGTTTCTTCCCTCCCTTCTCCTTGAGGCAGACACACTTGACTATTATTTATTGCCTCAAGAAGCTAGAACTCCAAACAGACACTAAAGTGTAGCAGGTGGTAGCAGTTGATAGTGAAAGTTCTTCAACCTCCACATACACAACGGTCACTATATAGAAATTAAATCAGAGCAGATTAGTGAAGGTAGTTGTAATTAAACTAAGAGAGGATGGAGGAATTGGATGATGAGATATTGAGGAGGAAATATGAGCTAGGCTGGGTCAGTATGCAAGTGGAAGGAAAAGATGAATGCGAAAAATGAGAAGGATTGGGAGGAGTAAGTAAACGGCAAGAGTATGCTAAAGTATAAATTGGCATACAATGGTGCGGGGGTGGAGAGGTATGTGAGGTCTATGCAGGGTCGGGAAGGTGTGAGGTTCCAATTTAGACAGGAGTAGGAGTGCATCAGCTGAGCATAAGAAGAGATGTAGGAATGAGATATGTATCATGTGTGATAGTAGAGCAGGGAAAGATGTGGGACATTTCTTGTGATGGGTGGGAAATTTGAGAGGGATCGGCTGGTATGAGGTGCGCAGAACTGTAGGAGCTGGACAGTGGCTGGATGAATATGGAAGAGTGGGTAAGGATGGAAAGGTGGCATTACTGCTGGAAAACTGTGGAGAGAGTAAGTGATGCAGTGATGGAGGAGGTGGTTGAGTGTGTTATGTATTGGATAGGGAAGTGGTGGAAGAGGAGAAAGGAACTATTGTGGTGAGGTGATGAATGAATAGTCTCCTCACCTCCCTTCTCCTTGAGGCAGACACACTTGACTATTATTATTTGATTGATTTCTGAGCTATCCCCTCAGCTGAGTTGAATATAAAAGAATTCTACCACTCACTGGCTCAGTTTGGAATGTTGCGTTATGTTGGTTAAATGGCTGTGGTTGAGTGTATTATGTATTGGATAGGGAAGTGGTGGCAGAGGAGAAAGGAACTATTGTGGCAAGTGTTGTATGAATGAACCTAGTCTCCTCACCTCCCTTCTCCTTGAGGCAGACACACTTGACTTGAAAATATATTGATTTTTGAGCTATATATATCCCCTCAGCTGAGTTGAAGATAGGCTCAGTTTGGAATGTTGCGTTATGTTGCGTTAATGGCTTACTGAGAAATGGCCTGCTCTTTACTTGAATCTTGAAGCTGATAGGCTAATTAGTTTGTTCATCGAATTGACAAATAGTTAAAGGATCCACTTACAAATCTCTTTTGCCACTTTCTGTCATTTGCTTTAAAACCTCTCAACAATTTTTCTACTGTCTTGCAGACAAATACAAGTCATTGGTCTGCTCCAATCAGATATCTGTCTCACTTCATGAATTTATCAGTAATTTTATCACACCTGAAGTGAGTGATGAAATCAACTATTGTGAGCAAAACAATCGAGTTGCAAGGTTACTTTTAATTGAGCTCGAGGATGAAGTTGCTGGAACCTGTTGAACGTCAGTAATTTTTCCTCGTGTATGTGCTTTTTGTGAAATCAGTGTCAAAAAATTACTCGATAAATTTCCTTTTGAAGATAAAACATCAAAGCACCAGCATTTCTTGACCCTTGATATCACACAATGTCAACTGTCAGCGGAATAATTGCTCTTGCAACAGGCTTTACACAGTTTTCGACAGATGAAATTGACGGGCTCACATTTGAATTTCAAGAGTTTCAAGCTTTGCTCTGATATATATATAGGCAACTTCCCTAGGAAAGACTTTTGGGTTGCTGTGGCTGAAGTAAAGAGTGGGATTGATCATGGAAGTGTCAGGTTTGGTATTCTTGCATAGCTTGCTAAAAGGCTACTAGTACTTCCACATTCCAATGATCCTGAAAGGTTGTCCAGCAAGATTAGAAAGATTGTAACTGACCACAGAATGAGTAAGTGCCAAAATTAACAACAACAAACCTTGTTTTGACAATATTCAGCTGATTTTCTACGATCAGTGAAGACTGAAGTTATTGCAAAACTTGTGATCTTGCAACTGCTCTGCACTCAGACTTACAACCAAGTTCCTTGATAGTGACTAGTCACAGTGACTCAAATTGATTCAGATTCACCCACCAGAGAACATTTGAATTTAAATACAATAAAAATGATGAAGGGTGGGTCCAGGGAAATGAAGTATTGTCCTGGGAAATTTGGTCATGTGTCCATGGATTCGACCAGTCTAGGTTGGCATGTCTGACATAGGAAGGGTATATAACTAATCCATAGTCAGTAGTTGAGGGAAGTGCTAATGATGGAGGGTATATGAATGTACCAGCCTCGGGAGTGCAAACTATCACTTTCGAGTTCTTGGTAGCTTCTGCATAGTCTTCCCTTTGATACCCTGATAATGCTAGCACTGCCAGATGCCCTGCAGGGGTGGTAAATTCTGAAACGCAAATATGCACGTGGTATATTAGGAGTAATGTTTAGACTACTTATAAGCAGCTCCCATTGACGATGAAGCACACTACCCAAGTTACAAAATCACAATAATCTACAGATCAGAGGTTCAGCTGTTCGGGTTGGACTATGAAAGCAGTACTAGGATTTCTTACGCAAGACTTACCACACCGCTATATTCGCGGCGGCCAGCTGCTGCCGTGTTCAGCGTAAAGTCATTTGTTAGCTAATGCGTACGCTTTTTAAACCTAGTAGCTACTCATACACTGGACCAGGTCTTAATTCCACTTACACTCTCCGAGGAATGAAGAAAGAAGATCAGAGCTTAGGAGAAAGATGGATGAAAGTTGCCGGAGTGGTTACACTTTACTGGTGCGGTACATGATTGCTGTCTAGTGTTAGTTGCATATTTTGGTTCACTCTTGTGTGCAGGTTTATCTCCATATCTATGGTGTTCTTGAACAAATATTTGTTAAGCAGTGATGATTTGAAGGTAAGACTGAAATGTTGAGCCTGACCCTTCCAATAAGTCGAACAAGACCCTTCCAAACAAACTCTTCTGAAAAGTTGACCCAGACGTTTCTGCATACAAAGAACTTTCATTGCTTAATCTCTGGAAATTGTCTATACATTGCTGATGAACTAAAATGTCCTCGATTCCACTAGTGAAGGGTCAGGCTGGCTCATCTTGGCCCAAACCTGAATAGCTCACAAAGAGTCTTCTTGCCTGCCTCCTACCTCCTCCCTTCTTTCCTCTACCCTCTCTCTCCTGCTCCCTTTTCTTGTTGCAGCTAAATGCTCCACTCTTTATCACACTCACACAATGTGTAGTGGCCACTCTCTGCTTCATGATGCTTGGTCTGGTGAGCTTGTGTTATCCTAACTCCATCAACTTCCCACAAGCGGAATTCAGTTTGGAAACTACAATTAAAGTAAGCTACAGGCAAGGAGCTCACATGCTAGCTAACACAATGGGTGGGGAGAGAGAGTGGAGTGAGTATGAACCAGATTTAGTTGCCTGTGTTGTGTTAGCAGGTCCACTCCTGCTATCCCTTAGTATTGCACAGGCAACCCTTTACCTCATTTATATTAGGATGGAAAGGGTGTGACACAGATATAGAGTCTGGCACACAGATATAGAGTGTGGCATACTGATATAGAGTGTGGCATACTGATATAGAGTCTGGCATACTGATATAGAGTGTGGCATACTGATATAGAGTCTGGCATACTGATATAGAGTGTGGCATACTGATATAGAGTCTGGCATACTGATATAGAGTGTGGCATACTGATATAGAGTGTGGCATACTGATATAGAGTCTGGCATACTGATATAGAGTGTGGCATACTGATATAGAGTCTGGCATACTGATATAGAGTGTGGCATACTGATATAGAGTCTGGCATACTGATATAGAGTGTGGCATACTGATATAGAGTGTGGCATACTGATATAGAGTGTGGCATACTGATATAGAGTGTGGGACACTGATATAGAGTCTGGCATACTGATATAGAGTGTGGCATACTGATATAGAGTGTGGGACACTGATATAGAGTGGCATACTGTTATAGAGTCTGGCACACAGATATAGAGTGTGGCATACTGATATAGAGTCTGGCATACTGATATAGAGTGTGGGACACTGATATAGAGTGGCATACTGTTATAGAGTCTGGCACACAGATATAGAGTGTGGCATACTGATATAGAGTCTGGCACACAGATATAGAGTCTGGCATACTGATATAGAGTGTGGCATACTGATATAGAGTCTGGCATACTGATATAGAGTGTGGCATACTGATATAGAGTGTGGCATACTGATATAGAGTGTGGCATACTGATATAGAGTGTGGGACACTGATATAGAGTCTGGCATACTGATATAGAGTGTGGCATACTGATATAGAGTGTGGGACACTGATATAGAGTGGCATACTGTTATAGAGTCTGGCACACAGATATAGAGTGTGGCATACTGATATAGAGTCTGGCATACTGATATAGAGTGTGGGACACTGATATAGAGTGGCATACTGTTATAGAGTCTGGCACACAGATATAGAGTGTGGCATACTGATATAGAGTCTGGCATACTGATATAGAGTCTGGCACACAGATATAGAGTGTGGCATACTGTTATAGAGTCTGGCATACTGATATAGAGTGTGGCATACTGATATAGAGTATGGCATACTGATATAGAGTCTGGCACACAGATATAGAGTGTGGCATACTGATATAGAGTCTGGCACACAGATATAGAGTGTGGCATACTGATATAGAGTGTGGCATACTGTTATAGAGTCTGGCATACTGATATAGAGTGTGGCATACTGATATAGAGTGTGGCATACTGATATAGAGTGTGGGACACTGATATAGAGTGTGGCATACTGATATAGAGTGTGGCATACTGATATAGAGTGTGGCATACTGATATAGAGTGTGGCATACTGATATAGAGTCTGGCATACTGATATAGAGTGTGGCATACTGATATAGAGTGTGGGACACTGATATAGAGTGTGGCATACTGATATAGAGTGTGGCATACTGATATAGAGTCTGGCACACAGATATAGAGTGGCACACAGATATAGAGTGTGGGACACTGATATAGAGTGTGGCATACTGATATAGAGTGTGGCATACTGATATAGAGTCTGGCACACAGATATAGAGTCTGGCACACAGATATAGAGTGTGGGACACTGATATAGAGTGTGGCATACTGATATAGAGTGTGGCATACTGATATAGAGTGTGGCATACTGATATAGAGTATGGCATACTGATATAGAGTCTGGCACACAGATATAGAGTGGCATACTGATATAGAGTGTGGGACACTGATATAGAGTGTGGGACACTGATATAGAGTGTGGGACACTGATATAGAGTGTGGCATACTGATATAGAGTCTGGCATACTGATATAGAGTGTGGGACACTGATATAGAGTGTGGGACACTGATATAGAGTGTGGCATACTGATATAGAGTCTGGCACACAGATATAGAGTGTGGGACACTGATATAGAGTCTGGCACACAGATATAGAGTGTGGGACACTGATATAGAGTCTGGCACACAGATATAGAGTGTGGGACACTGATATAGAGTCTGGCACACAGATATAGAGTGTGGCATACTGATATAGAGTGTGGCATACTGTTATAGAGTCTGGCACACAGATATAGAGTGTGGCATACTGTTATAGAGTCTGGCACACAGATATAGAGTGTGGGACACTGATATAGACACTGATATAGAGTCTGGCACATAGAGGGCGGCACACTGATGTAGAGTGCTCTGCTAGTGCACCCTAATCTTGGTGTGTTCGTGCTCGTTATGCACGTGGTTGAATCACGGGTGGTGACATGGACACCAATAAAACGCATTATGTCGCTGTGCCAGAGCCTTTCCCATAATGTGAATGAGGTAAAGGGTCAACTAAGACTAGGCACATTGGCTCTGACCTGGCCTGCTGGGGATGCTCATCGTCATCAGCTCTTCTCCCATGCATAAGCCTGATATGCAAAACTTGTTAGTTCATACTTATTTGCTAGTAGCCAGATTAAATGGCATAGGAGCTGCCTCGCATAGTCTTGCTGACCTCACCTGCCTGGCTTCACTGCTCTTGCTCTGTATGTGTGTATATATCTGGTCTACTCATATTGCCATTCCAGACTTTCCTCTTGCAGCTGTTCTTCTTGGCTGTATGCTCTTTAACTTCCTCTTGCATGTGGCCTGGGGCTCACTCAGTAGTGTGCTCAGCCGAGCAAGCATCTGACGCCTGGCCCAGGCACTGGCTTCATGATAAATTTCCACATCTATTTCATGTATTCACCATACGTTGTCCCATAAAGTATATGAGTGGGGTAACCCTCCTTAAATGAAATGGGCTAATGTAAACTAGAACTGGTCGTCATGTGAAGAAAATATCGAGAAAATGGCTGCAGGTTCGAGAGAAAGAGAACTAGATATACAGGTGAGTGGGATACAGGTGAGTGGGAATGGAATGCGTGGTTACCAGCTCAGGGGGGAAGAATGCTGGAGTTTCATTCCGACATAACTATTCACTTCATCCCAAAAAACATGGCATTGGGTGTGGGATATTTCTTGATGGTGCAGCAATCTTGGTAGGCACACAGTTCCTTGCATGTACTGCCTCTCGCTCTCCGACAGTGAATTCATGAGAGGACTGGCTACATGTTGGCATATATAGAAAGGATACCTGATCAATATAGTCAATAGAGGAGAGATGTGCTAGTGATGGAGAGCAAACTGAACACACTAAACCATCACTAAACCATGTCAAGAGTGCAAACTCTACACTTTCACAATAAGAGTTCTTGTCAGCTTCTGGATGGCCTTCCCTTTAGTCTGAAAATTCCTGCAAGAAAACTCGTGTCTGATGACTTCACTCTTAGTGTAGTATGCTTCCCCATCTTCAAGGGAAGCTGCCTCCAATTACTCTTTTAACCCATTCACTGGTGTAAGCGTATATATACGCCAAAAGCTATTAATTGTGAATTTTAAAAAAATCGATCGTAGTGTTCGAAAATATCCAACAAAGGTAAAAAAAAATAGCTACATTATTTCTACACTTGCCTACCGAATATAAAGGCTATAGACATTCAGTAACTAAGGGGAAAATATCAGACCGTTCAGAATCTGAGCAGCTTTTTCACCGCAATCAAGATGTCTGGTCGACTAACCTTGAAGGATTGTGCTTTCTCGGGTTCTGGACAATGATTTTGGACAGTCTGAGGGGGAAAGTGATGAAGAAGGTGATGGCATCTCATCTAACCTTGGCCAGACCAGTGTTGACCTTGAAGCTCTGCTATCGCTTGGCAAAGTAGTCTGGCCTGACTTACCTTCAAGCAAGCCTAGCGCTCTCATTCGAGCTGACGATTTGGATGAAGATGAGAGTGCTTAAACGATGAAGACGGCATTGACTGTGAGTTTAGCTATAGTTAGCTGTGCAGTGAGTAAGCAGCATGAACTGCAAAGGCTTTTTTAGCTTCCTTGTTCGTGGGGAGTCCATGAATTTTTTAAAAATTTGAACAGAATTTTATCAGTACCAAGGTGTGCGTCACAAAGAACGACTGTTTTTTTCTTCTTCGAACATCACACCATAAGACTTCACCCAGTTGTTTCCTTGTGTTTTACTTTAATCTGTTGTTGTTTGTTGCATTTATTGGTTTCTGCAGGTATTTTCTCTCTCTTGTTATATTGTGTTCATATTCATGTGATTCATTGTGATGGCCATGTATTGTGCATATATGCAGTGTTGCCATAATTGTTTTGGTAATTTCCAAATTACTTGCCTGTGTTATCCAAATTTTTTGGCAACCCAAAAATCCAAACAAAATCCAAACAACAATTTCATGAGAAATAAACATACTAAAGTGTGTTCATAGCATTTACACATGTCTTTAATAGTTCAGTGTTCGGTTTAAATGCATAGCATTTTTGAGGAACATTGAATTGCACTGTTAAAAGTGAATTTAATGTAGAAATTCATAGAGAGTGGTTTTGAAATAGGCTGCACATGGTCTGATATGCATGAAATGTCAAACAATTTTCTAATGATGAAAAATCCAAACATTTATTGATAAAATCCAAACAGAAAATTTAAGGGTCAAAAATCCAAACAGTTTGGATAAAATCCAACACTATAGCAACACTGTATATGTATTCACACTTCTGGAATGTTATAATTCAGTTAAAAATATCAAATTATGGTCAAATTATGATCCACTGTAGACGTAAAGTGATATGTTTCCATGAAACACTCATTCTGTGATAGGGTACTTCCTTTAAAGCCTCCTGAAGCCAATTTAAAAAAATTCAACATTGTTGCCTATGGTATTAGACTATTCATGGTGCATCTTGTATTTTTCTTTTCCTTGTAACCTATAATGATAAAAATACCAATATATACATGAAGGTAGGTTATTATTTTTACTGGCTAAACATACACATCAAAACAAGTTCAAATGAGATTCACCTCAATGTTTTTTTTTAATGTGTTTCTATGGCAACAAACTCTAACCACAATGTTGGTCCATACAAATGCTATCACATGTGGCATGGTTGCTAGGGTGTCGTACGAAGTATTGCTGAGAAAGCAAGGCATATATATCTTCACATAGGTTGAAATAAAGTCACCAGTGAAAGAGTTAACAAACCTCCAATGCATCAGGTTATGCAACCTTGCACCAGTTTGGAATCTGTAAGGTACTGCCACATTCCAAGCAATACAACATCAGATGACACCAATAATGGACATATCAGTACTACTTCAGCCATGGGCTAGGACAATAAGAGCAATGCAGTCTTACATTTTTTTTAAATTTAAAAAAGCCCGAGGGACATTTTGATGAATGGTAAAGGGTGGTCACAAGGAAGAAGCATGTCGCAAATCTGACATTTAATTAAGTCACACATGGCAGTCACCCTCTAAGGGTTAGTATTAAAAATGGCTCTACCTGTATGCTTTATTTTTAATAAATGCAATAAGCTGCAGTTTTGTATAAGCATCAGCTCCGTTGAAGTGAGCAAACCAACGCTACGTCGCTAAATGTCTACAACAAAAAAACTTCCAGCAGAGAAATCTATCCAGGAGAGCTTCCTTGCTCAAGAGCAAAGGAATTCAGAGTGGTTTCTGGTAAGCACAAGTGCTAGGGCAGCTCTCCACCGAAGAAGAACTTCCAGAAACAGTAGCAGAAGCCAGGAAGACAGTTTCTTGGACGTAGTTGCGATCGTCAGCCCTTTAGAAATCTTGTTTAATATTGCTCACTGCTCACGTCCAACCGGAAGTAAAGTGTTATGACTATTTTAGATGAATAGAGCCGTCCATTGGGCATGTCCATTCTCTAAGACTGGACACGTAGTTTGATTTAATTAATTCCCAACAATGTCAAGTTTGCGTCATAGGTAATCGAAGCTGCCCTTGTGGTTACTGGTGCCCTTGAAATTAAGCTGCCCTACTGGTGCCTGCCCTTGTGGTTACTACTACCCTACTTACTAATTAGTGCCTAAAGAATGCAGGAACCATATATCCTTGATTGGACCACACCCTCATTTAGACCGTGCAGCATTTACTATCGAAGTTCAAAGTGGGTGTTGTTGTTGTTGTTGATGTTTTAAGTTTTATTTGAAGTTTTTCCCCACGGGACTACCTCCTGGGATGGATGGCATCTTATACACAATTGCAATTTAATTAAACATACGACTCAGAACAGTTCTGGGCTTAGAGCACATTGAACACTAGAGACTCTACCTGCTAGTGGGGCAGCTGAGAGCAGCTCCCAGAGATCATACGACTCAGAACCTTACAAGTATAGAACAGTTCTGGGCTTAGAGCACAAGCCCACTAGAGATCTCTACCTACTAGTGGGGCAGCTGAGATCATCTCCCAGAGATCACACGCCCATCTATTTATTGCCTCGCTAACCTCAAGAGCATGAAGTCTAAACTCGAGAACGGGCAAAATAGTCGTCGTCAAAAGATTATAATTTGTAGTTACGTAGCATGTTCATGGAGTGAAATAGTGCGCGCCCTTGATTAAACTGTGCACGCCCACCCTTGATTAGACTGTGCACGCCCACCCTTGATTAGACTGCACGCCCACCCTTGATTAGACTGTGCACGCCCACCCTTGATTAGACTGTGCACGCCCACCCTTGATTAGACTGTGCACGCCCACCCTTGATTAGACTGTGCACGCCACGCCCACCCTTGATTAGACTGTGCACGCCACGCCCGCCCTTGATTAGACTGTGCACGCCACGCCCACCCTTGATTAGACTGTGCACGCCACGCCCACCCTTGATTAGACTGTGCACGCCCACCCTTGATTAGACTGTGCACGCCCACCCTTGATTAGACTGTGCACGCCCACCCTTGATTAGACTGCACGCCCACCCTTGATTAGACTGTGCACGCCCACCCTTGATTAGACTGTGCACGCCCACCCTTGATTAGACTGTGCACGCCCACCCTTGATTAGACTGTGCATGCCACGCCCACCCTTGATTAGACTGTGCACGCCACGCCTGCCCTTGATTAGACTGTGCACGCCACGCCCACCCTTGATTAGACTGTGCACGCCACGCCCACCCTTGATTAGACTGTGCACGCCCACCCTTGATTAGACTGTGCACGCCCACCCTTGATTAGACTGTGCACGCCCACCCTTAACTGCATTGCAAAAGTGAACATGAGTACTAGTACAGTATATTATGAAACATAATATCTAGTGTGAGTCTGCGAGCAGAATGGCTCAGAAGATCACGCCCACTGCAAGTCTTGGCTAGCTCTATCACCAGTGAGGTAACCATACTGCACAATGAGGACATCGAGAGACTGCCTTCGCATCGAGCGAAGCTGACCTGGAAGGAATGGTAGACAAGGAATAGACACACAAAGATATTGTTACCTGACCGAGATCTGGTGATCTATTACGTGCATGCCTGCACTACAGGCTTGCATGTCAGAATAATAGAACGCGGCTTCGAGTAGAGTTCCCTGGAACAGTACGCACAGCTAGGAAGCCCATGCATGATAGTAGCACTTGTTCTAATCAATTATTTACAGTAGTTAATGTGAACTATGAACCATGTGAATGTTATGAGTTCCAAGTAGGGACACACCCTTTTTTCTTCTATGTTTCCGATCTTGACCTAGAAGGTTCCCCCTCTCCACCCCCCCCTACACCATGATCACGTCTATAAACACGGCGTCTGTTCTCTTCCCTTGCAGGTGCTGCCTCTGTCCATAGTCTTCGTGGGGATGCTGGCTTTTAACAATATCACACTGAAGTACCTCGGAATTGCCTTCTACAATGTGGGACGCTCTCTTACCACTGTCTTCAATGTGGTGAGTAAGCCGGTTGTCATGGCAACAGCAACAATCTAGTGTGTGCTTTTGTTCTGTTTTCTATTGGGCAGCAAGAAAGGAAGGAGAGGTGACATGACTCGGTCACGCCAAAAAAAAAAGGAAGAAAAAAAAAGTGTGGGGATCTACCCTAGAGTAAAAACAATAACCTGAAGAGTGCCTTACACTGTGCAGGGGGTCACCAAGCTTTTGAAGACCTGGGTCCCCATTTTGCAAGGAGCGAAGTTTTGAATACCTAGGCCCCCACTTTACAGGGAGCCAAGCTTTTGAATACCTGGGTCCCTACTTGGAGCCAAGCTTCTGAATGCCTGGGTCCCTACTTTACAGAGAGCCAAGCTTTTGAATGCCTGGGTCCCCACTTTGCAGGGAGCCAAGCTTCTGAGTGCCTGGGTCCCCACTTTGCAGGGAGCCAAGCTTCTGAATGCCTAGGTCCCCACTTTGCAGGGAGCCAAGCCAAGCTTCTGAATGCCTAGGTCCCCACTTTGCAGGGAGCCAAGCTTCTGAATGCCTGGGTCCCCACTTTGCAGGGAGCCAAGTTCTGAATGCCTGGGCCCACTTTGCAGGGATCCGGTTTGTTCCCACTAGGCATCTAGCTGTGAGTGCCTAAGCCCTGTTTTGATGGACCCAATAAACCAGGGGGATGATACCAAACATTTGACCTCATTAATTAGCAGTACCACTCATCCTCCTCCCAAAAGTGCTTCTGACAGTTTGTGGTTTTTCTCCAGAAATTGCCCTTGAAATTGCATTAAATATCAGGAAATCCGCTGGTACTCCCTAATGGTGGATGGCAGCTGAAACTGACATCACCAGCTTCTTAGCTACCTACTGCTTTCAGCTGCTGTAGCCCCCAAAAGACTCCCAGCATTTTCCCCTTTCATTGCTAAAGGTAGTCAACTGATTGCACAAAAACAAACAACAATGAAAGTAAAAGATCACCTTGCCATCCATCTTCAAGGGTCTCCTCTCTCTGTTCTCCCCCTCACATATTATATAACTCATGAATGTAACTCATGAATGTAAAAAAAAGGGCATTCTTAAAACCTTTTAGCTGGTATCCAGGAGACTCCAGATGCTATATAATGCACGTCCAGGACTACTCTAGTTCTCTATTGCAGTAAAATGGCACTCTAGTTCTCTATTGCAGTAAAATGGCGCGGGTAGTAGTGGTTGTTGGTGATGTAATCAAGCTAGCTTGTGTACTGTACTATAATTAGAATTGAGTAAAGATGGCACAATGCTGCATTCTAAGCAGAAAGAAAGACCAACGCTTAGTTCTGCTGTTTTGACAAGTCCAAAGGAAGCTGTAGCTGATCCTCTTCCAGAACACCTGCTGTTTGGTTGGTGGAGTTCTCCTGTGCATTGTTAACAAGTCCTTGAAGGAGGCTGTAGCTGACCCTACACGTGGTGCAGTCAACAAGAACATCAAGGCATGGCATGGCATGTGCTGATAAGTGTATAGCAGTATAAACAAGGTCGAATCCTGGAGACCCTGAAGCTCTGACTTGGTGTAGTCCTCCACCTCTCACTATAACATGAAGAAACAACATATATAAGGAAACAACATAATATACAAGCGACTATATTTAATTTTTAAAAAATTAAAGGAGCATCCATGTGGAGCACAACCACTTAAAGACCCTTTACCATACCATTTAAAACAATAATTTTAAGGGGTAACTCTAAAATTAAAAGTTGTAGTTAGAACTTTGGAGCTCCATGGATTCTCCACTCTTCACTTCTCAAAAGATAGATCTCTCTGTGTGCTCTCTTTTGATATTAAAAATGTTGCATAGCTATAACACTGCCAAAGTTTACTGCAGCTAAAATATGGTACCTCAAAATCTTGAGTGCCTGAGTTTCCAGCAAGTGTGGCTCCTGATCAGAAAGTGCTGGGCAGTTGATATTCTGTGGCTAGAGGAAGCTGGTCCATAATATTATGATGATAGCTCACAGTTTCGTTTCGTCCCGTCACCTATTGTCCTATCATCGACATCCTCCATCAACCTCCATTTCGTCAAACAAAAAGAAACGCTACGAGACTTTGGAATATACCCGAGTTCTAATCCAGCATCAGGTCCAGTGCATTGACCAAATCAAATATGCATGAAACACTGAGTCTAGTGTCTCCTCCATCTCCCCCAAACCAACATCCTGTATGAAACACAGAGTCCTCCATCTCCCCCAAACCAACATCCTGTATGAAACACTGAGTCTAGTGTCTCCTCCATCTCCCCCAAACCACATGAATGATCTAAATATTATGCACCTGATACATTGCTGAACTCTGCACCTGCTCGGATGATGGACAACGAGAAGCTAATCAAAGTTGTGCGAGATTCTACCTGCCCTTTGGGCAGATAAGCTCTCGAACATACGTGCCAAGATATTCGTGCCAAAGAAAACATGTGGAAGAGGCAGCTAATGAGGTAGGCTACTGCATTTGGCTAGAGCACTTTGTGATGTAGAGTTTATTTTGCTAGTTGGTGAGCGGTGGACATGTGAAGGCTGTTGTAGGAGGTGGAAGGTGCTCCGTGACAAATTTGTGCAAGAACTTAAAAGGAAGAAGAATAAAAAGTCGTGTGAAGCTGGGCCGGCAGTGTATCTTCCTGTCCCTCGTCTGATATGATGATGGCCTTCATCAGTGACACGCACACGATGGAAATGAGTGACACAGCTAGAGCATAATAATTATTGTCAGCAAAGTATTATATTTAATTTCAATATATTGCACCGTACCAACTTTCCTGCTAATACAGCCACACCCACGTATGTTATGGAGCAATGTGAATGTAATTGGTCTCTGTGATTCGGTGTGATTTGGTACTCCGCAAGCCCCCACCCACCGTGCTCATCAGCTGACCTCTCATCACATGTGGGCAGTGATGGTAAAGTCGATGATTTGGGATCATCTACTTTTGAAGGGTGTGTCAACAGGTTTTCCTTTGTCTATTCTCCTTAGAAGTGCTCCTACGTCAAGCACACCAGAGCGTCCTTTGTCGCCAGCTCCGCCTCAACACAAATCCAGGAAGAGGAAACTGCAAGAGGTGGTTGCTGTCAAAGTCGACAATGCTCTTTTGTCAAGACTGGGTCGTCTTCAGGGAGAAGAGAAGCAGGACAAAGAGGCTTTGCATCTACGCCAGTTCAGCAGCAGGCAGAAGGCCATCATGGCCTACATGTACATCGAAATTAATCTACTCCTCTTAAATACACAATTTCCCAATGACTGACCCCTCCTAGCCACACCTTCACAGCACAGTCCATCTGAGCATGCTCCTCAGAACAATCCAAACTTTTACAATTACTAAATTTTAGTTGTACATTTGAATATTAAATGAAATATGAATCAAGTGAACTAATATGAACGAAATTAAGTCAGGCGTACAGGGCCAATCAACTTCACCACAAGGACTGCGGAAATAATCGTTGTAGCTATCCCCGACTTCAGCAGCCGTCCGAGAATGTCTATCATCAAAATTAATATCAAATTAGAAAAGCGAAATTAACAGTTGACTTTTTAAAATTTACAACAAGCCTGGTTACTGCCAGTGTGAGAAGCTGAATGCATTCCTGTATTGTTGTCTTCATCACGTCGCCCTCCATCAATTCTATTGCCACTGCCATCCACCACATCTATAAACCCAAGTAGTACACCGATGATTCGGTAGTACGCAGGGAGTTGTGCAGAGCAAGCAACTTGTGCGTACAGCACAGCCCTTTTTGGCTCTACGATGATCGGCCTGCGGAATACTCGCCATCTATATAGCAGCAAGAATGCCGAGGAGTTTTCAGTTATCCTCCTTCTCGATGGAGGCGGCAATTGAAGATGGCACGATTCTCTAAAAGTTAGCATAAATTAATTTATTATTAGCTGTGTACATACATTAAAGTGTATAAGTAGCAGGCAGGGTACGGCCCGGGAATTGTCGCAGCACTTTCCCCCGTAGTGGGAATGCTTCATCACCAAATAACTAATGAGTACTGCAAAGTACCTAACTAGATAACAATAATTTTAACCCCCTTCATTGATCATTGCCAAAACTATGTTTTTATCTTTTACCTGGAAGTGGTGCTGCAGAATGGACAGTGGATGCTCCTCCAAAGCTGGAGAGCACGCCCCCATCACTGTACCTTCCAACATCCCCAACGTCCACCAAAATGAATGTTGCATAATTAAATAGGTGCAAGGTTATTAAATTTATAATATTAGCCTTTCAGCACCTGTAATGCACACACCAAGTAACACCATCGAGTGTGCACCCTTATAATTAAAATACGTGGAGCCGGAGTTCATTGGGGCTTGAAGCACGATATGCCTTCCATCAATTGCACCTACACAATAATCAGATATATTCTGTGACCTATTATTAGGATAACTAACCAGTGCAGTGGAAAGTTCCACAACTGTCCAAACTGATGGCTCCCTCCCTCCCACTCCGTCTCTGGGGATGGTGCTCTCACATATTGTGGCCGACACCTTCCACAGGACCTCGCAGGTGTCCTTCAGGATTCCACACACCGTGGACCTACCCATCCGGAAACTGAAGGACGAGGGACATCTAAAATAGTACAATTAACGGGTAGTACTTTTCAAATCAGACCGAAGCTCTACCTGCGAGTTTCCAGTAGCCAAAAAATGTCATTCAGTGCCAGTCTCTCAGCAGGTGAGATTCCAGCTCTGACAAAGCTGCCATAACGACGGTGGCTCAAAGGACTGACCTGGTTTTAGTTAAAACTCACTAATAGATCCTGCATCTTACTTCTTCAAAGAGACTGTCAGACCTCTCTTTGGACATTCTGATGTACCAGAAATGGGTATATATCAGGGTCAAACAAGCGCATTTCCTGGACCTGGTTTTAGTTAAAACTCACTAATAGATCCTGCATCTTACTTCTTCAAAGAGACTGTCAGACCTCTCTTTGGACATTCTGATGTACCAGAAATGGGTATATATCAGGGTCAAACAAGCGATTTCCTGAAGGAGGTTATGGAATTTTCCTTGCTGCCGGCTTTGTAAAAAGATAGGGCGTACCCACACTCGTCTCTTCCTTCTATCATTCTCCTCTTCCTTCTCATCAGTAGAAGGAGTATAACTTGACGCTCATGAATGCTTCTCCTCATCGCTCAGTTTGCTTCGGGTACACTTTGGGTGGAGTTTGCTAGTCAAAGTCCACAAAGTTGGAGCGAACAGAGTAGACGATTGGACATGAAACGATGAAAAGAAACAGGGAGCTATCGTCACATTGCGAACCAGGCTTTACTCTAAGGGATCAAGTGTTTTCATTAGGCGCTAAAACGTTGAGTAAGTGGGCATGCACGTGGGTTGAAAAGAATTTTTTTCAGCTCAAAAGAGAGGGCACTTTACCAGAGGGCACTTTGGCAGAGGCTTGTGCATTGAAGTAATTTCTCCCACAAGTGTTATTATTAATTCAAGGAGCTGGCGCACGTCCACATGCTTCGATGAGACATGAATAAAGAAGCAAGCGACCTCTGTCTGAGCTTGCCAATTGTAGCCCACCCTGTATTGCATAGGTGCCAACTGTCTGGGATCTTCCTGGACAGTCCAGGATTTGTCACTCTGTCCAGGAGTCCAGGAAAGCTGACCACTGCTCCATTGTTGTGCCCAGGTAGAAGCCAGACTTTAATTAAAAAGACTCCACTTCTTTTCATTGCAGGGAAATGGTGGTCAGCTGTTCTGTGTTTCATTAGTTACAAACCACTAACCACTTGTCAAAGGCATTGGAGCCATGCCTCCAACCAAGCATGCCCAAGTGAACCACACACATCTGAAGTGCTGCTTCAGTGTCTTGAATCTTCTTGTGACCTCCTAAACCTAAAAGAAGGCAGTGTCACTTCAATCAAAAGTGGTTGCAAGAGTTTCAAGGAATTGGTAGAAGTTTGGTGACTTTCTATATAGAAGCTTGTGACTGAGGCACAGATAGTTGTTTATCATTAAATACTGGGTTTTTGCTATGACCAAACTCCCTAGCAAACCAAACTCCCTAGCAACCATATATTTTCTGAAAGTACAACGGAAACAGAAAATAATCCTTGGGAAATGGTTGCCTAGCAGCACACCACAATGTTGTTATAGTGATATGAATATCATTATAATATATCAATTCCATTTTTTATGTCAATTCGAGTACAATAATATCAGTTTCATAGTATATTAATATAATTTCATAGTATATTATAAGTATTAAAATATAAGTATTAAGTATTATAAATGTGATGGTAGTAATGGTAGTAATGGTAGTACAATAGTAATGGTAGTACAATAGTAATGGTAGACAATAAACTAATGCCAATATTCAACTTATGAACTTTTTTGAAGCAATCTCTTTTCAAAATGCAGAAATGTACTGCACAATGTTCACATTTGATTCGAGATTCATGGCGAAGTTGAGTCCCCTTCCAGCTAAATTCAAGCTATATATTATTATTATTATCATTGTTGCTACTGTTATTATATATATATAGAATCTTTTCAGGTTATAGATAGCTCTAAGCTTACCAAGGATGGTTTCATTACTTTCTTTCTCGTCTCCTTCCTTTTCTACCTCTGCTCTGACGCTGGCAATGTCGAGTGAATTATCACTGAGCGTTGATTCTAAGCCTTTGCTCAGTTTCTCCACCTCAGCACGGTTCAACCTCACTTCTCCCAAGTAGGCATAGATATTTTCTCCTTCTTCGTCACTCAGATCGCAGTCAGACAGACCGAAATCGTCGGCGAAAACTGCCTCCAAAACTTCGCTAGCGGTATACCTGGTGGCCATTGGAGAAAAAATCTTCGACCCGTACACTTAGTTACGTATTGGCTATGGACGTGGGATTTTCCCTATAGCTAGAATAATGCTTTGGGCATACGCTGAATGGTTCAGCTAGCACTCGGCTAAAAAATAGCCAGCGATATAGCTAAGCTTCTCAAGGTCGTCTTCAAACTGCCATATGGCGGTTACACCGGTGAATGGGTTGATAGAATTGAGATCATCCTGTTGTGGTTGTTTCAACCAGGTGAGATGTTTGTAAGATGTTCTATTTGCTCATCTGACTTTAACATCTATAGCTGCTGGAGGCCGAAGTGATGTTGCTACCCATGTGGAAGGAAAACGCCATAGAGATATGGCAGGTGCTAGTACTTCTTCTTTAGACCCCAGGCTTCACGGAGTGTTATCAAAGCTGAGGCTTTGTGGTCTTCATTTGTTGTTGAGCACAATCTTGCCTTCAATGCTAGTGACCATGCAACTAAGCTTCTTTGCAAAATGTTCCCAGACTCTGAAGTAGCAAAAAGGTTTGCTTGTGGCCGTACTAAGACTGCAGCAATCATCAAGGGAACATTAGCACCTCACTATTCTGATAGGATGTTAGAAAACCTGAAAAAAGTGGTTCATTTTCAGTGCTGATGGATGAATCCAATGATAAGACGGATAAATCCTAATCAGATTCCTTGATCATGATGTTGGAGATGTCAGAACAAGATTTTTAGACATGCCTATTGTCAATATTGGCACTGCTAAAAATCTGTTTGGTGCTTTGAAGTCTTCTTTGTCTAAGAAAGGGTTAAAATTGCCTTTATGTCCGATACGACCAACGTTATGAAGGGGGTGAGATCTGGTGTCCAAAAGTTGATAAAAAGCGAGTGTCCAAAGCTATTTGATGTTGGTTGCATTTTTCACTGAACTGATTTAACCCTTAAAGCTGGCATGAACACTCTTCCAGTTGACATTGATCAACTTTTTGTCGACTTATTTTTTCATTTTTTCCATAGCAGCAAACGAAAGCAAGAATTCGTTGATAACTGGCATTCTTTCTTTCTACTGATCTTTCTTTCTACTGAGCCTGAAACAATCCTGAAGCATTGTACTACCAGATGGTTGAGTCTTCTTCGCTGTGTAGACAGGTACATCTCTCAGTTTGATGGTTTAAGGTCATATTTTTTGTCTTGTGATGAGTCTGAAACAGGCAAAGTACAAAGCATTATAAATTCATTGGAAAACCCTTAACTCTTTCTTTCTTATTGTACATTCTTCCTTCTATCAACAGAATATTACTGAAAACACTACCTGTCAATTGTACAGTGAAATGAGCAGGTTAGTTCATCTGTATTCGTCAAATCTGTTGAAAGCTGATGTAATCAAAGCAGCCGAAGATAACCTCACCACTCTTAATCTAGCAAAGAGTGGTCAGCTTTCTGATGAAAATTTAGGGGTTGGTGATGGTACTTGGGCTCTTATCGCACAGATGGAAGAGGAGCATGACATCAAGCCCTTCTATACATCTGTACGTAACTTTTATGTAGCAACAATTCAAACGATGTTAAAAAATTTCCCTTTGGAGATTCTCTTTTTCAAGGATTTGGGGAATTAATCCTGAATCCACATCCACATCCACATGCACTTATGAATTCAGCACAGTGAGAACTCTAGCCAAGCACTTTCCTCAACTTGGCTTAGCAGAGTCTTCTTCCTTAGACAAACTTAGGGAGGAGTTTATAGATTTGTGCTTATCACCAGGTGAACACCCATCTGTCCAAAAGTACAAAGCAGCAGATAAAACAGGGAAACCTCGGGCAGGAATGTTTTGGTGGGAAGTGGGGAAAATGAAGACTCTTGATGAAAATGAGAGATTTCCCTTGTTGACGAAGCTAATGGCTGGACTCCTGTCCATACTTGTTTCAAAATGCAGACTCTGAGAGGGGTTTTTCAATTTTGAGAAAGATCCATACGGATCAGAGACCTATGCAGGAAACCCTGATAGCTTTGATGACCATAAAGTTCAATGCCAACAATGACTGCTACGAGTCTTGCTTCAGTGATGAACTTCTTACAAAATGCAAGAAAGCAACATGCTTAGCTGTAGGACTCTCAGAAGCCTGCTGATGATAACCTTGAAGGTGAACAACTAGAGGATGAACAGTTGTAACTGCACAGCACTGAGCTAGTAGTAGCCACTGTATTGTTTGTTACTATTTTTAGCATTTGGGGAGTGGTCTTTGGGGTGTGGTCTTTGTCCAGGAAATAAATTGTGAAAGGTTGGCATTGGCAACCATTGTGTTCCCTGCCCAACTCCTCTGTAGACTTGCAGCAGAAGGCTGCACTCCACTCTCACCAGCACGCTCTGTGGTGGCCCGGGGCTCAGAACCAATAAGGCAATACAGCCTTTGTGTGTGCATGTGTGCGTGCATGTGTGTGTGTGGTAATTGGGTCTAGAGTTCGTGGGGTTATACTCCATGAATCTCATTACAGTATTTCACTAGACACTTCCTTTAGTATTCTCGACACCTGTGCCATAGTTCCTTTAAATAAGTATATTGTTGTGCTTGTTGAAGGTTTGTAGCTGCAGGGCAGTGGTTTGATTCCATCAGCCATTTTACTGTTATGATCCGATCTTTATTTGTACAGGTTTTCACCTACGTGATTCTGAAGCAGAGCACGTCTTGGCAGGTGTTGGTCTGTTGCTCCGTCCTCGTCGGTGGGTTCCTCCTCGGACTCAAAGAAGAGGACAAGTCCCTCGAGGAGTCCCTCAAAGGAAACTCCATCTCAATTGTGGGTGTGTCCTCGGGTGTCCTCGCCAGTCTCTGCGTGGCTCTCTATGCCATCTTCACCAAGAAAGTTCTCCCCATGGTGGGGGACAACATCTGGAGGCTGCAGTTCTACAATAACTTTAATGCAGTGATCTTGTTGAGCTTGGCAGTGCTTTGTTCAGAGAGACACTTGCTCTACAGCTTCAAGTACTGGTTGAGCCCGTACTTCTGGTCTTTGACGCTGGTGGTGGGCATATTTGGGATCGCCATTGGTTACGTTACTTCCCTACAGATTCAGGTAGACTGTTGTGTGTGAGACTTGGCATTCCAATCGCATACCTTCCTCCATGTGTTGATGTTACTCGTGACCTCTTGTGGTTGTCTGCAGGTGACCAGTCCACTCACGCACAATGTAAGTGGCACGGCCAAAGCCTGTGCCCAGACTATCCTGGCGTGCATGGTCTACTCTGAGAGCAAGAGCTTCTGGTGGTGGCTGAGCAACATGATGGTGCTTGCCGGCTCTTCCGGCTACACATACGTGCGCATGAGCGAGATGAAAAAGACCAATCAGATGGAAAGCAACAAGCTGGTTGTCTTTGAAGAGAGGGAAAGCGATGCACATCCATGAGTGGGTGTGGCTGGAGCAAGTGTGACAGAGGCGTGGAGGGTGATGGCGATATGATACTTGCACCTCGACCAACCAACTAACTTGCCCGGTAGCTCCATGCACAGCAGATTTCAAATTTATTTTTAAATTTTCAATGTTAATAAATAACACAACAGAATAATTATTTGAGATGACAGATGCGTGTACATGAATGGGTCTTCAAGCATGGCTCGGGTCAATCAGACAGATGGTGCGTGTGGACTTGGAGAAGTGGTTACTTGATGGCAGTGTCTGTGAAGTAGCTGACATGTCCATCCAGTGTGGTGGTGACAAGCTGTATGTATATACCATGCATGGAATAATCTATTATATTAAGTTAGCAAATTGCACACCTAATCAAGAAAAGTAAATAAAATACCCACCTATTATATGTAATTAAGAAAGTAAATAAAACATACAAATACCCACCTATTATATATAATTAAGAAAGTAAATAAAACAATACAAATACCCACCTATTATATATAATTAATCACCTTTGTTATAGTTCAGTTATTTGCTTCCCCCCCCCCCCCCCCCATAATAATTATAAAAATAAAAATAATGATGGTTGTCGTGGCTCAAGTTCAGGTTCTTGAGAGCCCAACATCCAGGTAAGTCTATTCCACAACTTCTATTGAACTGCTTGCACTCGGTGCTAGACTAACGGCCTGGTCCAAGGTGGTGGCTTCCTCCTACAAGATACACGTCCATCGTCCCATGCTCAGCAATTGCAAACTTTTCTTTATCACATTTTACAGAGGCATCATTTTACAGAGGCATCTTGGTGTTCTTTCATTCTGGTATCTGCAAGGGATATGGTAACAACATGAGGGCAGTTTTGATAAAGAGCTCTCTGTCGTACAAGCGCAGACCTAGCCTGTCTAGTCCATAAGCGAGAGTACCAGCATACTACAGACAGTGCATGAACCACACAGAATGTGGTCACGTGTTTTGCATGCACATTGCTCAGAGATGAACTTAAACAAGTTCCAATGATCAGGTTCTTGTAAGTCCTCGTATTATGATTCAAACCCGTTACATTAGTAACATCCAGGACCTGAGTCGGTGTATGACATACAGATAGCTGACTAAGTCATGGGCCCCAGCTTGCTGGAGGGTGGGTACCCTCAGTAATCTCCACATCACAATGCTACCCTGGCAGTCCCACGTCGACCTTCATGGCAGTGAACAGCTCTCGGGGAGTATGTCAGCTCTGCTACCTCCAGCCAGACTTCAAAGATGATGGTACATATAATGTCCAGTCAGGTCCAGGGTTTGTGGAAGTAGTTGACGAGGTCAGGATAATTGCACTGACCAATTAACTGATCTAGCAAGTTATCATCAATCTTGTCACCGCTATATCATTTCATCCTCTACTTCTTCAGTCCATCTTTAGTCCATCTTTGTCAAATAGTCATTTTCTAGGTCCACCACATGCCTACAAAACTTCCTCATGAAGTTATTATAATTATGTTGGAAACCTTCTGGAGTCGGTCATATTTCTGCCTAATTGTGTTGAGGCCTAGACCGATGTCCATGTGACTCAGCTGTTGTAGAGTTGTGTTGAGGCCTAGACTGATGTCCATGTGACTCAGCTGTTGTAGAGTTGTGTTGAGGCCTAGACTGATGTCCATGTGACTCAGCTGTTGTAGAGTTGTGTTGAGGCCTAGACTGATGTCCATGTGACTCAGCTGTTGTAGAGTTGTGTTGAGGCCTAGACTGATGTCCATGTGACTCAGCTGTTGTAGAGTTGTGTTGAGGCCTAGACTGATGTCCTTGTGACTCAGCTGTTGTAGAGTTGTGTTGAGGCCTAGACTGATGTCCATGTGACTCAGCTGTTGTAGAGTTGTGTTGAGGCCTAGACTGATGTCCATGTGACTCAGCTGTTGTAGAGTTGTGTTGAGGCCTAGACTGATGTCCATGTGACTCAGCTGTTGTAGAGTTGTGTTGAGGCCTAGACTGATGTCCATGTGACTCAGCTGTTGTAGAGTTGTGTTGAGGCCTAGACTGATGTCCATGTGACTCAGCTGTTGTAGAGTTGTGTTGAGGCCTAGACTGATGTCCATGTGACTCAGCTGTTGTAGAGTTGTGTTGAGGCCTAGACTGATGTCCATGTGACTCAGCTGTTGTAGAGTTGTGTTGAGGCCTAGACTGATGTCCATGTGACTCAGCTGTTGTAGAGTTGTGTTGAGGCCTAGACTGATGTCCATGTGACTCAGCTGTTGTAGAGTTGTGTTGAGGCCTAGACTGATGTCCATGTGACTCAGAGTTGTGTTGAGGTCTAGACTGATGTCCATGTGACTCAGCTGTTGTAGAGTTGTGTTGAGGCCTAGACTGATGTCCATGTGACTCAGCTGTTGTAGAGTTGTGTTGAGGCCTAGACTGATGTCCATGTGACTCAGCTGTTGTAGAGTTGTGTTGAGGCCTAGACTGATGTCCATGTGACTCAGCTGTTGTAGAGTTGTGTTGAGGCCTAGACTGATGTCCATGTGACTCAGCTGTTGTAGAGTTGTGTTGAGGCCTAGACTGATGTCCATGTGACTCAGCTGTTGTAGAGTTGTGTTGAGGCCTAGACTGATGTCCATGTGACTCAGCTGTTGTAGAGTTGTGTTGAGGCCTAGACTGATGTCCATGTGACTTAGAGTTGTGTTGAGGTCTAGACTGATGTCCATGTGACTCAGCTGTTGTAGAGTTGTGTTGAGGCCTAGACTGATGTCCATGTGACTCAGCTGTTGTAGAGTTGTGTTGAGGCCTAGACTGATGTCCATGTGACTCAGCTGTTGTAGAGTTGTGTTGGGGCCTAGACTGATGTCCATGTGACTCAGCTGTTGTAGAGTTGTGTTGAGGCCTAGACTGATGTCCATGTGACTCAGCTGTTGTAGAGTTGTGTTGAGGCCTAGACTGATGTCCATGTGACTCAGCTGTTGTAGAGTTGTGTTGAGGCCTAGACTGATGTCCATGTGACTCAGCTGTTGTAGAGTTGTGTTGAGGCCTAGACTGATGTCCATGTGACTCAGCTGTTGTAGAGTTGTGTTGGGGCCTAGACTGATGTCCATGTGACTCAGCTGTTGTAGAGTTGTGTTGAGGCCTAGACTGATGTCCATGTGACTCAGCTGTTGTAGAGTTGTGTTGAGGCCTAGACTGATGTCCATGTGACTCAGCTGTTGTAGAGTTGTGTTGAGGCCTAGACTGATGTCCATGTGACTCAGCTGTTGTAGAGTTGTGTTGAGGCCTAGACTGATGTCCATGTGACTCAGCTGTTGTAGAGTTGTGTTGAGGCCTAGACTGATGTCCATGTGACTCAGCTGTTGTAGAGTTGTGTTGAGGCCTAGACTGATGTCCATGTGACTTAGAGTTGTGTTGAGGCCTAGACTGATGTCCATGTGACTCAGCTGTTGTAGAGTTGTGTTGAGGCCTAGACTGATGTCCATGTGACTTAGAGTTGTGTTGAGGCCTAGACTGATGTCCATGTGACTCAGCTGTTGTAGAGTTGTGTTGAGGCCTAGACTGATGTCCATGTGACTCAGCTGTTGTAGAGTTGTGTTGAGGCCTAGACTGATGTCCATGTGACTCAGCTGTTGTAGAGTTGTGTTGAGGCCTAGACTGATGTCCATGTGACTCAGCTGTTGTAGAGTCGTGTTGAGGCCTTGACTGATGTCCATGTGACTCAGCTGTTTTAGAGTTGTGTTGAGGCCTAGACTGATGTCCATGTGACTCAGCTGTTGTAGAGTTGTGTTGAGGCCTAGACTGATGTCCATGGTGACTCAGCTGTTGTAGAGTTGTGTTGAGGCCTAGACTGATGTCCATGTGACTCAGCTGTTGTAGAGTTGTGTTGAGGCCTAGACTGATGTCCATGTGACTCAGCTGTTGTAGAGTTGTGTTGAGGCCTAGACTGATGTCCATGTGACTCAGCTGTTGTAGAGTTGTGTTGAGGCCTAGACTGATGTCCATGTGACTCGGCTGTTGTAGAGTTGTGTTGAGGCCTAGACTGATGTCCATGTGACTCAGCTGTTGTAGAGTTGTGTTGAGGCCTAGACTGATGTCCATGTGACTCAGCTGTTGTAGAGTTGTGTTGAGGCCTAGACTGATGTCCATGTGACTCAGCTGTTGTAGAGTTGTGTTGAGGCCTAGACTGATGTCCATGTGACTCAGCTGTTGTAGAGTTGTGTTGAGGCCTAGACTGATGTCCATGTGACTCAGCTGTTGTAGAGTTGTGTTGAGGCCTAGACTGATGTCCATGTGACTCAGCTGTTGTAGAGTTGTGTTGAGGCCTAGACTGATGTCCATGTGACTCAGCTGTTGTAGAGTTGTGTTGAGGCCTAGACTGATGTCCATGTGACTCAGAGTTGTGTTGAGGTCTAGACTGATGTCCATGTGACTCAGCTGTTGTAGAGTTGTGTTGAGGCCTAGACTGATGTCCATGTGACTCAGCTGTTGTAGAGTTGTGTTGAGGCCTAGACTGATGTCCATGTGACTCAGCTGTTGTAGAGTCGTGTTGAGGCCTTGACTGATGTCCATGTGACTCAGCTGTTGTAGAGTTGTGTTGAGGCCTAGACTGATGTCCATGTGACTCAGCTGTTGTAGAGTTGTGTTGAGGCCTAGACTGATGTCCATGGTGACTCAGCTGTTGTAGAGTTGTGTTGAGGCCTAGACTGATGTCCATGTGACTAAGCTGTTGTAGAGTTGTGTTGAGGCATAGACTGATGTCCATGTGACTCAGCTGTTGTAGAGTTGTGTTGAGGCCTAGACTGATGTCCATGTGACTCAGCTGTTGTAGAGTTGTGTTGAGGCCTAGACTGATGTCCATGTGACTCAGCTGTTGTAGAGTTGTGTTGAGGCCTAGACTGATGTCCATGTGACTCAGCTGTTGTAGAGTTGTGTTGAGGCCTAGACTGATGTCCATGTGACTCAGCTGTTGTAGAGTTGTGTTGAGGCCTAGACTGATGTCCATGTGACTCAGCTGTTGTAGAGATGTGTTGAGGCCTAGACTGATGTCCATGTGACTCAGCTGTTGTAGAGTTGTGTTGAGGCCTAGACTGATGTCCATGTGACTCAGCTGTTGTAGAGTTGTGTTGAGGCCTAGACTGATGTCCATGTGACTCAGCTGTTGTAGAGTTGTGTTGAGGCCCAGACTGATGTCCATGTGACTCAGCTGTTGTAGAGTTGTGTTGAGGCCTAGACTGATGTCCATGTGACTCAGCTGTTGTAGAGTTGTGTTGAGGCCCAGACTGATGTCCATGTGACTCAGCTGTTGTAGAGTTGTGTTGAGGCCTAGACTGATGTCCATGTGACTCAGCTGTTGTAGAGTTGTGTTGAGGCCTCGACTGATGTCCATGTGACTCAGCTGTTGTAGAGTTGTGTTGAGGCCTAGACTGATGTCCATGTGACTCAGCTGTTGTAGAGTTGTGTTGAGGCCTAGACTGATGTCCATGTGACTCAGCTGTTGTAGAGTTGTGTTGAGGCCTAGACTGATGTCCATGTGACTCAGCTGTTGTAGAGTTGTGTTGAGGCCTAGACTGATGTCCATGTGCCTCAGCTGTTGTAGAGTTGTGTTGAGGCCTAGACTGATGTCCATGTGACTCAGCTGTTGTAGAGTTGTGTTGAGGCCTAGACTGATGTCCATGTGACTCTGTTGTAGAGTTGTGTTGAGGCCTAGACTGATGTCCATGTGACTCAGCTGTTGTAGAGTTGTGTTGAGGTCTAGACTGATGTCCATGTGACTCAGCTGTTGTAGAGTTGTGTTGAGGCCTAGACTGATGTCCATGTGACTCAGCTGTTGTAGAGTTGTGTTGAGGCCTAGACTGATGTCCATGTGACTCAGCTGTTGTAGAGTTGTGTTGAGGCCTAGACTGATGTCCATGTGACTCAGCTGTTGTAGAGTTGTGTTGAGGCCTAGACTGATGTCCATGTGACTCAGCTGTTGTAGAGTTGTGTTGAGGCCTAGACTGATGTCCATGTGACTCAGCTGTTGTAGAGTTGTGTTGAGGCCTAGACTGATGTCCATGTGACTCAGCTGTTGTAGAGTTGTGTTGAGGCCTAGACTGATGTCCATGTGACTCAGCTGTTGTAGAGTTGTGTTGAGGCCTAGACTGATGTCCATGTGACTCAGCTGTTGTAGAGTTGTGTTGAGGCCTAGACTGATGTCCATGTGACTCAGCTGTTGTAGAGTTGTGTTGAGGCCTAGACTGATGTCCATGTGACTCAGCTGTTGTAGAGTTGTGTTGAGGCCTAGACTGATGTCCATGTGACTCAGCTGTTGTAGAGTTGTGTTGAGGCCTAGACTGATGTCCATGTGACTCAGCTGTTGTAGAGTTGTGTTGAGGCCTAGACTGATGTCCATGTGACTCAGCTGTTGTAGAGTTGTGTTGAGGCCTAGACTGATGTCCATGTGACTCAGCTGTTGTAGAGTTGTGTTGAGGCCTAGACTGATGTCCATGTGACTCAGCTGTTGTAGAGTTGCGTTGAGGCCTAGACTGATGTCCATGTGACTCAGCTGTTGTAGAGTTGTGTTGAGGCCTAGACTGATGTCCATGTGACTCAGCTGTTGTAGAGTTGTGTTGAGGCCTAGACTGATGTCCATGTGACTCAGCTGTTGTAGAGTTGTGTTGAGGCCTAGACTGATGTCCATGTGACTCAGCTGTTGTAGAGTTGAGTTGAGGCCTAGACTGATGTCCATGTGACTCAGCTGTTGTAGAGTTGTGTTGAGGCCTAGACTGATGTCCATGTGACTCAGCTGTTGTAGAGTTGTGTTGAGGCCTAGACTGATGTCCATGTGACTCAGCTGTTGTAGAGTTGTGTTGAGGCCTAGACTGATGTCCATGTGACTCAGCTGTTGTAGAGTTGTGTTGAGGCCTAGACTGATGTCCATGTGACTCAGCTGTTGTAGAGTTGTGTTGAGGCCTAGACTGATGTCCATGTGACTCAGCTGTTGTAGAGTTGTGTTGAGGCCTAGACTGATGTCCATGTGACTCAGCTGTTGTAGAGTTGTGTTGAGGCCTAGACTGATGTCCATGTGACTCAGCTGTTGTAGAGTTGTGTTGAGGCCTAGACTGATGTCCATGTGACTCAGCTGTTGTAGAGTTGTGTTGAGGCCTAGACTGATGTCCATGTGACTCAGCTGTTGTAGAGTTGTGTTGAGGCCTAGACTGATGTCCATGTGACTCAGCTGTTGTAGAGTTGTGTTGAGGCCTAGACTGATGTCCATGTGACTCAGCTGTTGTAGAGTTGTGTTGAGGCCTAGACTGATGTCCATGTGACTCAGCTGTTGTAGAGTTGCGTTGAGGCCTAGACTGATGTCCATGTGACTCAGCTGTTGTAGAGTTGTGTTGAGGCCTAGACTGATGTCCATGTGACTCAGCTGTTGTAGAGTTGTGTTGAGGCCTAGACTGATGTCCATGTGACTCAGCTGTTGTAGAGTTGTGTTGAGGCCTAGACTGATGTCCATGTGACTCAGCTGTTGTAGAGTTGAGTTGAGGCCTAGACTGATGTCCATGTGACTCAGCTGTTGTAGAGTTGTGTTGAGGCCTAGACTGATGTCCATGTGACTCAGCTGTTGTAGAGTTGTGTTGAGGCCTAGACTGATGTCCATGTGACTCAGCTGTTGTAGAGTTGTGTTGAGGCCTAGACTGATGTCCATGTGACTCAGCTGTTGTAGAGTTGTGTTGAGGCCTAGACTGATGTCCATGTGACTCAGCTGTTGTAGAGTTGTGTTGAGGCCTAGACTGATGTCCATGTGACTAAACTGTCCTGGGGGATTGGTGCACCAATAGCTGCCAATACTGACTGCAAATATTGAATTTGTAAAGTCTTCTGGAGGCTTCTGGTCACCGGGTGTTGTGCGCCTTACTTCTGCCAGCAAAGTGAACGTGAACAGACTCTAATTGGTAATTTGTCCTTCACTCTTACTAAGTTGTTCTTTAAGTACCAAGGTAAATATTAGGAGCAGAAAGAGGGTGCAGCAATGGGCTCTCCAGAACCTGCGTGGTAGCCCACTTTTACATGGAACTCTTTGAGCAATTGCCACTCACAACTGCCCCCACCTGAAGCCAAGGTTTCGAAAGAGAGATGCGGATGACACCTTCTGCATGGTGATGAAGGTGAAGAAGGGGAGAGAGCAGGAGTTGTTGGACCATCTGAACAACATCAGGCCATCCATAAAGTTTACCATGGAGCTTGAAGTAGATGCTGTCCTTTTTGGATTGCCTCCTTTAAGAAAGTAAGATGGCAAGCCGACTGCAACAATTCACAGAAAACCCACACACTATATAACAGGTACCTATAGGTCACACCCACCACCTATAGGTCACATCCACCACTCTATCCACGACAGAAGACGAGGGGGAGGAGCTTGTACGATAAAACTAGCGAAGTAGTGACAGAGGAGGAGGACCTATGGAAGGAAGATCATTTGAAAGGGTTCCAATAAGAATGGTTATCTGCAAGTTTTCATCACTTTTCTTCTGCAGGGACATTCAAATGCAGAAAGGAAGACAAGGACACTGATATAGACAACCAGGAGTCTGAGAAGAACAACCATATGCTAGTCATTCCTTGATGAGTGAAGACATCAGGAGGGTCTGCAGGAAGTTGAACATAAGAGTTGTTTTCGAATCGGGAAGAGCTCTGAGGGCACAACTTAGCAGAGTGAAGGATGAATTGCCAACCTCCTGCGTTGGGTACAGCATCCCTTGCAGCTGTGGGAAGTACTACACAGGGGTGACCAACAGAAGACTGGAGACCAGAGTGAAAGAACACCAAGATGCCTGTAAAAAGAGAAGTCTGCAATGGGATAATGGACATCCTATTTTATGGAAGGAAGCTACCATCTTAGACAAGGCCAGGAGACAGAAGGAACTGCTAGTGAAGGAGGCATTGCACATCAGCCTAGCACCAGAGTGTGAGCGGTTCAATAGAGACTGTGGAATGGACTTGCCTGGCTGCTGGGGAGCCACTCTCAAGAGCCTGAACTAAAAGCCACTAACACTATTTAATTATTGTGCTTTTGGCGATCTCAACTCCCCGCGTGCATAACTCTGATGCTGACGATATATTGGCAAATGATTGCAATTTTTCTGTATTAATATATGTGCAAGCAATCCAGAGACTGCCTTTCCTTTATCTTAGAAGGAGCATAAACTTGAACTATTTTTTCATAATGCTCAGATAAATAAAATCAAAAAAATTAAAAATATGGAATGCACTCCCAATGCATATATACATGTATATTAATTTATCGTCTATTCTTTCCATCTCCCCCCTCCCCCCTTTGCTGCCACATCCTGTCATGCACGGGTGTGGTTCTCGTCGTGTGGTGGAAAGCTAGTTATATGTCAACCCCGTGCGAGTCATAGCATCTCGTTATCGATGAAGACTAGAGCTATCGAGCCGAAATGTCAAGAGATGAGTTTGAAGTTGATTGTTGGTCAAGTAATAATACTGTCTGTATGGGATAAACATCACAGGGGGAAACTAATGTATTTGATGTCTTGTACAGATGTCTCCTTATTCAGGCAGATCATGAGTCACATGCATCTGCCAGCGGGTGTGGGTGCATTGCCAGTGAGTATGGATGCATTGCCAGTGAGTGTAGGTGCATTGCCAGCCAGTGTGGATGCATTGCCAGTGAGTGTGGGTGCATTGCCAGTGAGTGTGGGTGCATTGCCAGCCAGTGTGGATGCATTGCCAGCCAGCGTGGATGCATTGCCTGCCAGCGTGGGTACATTGCTAGCCAGTGTGGATGCATTGCCAGCCAGTGTGGGTGCATTGCCAGCCAGTGTGGGTGCACCAGCCAGTGTGGATGCATTGCCAGCCAGTGTGGATGCGTTGCCAGCGAGTGTGGGTGCATTGCCAGCCAGCGTGGGTACATTGCTAGCCAGTGTGGATGCATTGCCAGCCAGTGTGGGTGCATTGCCAGCCAGTGTGGGTGCACCAGCCAGTGTGGATGCATTGCCAGCCAGTGTGGATGCATTGCCAGCGAGTGTGGATGCATTGCCAGTGGATGCATTGCCAGCCAGTGTGGGTGCATTGCCAGCCAGTGTGGGTGCATTGCCAGCCAGTGTGGGTGCATTGCCAGCCAGTGTGGATGCATTGCCAGCCAGTGTGGATGCATTGCCAGTGAGTGTGGATGCATTGCCAGCCAGTGTGGATGCATTGCCAGCGAGTGTGGATGCATTGCCAGTGAGTGTGGATGCATTGCCAGCCAGTGTGGATGCATTGCCAGCCAGTGTGGATGCATTGCCAGCCAGTGTGGATGCATTGCCAGCCAGCGTGGATGCATTGCCAGTGAGTGTGGATGCATTGCCAGTGAGTGTGGATGCATTGCCAGCCAGTGTGGATGCATTGCCAGCCAGTGTGGATGCATTGCCAGCCAGTGTGGATGCATTACCAGCCAGTGTGGATGCATTACCAGCCAGTGTGGATGCATTGCTAGCCAGTGTGGATGCATTACCAGCCAGTGTGGATGCATTGCTAGCCAGTGTGGATGCATTGCTAGCCAGGGTTGGATCAAGTACAAGTACAATACCTAATTTGGGTGGCAAGTACTCAAGCACATTAAGTGCTGATGTACAAATACACAAATATAACCACACGGACATTTGATCTTTTAAAAAATTGCAACCATACTTCATTGATGCATCTTCCATCATATATTTTATGTCTTTAACACCAGGTAACAGCCCAACCACTTCAGTGTTCGGCTCGCTCATAAATCAATTATAAATGGTGATTGCACTTGATCATCATGATCATCTCAAAGTTTTTTTGTCAGTGAGTCGACACCTATCTGGCCGGAACACCTTCCTAGCAATGCTAAATGTCCTCTCTACTGATGCTGATGAAGCCATGACTGTCAGGTACTTGACAGCAAGCTTGGATAGGGCCGAGTACATGTGTGAATGTCCTTTCCAGTATGCAAGAGGGTCACTCTCTTCAGCCATGGATGGTTCGCCAAGATACTGATTCACCTCAGCCAGCCATGACTGATGCTGGTTGAGCTGTAGCAGCTGGTGCAGTCATAAAGCTGAACATTTCTTGGCTGGGCTGCTTACACTCACTGCAGAGGCCTCCGGAGGATGAGCATGTTCAACAGCCATCATAGATAGCTCTGTTGTAACATCTTCCCATTGGTTGGCATCCTGGCACCATTGCAGCTTGAAACAAGGATCGAGACAAGCAGCAAGTCTGAAAACCTGCTTGTCCTCATACACTGCCATACGCCTATCAAGCAAGGTAGTCAGGGCTGTGATGAAGCTGTTCTTGTAGCAGGATTTCATGGTGGTAAGATGAATCCGAAGGCCAATGATGGTTGGGATGACAAAACTGGCAGTGACTGTTTTCTCACGCTGTCCAGTATTCCTGGAATGACTCCAGGATCTCAAGCATGTCATTGAGGACGTTACGATCGTATGCAGTGATGGAGGGTGCATCAAGCTGGTCCAGCTTAGCTGCAGGTACAGCGAGCATGGAGCGAATCATTTTCAATTCGGAATTCCAGCTTGTTGCGTTTGCTGTCTGCAGTCACGTTTCCCCCTCAAGTAGATCAGTGGCGATTGTTGACTTGTGCACGTGGTTAACAAGTTTGCAGACTTTTCCGAGAACATGGTTTAGCTGACCTGCCGCCTTGAACCCATCACTTACGACGAGCTGAATGGTATGGCAGAAGCATGGGCTGTAGTGATCTGCTCATACTCATCTGGTGCGACAGTGATGGTGGAATCAAGGTCATCTTCCTCATCAGAGTTACCAGATGCTGAATCTTCAGTGATGGTCTGGAAATCAGGCCTGCAACATGTTTGAAGATTGTCGGTCACAATAGTTGAAATCTTTGATGCAATGTTGTACAACTGGATTGCTTCCTCATACTGCTGCACTATGGTGGCAGCAGTGTGTTCACCTCTGAACCACCTCACACTGCTGCACTATGGTGGCAGCAGTGTGTCCACCCCTGAACCACCTCACACTGCTGCACTATGGTGGCAGCAGTGTGTCCACCTCTGAACCACCTCACATTGCTGCACTATGGTGGCAGCAGTGTGTCCACCCCTGAACCACCTCACACTGCTGCACTATGGTGGCAGCAGTGTGTCCACCTCTGAACCACCTCACACTGCTGCACTATGGTGGCAGCAGTGTGTCCACCTCTGAACCACCTCACACTGCTGCACTACGGTGGCAGCAGTGAGTGTGTCCACCCCTGAACCACCTCATACAGCTGCACTATGGTGGCAGCAGTGTGTCCACCTCTGAACCACCTCACATTGCTGCACTATGGTGGCAGCAGTGTGTCCACCTCTGAACCACCTCATACTGCTGCACTATGGTGGCAGCAGTGTGTCCACCCCTGAACCACCTCACACTGCTGCACTATGGTGGCAGCAGTGTGTCCACCCCTGAACCACCTCACACTGCTGCACTATGGTGGCAGCAGTGAGTGTGTCCACCCCTGAACCACCTCATACTGCTGCACTATGGTGGCAGCAGTGAGTGTGTCCACCCCTGAACCACCTCATACTGCTGCACTATGGTGGCAGCAGTGTGTCCACCCCTGAACCACCTCATACTGCTGCACTATGGTGGCAGCAGTGTGTCCACCCCTGAACCACCTCACACTGCTGCACTATGGTGGCAGCAGTGTGTCCACCCCTGAACCACCTCACACTGCTGCACTATGGTGGCAGCAGTGTGTCCACCCCTGAACCACCTCACACTGCTGCACTATGGTGGCAGCAGTGAGTGTGTCCACCCCTGAACCACCTCATACTGCTGCACTATGGTGGCAGCAGTGAGTGTGTCCACCCCTGAACCGCTTGCATGTGAGCACTACAAACTTCATGCTCCAGTCCACGATGAAATGGCCAGTCATTCCGAGGTATGACTGCATCTGTCGACTGGACCAGATGTCCAGTGTGACGCACACACTCTGTGCAGCTCAGTTGCTGGGAGATCTCGGATTGCACGCTGGCAGCCTCCTCTGGGAGAAGTGAGCCAACTAGGTGTTAGCGACTGGGCACCTGATAGCGTTGATCTAGGGCGTGCACAATACCCCTGAAGTACTGACTATCCAGTCTGGAGAATGGCATGAGATCGCATGTGATGTGTGAGACAAGGGCGTTGGTGATAGTCTTCCATCACAAATCAGTTGCACTGTATTTCTTGGCATCAGTGATGAAGCCTAGTAGATTACACTGATCTCCAGGTGTATCATTAGTAGAGATCATGTCTTGGTGAATTGAAGAGTGTTCCCTCTGACCCCCCAAAATAATTACACAATTATCTGAATAATCAATGATAGCTTCGACTAGCAATATAAATTACCAACCATCAAGTGCTTGATGAGCTTCGATGTAGCAGTTTTAGAACATGAATAATCACGACTGCAATGTTTGCACTTGGCCTTAAAATTGCCAACTTTTCTTATCAGCGGGAATGAAATGTTTCCAAACAGTAGATGCCATCTTTACAAAGTTACAGCCAGTAAAACCCAGTGAGCTTTCAAGGTAGCACAAATGAAGGTCACAAGTAGTGGAGTTAAATTATTATAGCAATAGCAGACCCAGAACTGTCATGAACACATTCAACAGTTCTTGCATCCGTCCATCAAAAGGATGCCAGCCTGTGCAACACCAAGCAAGATCTTGCAAGCTCTGAGTGAGATGTTTGTAGCTAACATTACCACACACCAGATGAAGATGATAAAATCCACAATGTCAGCATCACAGCAGGTGACAGACAGACTGTCCAGCAGCAGCAATGACAGTCGTACAATGTGTTGAGGCACTCACAAACCTGGTGTCATATACATATACTGGACATGCAGGTCAACATCATGCTCCACCTTAAAGCACTTGATATTTACCAAGTGCTTTGTTCAAGTACAAGTAATCTTTATTATGAACAGGTCAAGTGCATCAAGTACTGCCAAGTGTGTACTTAAGTACAAGTATAAGTACTTAACCCCAACCTTGGTATACACATTCAAGTTGTATTAACTCTTCCCTGTGCTTCTTTACCTGCAGTTGTTTACCTCCAGTTGTACCATGCAGTTCAGTCTCAATTGGTTATAAGAACCTTCCCCTGCTGTCATCGTGTCAAGTCTATAGCTAGTAATATATTCCATGTTTAGAATGAAAATACAATAAGCTGCAGCAGAAGAGGCTCCATTGAAGAAGTACGTCAGATTTGGTCTATAACAGAACTCCTGCAAGAAATCCGTCCAGGAGCCATGCACCCTTAAGAGCTTCAAGAAAGAGTAGAATCGGCCAGAAAGAGATCGCCGGAAGTCAGGTAGTCACAATCGGTGATTGCAATTGTCGGCCATTTCCCCCCTTAAATTTTTAAGTCGCACCCCGTACTAACCCCCTTACATAATAGTAACCCCCCCCCCCCCCCCCTCTTCTATTTGTAACACTCCTCTAATGGGTTGATGATTATTAGAATAATAGTAAATGTGGTTCCTATTAGAGACAATGTGTGAATAGGTGCTACCATGTCTGAGTACCAGAATGGAGCAAGAACATTTTTGGCTTCGACTCTGTATGCACGCACGTTTACATCAGCTCCTAAATGGATGCTTGTGCTAAAGCACTAGCCAAACACGACACCCTAGGAGTCCAGCTTCTAAACCTTGTGTGGTTTGCTTGTATCTGGAGCCATACTCTTTATCAGCGATAATGGCCTAAAGGAGATCTGTATGTACCTTACATATTACCCATAGCTGCAAGGCCACACAACCTGTGACCTGCAACACAATGGGCTGGTAGGTTCTGAACTGGAAGTGTGCTTATGGAAGTGTGGCTGAAAGAAGCAGGTGCTAAGGAGTACTTGGAGGCAGCCATAGGAAGCAGAGAGATTATTAGAAAGTGCTTGCTGGCCTACAGAATTTCCCCGAGTGCTGAAGGGACGACAGACAAGAACCACAGACATCTAAAGATATCTTGCACTCGTGATGATGTTCAGTTTGCTCTCCATCATTTGCTACATCTCTCCTGCACATACCAACCCAGTAAATCTGGAAAATTGCGTTGATAGATTTTTGTAATAAATAAAATACAGGAAAATATTTATTATAAAATGAGTGAGCTCATGCATTACTTGTGCAGACACACCAGGTGGGAAAGAGAAGAGCACTAGCTTCTTTTGAAGTGCTGGAAATATTTATCTAGCCCTCCATCAGGAATAAAAATGTTTTTGTAAAAATAAAAAAATAAAAATTTAATTTTTTTTTTAAAGTGCAGCATGCTTCTGGAAATCCTGGGATATGTGCAGGGGTCAAAGTCTGGGGAATCTTTGTTGCACAATGCACCTGACGATTTGGCTCGAGCCCGTCTTTTGGCCGTTTAATCCGGTGAATGGCTAAATGCCACCCCCATCTCGTCCCTGGGTTTGAGGATGACAATACCATCAGGGTTGCCGTGGGTCTCCGCTTGGGCTCCACTTTGTGTCACCCCCATAACTGCCAGCACTGTGGAGCAGAAGTGGATTGCCTTGCCACACATGGTCTTAGCTGCAAGAGGAGCGAAGGACGTTTCTACCATGCAGGTGCCCCTTCCAGGATGGAACCATTGGGTCTCTTTCGTTCTGACGGGAAAAGGCCTGATAGGGTAACCATGGTGCCTCTGTGCCATGGAAGAATGGAAGCAACTGGTGTGGGATGCAACCTGTCCAGATACGTTTTCCCCATCATATCAGGTGCAGAGTGAGTAGTGTGGAACTGTGGCTGCTATGGCTGAGGAGAAAAAAGTGGTCGTATACCAGCCTAGATCCTTGCCACTTTTTTGTGCCTGTGGCCATCGAGTCATTGGGAACAGGTCGATGGCTTTCCTGAAGGAGCTCAGCCTCAGGATAAGGCAAAGAACTGGCCCTTGCTCACCTCCTTCAGCGTCTCTCAGTTGTAGTCCAGCGGGGGGGAATGCCTTGTCTGTTTTGGGGTCAGTCGGGAGTTGAACTTGCCGTTAGCTTATTTATGTACGATTGTATAACTAGCGTGTGTTAATTAGGTGTTAATGAACTCGGTATATTTGTTAATTAGGATATTTATGTACTTTTGTTGTGTACAATTAAAATTAAAAGTTTTTTATAAAAATAACAATAAAATAAATAATAATAATAAAATAATAAATGAATAAAAAAGCAAACCTGCAAGACTGTACCCATGTACATTAGATGACCCTTTACCACTTAAATTCCTTTACCACTTAAATTCGTGTACATCAAGTACAGTGTTGGTGTTAAAGCGAAGCGAAGCAGGACTGGAGCATCCTACCCCCCCAGTCAAAAAGAGAACTATGACTACAAAGACAGTGTGCAGAAATGGATTTCAGACAATGGCTACTTCTTGGTTGAAGTTTGACAAAGCTAACCGTGAATGGAACAGTGCAAAACAGTTGATGGGTATCACCAGCAAAATGCACCGATTGCAAGAGCTCTTTCGACTCTTGGTACTGAGGCTGAAAAGGAAGTTTGAGTTAATTTATTTCCTATCAAGGGAAAACCTCCTTTCAGTAAAATGTCTTTCCTGTGCATGCTAGAGGAGACGCATGGTGTGGACTTGGGTGGCCACTTTTATATGTCTATTATTACAAGCTTCAAGGAATTATTTTCTGAAAGACCCTTTACCAGACTCCTCAGACTCAGCTCTAAGTGTTTTAGTACTGCGGATTGCCATTTTCAGTAGTGTACTTGCCGATCTTGGCCCCGCCTTCACCAGAGTAAGTTTGAACATGCTTCCCCATGCTTCCTTTTCCGAGTTACTGTTTGCAGTGTCTCTACCTCTTCGTTTACAATTTCAGTCTCCTCGCTCCCGATCCCCGTCTATTCTGGGGCAGGAACCCGACACTTGAAGCAACATGATAGGCTCATCTTGTCTACAGCAGGTTAACGATGCCTTGCGTACGTGGAAGATATTGTGTGCTGACTATTTATACACACTTCAATATTTACGGCTTAAGAGCATGTACACAATCAATGTTTGCAGTCTAATTTACGCAATCGCAAATAATTGTTCTCGTAAAATAAAAACGGCTCTACGGTCACGCCTCCCTCCCCTTGATGGTCATTATCGGTCTATATAGTCACAAACCTGTACATGCATAAATGTGTTTATGTTTTTGATGACCACTACCATACAATGGTTATGCATGCCCCTCGATGCTCACCATTGTCCGGTATGATCAACTAACCAATGGCTTTAGTGGGTGGTAGGCCACAGCTGTAACGGTGTCTGAGTGTCCCATAAGTACGTGCAGAGGGGAGGAGCAGCGGAGGTCGTAGATGTAAGCGGAGTTGTCCTCTGACCCCGATGCTAGGTAGCGGGAACACGGGGAGAAAGAGGCCATGACACAGGGCTGTGATTGGTTGACGTGAGAAGTGTAATGATGAACACACCTAGAGTGGTAGCAAGGACAATTAAATGGTGGCTCATATTACTGGTCAGTATATGCTCAGTATACTAAGAGAAGGAAGAAGGGGAAAAACCCTGTGACAATCATCTAATTTCAAATTTTCTCATCACAGACATGCTGGTAGGCGTAATTGGCCATAGAAGTGGTTCTATATTTAGACACATAGTCTATAATTAGTTTTGTGTACGGGTCCAGAAGAAAAGCTATATTTATGCACAAGTACAATACTTCAGCATGAGAGGAAATGGTTTTCATGCTCAAAAGCCGTCCATTACACTCACTTTATGAGGCTTCTGGTGTGTATAAAGTCTCTGTGTGCTCAGGATTTGTAAAGGAAGGGGAAACGGGGGGGGACATTTTTTTAACATCAACCCTTCCCTGCCCCCCCCCCCCCCCCCAATTTTTTTTTGTAATTGCCACAATTCTTTCTCTCTTTTTTCTCTCTTTCTCTTTCGTCTGTGCAGGTAATTTGGTATCTTATTCTGTGTTTGTTTGAGGTCTCTAGAAGTGCATTTCCTTAGAACATCCAGCAACATTAAGGTCACTCTAAAGCTGCACTTCCTTCTCTGCAGCAGGAGTAAGCTGTCTTCACAGGGGAGTGTGCCAAAGGCTGTAATAATAGATCTGCAGTTTCTCAAACCACTTAGCTACACTTAGCTACAATGGGGCAAGGAGAAATTGAATTGGCTAAAATTGCCTAAAATTGGCAAACCCACACTGTGTTCATTAATTCAAGACCACCACACGAGCCCCAAAAGGTCACCCCTTCAAGCCATTACAACATGGCAATGCTTCAGATACAAACATCTGAAATGCTCACATCATAACTCTAAAATGATGTTTTGTAAGTGGCTGCACAGCAAAAACAGAAAACATGAACTGCAGCATCTCTTCCATGTTTTTTTAAACTCGAGATGAGTGTAATTACATTGACAAAAACCACCATTACTTGGAAATGGAGAATCCATGGGCTCTGAAACTTAGGAAATGAATGAATTTTTTTAATAATCATTTCTCAGGATACTAATAGGTCTGTATATGAGTATATACTCAGAATACCAATAAATCTATACATGTATGTGTTAAGGATGTCTATGTCTATATGTTCTCAGGATACTAATAAGTTTATATGTGCTCAGGATACTAATAAGTCTAGATGTGCTCAAGATACTAATAAGTCTAGATGTGCTCAGGATACTAATAAGTCTAGATGTGCTCAGGAAATATAAGTCTATATGTACTTAGGATATATAAGTTTATGTGCTCAGGATATTAATAAAGTCCATACATGTATGTGCTCAGGATATTAATAAGTCTATAGTGCTTAGGATATATTATATTTGTCTATATGTGCTCAGGATACTAATAAGTCTATCCAAGTATGTGCTCAGGATATTAAGTCTATATTTACTCAGGATACTAATAAGTCCCTAGTGCTCAGGATATTAATACATGTCTATATTACTCGGGAAACCAATAACTATACATGTATGTGCTCAGGATACCATACATATATGTGCTCAGGATATTAATAAAGTCCATACATGTATGTGCTCAGGATATTAATAAGCCTATAGTGCTCAGGATATATATATGTCTATATGTGCTCGGGATACTATATAAGTCTATCCATGTATGGGCTCAGGATATTAAGTCTATATTTACTTAGGATACTAATAAGTCCATAGTGCTCAGGATATTAATACATGTCTATATTACTCGGGGAAACCAATAAGTCTATACATGTATGTGCTCAGGATATTAATAAAGTCCATACATGTATGTGCTCAGGATATTAATAAATTCCATACATTGTATGTGCTCAGGATATTAACAAGTCCATAGTGCTCAGGATATATATATATATGTCTTATGTGCTCAGGATACTAATAAGCCTATCCATGTATGTGCTCAGGATATTAAGTCTATATTTACTCAGGATACTAATAAGTCCATAGTGCTCAGGATATTAATAAAGTGCAGGCTGCAATAGTGGTAGTTAATGAGAATAGCACGTAAGTCTCTCATTTCTGCTTCTCAAGACTGAATTCCACCCATTCCTGTGATCACGGAAAATAATTCCCCCTGTCCTGCTGATGTTAACTAATTATCATGAGAGTAAGCTTCTGAGCAAACCAACTGATCACTTCTTTGTGGCCTAAACGTGCAGCTGCTGACTCAGCTCAGCTCGACTTAATATTGCACATGCACAAGTGTGTTTATGGCGTTGATAACCCTTACCTATGCCTATGAATCAAGAAACGGATTAGTTGTTGCGGTGCAACAATTTTAGTAAATTTAATGATGAATGAACATGTTGTATGCAAGTGATGCACAGGGGGGTGGGGGCGGGGCAGAAGTGGTACATGTAGATGCATGGGCAAATACAAGATCTTGAAGATGAATTTCACGGAATTTTAATGCTCTTTGGGCTGCCAGTTTACTACCTGTGCAGTGCACGCTCGAAGTGCTTTTGGGGTTAGAATCGGCTGACATCATCTTTAGGCGATGAATAAGTTCATTTTTTTGGTCTTTTTGGTCTCACTTTTAGAATGGTCAAATCAATAATATTATAGGAAGTGCTACCACACTCCACAGTGTGAGTAGGATGCCTGTAAGCACTCCGGATACTAATAGGTTTATGTGCTCAGGATACTAATAGGACTATATTATAGGAAGTGCTACAACACTCCCCATCATGCTTAGGATGTCTATAAGTGCTCAGGATACTAATAGGTCTATGTGCTCAGGATACTAGTAGGTCTATTTATAGGAAGTGCTACAACACTCACCAACATGCTTAAGATGTCTGTAAGTGCTCAGGATGTGCTCAGGATACTAGTAGGTCTATTTATAGGAAGTGCTACCACACTCACCAATGTGCGATGTCTGTAAGTGCTCAGGATACTAATAGGTCTATGTGCTCAGGATACTAATAGGACTATATTATAGGAAGTGCTACAACACTCCCCAACATGCATAGGATGTCTATAAGTGCTCAGGATACTAACAGGTCTATGTGCTCAGGATACTAGTAGGTCTATTTATAGGAAGTGCTACAACACTCCCCAACATGCTTAGGATGTCCGTAAGTGCTCACGATACTAATAGGTCTATTTATAGGAAGTGCTACCATACTCACCAATGTGCTTAGGATGTCTGTAAGCAGGATACTAATAGGTCTATGTGCTCAGGATACTAATAGGACTATATTATAGGAAGTGCTACAACACTCACCAACATGCTTAGGATGTCTGTAAGTGCTCAGGATACTAATAGGTCTATGTGCTCAGGATACTAGTAGGTCTATTTATAGGAAGTGCTACCACACTCACCAATGTGCGATGTCTGTAAGTGCTCAGGATACTAATAGGTCTATGTGCTCAGGATACTAATAGGACTATAGGAAGTGCTACAACACTCCCCAACATGCATAGGATGTCTATAAGTGCTCAGGATACTAACAGGTCTATGTGCTCAGGATACTAGTAGGTCTATTTATAGGAAGTGCTACAACACTCACCAATGTGCGATGTCTGTAAGTGCTCAGGATACTAATAGGTCTATGTGCTCAGGATACCAATAGGACTATATTATAGGAAGTGCTACAACACTCCCCAACATGCTTAGGATGTCTATAAGTGCTCAGGATACTAATAGGTCTATGTGCTCAGGATACTAGTAGGTCTATTTATAGGAAGTGCTACAACACTCACCAACATGCTTAGGATGTCTGTAATGCTCAGGATACTAATAGGTCTATGTGCTCAGGTTACTAATAAGTCAGTATCAAGGATGCTTATTGGGATCAGGATTCTAATTATGCAGGTCCAGTATACTAATAGTATATTATTACCTGTTACTTCTCAAGTCCCAGAGTTTGATACCGTCAGTAACAGCAGAAGTCGCAAAAATGTCGTAACTCGCTGCAGCGTGAGTAATGAACTTCGATCCCTACAAACACAGATCAAGATAGTGATTGAAGAGGAAGGTTGGAAGTGAGAGGTGAGGGCTAGAGAAGGAGAGGAGGAGAGAGGTGAGGGCAAGAGCAGGAGGAGGAGGAGAGGACAAGAGCAGGAGGAGGAGGAGAGAGGTGAGGACAAGAGCAGGAGGAGGAGGAGAGAGGTGAGGGCTAGAGAAGGAAAGGAGGAGAGAGGTGAGGGCAAGAGCAGGAGGAGGAGGAGAGAGGTGAGGACAAGAGCAGGAGGAGAGAGGTGAGGACAAGAGCAGGAGGAGGAGGAGAGAGGTGAGGGCTAGAGCAGGAGGAGGAGGAGAGAGGTGAGGGCTAGAGAAGGAGGAGGAGGAGGAGGAGAGAGGTGAGGACAAGAGCAGGAGGAGGAGGAGAGAGGTGAGGTCAAGAGCAGGAGGAGGAGGAGAGAGGTGAGGGCTAGAGAAGGAGAGGAGGAGAGAGGTGAGCACAAGAGCAGGAGGAGGAGGAGAGAGGTGAGGACAAGAACAGGAGGAGGAGGAGAGAGATGAGGACAAGAGCAGGAGGAGGAGGAGAGAGGTGAGGACAAGAGCAGGAGGAGGAGGAGAGAGGTGAGGACAAGAGAAGGAGGAGGAGAGAGGGGCAAGGACAAGAGAAGGAGAGGATGAGAAGAAAGTGTAGACTGAGGAGCAGAGAGGGGAGGTCACAAAAGGAGGAGAGAGGTGAGGATGAGAAGAAGAGAGCAGTGAAGAACTGCAAAAGGTTGAGGATGAGAGCAACAATGGCAGTGAAGAGAGAGAAGTGGAAGTGCCTTGTTCTGGCAAATGCAGTGCACAGCTCTTGAGTGGACGTCTGAAACAGTCCTTGCACACTTGCCCTCATTCATATCGAATACCTCCAAGGACTTGTTGGACCCACCCACCAAGACAATGTCTGTTTGTGTACGTTTAGAAAGTGAGGATACTATAAAGGGCCTCAAACTATCCTATCACCACTTCCAGTCACTTCCCTTGCTCCCTCTACAGATCCCCGGTCCTCCCCCGCCCCAGCTCTCCAGTCCTCCCCCCTCTCCCCACTCCTCCCAGTTCCCCCGACTCCCCAGTCCTCCCCTCTCCTGTCCCTTGCTACTGCAAGGATACAGGAATGGAAGTCATTGATGGCAGAAAGAGAAGACACACTCTGAGCAGCTTGCATGGGCAAACTTGTCACCAACTTGCACTGGGACTTAGTCTGATACCTGCAGACAGAGGTGGAACCAGATTGATTGTAGATGCTTGCAGGAACACTGCTGTATATACATACATATATATATACATATATATGTATAACATACATATATATATATACCTGTATATACATATATACATACATATGTATGTGTGCATATATACATATATATACAGGTATATATACATATATACATACATATATATATACATATACGTACATATATACATACATATGCATGCGTGCATATATACATATATATATACAGGTATATATATATATATATATACATACATATATATACACATATGTACATATATATATATATACATATATACATACATACATAATATAGTATATACGCTATGCAGTATACTATGATGTCACTAATCCTGATTGGATAGCGGTTACATCATCAATATCCAATCACTAGACATGTATAAAGATGTGGATCACGCCAGTTTCCACACCTTACCGTTTGACGTCATCCGATGGTCTTGTGTCGATGTAGTATTTGTACAAATGGGATGAGTTTCCACTGGCCAGGAGCAGGAACTTGTCCAGGTAGTAAAACTGAGCAAAACTGATTTCTTTCTTGAATGCCTCGTTCCCAAGCTCCTGCGGTAGGAACGACATTACTTCTCGACAATATCTCTCTATACAGTCGACTGCTGGGGAGGTTAACTTTTAGACAACAACAAATACTAGAGAGAGAGAGAGACTGGCAGCATGTCAATTCATATACACACCACCACACATCCACACTTAATGGTGGCCACACCCACATAGTTGACCACACCCATCTGGCATTAAACCACTGACCTTAGCATGTGTTTGTCCTTGCTGCTTGAGATTGTGCTTGAGGGTGTCCATGACCAGAACTGGCGAGTGCTCCCTCGACGAAGCAGCTCTTGTTGCTGCTGCCGTTGCAGCCCACACACGTGCAGTCTTATCTGCAGAGCCAGATATCAGCCACTGCTCACTGTGACTCCAACCGGTGCAGCGGATGGCACCATCATGACCTTACACAGGGCAACAGAAAGACACGTTGACTCATGTCATAAGCTGTCTGTAATGTAGAGGGTAATTTTCAAGGGGTGGATGTAGAGGGTAATTTTCAAGGGGTGGATGTAGAGGGGAATTTTCAAGGTGTGGATGTAGAGGGGAATTTTCAAGGGGTGGATGTGGAGGATAATTTTCAAGGGGTGGATAATTTTCAAGGGGTGGATGTGGAGGGGAATTTTCAAGGGGTGGATGTGGAGGGGAATTTTCAAGTGAATGTACAGAGAATTTTCAAGGAGTAGATGTAGAGGAGAATTTTCAAGGGGAGGGGAATTTTCAATGGGTGGACATTGAGGAGAATTTTCAAGGGGTAGATGTAGAGGGGAATTTTTAAGAGCTGATGTAGAGGTGTTTTTTTCTTCAAGGGATGAACTATATAGGATTTTTTAACTTGGGGGGGGGGGGGGGGGGGAGGGAGGTTCAGCATGAAAGGTATGCAGATAGACTTGCATCTTCACACATTATACAATTATTGGGGGGGGGGGGGGTTAAGCCAGTATACTGACTTGATTGGATGATGTGAAGAGTCTGACCATGATAAAATGTATGCTATGGTCCTGATTCACACACCAAATATGCAGCCCTTCAATATGCTTGCGAAAGTTGTTTTGTTTGTTTTCTATGCATGCATGAATAATTCTGAAGAAATGCCCTTGGACCAAAAAATAGAGTTAACAATAACTGTTGTTACTATGTTGCTGTAAACTTCCTGCGTAGCCAACCATTTGACTTTACTCTGTATAAATGCAACTAGTTACAATAACTCTACACTACTAGTCCTTGATCAGTGCCACTAGTCCCTGGCTAGTGGAAGAGTGTTGAGCAGATCTCACCCTCATACTGTTAATATCTAATGGCTGTAAAATAGAAGTTCTGCACAGTCAACTTGCATTTGAACTTGGGTTTTAGTGACCCCCATACACACAGCCCGAGTGGGTGGGGGGGATTTTAACCCCCCCCCCCCCACCCCTGCCCCCCCCCCCAGGATGAAACCCTGCCAACACATGGACTCGCGTGGCAAATGATGGCCTGTATATTAGAGTTAGAAGCTATGATGGAAGATGCTGGCATGGAGTTAGAGATCAGGACGACCAGGAAGACTGTCCATTTCTCTGCAGGCGAGGAGAGACAAGTGAGACACCATTAACTTACCAACAACTTGAGGAGAGATAAGTGAGACGCCATTAACTTACCAACAACTTGAGGAGAGACATGGGACACCATTAACTTACCAACAACTTGAGGAGAGACAAGTGAGACGCCATTAACTTACCAACAACTTGAGGAGAGACATGGGACACCATTAACTTACCAACAACTTGAGGAGAGACATGAGACGCCATTAACTTACCAACAACTTGAGGAGAGACATTGGACACCATTAACTTACCAACAACTTGAGAGACATGGGACACCATTAACTTACCAACAACTTGAGGAGAGACATGAGACACCATTAACTTACCAACAACTTGAGGAGAGACATGAGACACCATTAACTTACCAACAACTTGAGGAGAGACATGAGACACCATTAACTTACCAACAACTTGAGGAGAGACATGAGACGCCATTAACTTACCAACAACTTGAGAGAGACATGAGACACCATTAACTTACCAACAACTTGAGGAGAGACATGAGACACCATTAACTTACCAACAACTTGAGGAGAGACATGGGACACCATTAACTTACCAACAACTTGAGGAGAGACATGAGACTCCATTAACTTACCAACAACTTGAGGAGAGACATGAGACACCATTAACTTACCAACAACTTGAGGAGAGACATGGGACACCATTAACTTACCAACAACTTGAGGAGAGACATGGGACACCATTAACTTACCAACAACTTGAGGAGAGACATGAGACGCCATTAACTTACCAACAACTTGAGAGAGACATGAGACACCATTAACTTACCAACAACTTGAGGAGAGACATGAGACACCATTAACTTACCAACAACTTGAGGAGAGACATGGGACACCATTAACTTACCAACAACTTGAGGAGAGACATGAGACTCCATTAACTTACCAACAACTTGAGGAGAGACATGAGACACCATTAACTTACCAACAACTTGAGGAGAGACATGGGACACCATTAACTTACCAACAACTTGAGGAGAGACATGGGACACCATTAACTTACCAACAACTTGAGGAGAGACATGAGACTCCATTAACTTACCAACAACTTGAGGAGAGACATGAGACACCATTAACTTACCAACAACTTGAGGAGAGACATGGGACACCATTAACTTACCAACAACTTGAGGAGAGACATGGGACACCATTAACTTACCAACAACTTGAGGAGAGACATGTGACACCATTAACTTACCAACAACTTGAGGAGAGACATGAGACGCCATTAACTTACCAACAACTTGAGGAGAGACATGAGACACCATTAACTTACCAACAACTTGAGGAGAGACATGTGACACCATTAACTTACCAACAACTTGAGGAGAGACATGTGACACCATTAACTTACCAACAACTTGAGGAGAGACATGGGACTCCATTAACTTACCAACAACTTGAGGAGAGACAAGTGAGATGCCATTAACTTACCAACAACTTGAGGAGAGACATGAGACACCATTAACTTACCAACAACTTGAGAGGAGAGACATGGGACACCATTAACTTACCAACAACTTGAGGAGAGACATGAGCCACCATTAACTTACCAACAACTTGAGAGACATGGGACACCATTAACTTACCAACAACTTGAGGAGAGACATGGGACACCATTAACTTACCAACAACTTGAGGAGAGACATTGGACACCATTAACTTACCAACAACTTGAGGAGAGACATGAGACTCCATTAACTTACCAACAACTTGAGGAGAGACATGAGACACCATTAACTAACCAACAACTTGAGGAGAGACATGGGACACCATTAACTTACCAACAACTTGAGGAGAGACATGAGACACCATTAACTTAGAGGAGAGACATTGGACACCATTAACTTACCAACAACTTGAGGAGAGACAAGTGAGACTCCATTAAATGTAACTTACCAACAACTTCTTCTTCAACACAGTCGCCATTCAGTTACGACTTGGACCCCAAGTTAAAACCACACCCATTACCATTACTATTCAAGAGTTGGATTATAACCATGGAAACGACATGAAACTGCAATGGTGTGAAACCACAAGCATCGAAAATATTCTTCTATATAGTCATAGCAACGGTTCTTAACCCTTTTAGTGTCTCGGACCTCTGAGAATCAGCCGAGTCCATGAACCTCCTCTCTAGGAAATGAAAACGAAGCTAGTGCGCATAATAATATAAGACCATGCTTTTTAAGTTTTTAAGAAACCCTTTGGCAAAGTTCCAAGCTTTCACTCGAGGACGGAAGATCCATGTAGCCAGACACATTATCAGGATGGGCAGAAGGAAGGTGCTCCTCCAGCTTCACTGGTTCCATCTTTGGCAAGAACGCTGCCACACAAGAAGCACTGTGGCTTTTGCTGTGAAGCATCAGGTCCAGTGATGTACTAGTGAAGACAGAGGATACGCAAGCTTTGTTAGCTCCACTTCTATGAAATTTTACTTGCAGCTTCAGCTATGCCTGGGAATATATATATGTATATATATATTGCACGCTCTGTAATAAGTTTTCTAACAGAAATTTTGTTCACGAAAATGGAATTTCAAAAATCAATGTAACTAATTTAAAAAGTCCCTTACCAGTTCACGGACCCCTGGACCACTTTTGTGGCCCCCACTAGGGGCACATGAACCATAGGTTAAGAACCTGAGCTGTAGTGTAATGGACACACTTCATGTATTTGCCAGCATTCATCACTCATTAGCACCAACTGTAGCATCTTCTTGGATACAGTTTCAATTCAGTTGTGCAAAATTCAGATAATCCAAACATCATATATAACTGTGTCCTCTCAATCAACCATACCTAAAAAGACAGTGATCTTATCGGAGGTGGGTGGAGCCTTTGTTCTATAAATAGAGTGGTCGGCGCAACCAAAGACTAAGTCCCTCCCACTTCCTGTAGCAATTCAAGGAGAGGGGATACGGGTGAGTCGGGATCTCTACAGAGGAAGTTGTGCACTCATACCCAACACCACATCGGCATCAAAGGCAGGATGGTTGCCATGGAAACACGCGCAGCATGAATGTGTTTTCTATTGACAGTTCTTTTTCATGGCTCACGTATCGTCAGAGCTGGTTGCTAAGCATGGCAGTTAGAGCACCAGTCAGAAGAAAAATGGGCGCTTAATTCCGAGCAAGATGTTTAAGAAATGAATGCCCATGATGCACAGATGCATCAATTTCTTATAGGTACGGAATGCTGAGTTGTGTAGTGGCTATAGCTTTAGGGATGAAGAAGCGTTAAAGAGCAGAGCTTGGAGATGGTCTAACACACAACACATCTGCAGACCTGTCTCGTCTCCAGCAATGGGACAAACTCTTGAGAAGCAGGTGCTAAGTATAGACACCTGCTCAACGACCAGCTTCTACAGCGTGTCCAGTGTTACTATGGACAACCCAGGGATTGCCTACAAACTTGAAACATGCATGGGTAATCATGGGATTGTCCGTGGGTACGGGCTTGATCCCACTCAATGACGACGAATTGGAAATGGATTAGAAAACCCACTGGAAGGTAAAAGCCACTCCAATAGCTCTGTGAGACACTAGCTGCTGTCACACTGCCAAGTGATGATAATTACATGTGCACAACTCCCTCTGAATGTCACTCTCTAGGTCACCCACCCACCCACCACTGAATGAGGCCGTGTAGAGAGGAGAGGGCCGGTCTGAGACTCTAACAGAACGCTGCAGGTGGGAGGTGGGGCTTGAGGTGATAGGGTAGGAAGCAGTCCTGCAAGAGAAAGGTGTACCATGTGATATCCCTGTCACATGGTCCCTGACAGGAGTGCCTGTCACATGCTCCCTGACAGGAATTGGCTGTCACATGGTCCCTGACAGGAGCTTCCACATGCTCCCTGGCAGGAGCTTCCTGTTACATGCTCCCTGGCAGGAGTGCCTGTCACATGCTCCCCAGGAGCTTCCTGTCACGTGGTCCCTGACAGGAGTGCCTGTCACATGTCACATGCTCCCTGACAGGAATTGGCTGTCACATGCTCCCTGACAGGAGTGTCAGCTTCCTGTCACATGCTCCCTGACAGGAACTTCCTGTCACATGCTCCCTGACAGGAGTGCCTGTCAGCTTCCTGTCACATGCTTCCTGTCACATGCTCCCTGATAGGAGCTGCCTGTCACATGCTCCCTGACAGGAGCTGCCTGCCACATGCTCCCTGACAGGAGCTGCCTGTCACATGCTCCCTGACAGGAGCTGCCTGTCACATGCTCCCTGACAGGAGCTGCCTGTCACATGTTCACTGACAGGAGTGCCTGTCACATGCTCCCTGACAGGAGTGCCTGTCACATGCTCCCTGATAGGAGCTGCCTGTCACATGCTCCCTGACAGGAATTGGCTGCATGCATGCACACTGCCAAATCTCAAGAACAAAAAATGTTTAAGTTCGTATAGCGAACTAACTTAACAGGGATAACATTTGGCAAAAGTACTGAAGTTCTATTAAAATAATGGGGTGGGGGGAAGTTCACGGCTTCTAAACTTCATACATAAAAGCATACCTGCCAATGCCTAATTAGTTTGGTAGCTATAGTTGTATAGTGACTCTAGCTAGTTAGAGAGTGCGCCTACATCTTTGTAATGATCCCTTCAACAAAGTGATTACCCTACATATGCATACTGTAGAAACTACAACCCCAGGGACACCTTCAGGCTGATTTCACTTTCTAAAGTACTGAAGGATAGACAGCGACTGTTCTACTCCAGCTGCAAATATTGCACGCTATTTGCGCAATTGTTGATGATGTAATCGCTGGTATGCATGTGAAAGATTTTCATGTTTGGATGGCAACTACTTGCAAATTTTTCGCGGGCTATTTCCCCTGTGGAATTGTTTCCTTTACCTTGCAAGGTATACAAATATTGGTAAAAAAAGGGAGGCAAAATATAACCCTTTACCATTTGAAATATTAAATGGTAAAGGGTCATCTACCTGGTTTGTGTTACATCACATGGGTACAGTCCTATTGCCTTTCTCTTTTGACAGGTCAATCTGACAGGTCAATCTAAATATAGCTGACGGGTCAATCTAAATATAGCTGACATGTCAATCTAAATATAGCTGCTTGTTTTTCATTAAAAAATATTTTTTATCTTGTTTCAAGTTGTTGTTGTTGTTGTTCGTTCATTTCTGGTGTTGCTTCTAGCAGAGTGGCGAACTGCTCTCCTGTCTAATTGCTATCTGAGACTCCAGCATTTTTAAACACATTCCTAACCTATTCTTGATGAAGAAGGCATCTAGAAGATAGAGCATCTAGCCGAAATATCGAGTGACACAAAGTTGATTAATTGAGAAATCATCGCATCTACATCATGTCTCATGTCAAATGAGAGCTCGTTGACAATTCCTAACTTGCTTCTCCTTCACACCAATCAACACATGCCATATCTTGTTGCTATTGTCGAGTGTACCCATAGATACTACAAGCAAGAACAAGTAGAACACAGCTCTGTACAATGCCTGATTTGTTAGGCCAGATACTGCTCTACAGTAGTTTCTACTTAGCTTTAAAAAAATCTTCCAAGAACAAAATTCTCTGCACAGCTACCGACCACTCACTGCTTGCTATAGAAAATGCTGCAGCAGCTATTATTAATGCCCCGGTGAGCTAGCTAGGCTGTCGGTGATGTTCTTTATGCTTTTAGTGGTCTTTCCACAGCAATGAAAACCTGCTGAGTTAGCTTGACTGCCAGGCTCAACGTTGCGCACACACAAGCGTGTTCATTATGTTGATGACCTTCACCTATTTTCAGATGTTTTATTGAATTGAGAAGGAGATTAGTTGCTGCCGTGTGTTTGACAATTTGGAGTCTTCTGGTAGTAAAATTATAATGGACACATAGTACTCAAAATGTGTGTGTGTGTGTGTGTGTGTGGTGTGGGTGGGGGAGTAGATACACAAATTTTCTAAGACAAATCTTACGATGTTTAACGGATTTTGGGGGTTTTCTGGTTTAATATTTCTGCAAAGGATTCAAGGCACGCTGGAAGTGCTTTTGGGAGGAGGGGGGTAAAATATTTTCTTTTGGGGTGGAGTGTGTTCATTCGGTGTTCACCATTTCAAAACAGGAGCCACACCTCCTACGCACATGTGTATGTGCTACACCATTTCTGGTACAGTATTTCGTCGAATGGATTCCGCTGGTTCAACTCGTTTCAGGCGACCTAACGGAGCAAATACTAAACGAGGGCATATACAATTAACCCCAAGCCCAGGCTAGGCATGCGCAAGCTCATTTAGCTTAGCGCAATGGCTCCTCCCAGTCAATGTTGAGCTGGAGTCAACAAACACTAGAGCAAAGAAATTAGATATAGCGAGAGAAATTAGGGGCAAGTGCCTGATCAAAGTCGGAACAAAGTTTTCTAGCCCTCAGTATCAACTATGAAGTTTCCAGTCCTTCATTGTCATCGTCGAGGCCGAGAAAGTGTCGCTAGAATCCCCTGACGGTCTAAATTTCCAATTTGAAATCGAGCTCACCAACTTGTGGTGCAGCTTCGTCTGCCATCTCTTCCTGCTGTAGGAAGTGGATTTCGTGATCTTCGCTACCACTTTCCGACGCTCTCACATCTCAGCTTGGAATTGAATTTCATCTGCACATGTGGGAGACGTGCGCAATACTAACTATTCTAGGGCGAGCGTTTATTGTTCAGACCTCGTAGAGGGGCAAACACTATACACTATCGGAGGGTGAATACCATTCGAGGAAATAAGGTACATGTATATGGTCCACAGAGAAGATTTTAGTAGATATGCCACACCTCAGCCCAGTCCACCCCTTACCTCAGCCCAGTCCCCTCCTTACCTCAGCCCAGTCCCCTCCTTACCTCAGCCCAGTCCCCATCCTTACCTCAGCCCAGTCCCCATCCTTACCTCAGCCCAGTCCCCTCCTTACCTCAGCCCAGTCCCCTCCTTACCTCAGCCCAGTCCTCCCCTTACCTCAGCCCAGTCCCCTCCTTACCTCAGCCCAGTCCCCTCCTTACCTCAGCCCAGTCCCCTCCTTACCTCAGCCCAGTCCCCTCCTTACCTCAGCCCAGTCCCCTCCTTACCTCAGCCCAGTCCCCTCCTTACCTCAGCCCAGTCCCCTCCTTACCTCAGCCCAGTCCCCTCCTTACCTCAGCCCAGTCCCCTCCTTACCTCAGCCCAGTCCCCTCCTTACCTCAGCCCAGTCCCCTCCTTACCTCAGCCCAGTCCCCTCCTTACCTCAGCCCAGTCCCCTCCTTACCTCAGCCCAGTCCCCTCCTTACCTCAGCCCAGTCCCCTCCTTACCTCAGCCCAGTCCCCTCCTTACCTCAGCCCAGTCCCCTCCTTACCTCAGCCCAGTCCCCTCCTTACCTCAGCCCAGTCCCCTCCTTACCTCAGCCCAGTTTCCTCCTGTCTACGTCCTCTCCTAGCCGGATATTGCTGCACTTGAGAGCCGAACATGCTCGCTCTAAAATGAAGAAAGGGAAGAGTGAGAAGCCGCTGAGAAGCAGATTCACTTGTGAGGATGTCCAAAGTGGCTGTGCACCAGAACAAATGCAACAAACAGACTGCCACACCCTCTATGTGCCACACCCACACTGCTTGTTGCTTGTTATACATAATCGAGTGAAAATACATCAGAAAACAGAACAGCACATCTCTTTATGTGCTACACACACACACACACACACACACACACACACACACACATACACACACACACGCATGTACACACGCACTGTTTCTTATATTTCTAACCATGGGACACAGTATACAGACACACACATACACACACTCTATCACACACACACACACACACACACACACACACACACTGTACACCATTTTACCTTGGGCCTGAGCTATAGCCAGAAGACTTGACCTTTGTCTTAAAGGTCAGCGGTTTATTCAAAAGCAACGCCCCGCCAACTCTGCCCGTCTTGAGCGGACGTTGTCCTGCCAACTGTGTCCTACCATGACCGCTACCTCTCACACCCTTCCCACCTCGACTAGCGTCAAGGATGGGTGTGGTCTTCAAGTTGAACTCTGACCTCAAGTGAGACGAAGGAAAGAGTGGTTGACTGCACGATAAGTAAAGTGAGTCACTCGATATTCTGACCTTCACTTCTCACTTCACGGAAACAGAGAGACTTACCTTGAAAGGACGGAGAGCAGCTTGGACTCCTACAGTAACAAACTCGTAAAAATAATAATACTAAAAAGAGACACTAGCTCAAAATCACAAATCTCACATGCATGTAGCTGGGGGGGGATCCCACCTCTCTTCCCTCCTCCCCTCCCCCCCTAAAGCAAGTGGCCCTTCAATTTTGACAATGTTTGGTATCCAATAATTACCTGTGAGGGGGATCTGGTGGCAAGCCTCAGCATCATCACACTCACAATGTTTGTAAACAGCGCCCCCGACACAAACACCGCCTGAAAGTGAACAAGACTAAGTCAAGTGCTGGTTATGTAAGTATGTGTGTTTGGGATCTATAAATAGCAGGCTCGGCTCTATGTATGTCCACTATGCTCGGCTGAATGGAAGGCTGGGTCCGGATGAAACTCCACCTATGGAACTAGATGGACGCATGCATGGTTTCTGTAAACACTTGGTCGGGATTTGGACTTGAAGACATCGTCAAATGGCACGGGCAGGAGTTGTCGGCCATATTGTTTAGGAATATATCTGCACGTGCGTCTTTCACGTCAGCGACAGTAACACACAAATAATGCAACATGGCAACATTGCCAAGCAACTAGCCAGCTGCATTGGACCTCACCTAATGCAACATGGCAACATTGCCAAGCAACTAGCCAGCTGCGTTGGACCTCACCTAATGCAACATGGCAACATTGCCAAGTAACTAGCCAGCTGCGTTGACCTCACCTAATGCAACATTATCAATAAACTACACAGCTAGATTAGACCTCACCTAATGCTAGCAGTTTGCTAGCGAGGCTGCCTCTAGCCTACTCTATTAGAAAAATACTGCAGTTCCTGAAATGGAGAGATTTTCAGATGAAGGTGTGGCCTACAACTTTTTCGTTCTTTTTTAAAGTTAGCTAGCCTTAAAAGAAGTTTGGGAGAGAAATGTTGAGGGGTCAACACTTTGGGAACACTTTGGGCTCCTCTGCTATACTTTCCCGGGCAATGCCGGGAACCTCTGCTGAACTTTGCTCAGTACTAGCCATTTATCACCACCTCTCGTGCATACATGTACATAAGAGTACACACAACTATAGATCTATACATACACATCAAGTGCGAGGGTATTATTAGTTATTAGCAAGGTTGGGCGGGATACATATCATCTCACCATAGAAACTGAGCCTGATAACGATCTCTCATATAAATATATATTTCATTTACGCCAGGCCTGACAGAGCGACGTCCTAATGTTGACATGACACCCAGACAATTGGATTTACCTGTTAAAAAAGAAAGGAGACGAGACAGTGCCCATCCATGTAGACCATATCCATGAGATGACCCTTTACCATAATTTGGTGTACACGATTATAAAAGGTAAAGGGTCATCCAACAAGTCGTATACTTTTAAATGGGGGGTCTTGTTTCCAGCTGTCTCCCTCAGGCTCTCCAGGGCTTTTAAAGACGGTGTCTAACTTGTTTATTGTTGTTGAACACGACACGTATCAGCACTTGCCATGTCTTGTAGCAATTGTTGACTGCCCGCCCATCACATTGTCCACTACACAATAATCAGCACATAACATATCTTCTGTTATTGCTGACTACCATGTAGGGTCAGCTGCTGCATCCTTCAAGGACTTGGTAACAATTGCACAGGAGCAAGAAGTCCAACCAAACAGAAGAAATAAGCATCCATGGGTATTTACTCTGCTTATAATACACTTTGCACGTTAGTTTGATCGGATCATCGCCGAGACTACCGGCTGATCCTTACGGACTGCTCTATTCCATGATAGAGAAACAGGTTAGTCGTGTATGTGTACTGGAACACATGGAGTCTTCTCGTACTAAAGCTATTATGAATGGACCTATTGCATGCAAGATATGTGAGTGGAAAACAGAGAGAGAAACAGATAGATCCTTGAAGATGGATTTTAGGGGGGTCAGGGGGGTTAGGGGGGTGAGGGGTTCACTTTCTGAGGCTTTCACAATACAGATTTACTACTTTAGAGAAGGATTCTTTCTGGGACTCTTTCTGGAGCTAATGTGGGCTAGGCAGGCAAGAAGCTGCTGATGAGTTTTAGCTTGAGATACATGTATGCTCTGTTATCTAGACATGTGTAGGCTTAAAAATATATAGGAAGCACATTCCTCAACATCACCTACGAGCCGACACCCGCAGAGACACCGCGGATTATCTTTTCTCACAATTAATGCTAGAAGCCACTAGTGATTATGGACTCGACACATTTACCACCTTACCTAATAGGTTTCAAATAACTGCATTAGGATGTCATTAAACTTCCTGATAACTTAATTAAGAGTGGAGGTTTCCCCACGCGCTGCCGCTTGACGCCGAGGCCCTTTCACGTCCACGTTACTGAGAGCTCCAAAAGCTGTGAAGGAGAAGGCACTTTGTATTTCCTTATGTCTTGTTGAGTGAAGTGTGATTGTAGGGCGCCTCCCAGGGAGTGGGCGGGGCTCATTTTTCGGGATGAGTAAGGCATTACTTTGCATGTGGACGTTGCGTCAGTCAATAGGGTGCGTCAGTCAAGAGGGGTGCCACACCACTCCCCTGCGAGGACCCCAGCATGTGTGAGCCTATGATCTTTATGCTCGAGTGTGGTTATATAAGACCTGCTTTGAAAATTGTTTCCTTTGCTGATAGTTCACAAACAGCTCTTCAGTGTTTGTGGATACTCAGAAAGTGGTGGTAGATAATCTTGCCATTGTGGCAGCAGTTCAGGGTCTCCATATTCAACCTAAGAGCATCACAATGCTCACAGACATCAGCCCAAGGGAAGCTTGCATTGCTCTTTCACTGGTACTTCGTCTCGCTTTCTCTGCCTATCCCTGTTCAACTATCAAACTTTTCTTTCCTCGGCTTCTAATGCTTCTCTAGCTAGTCTCGGCTATCTCAGGACATTCCTTTCCTCCTTCAGTTATGCTCTTCCTCTCTCTCTTTGAAACTTTCGCTTACTTTACATGTTCATCTGAACCAGCCCCTCTCTGCCTGTGTCTCTCTGAACCAGCCCCTCTCTGCCTGTGTCTCTCTGAACCAGCCCCTCTCTGCTTCTGTCTCTCTGAACCAGCCCCTCTCTGCCTGTGTCTCTCTGAACCAGCCCCTCTCTGCCTGTGTCTCTCTGAACCAGCCCCTCTCTGCCTGTGTCTCTCTGAACCAGCCCCTCTCTGCCTGAGTCTCTCTGAACCAGCCCCTCTCTGCCTGTGTCTCTCTGAACCAGCCCCTCTCTGCCTCTGTCTCTCTGAACCAGACCCGTGTCTCTCTGAACCAGCCCCTCTCTGCCTGTGTCTCTCTGAACCAGCCCCTCTCTGCCTACATGTCTCTCTGAACCAGCCCCTCTCTCTGTCTCTCTGAACCAGCCCCTCTCTGCCTGTGTCTCTCTGAACCAGCCCCTCTCTGCCTGTCTCTCTGAACCAGCCCCTCTCTGTCTGTGTCTCTCTGAACCAGCCCCTCTCTGCCTGTGTCTCTCTGAACCAGCCCCTCTCTGCCTGTGTCTCTCTGAACCAGCCCCTCTCTGCCTGTGTCTCTCTGAACCAGCCCCTCTCTGCTTCTGTCTCTCTGAACCAGCCCCTCTCTGCCTGTGTCTCTCTGAACCAGCCCCTCTCTGCTTCTGTCTCTCTGAACCAGCCCCTCTCTGCCTGTGTCTCTCTGAACCAGCCCCTCTCTGCCTGTATCTCTCTGAACCAGCCCCTCTCTGCCTGTATCTCTCTGAACCAGCCCCTCTCTGCCTGTGTCTCTCTGAACCAGCCCCTCTCTGCCTGTGTCTCTCTGAACCAGCCCCTCTCTGCCTGTGTCTCTCTGAACCAGCCCCTCTCTGCCTGAGTCTCTCTGAACCAGCCCCTCTCTGCTTCTGTCTCTCTGAACCAGCCCCTCTCTTCCTGTGTCTCTCTGAACCAGCCCCTCTCTGCTTCTGTCTCTCTGAACCAGCCCCTCTCTGCCTGTGTCTCTCTGAACCAGCCCCTCTCTGCCTGTCTCTCTGAACCAGCCCCTCTCTGCCTGTGTCTCTCTGAACCAGCCCCTCTCTGCCTGAGTCTCTCTGAACCAGCCCCTCTCTGCCTGTGTCTCTCTGAACCAGCCCCTCTCTGCCTGTGTCTCTCTGAACCAGCCCCTCTCTGTCTGTCTCTCTGAACCAGCCCCTCTCTGCCTGTGTCTCTCTGAACCAGCCCCTCTCTGCCTGTGTCTCTCTGAACCAGCCCCTCTCTGCCTGTATCTCTCTGAACCAGCCCCTCTCTGCCTGTGTCTCTCTGAACCAGACCCTCTCTGCTTCTGTCTCTCTGAACCAGCCCCTCTCTGCCTGTGTCTCTCTGAACCAGCCCCTCTCTGCTTCTGTCTCTCTGAACCAGCCCCTCTCTGCCTGTGTCTCTCTGAACCAGCCCCTCTCTGCCTGTGTCTCTCTGAACCAGCCCCTCTCTGTCTGTCTCTCTGGACCAGCCCCTCTCTGTCTGTGTCTCTCTGAACCAGCCCCTCTCTGCCTGAGTCTCTCTGAACCAGCCCCTCTCTGCCTGTCTCTCTGAACCAGCCCCTCTCTGTCTGTGTCTCTCTGAACCAGCCCCTCTCTGCTTCTGTCTCTCTGAACCAGCCCCTCTCTGCCTGTGTCTCTCTGAACCAGCCCCTCTCTGCTCTGAACCAGCCCCTCTCTGCCTGTGTCTCTCTGAACCAGCCCCTCTCTGCTTCTGTCTCTCTGAACCAGCCCCTCTCTGCCTGTGTCTCTCTGAACCAGCCCCTCTCTGCCTATGTCTCTCTGAACCAGCCCCTCTCTGCCTGTCTCTCTGGACCAGCCCCTCTCTGCCTGTGTCTCTCTGAACCAGCCCCTCTCTGCCTGTGTCTCTCTGAACCAGCCCCTCTCTGCCTGTGTCTCTCTGAACCAGCCCCTCTCTGCCTGTGTCTCTCTGAACCAGCCCCTCTCTGCCTGTCTCTCTGAACCAGCCCCTCTCTGCCTGTGTCTCTCTGAACCAGCCCCTCTCTGCCTGTGTCTCTCTGAACCAGCCCCTCTCTGCCTGTGTCTCTCTGAACCAGCCCCTCTCTGCCTGTGTCTCTCTGAACCAGCCCCTCTCTGCCTGTGTCTCTCTGAACCAGCCCCTCTCTGCCTGTGTCTCTCTGAACCAGCCCCTCTCTGAACCAGCCCCTCTCTGCCTGTGTCTCTCTGAACCAGCCCCTCTCTGCCTGTATCTCTCTGAACCAGCCCCTCTCTGCCTGTATCTCTCTGAACCAGCCCCTCTCTGCCTGTGTCTCTCTGAACCAGCCCCTCTCTGTCTGTGTCTCTCTGAACCAGCCCCTCTCTGCCTGTGTCTCTCTGAACCAGCCCCTCTCTGTCTGTGTCTCTCTGAACCAGCCCCTCTCTGCCTGTGTCTCTCTGAACCAGCCCCTCTCTGCCTGTGTCTCTCTGAACCAGCCCCTCTCTGAACCAGCCCCTCTCTGCCTGTGTCTCTCTGAACCAGCCCCTCTCTGCCTGTGTCTCTCTGAACCAGCCCCTCTCTGCCTGTGTCTCTCTGAACCAGCCCCTCTCTGAACCAGCCCCTCTCTGCCTGTGTCTCTCTGAACCAGCCCCTCTCTGCCTGTGTCTCTCTGAACCAGCCCCTCTCTGCCTGTGTCTCTCTGAACCAACCCCTCCCTGCTTCTGTCTCTCTCTCTGCAGTAGCTCTGTCTCGCATGTGTGGCATTTCAGAAGTTAACGAGTTGCTACATGTTACACTGCACATGCTCAGTAGCATGACACACATACAAACAAGTGTATCATTATATAGACACACACATAGAGTTGACCCCTTACCCAATAGCCGCTCAGCTCCTCTTCCTCTTCATCACAACTACCGACAGTGGTGGTTTGAATCAGGTCACATGACCCCATGACAGGGACCTGTCGCCACGAGGAGCCCTCCACCACGTCCAAGGAGAGTAAAGGCTCTGCAGATAATAATATAATTACTATTTACATCCCTTCCCTGGATACCAGTTCAAAGGTCACATGTGATCACGCTGCATGGTTCTGTCCAGTAGCAGGATATTTTCCAGAGATTAAATATTCACTGAATGTTCTCCTGAGATTAAATATTCACTGGATGTTCTCAGAGATTAAATATTCACTGGATTCTCCAGAGATTAAATATTCACTGAATGTTCTTCAGAGATTAAATATTCACTGGATGTTCTCCAGAGATTAAATATTCACTGGATGTTCTCAGAGATTAAATATTCACTGAATGTTCTCCAGAGATTAAATATTCACTGAATGTTCTCCAGAGATTAAATATTCACTGGATGTTCTCCAGAGATTAAATATTCACTGAATGTTCTCAGAGATTAAATATTCACTGAATGTTCTCAGAAAGGATTAAATATTCACTGAATGTTTGGATTAAATATTCACTGAATGTTCTTCAGAGATTAAATATTCACTGAATGTTTTCCAGAGATTTAATATTCACTGAATGTTTTCCAGAGATTAAATATTCACTGAATGTTTTAAATATTCACTGAATGTTCTTCAGAGATTAAATATTCACTGAATGTTCTTCAGAGATTAAATATTCACTGAATGTTCTCCAGAGATTAAATATTCACTGAATGTTTTCCAGAGATAAATATTCACTGAATGTTCGGATTAAATATTCACTGAATGTTCGGATTAAATATTCACTGAATGTTCTCCAGAGATTAAATATTCACTGAATGTTCTCCAGGGATTAAATATTCACTGAATGTTTTCCAGAGATTAAATATTCACTGAATGTTCTCCAGGGATTAAATATTCACTGAATGTTCTCCAGAGATTAAATATTCACTGAATGTTTTCCAGAGATTAAATATTAACTGAATGTTTTCCAGAGATTTAATATTCACTGAATGTTTTCCAGAGATTAAATATTCACTGAATGTTTTTCAGACATTAAATATTCACTGAATGTTCGGATTAAATATTCACTGAATGTTTTCCATGAATGTTTTCCAGAGATTAAATATTCACTGAATGTTCTCCAGGAATTAAATATTCACTGAATGTTTTCCAGAGATTTAATATTCACTGAATGTTTTCCAGAGATTAAATATTCACTGAATGTTTTCCAGAGATTAAATATTCGCTGAATGTTCTCCGAGATTAAAAATTCACTGAATGTTTTCCAGAGATTAAATATTCACTGAATGTTTTCCAGAGATTAAATATTCGCTGAATGTTCTCCGAGATTAAAAATTCACTGAATGTTTTCCAGAGATTAAATACTCCCTAACATTGACTAACTGAAGGATTCGTGCATCAGTGGGGGGGGGGGTATTCACAGACTGTTTAGCGTATAACAACACCATGCCCTGCTGACCTTCTCCATCCTATCACCAGCTTCGACAAACTCTCATGAAAACAGCGAATATTAAACTCTTCGAAAATATCCCTCTATACGACATATTAATTTGGAACTGAGACTTAGAAATTAACCTGAGGGCATAAATAGCATGGTTACCAATCCCATTAGTAATGCATGGGGGCAACTTGAGACTGAACTGCATGCAGGTGACTAAGTGAACCTCCAACTGACCAATCAAATTGCTCTATTCTGACTAACTGCCGCCTAACCACATGAGTGTATGTGCATAGCAGTGTATACACAGACCAGTGAGATTGACAACGTCAAGGAGCTCCAAGGTGTGGCCGCTGAAGCGCAGGAGAGCTAGCTGCATCACCACAAGAAGGAACGATGATGACTTCAGCAGCTCTCTGTAAGACATTTAGACATTTATAAAGATCATCGTACAGGCAACTGGAATAACTGATGCCAGCTCACCCAATACTCGATTCAGAGGCAGCTTCTTCAGCACTGCTTGCAGTAGCAGTAGCAGCAGTAGCAGCTATGTAAAACAACCCCAGAATGTGCACCCCACCCTCCACTTCCACTGGCCTGTCTGCCTCCTTGTTGGCCCCTCCATAACGAACTCCTGGAGGCAAGGAGGATATCACTTCTCCCCTGGCCTGTGTGGGATCAGAATCCCCTTCAACATGCAGCCTCCACTTCTCCAACTCCTTGGCCACATCAGATTTGAGAAGACACTTGAAACTGCCTCCAGGTTTCAAGTCAAACACTCGAAGCTAATGTGAGAAGAAAAAGATGGGGGGGGGGGGGGGGACTGCATGAATCTCACGTACTAATTCGGTCTCTAGTTCTGCTCAGACCAATTCAGAACTTTATCTTCATATGCTACCTGTTCAATTAGTAAATGCATTCCTGTTTGTGGGGGTGTGGGGGTGGATTTTTTGAGTTCAGTCGTGTTTTTTTGTAGCTATCCCAATATCCAAAGACATCTCTAATTAGGAGCTATAAAGAGAACTAGAAAACGTAAGGTCAGCAAAACACACACACACAGAATTTTTTCATTATTGTTTCATAAACAATGCAGATTTACAGCGTACCATTCCGTCAGCTGTTCCAGTGATTAGTCGTTGACCGTCCACATCAGCTGACCCGCAGAGGAATGGTGAGGAAGACACAATGTGGGACTGGTACACAAGAGAAGAGTCGTCGAGATTCCACACCTGCAATTAAACCACAGCAAGTAATAGTTTCTCGTCCGACATCAGCCAAGTCTGGACAAAACCTCGCCAAGCAATCAACACACACCTTCCCAGACACCTCCCAATAAAATGGAGACATAACCATTACTTGGACGTACTTCTCCTGAGGCATGCCTCTCCGGTTGCTTGGTAGGTGTACGTGCGGTACCTTCAAAAAATATTACCCCTTACCGGACCTCTTCCGAATGTTGTGGAGTTGAGTAATGTAATAAGCACTGGGGCCGGCTCTACGTTGTCATAGCATCGCATAGTGCAGTGCTGCTGGCACCTAGCATTATGTGGTGAAGGTTTTCTTTTACCTTGAATGTCCTGTCTTCAGAGAGCGTGACGATGACGAGAGGATTAGTGGAAGTGAAGATAGCATACAAGACTGGTGCAGTATGGCCCACTAGAGTCGTGTCCAGCACGCACTTCTAATAAAGAAATAATATAGCAATATTTAATCCTTGACCTCTAACCATGACCTCTCACCCTGAACCTCTTGACTTCTTGCACTGAACCTCTTACCTATAAATCGTCTCTCATGCTGAACCTCTTGCCCATACACCATGACCTCTCACCCGGAACCTCTTACCCATAATCTCGCCCTGAACCTCTTAGCCATAAACCATGACCTCTCACCCTAAACCTCTCACTCATAAACAATGACCTGACCTCGCACCCTTAACTCTTTAACCATAAACCACGACCTCCACCAGCAGCTGTTGAACCTTCCCCGCTAACCTCTACGTCATAGACCAAAGTGCTATTCCCCCTGCAGACAGCAATATGGAGAGCATCTGGAGAGAAGTGGATGCCCTGCACATCTTCACCTTCACCTTGTTCACCCTCCTGTTCCAGCACCTGGGGAGAGCAGGACACACCTGCATAACGTGATTAGCAGGTCAGTAGTTAAGACACACCTGCATAATGATTAGCAGAGTTAGTCACACCTGCATAACATGATTAGCAGGTCAGTGAGTTAGTCACACCTGCATAACATGATTAGCAGGTCAGTGAGTTAGTCACACCTGCTTAACATGATTAGCAGGTCAGTGAGTTAGACACACCTGCATAACATGATTAGCAGGTCAGTGAGTTAGTCACACCTGCATAACATGATTAGCAGGTCAGTGAGTTAGACACGCCTGCATAACATGATTAGCAGGTCAGTGAGTTAGACACACCTGCATAACATGATTAGCAGGTCAGTGAGTTAGACACACCTGCATAACATGATTAGCAGGTCAGTGAGTTAGCATAACATGATTAGCAGGTCAGTGAGTTAGACACACCTGCATAACATGATTAGCAGGTCAGTGAGTTAGCATAACATGATTAGCAGGTCAGTGAGTTAGCATAACATGATTAGCAGGTCAGTGAGTTAGACACACCTGCATAACATGATTAGCAGGTCAGTGAGTTAGCATAACATGATTAGCAGGTCAAGACACACCTGCATAATGATTAGCAGGTCAGTGAGTTAGACACACCTGCTTAACATGATTAGCAGGTCAGTGAGTTAGTCACACCTGCATAACATGATTAGCAGGTCAGTGAGTTAGTCACACCTGCATAACATGATTAGCAGGTCAGTGAGTTAGACACACCTGCATAACATGATTAGCAGGTCAGTGAGTTAGACACACCTGCATAACATGATTAGCAGGTCAGTGAGTTAGACACACCTGCATAACATGATTAGCAGGTCAGTGAGTTAGACACACCTGCATAACATGATTAGCAGGTCAGTGAGTTAGACACGCCTGCATAACATGATTAGCAGGTCAGTGAGTTAGACACACCTGCATAACATGATTAGCAGGTCGGTGAGTTAGTCACACCTGCATAACATGATCATTAGGAGTTAGACACACCTGCATAACACGATTAGCAGGTCAGTGAGTTAGACACACCTGCATAATGATTAGCAGGTCAGTGAGTTAGTCACACCTGCATAACATGATTAGCAGGTCAGTGAGTTAGACACACCTGCATAACATGATTAGCAGGTCAGTGAGTTAGTCACACCTGCATAACATGATTAGCAGGTCAGTGAGTTAGACACACCTGCATAACATGATTAGCAGGTCAGTGAGTTAGTCACACCTGCATAACATGATTAGCAGGTCAGTGAGTTAGTCACACCTGCATAACATGATTAGCAGGTCAGTGAGTTAGTCACACTTGCATAACATGATTAGCAGGTCAGTGAGTTAGACACACCTGCATAACATGATTAGCAGGTCAGTGAGTTAGACACACCTGCATAACATGATTAGCAGGTCAGTGAGTTAGTCACACCTGCATAACATGATTAGCAGGTCAGTGAGTTAGACACACCTGCATAACATGATTAGCAGGTCAGTGAGTTAGTCACACCTGCATAACATGATTAGCAGGTCAGTGAGTTAGACACACCTGCATAACATGATTAGCAGGTCAGTGAGTTAGTCACACCTGCATAACATGATTAGCAGGTCAGTGAGTTAGACACACCTGCATAATGATTAGCAGGTCAGTGAGTTAGTCACACCTGCATAACATGATCATTAGGAGTTAGTCACACCTGCATAACATGATTAGCAGGTCAGTGAGTTAGTCACACCTGCATAACATGATTAGCAGGTCAGTGAGTTAGACACACCTGCATAACATGATTAGCAGGTCAGTGAGTTAGACACACCTGCATAACATGATTAGCAGGTCAGTGAGTTAGACACACCTGCATAACATGATTAGCAGGTCAGTGAGTTAGACACACCTGCATAACATGATTAGCAGGTCAGTGAGTTAGACACACCTGCATAATGATTAGCAGGTCAGTGAGTTAGTCACACCTGCATAACATGATCATTAGGAGTTAGTCACACCTGCATAACATGATTAGCAGGTCAGTGAGTTAGTCACACCTGCATAACATGATTAGCAGGTCAGTGAGTTAGACACACCTGCATAACATGATTAGCAGGTCAGTGAGTTATTTCACCGACCTTTGCAGTACATACTTGTAAGAGGACAAGATTGGGCACCACAAATAAGGAGAGGAGGTAGAGGAGGTGGTGGAGGAGGTGGTGGAGGAGGTGGTGGAGGTGGTGGAGGAGGAACAGGAAGTAGTGATGATGGTGGAGGAAGAGATAGTGGATGAGAATGAAGAAGTAATGGTGGAGGAGGAAGAAAAGGTGGTGGTAGAGAAGGTTGTGGAGGAGGAAGAGGAGGTTGTGATGGAGGAGAAAGAGGTGAGGAGGAAGAGGAAGTGGTGGGCATTGGAAGAAGTGGAGTGGATGAGGAGGAAGAGGTGATGGAGGAGGAGGAAGAGGTGATGGTGGAGGAGGAAGAGGTGATGGTGGAGGAGGAAGAGGTGATGGTGGAGGAGGAAGAGGTGATGGTGGAGGAGGAAGAGGTGATGGTGGAGGAGGAAGAGGTGATGGTGGAGGAGGAAGAGGTGATGGTGGAGGAGGAAGAGGTGATGATGGAGGAGGAAGAGGTGATGGTGGAGGAGGAAGAGGTGATGGTGGAGGAGGAAGAGGTGATGGTGGAGGAGGAAGAGGTGATGGTGGAGGAGGAAGAGGTGATGGTGGAGGAGGAAGAGGTGATGGTGGAGGAGGAAGAGGTGATGGTGGAGGAGGAAGAGGTGATGGTGGAGGAGGAAGAGGTGATGATGGAGGAGGAAGAGGTGATGGTGGAAGAGGAAGAGGTGATGATGGAGGAAGAGGTGATGGTGGAGGAGGAAGAGGTGATGGTGGAGGAGGAAGAGGTGATGGTGGAAGAGTAAATGGTGGAGGAGGAAGAGGTGATGGTGGAGGAGGAAGAGGTGATGGTGGAGGAGGAAGAGGTGATGGTGGAGGAGGAAGAGGTGATGGTGGAAGAGTAAATGGTGGAGGAGGAAGAGGTGATGGTGGAGGAGGAAGAGGTGATGGTGGAAGAGTAAATGGTGGAGGAGGAAGAGGTGATGGTGGAGGAGGAAGAGGAAGAGGTGGTGGAGAGCGATGAGAAGAGTTATGATGTTGATGAAGGAAAAGGTGGAGAAAGAAAAGAGGGAATACATCTTCTCTGAACAACTATCCCATTTAAGTGCTATCATAATGCCTCCATTTTGAGTGGCAAATGAAGTTCCAACTTTCCACTGCAGCATCACTCACACCATGTACCAGTGATAAGCAACACATCGGGATGTCAAGTGCACAGGTCTATGGGTTAGAGCCACAGCTAGGGCGACATCTCCTTGTCCCGACTCATCTTGGAAGAGCTATAGGACTTACATGGCTACATACATCTTGTCCCGACTCACCTTGGCAGAGTTCATTTACATCCCAGAGCAAAATGGAGGAGGCAGATGCTGAACATAGGAGCACAGCAGGACTGAATGAGGATGGAGGGGGGCTCAAGCTACCAGCTGTTTGAGAAGGGGATAATGGTAGAGAAATGGGTGTCTTGGAGAAAGCCAATGCCAGTACTTCCTCATTGTGACCAGATGCACTGAAGTACTGCATCAACGACAGAGAAGAATGTGTAAGAATTGAGTGAAAAAGCAAAATCGTCTGCAACCTATAAAATATGCAGAGGGAAATGTCTGGCCAAAATGCTTTCCTCTCTTGAAGCCACTTTAAGCGGCTAATACATCCCAGGTTCCCGCCAAAATGTAACCTTATCATCACGAAGACTGTACAGGAGCACCTCTGCACAATTGCCATCTGTGGTTGTCTGTATAGCCCGGCTAGCCAATGCAGCTGCAGGACATGCTATTATCCCAGACCCTCTATGGAACCCTACAGCAACTGGAATGTTGTGCCCTGTAGGCCTGAAAGAAGACAAACTTGTAACATGCTTGCACCCATTCATGAGTGCTGTATTCACTTTGAAAGACCCGCCCCAAGAAATCCTTCGCGCGGTAGTCCACTCGTGACCTTACGACCTAATGAAGCCACTAGTTACTAGGACTTAGAGAGACGGGTTAGTGGGCTATGGGAAGCCAGGTCTACAATGTCCCCGTTATTCTACCGGACCTCAGGAAAGAGGAGTCTTATTACCAGATAGTCGATGCCCTGGAGTACCTGGACGCAGTTGCCAATGATATCTTTAGCAGAATTACATTCAGGTTTGATAAATATATATGTAAATCTATAATGGGTGTGCGAGTAGACTACTTTTCTAACATTTGCACTGTCATATTAGTCACTGCACTAGAGTAATTATTGAGGGTGCCACATTGCTGATGACAGTTTGGGTTAGCTTGCTAAAAGTAGGATATGTGTGTAACTGGACTATCAAAGCAAAGATTAGTTGTCTCATGGGCCAGAGGTCAAATAGACATCTAGTGACTGAAGCCATGTTTTCTTGTGTCAGATATGAATGTTGGTACCACAATCCTATTTGTTACAGTCATCAGTCGACAAGATCAGCTAGAACAATCGTATGAAGTGAAAACTTACTCCAGCTCCTCGACATATATTTTATACTTGGCTGAGTGATTAACACTTGATGGGCGTGAGCCTAGCAGACATCATATTCCACTGGCGCTTGAAAGCCTGGCGGTAGTTACATGTACCTGATGAACCTTTAACTAGACATCTGGGCTCTTGAAACTAGGCAAGGGCTAGGTGCTAGAGTCTAGGGCTAGAGTCAGGGCTAGGGCTAGAGTTAAGGCTAGGGCTAGAGTCAGGGCTAGGGCTAGAGTCAGGGCTAGGGCTAGAGTCAGGGCTAGGGCTAGAGTCAAGGCTAGGGCTAGAGTCAGGGCTAGGGCTAGAGTCAGGGCTAGAGGACTGAAGCTAGAGTCAGGACTAGAGGACTGAAGCTAGAGTCAGGGCTAGAGGACTGAAGCTAGAGTCAGGGCTAGAGGACTGAAGCTAGAGTCAGGGCTAGAGGACTGAAGCTAGAGTCAGGGCTAGGCTAGAGTCAGGGCTAGAGGACTGAAGCTAGAGTCAGGGCTAGAGGACTGAAGCTAGAGTCAGGGCTAGAGGACTGAAGCTAGAGTCAGGGCTAGAGGACTGAAGCTAGAGTCAGGGCTAGAGGACTGAAGCTAGAGTCAGGGCTAGAGGACTGAAGCTAGAGTCAGGGCTAGAGGACTGAAGCTAGAGTCAGGGCTAGTAGAGGACTGAAGCTAGAGTCAGGGCTAGTGGACTGAAGCTAGAGTCAGGGCTAGAGGACTGAAGCTAGAGTCAGGGCTAGAGGACTGAAGCTAGAGTCAGGGCTAGAGGACTGAAGCTAGAGTCAGGGCTAGAGGACTGAAGCTAGAGTCAGGGCTAGAGGACTGAAGCTAGAGTCAGGACTAGAGAACTGTAGCTAGAGTCAGGGCTAGAGTCAGGGCTAGAGGACTGAAGCTAGAGTCAGGGCTAGAGGACTGAAGCTAGAGTCAGGGCTAGAGGACTGAAGCTAGAGTCAGGGCTAGAGGACTGAAGCTAGAGTCAGGGCTAGAGGACTGAAGCTAGAGTCAGGGCTAGAGGACTGAAGCTAAAGTCAGGCTAGGGCAAGTCTAGAGCTAGGTGGGCTAGGTTTGGGCCTAGGCGGACTAATTTTTGCTCCAAGCCATCCTTTGCATGTCATCACTAAGTGATTGATGTGTGGATCACCTCAAGGCCAAAAGTTGGTCTTAACTTTGATTGAGACTTTGTTATTCAGGGTTGCAGAAAGCCGGGACAAGTTGGTTGTGATCAACAACAGGATCTTCACGGCACAGGCCAAGATTGACAAGCTGAGAAGTGCCAGTAGCAAGGCTGCTCGTGTCTTCTCCTCCCCCAAATATCCAGCACCCGCTAAAATCACTGATTATTGCTCTATTTACAAGGATGTCCATCCCAGGCTGCAGAAGGTGTGTGTGGGGGTGTGTATGGGAGGGGGAGAGAGGGGAAGTGGCGGAGAGTGGAAAGGAGGAAATAGTGGAGAGAAAGTCTCGCGGGGTGTGTTTCTAGTAAGCATACAGTGAAAGTCTCGCCAGATAATATGCCTAAATGTCCCCTACACATACCCAATGACCTGCACCAAGCATGCCTGCCTACCAAGTGGCGTCTACATACATGCAAGACCTCTCCACGTGCGAGACCTCTCCACATACAGCGAACTAACATCCGAGGGGTGAAACATCTGGCCTGGCGGGTTTTCCCAGGCAGGATGTGGGCAACACAGACCTCTGCATTCATTTCGTCCACACACAAGCTATGGAGGTGGTGTTCTTTAGTGTGGCTTTGATTTTAAAATTTAAAATCAAACAAACCAAAAAAGCAAATTTTTGCACTTGTTATCAGCTGTGTGTGCGAATCTCGAGGATGGGGACGTGGAGTTCATGGGCGTGTCTCCGGGCACGTAGTAGACCAAATCCTAGCTATCACATGATTTCTCCGATCTATAATTTAGTTGGCAGCTGCACAGTCACGGGAACTGGCATGCAGGAACCTGGTGGTTTTCACCTCGAGTTTGATCTCTCTTTCCCTTCTACTCTTTCACAAAAAGCATGTAGCAATGGGACAAGGGGGGGGCGGGGGTGGGGGGAGATCGAGGTGGCAGAGGGGAGGTGAAGGGAGATGGGGGCGAGGTTGATGGAGAAAGGAGGGGGGAGAGTGTGGACGTGGGGAGATGGATGGTAGAGGAGAGAGGAAATTTGACTCGAGTAGGTTGTGACATCTATCATCTGGATGCGTTTGTTTGTCTTGACCTCAGGTGCGCAAAACAAAGACCCAGATAGATAGCCGGTTACCAGAAGTGACGGAGGATGTCTTGAGAACAAAGAGCAGGCTGATCCCCATGGCACCGTCGCGCAAGAGGCACGGACGTGAGCGCTCCCATGGCAATGACACCGAGATCGGAGAAGGGCTTGGGCGTCTCCCCCGCCATTTGCCCTCTGTGAGCTCTCTGCTCCTATTCAATACTGACGAGAACCCGTACAAGAAATACGTCCTCCTCGATCCCCTGGAGGGAGCGAAAACAAAGACAAGAGACAAGATTATCGAGGAAGAAAATGAGTTGGCGGAGGCACCCATAACTATCACACGGGGGGAGGAGTTGGGGCGTGCCCAGCAGGACAGTATTATGTACGTTCCTCTCATGCCGGAACTCTCGCAGCTCGATGTTCCCGACATGCTACCCCAGCTGCAGTATGTGGCCTCCGATGTTTTCTACTCGGGCGATGTCGGTGCATCGATCGCTCCTTCTCTCGCCAACACCGCTGTGCCAGACCTTCCGAATATCGTGGACCCTTCAGCTCCAACCACAGTCATCGACGTGCCACTCCCTCCTGCGACCACCACTGCCCCTCCGCCCCCTCCTCCCCTTCCAAACAGCAGATCAATGCCGCCTTTGCCCCCTCCTCATCCAGTTCAAGCTCCGTTTCTTCCGACTGTGGGTGACCAATCGGAAGACAGCTATGAAGAAGTGGTTGGCACGGTCAATGCCATCGCTGCCTCTCCCGATGGTGGAGATGGGAGGGCCACTCTGATGGATGCCATCAGAAAAGCAGGTAGGCAGCAGTGCGCATGAAAAAGCCATCACTTGTGTTATTATTAGTCCTGCTACTACAGCTGATCCTTTACCTCTTACACTGCGCTGGGAGAGGTCAAAAGTCTGGGACAGCGACATAGGTTTTATTGAGTGCACCCCGACCTTGGTGTGTTTGTGATGCCAAGATTCTACCACGCCCTTGGCCACAAATGCACCCACCATCATGGTTGTGGTACACTCGGAACTAAACACTCGAATTACATTGAGCCAGCAGGCTCTTGACCTCACCTCACCTCTCCCAGCCCAGTGCAAGCGGTAAAGGGTTGGTTACGAGAGTGTAGGTGATAGTTGCAAGAAGAAGGGTGGAGTGGTCAAGAGTGTTGCAGTAAGAACATGACAACATGTGGACATAATTGCTTGCTAGTTGACGAGCTGAACAAAAGCTTGTTTGTGTACAAAATCTACCTAGCCCTAGCCATGGCCCTGGCCCTGGCCCTGGTCCTGGCCCTAGGAATATTTACACCTCCAGGCACGTCAGTAGAGGGAAAAGTCGGCATTTATAAGATCGACGCAAGTATTAATAAAAGATGGTTGAGCACCCCTATTTCTTGCTCCTCTATATAACAGCCCATCTTGCTCCTCTATATAACAGCCTATCTTGCTCCTCTATATAACATCCCATCTTGCTCCTCTATTTAACAGCCCATCTTGCTCCTCTATATAATAGCCCTTCTTGCTCCTCTATATAACAGCCCATCTTGCTCCTCTATATATATATATAACAGCCCATCTTGCTCCGCTCCTCTATATAACAGCCCAGTTTGCTCCTCTATATAACACATCTTGCTCCTCTATATTACAGCCCATCTTGCTCCTCTATATGACAGCCCAAGTATATATTTATAGAGCTGTAGAGGTAGGACTTTTGTCGGCCATTCATGCATGTGCATCAACAGGTGGAGCCTCAAAGGCTGGCCTAAAGAACGCCAAGTCCTTGAAACACAAGAGAAAAGCCAAGAAGGAGAAAGAGAGCTCCTCCCCGGGAGACCTACTGGGAGATCTCTCGGCTGCTCTGGGACGGAGGAGAAAGGCGCTGAGCGGCAAGGACAGGTCTGCGAGGGATAGGGATGAGAAAAGAGACGAGCACAACCTCGGAGGGGGCGCCATGATGGACAATATCTCAAAGATGATTCCTCCCCCTCCGTCTTCTTCCACATCTGCCAAAGGTCTGGGCGAATCCTTGAAAGGCATCGAGGACAGCGGGGCTTGGTGAAGACGAGTGGTCCTAGAATGGCAAGATGGAGAGGATGATGCACTGAATGATGCACTGAATGATGCACTGAATTACACCAACTCTTTTGATTTGCGGTTTCAATATTACTTGCACGTAAACAAGTACTGTATTATTCATGAATAATTCATAACACCAATAATTGAAATATTGAGTGAAAAATGTTCATTATGTATATATATATATTATATGTTGTGACATAGGAAAAAAAAGGTTTTTTTTGCAAAATGACCTTCAATTCCTGCAAGCAATGCTTTCAGTGTGATACACATATAATGACTTTGTTGATATGATGGCAGGAAGGAGAAAAGCAACGTTCAAGACAAGATTAACCCTTTCCCTTTCAAAAAGTCGTATATCTTTCGTGTTTTGTTGACGTCGATCTTGAGGAGTTTCCTGGCCTCTGCCAGAGTGAGCTTCCTGCACTTGTTGAACTCAGTGAGCATCATCATCTTGAACTGCAGGTAAGCCTCCGGTTGGAAGCGACAGATGGCACAGAGCTACACAAGTAAGAAGAGAGAATTCGATGGTAAACCGACGAGCAGAGTTCTAGTGAGTATGCAACAGGGATTGTAGTCTCTCGCGTGGACAGGAGTACAAACAGTTCCAGGCACATGCTTGCCGGCTATCGGCTATCCAGAGGAGTAGGGTTTGTTTGCCTAGCAAAAATTTCAGCCCAAAAGGTGCTGCTACCTAATGACCTAGGGACTTCATTTAAGTGCACATCCCCCCCCCCCCCCCCAGGCTTAGAACAATACTGCTTGACTGACTACCTTGAACACATAGCCTACAGCTTCTTCAATATTAATGGCTGTACTCTATGCTGGAATTACAATCATCAGCTGACACTTGACCGATTGTTGTTTTTGTTGCCTCCATGAAGAATCACTTCTTCAAAGATGACACATGAATGACAGTATATAGTACCCCTGGACAGTTGCACAGCACAAACTAATACAGCACGCACTGTGATTGTGATTGTTGTCATCACAGTGAGGATTTAAATTAACGGGCATTCAGACAAGCAGCACAACATGCTCATACATGGTAAAGGGTTGTCAACAGCTGTTTGTTGCACCATAGCATTATAACATGTGGCAACAGCTTTACTTGCCTCTTTTTCCTCTTGTTCCAATTTCTCTACTCCAGCCGAGTAAGTAATATCCAGCAGCTTGGCCTCCTTGGAAACTGATCACACAAAACATGATTTATATTTCAAACTATTTAACAACAACACCAACAACAACAACAACAACCTTGTTTTCTGGGCTTGAGAAGTCTTGGAGTTAAATATGAGAGGAGAGGGGAAAAATCAGTAAAGACAGCTAGCAGTGCATATAATATACTCACCCTAGCAGTGCATATAATACACTCACCCTAGCAGTGCATATAATATACTCACCCTAGCAGTGCATATAATACACTCACCCTAGCAGTGCATATAATACACTCACCCTAGCAGTGCATATAATATACTCACCCTAGCAGTGCATATAATATACTCACCCTAGCAGTGCATATAATATACTCACCCTAGCAGTGCATATAATATACTCACCCTAGCAGTGCATATAATATACTCACCCTAGCAGTGCATATAATACACTCACCCTAGCAGTGCATATAATACACTCACCCTAGCAGTGCATATAATACACTCACCCTAGCAGTGCATATAATATACTCACCCTAGCAGTGCATATAATATACTCACCCTAGCAGTGCATATAATACACTCACCCTAGCAGTGCATATAATATACTCACCCTAGCAGTGCATATAATATACTCACCCTAGCAGTGCATATAATACACTCACCCTAGCAGTGCATATAATATACTCACCCTAGCAGTGCATATAATATACTCACCCTAGCAGTGCATATAATACACTCACCCTAGCAGTGCATATAATACACTCACCCTAGCAGTGCATATAATATACTCACCCTAGCAGTGCATATAATATACTCACCCTAGCAGTGCATATAATATACTCACCCTAGCAGTGCATATAATACACTCACCCTAGCAGTGCATATAATACACTCACCCTAGCAGTGCATATAATACACTCACCCTAGCAGTGCATATAATATACTCACCCTAGCAGTGCATATAATATACTCACCCTAGCAGTGCATATAATACACTCACCCTAGCAGTGCATATAATATACTCACCCTAGCAGTGCATATAATATACTCACCCTAGCAGTGCATATAATATACTCACCCTAGCAGTGCATATAATACACTCACCCTAGCAGTGCATATAATACACTCACCCTAGCAGTGCATATAATACACTCACCCTAGCAGTGCATATAATATACTCACCCTAGCAGTGCATATAATATACTCACCCTAGCAGTGCATATAATATACTCGCCCTAGCAGTGCATATAATATACTCACCCTAGCAGTGCATATAATACACTCACCCTAGCAGTGCATATAATATACTCACCCTAGCAGTGCATATAATATACTCACCCTAGCAGTGCATATAATATACTCACCCTAGCAGTGCATATAATATACTCACCCTAGCAGTGCATATAATACACTCACCCTAGCAGTGCATATAATATACTCACCCTAGCAGTGCATATAATACACTCACCCTAGCAGTGCATATAATATACTCACCCTAGCAGTGCATATAATACACTCACCCTAGCAGTGCATATAATATACTCACCCTAGCAGTGCATATAATACACTCACCCTAGCAGTGCATATAATATACTCACCCTAGCAGTGCATATAATATACTCACCCTAGCAGTGCATATAATATACTCACCCTAGCAGTGCATATAATATACTCACCCTAGCAGTGCATATAATACACTCACCCTAGCAGTGCATATAATACACTCACCCTAGCAGTGCATATAATATACTCACCCTAGCAGTGCATATAATACACTCACCCTAGCAGTGCATATAATATACTCACCCTAGCAGTGCATATAATATACTCACCCTAGCAGTGCATATAATATACTCACCCTAGCAGTGCATATAATATACTCACCCTAGCAGTGCATATAATACACTCACCCTAGCAGTGCATATAATACACTCACCCTAGCAGTGCATATAATATACTCACCCTAGCAGTGCATATAATACACTCACCCTAGCAGTGCATATAATATACTCACCCTAGCAGTGCATATAATATACTCACCCTAGCAGTGCATATAATATACTCACCCTAGCAGTGCATATAATACACTCACCCTAGCAGTGCATATAATATACTCACCCTAGCAGTGCATATAATACACTCACCCTAGCAGTGCATATAATATACTCACCCTAGCAGTGCATATAATACACTCACCCTAGCAGTGCATATAATACACTCACCCTAGCAGTGCATATAATATACTCACCCTAGCAGTGCATATAATATACTCACCCTAGCAGTGCATATAATATACTCACCCTAGCAGTGCATATAATACACTCACCCTAGCAGTGCATATAATATACTCACCCTAGCAGTGCATATAATACACTCACCCTAGCAGTGCATATAATATACTCACCCTAGCAGTGCATATAATATACTCACCCTAGCAGTGCATATAATATACTCACCCTAGCAGTGCATATAATATACTCACCCTAGCAGTGCATATAATACACTCACCCTAGCAGTGCATATAATATACTCACCCTAGCAGTGCATATAATATACTCACCCTAGCAGTGCATATAATATACTCACCCTAGCAGTGCATATAATATACTCACCCTAGCAGTGCATATAATATACTCACCCTAGCAGTGCATATAATACACTCACCCTAGCAGTGCATATAATATACTCACCCTTGATGCAGGACCTGATAAAGCATATTTTCCTGGGAAACACAACAACAAAGAATGACAACCACGACAGAAAAAGTGTGGTTGTGCCTACTTCAGCCGAGTAGCTCTTCTTGGCCATTGCTTCTTGATTCTGTTTCCTCCTTTTCCTCTCGGACAGCAACCTCTCGTATAAAGTGACACCTGAAACGACATCGTCCAGAGTGGTGGGCACTTAGTTAATTCAAATATCAACATTCACACAGGATGTACAAGCTCCCCTGAATTTGAAAAATGTCCTAGAGGTTCATGCTTCAGATGTCCTAGAGGTCGATGCTTCAGATGTCCTAGAGGTCGATGCTTCCAAATGTCCTAGAGGTCGATGCTTCTAAATGTCCTAGAGGTCGATGCTTCTAAATGTCCTAGAGGTCGATGCTTCAGATGTCCTAGAGGTTCATGCTTCTAAATGTCCTAGAGGTTCATGCTTCAGATGTCCTAGAGGTCGATGCTTCAGATGTCCTAGAGGTCGATGCTTCAGATGTCCTAGAGGTCAATGCTTCAGATGTCCTAGAGGTCAATGCTTCTAGATGTCTTAGAGGTGGATACTTTCAGAGGTCCTAGAGGTCGATGCTTCAGATGTCCTAGAGGTCAATGCTTCAGATGTCCTAGAGGTCGACACTTTCAGATGCCCCAGAGGTCGATGTTTTAGAGATAGATGCTTTTAGATGTCCTAGAGGTTGATGCTTCAGATGTCCTAGAGGTGGATACTTTCAGAGGTCCTATCCCCCCCCCGCGCGCACCCACCCATACAAGTGTCCCCTTAATGATAATGATCCCACACAAGATTTGCTGTTACCATTGAAGGTTCGGACTCCATTCTCTCTGTACTGCTGCAGTTTCTTTATCTCGCTGGAGAGCTGAGCCTCCACTGCAAGAAGGGCAATCAATAAGTGCAATAATTCAAGCCCACCCTGGGAAGGGTGTGAAGGAGTGAGAGGGGAGGATATGCTTACAATAATGGCTCTGGAGAAACTTCGCTGCACTTGTGGGACTCATAAATCTCAGGAATGGTCTGGAAATATTCTTGATCCTCCTGAGGAGGAGAGGAGGAGGGGGAAGTGGGAGGGGGAAGTGGGAGAGGAAGGAAGGGGGAAGTGGGAGAGGAAGGAAGTGGGAGGAAGGGGGAAGTGGGAGAGGGAGGGGAGGAGAGGGAGAGGAGAAGTGGGAGAGGGAGGGGAAGGGGGAGAGAGGAGGGAGGAAGGAGGGAGAGGGCAGGTAAGAGGGTAGAGCCTAAAAGGTTACCATAAGCTAGGAGAAGTTGTGAGAGGAAGAAGGCTAGAGCTGGAGAGATAGCGGTGAGGAATAGAGATACTGGGGAAACAGGAGAAGCAAAGGACTCTTACAGTTGGCGGCGAGTCAGTCGCGTCCCTTCCACAGCTATCTGCTTCTCTATGTCCAACAAACCATACTCCTTCACAATTCTGCAAGAGAATGTACAGCAGATGATAGCACGCCAAACTATGCACACACACACACACAAGCATGCTGCATTCTTAGGAGACCTCTTCAGGGAGGCCCAATGCACACACCTTTTCTTAAAAGCACGTTTAGCCAGTCTGGACTGGTATATCTGAATGGCAGCAAGATGGAGGGCTGTGAGATGGGAACACGTGTAGTAATAATGGGAAAACTACTGGTGTGTGTGTGTGTGTGTGTGTGTGTGTGTGTGTGTGTGTGTGACCACTTCTTGTTGCTGCTGGGGCAGACTACTGGGACAGATGTACAAATGAGAGGGGGCAAGGGTGATAGAATGAGAGGGGGCAGTAGAGGGGGCAGGAGAGGGGTGAGAGGGGGCAGGAGAGGGGTGAGAGGATGAGAGGGGTGAGAGGATGAGAGGGGGCAGGAGAGGGGTGAGAGGATGAGAGGGGGGCAGGAGAGGGGTGAGAGGATGAGAGGGGGGCAGGAGAGGGGTGAGAGGGGGGCAGGAGAGGGGTGAGAGGATGAGAGGGGGGCAGGAGAGGGGTGAGAGGGGGGCAGGAGAGGGGTGAGAGGATGAGAGGGGGCAGGAGAGGGGTGAGAGGGGGGCAGGAGAGGGGTGAGAGGATGAGAGGTGGCAGGAGAGGGGTGAGAGGGGGGCAGGAGAGGGGTGAGAGGATGAGAGGTGGCAGGAGAGGGGTGAGAAGGGGGCAGGAGAGGGGTGACAGGATGAGAGGTGGCAGGAGAGGGGTGAGAGGATGAGAGGGGGCAGGAGAGGGGTGAGAGGGTGAGAGGGGGGCAGGAGAGGGGTGAGAGGATGAGAGGTGGCAGGAGAGGGGTGAGAGGGGGGCAGGAGAGGGGTGAGAGGATGAGAGGTGGCAGGAGAGGGGTGAGAGAGGGGCAGGAGAGGGATGAGAGGTGGCAGGAGAGGGGTGAGAGGATGAGAGGGGGCAGGAGAGGGGTGAGAGGATGAGAGGGGGGCAGGAGAGGGTGAGAGGATGAGAGGGGCAGGAGAGGGTGAGAGGATGAGAGAAGGGTAGGAGGGAAGGGAGTAAGAGAATGGCAGTAGAGGGGGTAGGATCATGACAGTTGGGAGAGGGGATCATGAGAGGTGGGAGGAGAGGGTTTGAGAAAGAGAGAAATAGGATGAAAGTGACAAAGAATGAGAGGGGGCGGGATAAGAGGGAGGCAAGAGGATAGATGAGAGAGAGGGAGATATGGGAAGGAGAGGTAAGGGGAGAGGATGAGAGGAGATGAAGAGTCGGGGAGAAGGTGTCAGAGATAGATAGGTGCACACACTGCATGGTATTTACATATAATGAACTCATCGTCATCAGAGTCAAGTTCCAAGCCTGCTATGATGGACTCCGCCCCATTGTCTGGCTCCTATTTGTACATATTGGAGGATGGGCAGAAAAGGAATTGTCCACCATAAGTGTACGACATTAATTAAAGAGACACTTGCACAGAGTCTACACCATGTGCGCTCATGTGTGGGTAGACTCTTTCTTATGTTAGAATTCTAGGCACTAATACCTTTAGCCTACCACCAATACACAGAGGCATTTTGGTTTGCGGGAAAGACCAAGAAAACCTGTGGTACTTTGAAGCACTGCATGCTGTGTAGGGGTGCCCCATTTTACCTTATCTGAGAATTCTGATGCAATTTTGGATCAGTAGTGATGAGCAAAAGACCTTACAGGCTACACAGCTGTGATAGAACACGAAAAACAAACAACAGCTATTCCGGACTGGCCAGTTAAAGAACAAAAAAAAACACAAAAAACACAAGACTGCAGACCATAGCCAGTTAAATTAGTGGTTATTATATATGGTAAAGGATCGTCAATATAAATGTCTACGCCTGGTAAAGGGTCATCTAGCATATTGTGTCTACATGGGTCTCTGGGTCTCTCTTTTTTAAACAGGTCAATTTTTAACAGGTCAATCAGGTCAATCCAATATAGCCAAAACATTTTTGTTCCTGAACTGCATCATCGTAATTCTGCGTATATATATATATGCGTAATTGCACTCTACCAAGTAATACAGACGGGATAACAATGCAAGCAAGAAGTGAGTGAGAAAAAGCAAAGCAATAGGCTGAACAAATGGAAGACTGAGGAGGGCTAGGCCGACTCATTCCTTGTTGGTATTGTTGACTGTGCCCATGTAGGGTGGGCCACAGCCTCCTCAAGGACTTGCCAACACTTTCCCAGGAACAAGAAGTCCACAAACCGAACAGCAGAACTGAGCGCATGTCATTTATTCTGCTTACGACACGGCACGTGTTCTTCACTCAATTCTGACAGCACGCGAGCTAGCTTGATTGTGTTCTGACGAGAAGCCTTAGCCACGCCTCTTTTCTGAAGATTGAGAGACAGACGAGTCGCTGCAATGCACTGGAATATTTATCATCTTTAGAATGAACCTATTGACCTCAAGTCATGCGAGTGGGAATAGAGATGAGGATGAATTTCAAGGGTTTTTTTTTAGTATTTGAAACTTTTTTCCTCCTTCAAAGGTACAGACCTTTTGGAGCTATATCAGCTGAACAGACCCACCATCTGGCAACTAGAAGCTGCTGATGTGAGACTTAGCTGAGATATGAGCTTGTTGTTATTGTTGTTTATTGTTGTTGTTTGTTGTTGTTGTCATTGTTTTTTGTAGTGGGTTGCTGTTGGTCATTATGAAATACGGTCCACCAATACAGGGAGTTCTGCACTCGCTAGTTAGACGGGACACAGGACAGGATTATGCATGCATCAGTTTTAATTGGTTCGTGTCATGTATAGCATACACTAGGTGTAGTTGTGACAGTGCCGATGCAGGTGCTATGTAACTCGTCAGCAAAACTAGGACAAGGTCCTGAGCTTACTCCTAGTGTATTATAGCAACCAGAAGGAAAGAAGAGCGCAGCCTAACTGCACCATGACCTTTTAAGACACATGAAAAGAGCGTCATTTGGAACCACCTACTGATGTAACTCAGCATTGGGATTTTCAAAATTCTTGGGGGGGGGGGGGGGGAGAACCAACTAGCTAATTTCTCTAAATTAAGAACCTGTCTAAAATACCAGTTGTTTGCTTGTGTGCACGCAATTTATTCTCCAGCACCCCTTCCAGTGCTGGCTCATCAGATACGCACGTGTCTACCTACTGGTCATTGTCCGGAGGTCGAGACACACAAAGAACAATATGGCAGATTCTGGAGCTTTGGTAGTATCCGAGAGAAACCAGAGTCAGCCGAACAAGTTTAGTGAGGCCCATGAGTTTAGTGAGGTGCATAAGTTTAGTGAGGTGCATAAGTTTCGTGAGGTGCATAAGTTTAGTGAGGTGCATAAGTTTCGTGAGGTGCATAAGTTTAGTGAGGCCCGTTTAGTGAGGTGCATAAGTTTCGTGAGGTGCATAAGTTTAGTGAGGTGCATAAGTTTTGTGAGGTGCATAAGTTTAGTGAGGTCCATAAGTTTAGTGAGGTGCATAAGTTTAGTGAGGTGCATAAGTTTAGTGAGGTGCATAAGTTTAGTGAGGTGCATAAGTTTAGTGAGGCCCGTTTAGTGAGGTGCATAAGTTTAGTGAGGTGCATAAGTTTAGTGAGGTGCATAAGTTTAGTGAGGTGCATAAATTTAGTGAGGTGCATAAGTTTAGTGAGGTCCATAAGTTTAGTGAGGTGCATAAGTTTAGTGAGGTGCATAAGTTTAGTGAGGTGCATAAGTTTAGTGAGGTGCATAAGTTTAGTGAGGCCCATAAGTTTAGTGAGGTGCATAAGTTTAGTAGGTGCATAAGTTTAGTGAGGTGCATAAGTTTAGTGAGGTGTATAAGTTTAGTGAGGTGCATAAGTTTAGTGAGGTGCATAAGTTTAGTGAGGTGCATAAGTTTAGTGAGGTGCATAGGTTTAGTAGGTGCATAAGTTTAGTGAGGTGCATAAGTTTAGTGCGGTCCATAAGTTTAGTGAGGTGCATAAGTTTAGTGAGGTGCATAAGTTTAGTGAGGTGCGTAAGTTTAGTGAGGTGCGTAAGTTTAGTGAGGTGCATAAGTTTAGTAGGTGCATAAGTTTGGTGAGGTGCATAAGTTTGGTGAGGTGCATAAGTTTGGTGAGGTGCATAAGTTTAGTGAGGTGCATAAGTTTAGTGAGGTGCATAAGTTTAGTGAGGTGCATAAGTTTAGTGAGGTGCATAAGTTTAGTGAGGTGCATAAGTTTAGTGAGGTGCATAAGTTTAGTGAGGTGCATAAGTTTAGTGAGGTCCATAAGTTTAGTGAGGTGCATAAGTTTAGTGAGGTGCATAAGTTTAGTGAGGTGCATAAGTTTAGTGAGGTGCATAAGTTTAGTGAGGTGCATAAGTTTAGTGAGGTGCATAAGTTTAGTGAGGTGCATAAGTTTAGTGAGGTGCATAAGTTTAGTGAGGTGCATAAGTTTAGTGAGGTGCATAAGTTTAGTGAGGTGCATAAGTTTAGTGAGGTGCATAAGTTTAGTGAGGTGCATAAGTTTAGTGAGGTGCATAAGTTTAGTGAGGCCCATAAGTTTAGTGAGGTGCATAAGTTTAGTGTGAGGTGCATAAGTTTAGTGAGGTGCATAAGTTTAGTGAGGTGCATAAGTTTAGTAGGTGCATAAGTTTAGTGAGGTGCATAAGTTTAGTGAGGTGCATAAGTTTAGTGAGGTGCATAAGTTTAGTGAGGTGCATAAGTTTAGTGAGGTGCATAAGTTTAGTGAGGTGCATAAGTTTAGTAGGTGCATAAGTTTAGTGAGGTGCATAAGTTTAGTGAGGTGCATAAGTTTAGTGAGGTGCATAAGTTTAGTGAGGTGCATAAGTTTAGTGAGGTGCATAAGTTTAGTGAGATGCATAAGTTTAGTGAGGTGCATAAGTTTAGTGAGGTGCATAAGTTTAGTGAGGTGCATAAGTTTAGTGAGGTGCATAAGTTTAGTGAAGTGCATAAGTTTAGTGAGGTGCATAAGTTTAGTGAGGTCCATAAGTTTAGTGAGGTCCATAAGTTTAGTGAGGTGCATAAGTTTAGTGAGGTCCATAAGTTTAGTGAGGCGCATAAGTTTAGTGAGGCGCATAAGTTTAGTGAGGTGCATAAGTTTAGTGAGGTGCATAAGTTTAGTGAGGTCCATAAGTTTAGTGAGGTGCATAAGTTTAGTGAGGTGCATAAGTTTAGTGAGATGCATAAGTTTAGTGAGGTGCATAAGTTTAGTGAGGTGCATAAGTTTAGTGAGGTGCATAAGTTTAGTGAGATGCATAAGTTTAGTGAGGTGCATAAGTTTAGTGAGGTGCATGAGTTTAGTGAGGTGCATAAGTTTAGTGAGGTGCATAAGTTTAGTGAGGTGCATAAGTTTAGTGAGGTGCATAAGTTTAGTGAGGTGCATAAGTTTAGTGAGGTGCATGAGTTTAGTGAGGTGCATGAGTTTAGTGAGGTGCATGAGTTTAGTGAGGTGCATGAGTTTAGTGAGGTCCATAAGTTTAGTGAGGTGCATAAGTTTAGTGAGGTGCATAAGTTTAGTGAGGTGCATAAGTTTAGTGAGGTGCATAAGTTTAGTGAGGTGCATAAGTTTAGTGAGGTGCATAAGTTTAGTGAGGTGCATAAGTTTAGTGAGGTGCATAAGTTTAGTGAGGTGCATAAGTTTAGTGAGGTGCATAAGTTTAGTGAGGTGCATAAGTTTAGTGAGGTGCATAAGTTTAGTGAGGTGCATAAGTTTAGTGAGGTGCATAAGTTTAGTGAGGTGCATAAGTTTAGTGAGGTGCATAAGTTTAGTGAGGTGCATAAGTTTAGTGAGGTGCATAAGTTTAGTGAGGTGCATAAGTTTAGTGAGGTGCATAAGTTTAGTAGGTGCATAAGTTTAGTGAGGTGCATAAGTTTAGTGAGGTGCATAAGTTTAGTGAGGTGCATAAGTTTAGTAGGTGCATAAGTTTAGTGAGGTGCATAAGTTTAGTGAGGTGCATAAGTTTAGTGAGGTGCATAAGTTTAGTGAGGTGCATAAGTTTAGTGAGGTGCATAAGTTTAGTAGGTGCATAAGTTTAGTGAGGTACATAAGTTTAGTGAGGTGCATAAGTTTAGTGAGGTGCATAAGTTTAGTGAGGTGCATAAGTTTAGTGAGGTCCATAAGTTTAGTGAGGTGCATAAGTTTAGTGAGGCCCATAAGTTTAGTGAGGTCCATAAGTTTAGTGAGGTGCATAAGTTTAGTGAGGTGCATAAGTTTAGTGAGGTGCATAAGTTTAGTGAGGTGCATAAGTTTAGTGAGGTGCATAAGTTTAGTGAGGCCCATAAGTTTAGTGAGGCGCATAAGTTTAGTGAGGCGCATAAGTTTAGTGAGGTCCATAAGTTTAGTGAGGTGCATAAGTTTAGTGAGGTGCATAAGTTTAGTGAGGTGCATAAGTTTAGTGAGGTGCATAAGTTTAGTGAGATGCATAAGTTTAGTGAGGTGCATAAGTTTAGTGAGGTGCATAAGTTTAGTGAGATGCATAAGTTTAGTGAGGTGCATAAGTTTAGTGAGGTGCATAATAGACAATAACCACCCTTACATGTATAAACATTGTTACGTACGGCCCTTTACCTCACACACGACTCCTTTACCTCGCGCATGCATACTAGCACACATTCATTCGCTATACACATTTCCTACTGATAACTTGTTGAACTCGTCCAGTTGCATCAGCTAGGTGAATAGCTTACTGAGCTTAACTATGTGTATAGCGAATCTTCGATAGTGATTGGTAGTACCTAGCCCCGCCCGAAGAAGTTAGGAGGGGGACCGTTGTTCGATATTTCCAATTACCGCCCACCCGCCTAATGGCTGTTGACTGCCCATACCCCGGCTGCGACTTCTCGACACCAGCAGAGTTGATCCCCGTGGTGACTGCGGCCGTGCTGAATGGACACATGCTGATCCACAGCCAGGCGACCCGGGCTAAGCCCACCCCGGTCAAGCGCCCAGAGATAACGGCCGGGGGCACCACTGAAGCCTGGCACTACTTTGCCACCAGATGGAGGGCATACTCCATGGCAGTAAGACTAACGGGCACTGATGTGGCCATCCAGCTGCTCGAGTGCCTCGAGCCGAAGCTAAGAATGGACGTCACCCGCAATGCGGCGGGTCCTTTACCCATTGAAGATTTTTCGGAGACAGACCTCCTCGCTGCCATCAAGGCCCTTGCAGTGCGGGAGGAGAACCCGAAAGTGGCCAGGGTCGCCCTCTCCCGCATGGTGCAGGACCGGGGGGAACCCATTCGCTCGTTCGCTGCCCGCCTCCGAGGCCAATCTGAGGTGTGCAGGTTCACACAAAAGTGCTCTGGCTGTGAAGTCGTCAACAGCCAAGGGGAGCAAAGAGTTGCCGATCAACTCTGCATCGGCCTGGCAGATGCAGATATTCAGGAAGATCTCCTAAAAGACACAAACCAAAACATGACTGTCGAGGAGACAATCAGGTTTGTCGAGGTGAGGGCCGCAGGCAAGCGGTCCGCGGTCACCATCACCACACCCACCTCGACAGACTCATTGGGTGACGACCATGACCAAGGGGATGCTATCAATAGCGCGTACCGACGCCAACAGAGACAGCCAAACCCAGTCACACCAAGGACAACACAGACCTGGACCCAACGCCGCTCACCCATCTCCCACACACACACCCGGAACCTGCCCCAACAGAACAGAGGGCAACCCAGCAACACCACCCGCCCCAAGATCAACCCGAAGGCAGTGTGTTGCTTCTGTGGCCACCAAGGTCACGGTGAGAGGGAACGGACAGCGGTGCGAAGGCTCGAATGCCCCGCCTTTGGCTCCACTTGCTCCTCCTGTGGTAGACAACACCACTACGCACAGATGTGCTGGTCGAGACAGGCGGAGCAAGAGAGCGCGATCTCCGAGACAGTGGCAACCATGACCGAGGGATCGCTACCACACCAATCGTGGGACTCCAGCACCATGACCTGGACCCAACGTCGCTCCCCGCCCCAACCCAACATGGAGGTGAGAGTCTCGTCCCACCGAGAGGATTTCAGGGCCCACGGCCACACCCTCAGGGTAGAAAGGCACAATATCGCCACCACAGCCCTAGCTGACACGGGGTGCCAGAGCTGTCTGGCAGGCCCAGCCCTCATGAAGGAACTGCTCCTTACTGACCACGACCTGGTCCCGGCCACGCTCCTCATGAGCTCCGCCAGTGGCAACCCCCTCCCCATCAAGGGTGCCGCTCTCCTCAGAATATCCACCCACTCAGGCCGTGAAACGCGGCAGATGGTATACTTCAGCGACCTGGCCTCCAAACTATATCTCAGCCTGGCCAGCTGCATCGATCTGGGACTGATTCACACGGAGTTTCCCCTCTGCAAGCAGACGCCACCTTCGAGAGACGGCACGGATGCATGGGCGACCCCGAATCGGCCCCCACCCCCTGAAGTCGCGAACCTGCAGACCAGAACTATGGACAGCCCCTCGACACCTGTGGTGAGCAAACCTTCCCATAACCAACCCAGACCCTGCTCATGCCCCACCCGTGCCCCGCCCCCTGTCAGACCCACCTCCCTGCCATTCCCTGGCACTGAGGCCACAGGCTTGAACGTCACTTGCTGGACTTATACTCAGCAAGTGCGTTCAATGTCTGTGAGCATCAACCCCTTCCCATGATGTCAGGACCCCCCCTCTCCCTCAACATTGACCCCAACGCCATCCCCAAACCCTGCCACAACCCCATTGATATCCCAATTCATTGGCAGGACGAGGTGAAGGCCGGCCTTGACCGGGACGTCCGCCTCGGCGTGCTGGAGAAGGTCCCCCTGGGTACGCCCGTCACTTGGTGCCACCGTATGGTCATCTGCACCAAGAAGGACGGGTCACTCAGGAGGACCATCAACCTTCAACCACTCAACCAGCACGCCACGCGCGAGACCCATCACTGCCCATCCCCATTCCATCAGGCAAGAGCCGTTCCAGGCAACACCAAAAAGACCATCTTCGACGCCTGGAACGGCTACCACTCCGTGGCCCTCAAAGAAGCTGACCGCCATTACACCACCTTCATCACCCCCTGGGGAAGGTACCGCTACTGCTCGGCCCCCCAGGGGTACATCGCCTCAGGTGATGCCTACACGGCCAGGTACGATGCCCTCGTCGCCAACATGATGTCGAAGACCAAATGCATCGACGACGCTCTGCTTTGGTCGGACGACATCACGGGAGCATTCCACCAGGCGACTGAGTGGCTCCACATCTGTGCCGTGAACGGCATCACCCTGAACCCGCGCAAATTCCGCTTTGCCCAGGACAGAGTGGAGTTTGCCGGGTTCGACATCACCCCCTCCGAAGTACGACCAGCTCCGAGGTTCCTCAACTCTATCACCGACTTCCCCACCCCAGCAAGCATCACGGACATCCGCGCCTGGTTCGGCTTGGTGAACCAGGTCGCCTATGCATTTTCCCTCACCGCCACCATGTTGCCATTCAGGGCCCTCCTGAAGCCCACCTCACCATTCCTCTGGACACCAGCCCTGGACCACGCGTTCCAGGCATCCAAGTCGGAGATTGTAGAGAAGATTCGCGACGGGGTGGCCATATTCGACCGAAACCGCCCAACCTGCCTGGCAACAGACTGGAGCAAAGACGGGATAGGGTACTGGCTATTCCAGAAGCACTGCCAGTGCCCATCCCGGGAGATCCTCTGTTGTCGGGAGGGTTGGCGCGTCACCCTTGTGGGTTCCAGGTTTACCCACCCTGCCGAGTCCCGCTACGCCCCTGTGGAGGGCGAGGCTCTGGCAGTGGCGGATGCCTTAGACAAAGCCCGGCACTTCGTCCTCGGGTGCAGCGATCTAGTGGTAGCTGTAGACCACAAGCCCCTCCTCAAACTGTTCGGGGATCGCTGCCTCGAGGACATACCTAACCCACGCCTCCGCAACATCAAGGAGAAGACCCTCCGGTACCGGTTCCGGATGGTGTACATTCCTGGCGTTAAGAACCTCACCAGCGATGCCCTCTCACGCCACCCATCCGGAACCCGGACGCCTCCCCAGCTCCACCTCCCCGATGATGTTGCGAACCCCAGCCCAGCCTGTCCGGGCAGCCCTGCCTCCACACTCTGCGCCATCACCAATACCACCTCTGCGCATATAGACGAGTCCGGCCTCTCCACCGCCGTCTGCAAGGCAATCTCTTCAATCCCCATCAGCTGGGAGCACCTCCAGACAGCCACCGCCTCCGACGCTACCCTTCAGGACCTGATGTTTTATATCGAGCAAGGCACACCCGACAACAGGCAGATGCTCCCAGCCCCCATCAGGGACTACTTCTCAATCCTCCCACACCTCTCCATCGTAGACGGTGTGGTATGCTACGGGGAACGACTTATCATCCCCACATCCCTGAGACCAACTTGCCTATCCACCCTCCATGCAGCCCACCAGGGCACGAGCGGGATGACTGCCAGAGCCACCTCCTCCCTGTACTGGCCGGGTATGCCCGCAGACATCGCTGCAACCAGGAACAGGTGCCCAGCATGCAACGGCAACGCCCCCTCTCAACCTGCCATGCCGTCAGTCACCCCAGAAGAGCCAGAGTACCCCTTCCAGCACATCTGTGCGGATTACTTCCACCACGAAGGATCCGCATACCTTGTGCTGGTAGACCGGTACTCTGGCTGGCCAATCACCAAACCGGCCACCAACGGCGCAGCAGGCCTCGCCACCATACTGAGAGAGACATTCAGCACCTATGGCATCCCCACCACTCTAACCTCGGACGGCGGCCCAGAATTTGCCGCTCATACCACCAGGGAGCTCCTCACCTCTTGGGGCATCCACCACCGCACCTCCTCTGCCTATAACCCACACTCCAATAACCGAGCAGAGACCGCGGTCAAATCCATGAAGAGGCTCATTTCGGGGAACACAGGACCAGGAGGCACACTCACCACCAAATTCCACAAGGCCCTCCTGGTCTACCGCAACAGCCCGAACCCAGACACAAGGATGTCACCCGCCGAATGCGTATTTGGTCGCCCCATCCGTGATGCACTACCCGGCCTCCCCACGCGGCTGCGACAAACCCATGCATCAGAATCACAACTCCACCAGAGGCAACAAGCCAGATCCCATCGCCAAACCCTCGGCAGAGCACGCTGGGACGAACACACCCACAGCCTTTCCCCCCTTCGTTGCGGTGACAGAGTATTCATCCAAAATCAGACAGGCCGCCACCCAACGAAGTGGGACAAAACTGGATTGGTCGTGGAGGTGCTCCAGTACCACCAATATGCCGTGAGGATGGACGGATCGGGCCGCCTCACCACAAGGAACAGACGATTCCTACGTCGTCAGACGGAGACTCAACCAGCCCAGCCGACTCACCCGCTCAGCCGTCCGCTGCCTGGCACTCCTCCCATTGCATACCCCCCTCCCATACCACCAACCTATATTCCACACCCCATTGAATACCCCCCTCCCATACCACCACCATCTACTCCACCCCAGATCGCCCCCCCACCGCTCCCGCCCCCTCAACCGATACCCCAGACCAAACTGCCCCCTACTACACCGGGGACACCTGTACATCCACCATCAACATCAACAAAGCCAACCGGACGCAAGCCCGCCCTGCTGGCTACCCCGGCAGACGGACGATCATACGCCTCCGTCGCCGGCACCGGAACCCCGCCTCATCGCCCCACCCAGACCGCCCAGAAAACCCTGGCCTTGACGCCCGCCATCAACCCACCCAAGAACCCCAACCCAGCGGCCGCGCTGAGACGCAGCAAGAGAGGAGCAAAACCAGTCGTACGCTACGGACAGAGAACTATCAGTCCCCCTTAAGACGGACTTGGGGGGAGATAGACAATAACCACCCTTACATGTATAAACATTGTTACGTACGGCCCTTTACCTCACACACGACTCCTTTACCTCGCGCATGCATACTAGCACACATTCATTCGCTATACACATTTCCTACTGATAACTTGTTGAACTCGTCCAGTTGCATCAGCTAGGTGAATAGCTTACTGAGCTTAACTACATAAGTTTAGTGAGGTGCATAAGTTTAGTGAGGCCCATAAGTTTAGTGAGGTGCATAAGTTTAGTGAGGTGCATAAGTTTAGTGAGGTGCATAAGTTTAGTGAGGTGCATAAGTTTAGTGAGGTGCATAAGTTTAGTGAGGTGCATAAGTTTAGTGAGGTCCATAAGTTTAGTGAGGTGCATAAGTTTAGTGAGGTGCATAAGTTTAGTGAGGTGCATAAGTTTAGTGAGGTGCATAAGTTTAGTGAGGTGCATAAGTTTAGTGAGGTGCATAAGTTTAGTAGGTGCATAAGTTTAGTGAGGTGCATAAGTTTAGTGAGGTCCATGAGTTTAGTGAGATGCATAAGTTTAGTGAGGTCCATAAGTTTAGTGAGGTGCATAATTTTAGTGAGGTGCATAAGTTTAGTGAGGCTCATAAGTTTAGTGAGGTCCATAAGTTTAGTAGGTGCATAAGTTTAGTGAGGTGCATAATTTTAGTGAGGTGCATAAGTTTAGTGAGGTGCATAAGTTTAGTGAGGTGCATAAGTTTAGTGAGGTGCATAAGTTTAGTGAGGTCCATAAGTTTAGTGAGGTGCATAAGTTTAGTAGGTGCATAAGTTTAGTGAGGCTCATAAGTTTAGTGAGGTCCATAAGTTTAGTAGGTGCATAAGTTTAGTGAGGTGCATAAGTTTAGTGAGGTGCATAAGTTTAGTGAGGTGCATAAGTTTAGTGAGGTGCATAAGTTTAGTGAGGTCCATGAGTTTAGTGAGGTGCATAAGTTTAGTGAGGTGCATAAGTTTAGTGAGGTGCATAAGTTTAGTGAGGTGCATAAGTTTAGTAGGTGCATAAGTTTAGTGAGGTGCATAAGTTTAGTGAGGTGCATAAGTTTAGTGAGGTGCATAAGTTTAGTGAGGTGCATAAGTTTAGTGAGGTGCATAAGTTTAGTGAGGTGCATAAGTTTAGTGAGGTGCATAAGTTTAGTGAGGTCCATAAGTTTAGTAGGTGCATAAGTTTAGTGAGGTGCATAAGTTTAGTGAGGTGCATAAGTTTAGTGAGGTGCATAAGTTTAGTGAGGTGCATAAGTTTAGTGAGGTCCATAAGTTTAGTGAGATGCATAAGTTTAGTGAGGTGCATAAGTTTAGTGAGGTGCATAAGTTTAGTGAGGTGCATAAGTTTAGTGAGGTGCATAAGTTTAGTGAGGTGCATAAGTTTAGTGAGGTGCATAAGTTTAGTGAGGTGCATAAGTTTAGTGAGGTCCATAAGTTTAGTGAGATGCATAAGTTTAGTGAGGTGCATAAGTTTAGTGAGGTGCATAAGTTTAGTGAGGTGCATAAGTTTAGTGAGGTGCATAAGTTTAGTGAGGTGCATAAGTTTAGTGAGGTGCATAAGTTTAGTGAGGTGCATAAGTTTAGTGAGGTGCATAAGTTTAGTGAGGTGCATAAGTTTAGTGAGGTGCATAAGTTTAGTGAGGTGCATAAGTTTAGTGAAGTGCATAGATGTCATCTATCTGCTGAGCACATCCTGTTTGTGCTGATCTCCAGAGACTGCCTCCACCTCCTCAGTAGCTATGTAGATATCTAAAGTGGTTGCTGTATTTTAGTGTTTGGTGCACAAGTTGTTAAGCGACATCGTTGTGTAGTTACAAACTGTTCCTTGTTAGGCGTCCTTTTGATAGCTTGCTGTGAAGTGCAAGTGCCGCTGGCTTTGAAAACTGTATGAGTAGCGAAGGCTAGGATGCACCAGTAGTGAAGGCTAGGACGCACCAGTAGTGAAGGCTAGGACGCACCAGTAGTAGGACGCACCAGTAGTGAAGGCTAGGACGCACCAGTAGTGAATGCTAGGATGCACCAGTAGTGAAGGCTAGGACGCACCAGTAGTAGGACACACCAGTAGTGAAGGCTAGGATGCACCAGTAGTGAAGGCTAGGATGCACCAGTAGTGAAGGCTAGGATGCACCAGTAGTGAAGGCTAGGACACACCAGTAGTGAAGGCTAGGACGCACCAGTAGTGAAGGCTAGGATGCACCAGTAGTGAAGGCTAGGATGCACCAGTAGTGAAGGCTAGGACGCACCAGTAGTGAAGGCTAGGATGCACCAGTAGTGAAGGCTAGGATGCACCAGTAGTGAAGGCTAGGATGCACCAGTAGTGAAGGCTAGGACGCACCAGTAGTGAAGGCTAGGACACACCAGTAGTGAAGGCTAGGACACACCAGTAGTGAAGGCTAGGACGCACCAGTAGTAGGACGCACCAGTAGTGAAGGCTAGGACGCACCAGTAGTGAAGGCTAGGACGCACCAGTAGTGAAGGCTAGGACGCACCAGTAGTAGGACGCACCAGTAGTGAAGGCTAGGATGCACCAGTAGTGAAGGCTAGGACGCACCAGTAGTGAAGGCTAGGACGCACCAGTAGTAGGACGCACCAGTAGTGAAGGCTAGGACGCACCAGTAGTGAAGGCTAGGATGCACCAGTAGCGAAGGCTAGGAGGACGCACCAGTAGTGAAGGCTAGGCATTGGATAGTGAACGAAGGAAAAGAAAAAAGCTAGAGCATGTTGATGAATAGAGTAACTGCACGTTGAGTAATGAAGTAACTATGTCCATCATCCTGTCCCGTCAGCCGTGCAGCCCGTTCTCACCTGCTTGTGCAGCAAATATTTTGGTATGTGGGAGATAGTCTTGGAGGGCTTGCGGAGGGTTATTACGGTCCTGGTGTGCTGTTTGTCCATGTCAGGCCGGCTTGTTCTGCTGTCTGGTAAGGGAGATCAACTATTATCGATGCAGCCCATTCTCACTTGCACAATGCAGCCAACCCAAGTCTATTTGAATCTGCTGCTGGGGGGCATTCTCTCAATCATTCTCTTCACCGTGACAACAATTCCCGATCCACATAAGCCCGCATTATTTCAGGCGGGTGACCTGTTCATATTTTTGACAGGTGAACATATGGTGAATACATACACACACACATACATACCCATTGTGGGTTCACTTTGTTCAACCAATTAGAAGGCAATGTACTCGACAGAATGTGGCTTTAACTTACTACTATGACCATGCCCATTATGAGCTGCAATTGCATATTTTCCCTTTCCACGACTCATTCTAGACCCTTGACAAGTCTTCCAGCAGCTGTTAGTTCGAAGGCAACTCCTCCTCCATGGCCTATTAAGTTCCAGAACACTTAGCAGCATGCCCACGATCGTACATATTGCTTGTGAAGGATGCCGAGAGCGTGCCTGTTACAATAATTGTTCTCATCTTTGGTTTAGCGGAGCTTTTCAACATGAAGGGTTGTGTCCGAATAATGTCATAGACCAACATGCTTAGAGGAGTCAAGTCAGTCGCAGTGTGTGCTTATGAGGCCATTGCTAGATCCTTTTTAGTCTACTTCAAAAGACTTGCTTCTTCATCCCCGCTCAAGAGACTGGGTTTTTCTTCGAGTCTGGCCAATGAGATTAGTTTCCTCAACTACAGTAGCTCACAAGACTAGCTCCTCTGTTCTCTGTCGGTCCAGTCTTAAAATTATTTTAAAAAATTATATATTTTTGCACAGTATATATATGTCATTGGTAGAAGTCACAGGGTTTCCTTTAGAAAATTGTCCAAGGGGGGGGGCAACTGGAGGAATCTGGATTTTAAAGGGGAGGGGGCCTGATGGTTAAAGATGTGACAAAGTTTCTAATGAATTTTAATAATACAATTTCCAAGGGGGGGGGGGGGGGGGCAAAAAGGTGTCTGCCCCCCCCTAAATGAAACCCTGGAAGAATCGATGAGTATGCATTACTAAACTATGTTGTTTAGTAAGCACCTACTCACAGTTGGGTGCTGGCTTTCTCGCAAGTTGGGATTACATAGATGTGAGGCACTTACAACCAGAGTTTCCGACAGAGCTTCAAAGCCACCTTGCTTGAGTATTCCCCACTCCCACACATCCTCTCTCGCTAGCCCATCTCACTTCTCAATGCAATTGAGTAACCACGCAGAGTAGGCTGTGGTTCTCTACCCAACCACCTGGCCTTCTTTATAGGTTATAAACTACTTAGCTACTACACACTAGACATTGCAAATGGGCATATCACTGAGCAAAAGTCCCTTTTAAAGGTATTATCTAGTACGTGTAGAATAATACTCAAACACGCACTGTTGGCACAAAGCCATTCAGGGAGATCAGAACACTGTTTAACAAGCATGCATATCCATGGCTGACTTAACATTACTAGTCAAGAAGCACTCCGAGACCTTAGTTTACATAATAAAATGAATCAAGACTGTAGTAATCAAGTCTGTAGTAATTAATAATTACTCATGACCCTTACTTTAACCCTTTCATTGCTGTATTTATTAACCCTCAATTATGTTATAAACTATGCACCGGGCTTGTCATTCACAAAGATTCCTAGCGTAGCAATCACAGCCTACGTATAGACCAACCGTTCATAAACATCGTGGTAGAATTGGGTTGTCAAGAAACTAACAGCAATGGTAATGAATAACAATAAATTTATTAGTGTGGAATACGCATCAGAGTGGGTGGTAAAGTTGAGAGGAGTGTTCGACACTGCAAGCTCCACAACAACACTCACGTGAGCAAAGTCCTCGCGGTGTGGCATGTACCCAATTATTTCCGTCCCTGGGTAATAAACGGCTGACTCAGCTTCTCCGGCAGCGACTGCTTGCAGTTCAGGCTTCACCGGTGCTCTGGGATGCGGCAAATCTGCTGGGAAGGGGCAGGGAAGTGAGCAAAGAAACCAACACTACTCCAGTTGCAGCCCTCTATGTTACATGGCGCACGCACACACACACACGCACACCCACACTGATGTAAGAGATCATGCAAGTCCTATCACTAATGTCTTTGCTGTTTTCGTGGACCCTTTTTCGTGGACCCTTTTTGACAAGAATGAACTATTTCAGACAGTTTTTCCTCAAACTCTCAAAAAACATATAAATTGGAGCAAAAAAAAGAGCTTCTGTCGGTTAAAAAGTGGAGAAATTTTCACCAAAAGTAGTTTTCTGAGTTTCATGTTAAAAAGGAACCTAATGTGCCCATTTTGACAAGAATGAGCTTTTCAGACAGTTCTTCCTCAAAACAGGTTTCAGACTGCGCAAAAGTGCTCAACTGTTCTTGAAACACGTGCAAACAGAAATTAAATTCATTGATCGTCAGTGTAATCTTAGTATCCTGCCTGCCCATCCCACAATGGAGTCAAACAAACTCCTAGCCATCCGAGCAGCAGCTAGTTGAGATATGCATGGATACGAGAGTGCCCAAACACTGCACTTGTTGATTGACACCTTCCCATCCCCTCCCCCCCTCCACCCCTGAGACACTCGTGGAGAGCCTTGCCTTTCTTCAATGAAGACACTCGTTTTAGCATCTACAAGCATTAACTCCTTGAACCATAGCTTTCAAATGCTTGTTATGAAATCAAGACATGGGGGAAAAATCCATCCTTTATTGAGTATTGAATTACTAAATGGCCTTGGGTGGGTGGGTGGAGCCCATATGAGACTCTCCCTTCCATGCTCATGGCAAAATACCTAGTCACACACATCCCTATCTCATAACTGACCAGGGATGATATGATGAGGGTTGTGGTTCAAATAATAGTGGTCGTAGTGGTTCTTGCATTCTGTGGGGGAATAAAACACCATGGAAACGAGAAAGTGGAAAAACAAAGAAGTCGTAACGCAAGAAACATTTAGTCAAAAATTCTCAAGGAGACAGAGAGAAAGAAGGGGGGGAAAGGGTGGGGGGGAGTGAGAGGAAAGTGACAAGCAGCACCAGTAACTCACATACAGCCATATATATATACTATGCAAGCTATATATCCATGTGTGTGTGTGTGTGTGTGTGTGTGTGTGTGTGTGTGTGCGTGCGTGTGTGTGTGTGTGTGTGTGTGTGTGTGCTTCAATATTACACCTATGAAGTATTTCAAGCTTGTGCACAGTTTAAATGTATCACCTGACCTGTTGGGGTTTTTTCAACCTTCAGAGAGATGGATGGCCTGAAACAGAGCGAAAAATTAGACGTCTGAAGATATCTCCGCATAAAATAATCCCCCTACCAATTTCCGTAGCCAAACTTATCAATGCCTTCCAACAGCTTGAGCTCCTGCCTAGGGTTCCAATCTGCACAAAATCTCCAAAGGACAGACATGTTGCCACATCTCCACGTAGCACACCTGGAATACGGTGTGCACTAAATTGGGAGTATTCCTCGCGGCTATAACAGGGATCGATGTTTTGGGGTCTTTCTCGAGTTCCATGGAGGACACAGTCCTTGGCTTTGAGAGGCCTCACGCCACCCTCCCTCCTCATTCCAAACAGAGGCAAAAAAATCGCCAAGAAGAAAAAGACCAAGAGAGACCCAAAGCTCCAGGAGATGAAGGATTTTGTCGAAAGGAGAGAAATGCAGCGATTATTGCTGTCAGCTACTCTTAAAGCAGCCAAGTGCGGGGAGCCCATGGACCCTGAGATGTTGAACCCTGCTAGGAAGAGAGCACCCCCTACCCACTCGGAGGAGGAGAAGGAGAGGAGGGTTCTTTTGAGCAAACAATGGAATAAGGATTGCATGAAAAGGCATATCCAGAACCTTGAATTCCTACAAGGAGTTGTCAGGAGCAGGAGGAAGGCTTTAAGTGAGCTCAAGAAGATCTCCCAACATCTCTACAGCAAGGCACTTGAACTCCAGCCAGACTTGTTCCCCTTCGACTGCATGGGGCCCACTACTACTCCTCCCATATCCGGCTATGTACCCCCTGACCCTACTGGAGAGTGATCTGGCCATGTAACCCTTTCTAATTCACCCCCACCCCAACAATGAATAAATGATCCCCATGCTGTCCTGCCATTATACTGGCCAACCCCCTTTTTCCATTGTCCTCGTGGGATAATAAAATTTTTTAAAAATGTTAAAAAACTTTAAAAAAGTATTCACAAAATACACCGAAAGTCAAAATAGAAGAGTGAATATTGCAAATCAACATTATAAACTGTTCTGCATTAGTGTGATTCACGTAATCAACTCAACATCATCATGAAACTTGGGATATCTTTGACTGGCTGGCGGCTAGCATGGGCCTTCACTCTTAGGTTCCTGTCATCTGTCAGCAGCACCACCTTGTAGCAGACACCTTCACCTGTATATACACACAACACAATACACAATATCCGTCACTTGTAGTGTTCCTATATGTACAAGTTTGGTAAAAATTGCTTCGACTCGAGTTGATGTGTGTGTGTGTATGTAGTACAAGTAACTTATAGAAGTCTAAAACATTCTAAAACGTACACACCACACACAAAATAGAGTAAATGTTGAGTCGAAAAATTAATTAAGAACTTGGTAAAGTATCATCATCACCCATCACGTAGAAGCAAAAGTTGCAAAAAAAACAAACTCCCCCCCTCCCCCATGATTAAATGATCCCCATGATTAAATGATCCCCATGATTAAATGTCGCGCCAATAAATTAATTATTTTGTGGCAATTTTTTAAAGAATATGAGTCTAGTCTGTTCTGGGTGTGGCAACTTTGAAATATCAAAAGTTGCCTCCCCCTGGTTCTGATTATACAGAGACTGCTATGGAATCGTTAGCTCAATTCCCCCTCTCCACGGCTATATATATATATAGACAAAGGTTAAGTTCCTAGAGAGCCAAGTGTCTGAAGATGCTGCAATCGGATCAGTACGACTTTCTCGATAATTTATTCACTCGACGTTTCGACTAGATGCTCTAGCTTGAAGAGCTCTGTAAGGGGGTGTCCCATCACCAACACTATAGTCCACCAGATGACAGCATGCACAATTATTCCTGATGACCTGATGAAGGCTAGAGCATCTAGTCAAAACGTCGAGTGAAATTAATTATCAAGAAAATCGTTGAATCTACTATGTCAACTGAGAGTTTGTTGAAAGTGTGTTCATTCTCTTTACAACAGACCTAGTAGGTGTTGTTGTCTAGGAAAGCCACACATAGCACTACCTGTCCATAGGCACCAGCAGGCTATATACAATGCTAACTAGCTGTGTAGCTACAGAAGGGATAGCTAGCTATTATAGCCTAGCTCTAGACCTTGGGCATGCTGGAGAAATGTGCAAATAGCAATATAACATCACACAGTTTGCTAAATAATGACCAGCATGTTTATGCTAAATGATGACCACTATGTTTATGCTAAATATTGACCACCATGTTTATGCTAAATAATGACCAGCATGTTTATGTTAAATAATGACCAGCATGTTTATGTTAAATAATGACCAGCATGTTTATGTTAAATAATGACCAGCATGTTTAGGTTAAATAATGACCAGCATGTTTAGGTTAAATAATGACCACCATCTTTATGCTAAATGATGACCAGCATGTTTAGGTTAAATAATGACCAGCATGTTTAGGTTAAATAATGACCAGCATGTTTAGGCTAAATAATGACCAGCATGTTTATACTAAATAATGACCAGCATGTTTAGGTTAAATAATGACCAGCATGTTTAGGTTAAATAATGACCAGCATGTTTAGATTATTAAAATAATGACCAGCATGTTGAGGCTAAATAAAATAATGACCAGCATGTTGAGGCTAAATAATGACCAGCATGTTTAGGCTAAATAATGACCAACATGTTTAGGCTAAATAATGACCAGCATGTTTATGCTAAATGATGACCAGCATGTTTAGGTTAAATAATGACCAGCATGTTTAGGTTAAATAATGACCAGGCTAAATAATGACCAGCATGTTTATACTAAATAATGACCAGCATGTTTAGGTTAAATAATGACCAGCATGTTTAGGTTAAATAATGACCAGCATGTTTAGATAATTAAAATAATGACCAGCATGTTTATGCTAAATAATGACCAGCATGTTTAGGCTAAATAATGACCAGCATGTTGAGGCTAAATAATGACCAGCATGTTTAGGCTAAATAATGACCAGCATGTTTATGCTAAATAATGACCAGCATGTTTATGCTAAATGATGACCAGCATGTTTAGGTTAAATAATGACCAGCATGTTTAGGTTAAATAATGACCAGGCTAAATAATGACCAGCATGTTTATACTAAATTAATGACCAGCATGTTTAGGTTAAATAATGACCAGCATGTTTAGGTTAAATAATGACCAGCATGTTTAGATAATTAAAATAATGACCAGCATGTTTAGGTTAAATAATGACCAGCATGTTTAGGCTAAATAATGACCAGCATGTTTAGGTTAAATAATGACCAGCATGTTTATGCTAAATAATGACCAGCATGTTTATGCTAAATAATGACCAGCATGTTTGTGCTAAATGATGACCAGCATGTTTATACTAAATAGTGACCAGCATGTTTAAATAATGACCAGCATGTTTATGATAAATAATGACCAGCATGTTTAGGCTGCACAGAGCATAGCACAATTAGTTTGCGGCTATGCAATGCCACTTCTCTATACCCACAATTACAGCCATTACATGAAATTTTCAACTAGATTAGTCCATTATCATTACTACTGCACACACATATATATATATTATATTATATATATATATATAATATATATATATATATATATATAGTGACTGAAGAAATTAACTCCAGCAGCTTTCCTACTGCTGCATTTGTCTGGTCTTACGTAGAGGTGGAACAGGATCATCAAATTTAAAGCGTGTGAAGGAAGGAAAACCAGAAAAGACAAATGCTATTGGCACTTCCCAGATTGGTCACTTCCCAACCACATACCAACCATGCGAGCAGGTCTCTCTCCACCTAGCCAAACAATCACAACGACCAGCCAAAATCTTCAACTTGCTTTACCTATAGCTCTTTCACTGTTAGAAATGGTGGCTACCAGCCGCTGACATAATATATAGTTAAATTGTTGGGGGGGGGATTCAACTTATGTTTTTAAGCTGACAAAAAAAACTAAATTTAACAGTGTATCTAGCTAGTTGGTTATCTGGTCACCATCTACTCACCCTAGCTCTCTCCCCATTCATATATGGCTTAACGTGGATCACTACAAACTTTCTTATTGTAAGTAGTGGCTGGCCTTGAAGCACCAGACTTCAAAAGCTGCTTATATGGATCCACATCCTTGGTTATAGATAACTGCTCAGCATTGCTATGCCTTCACTCTCCATAAGCTGTGATTGCACCACACCCTCTGGGCCAGAACTAGTGAGAGGAATCCAAATAACTAACAAATACTTAGTCTGCATACACACCACTAGTCCCAGATGGTTGCCTCCACAATAAGCAATTCCTGTTGGTCAGAAAATGGGGAGGGGGGGTCTGATCACCAAAAAGTGCTGACAACATACATCATTTGGAGGCTTTGGGGGCATTTGGTGCATTTCCCCATGTGCTACTTTGGTGGGAAAAGACCCCCCCCCTTCCCCCAAAAAACCTTTTGGGAGCCGGGGAAAAAATTGCATATGGTACTTGGCAAGAAAATTGGCAAGACTCCATTTCAATCCCCACAAAAAAGTATAACTGGATCTGCAATAGAATGGCTCTCCAGGTGCAACGGCTCCCCAGGTGCAATGGCTCTCCAGGTGAAACGGCTCTCCAGGTGCAACAAGCCCATTTTAGGTGAGATGCTTAAATAAACTAGCTAATGCGCATTAAAAAAAAGGCTCGAGCTGCTCATAATCCAGCCCTAGCCCTAGTTCTCTCTGATAGCTGCTCATAATCCATGCTGTCTCTGATGGCTGCTCATAATCCATGCTGTCTCTGATAGCTGCTCATAATCCATGCTGTCTCTGATGGCTGCTCATAATCCATGCTGTCTCTGATGGCCGCTCATAATCCATGCTGTCTCTGATAGCCGCTCATAATCCATGCTATCTCCTCATAATCCATGCTGTCTCTGATGGCTGCTCATAATCCATGCTGTCTCTGATGGCTGCCCATAATCCATGCTGTCTCTGATGGCTGCCCATAATCCATGCTGTCTCTGATGGCTGCTCATAATCCATGCTGTCTCTGATGGCTGCTCATAATCCATGCTGTCTCTGATGGCTGCTCATAATCCATGCTGTCTCTGATGGCTGCTCATCCACGCTGTCTCTGATGGCTGCTCATAATCCATGCTGTCTCTGATGGCTGGCCATAATCCATGCTGTCTCTGATGGCTGCTCATAATCCATGCTGTCTCTGATGGCTGCCCATCATCCATGCTGTCTCTGATGGCTGCTCATAATCCATGCTGTCTCTGATGGCCGCTCATAATCCATGCTGTCTCTGATGGCTGCTCATAATCCATGCTGTCTCTGATGGCTGCTCATAATCCATGCTGTCTCTGATGGCCGCTCATAATCCATGCTTGCTCTGATGGCTGCCCATAATCCATGCTGTCTCTGATGGCTGCTCATAATCCATGCTGTCTCTGATAGCTGCAGCGTAGTAGCAACACCACACCAGCACACCAGATCAGACAGATGGTGATGATGTAGTCTTGAAGGTTGAGACACAGCAGCCAGGTAGCTTCAGCCCTATCAACCCTGCTGAAGCACCGATCCTTGTGTGTGAGATGCATGTGCAGTGCATATCTACCTGTCGTGAGGGCCCCTCCCATATGATCAGGCGGTGGTGGTTCCATGCATGCTTGTTCCTAAACTCACTCACACACCTATTGCTTGCTCTCTAATCCTTGTCTTCAAGCCCTTTATTTCTAGGACATATTTCTAGGACATATTTATGCTAGATGGTTGAACCTGGCAAAGAAGGGTCATGCTTGTGGAAGAGGTCCCCCCCCATTAGTCATCATCCCCTGTGTGGATGGTGTTGGTGAAGACATCAGATTGTATGTAGGAAAAAATTATCGACATACTCTCTCTCCTCTCTCAACTAGCTGACCTCTTGCTTTTATTGAGCATTTTTTAAAAATCATCTTTGCAAATATTCCACTATCGAGTTTCACGTGTTTCAAGTGAAAGGGTTAAAGTACCTCTTCAACCATTCTTATACAGTTACCAAACATCAGTATACAGAGCACTCGCATAAAGCATTGAAAATACGGTTGGAAAGGATCGTCACAACACAAAACTGCTTTGTGAACATAGAAGAACAAAACCAGCTACCAGCTAGATGTACCGTAAATCTGGAATTTTTCATGTTAGCATATGATAAAAGCATATGATATTAAAAAAATTATTAACAGTCTTAATTTTTTTAATTATTATTCCTGATGAAGGCTAGAGCATTTAGTTGAAACGTTGAGAGAATACAATTTTATTGATAGAAAGGGTGGGTCCTCATAGTGCAGAGAACAGAGCTGGCTGTGAGAAGTGCTGAAAATGTCACTTCTTAGATATTTCAAATTCAGAGAAGTGAAACAGCTACGACACTTTTCTAGGAACAAGTATGACACCATCTACTTTCTCGTCGACTGTATAGCGATCTCTTGTGTTAATTAGTTTCCTTCACAATAGAACAGCTGCTACCCATGTAAAAGATGATAGCCTCTTACACAGCATGGCCTAGCAATCTATCCATAGCCCCCAGCTGGTTTACCTTCAAACGATTGCATATTGTCTTGTCACTGTCATTTAAAGAGTATATAGAAACAGTTCCATAATGTTGAAAAGGGAGCTAATGTGGAGATTTCAGACAGTTTTTCCTCAAAACGTTCAAAAAACCTACCAATTGGAGGCTTCTTTTGGTTAAAAAAGGGAGATTTATCAGAATGTAAAATATAGTTCGTAGACCTTGTGTTCCACGAAAATATATTAATATAACGCAATAGATTCATACACGTTCTTTTGACATGAAGTAGTCCAGATTTACGGTGGTAAAGAAAATTAAATAAAAACTGTATAGATTTGCAACCATAGAGACCACTCAGACCTGTCTTAGCCGAGGCTTTAGTTTTCAGGTGGAGCTGAAGGCAGGACTCCAGGATGAGGTCATCATTGGAAGCCTGCCAATATAAAAAGCACAAAGGAACACATCAAAAGTTAATCTGGCTACCCCTAACTAGGATTAGATGGGTAACAAATTAGAACTTTGATATCGATAGAGAACTCCCGGAATTGAACATGTGGATCACCTGAGAAACAAATACAAATGAGGTTCTGGGAAAACCAACCCCCTTCCCATCTCTCTTATGATTATGATAACCAAGCGAGTAAAAGACAAATCAATATCAAGTTTTAAGATGCAGGAAATTGTCTAAAGAAGTCAATACATTTATTTATTTTTAATATTTTTTTTTAAAGGAGTTTCCAAGCAGGAAATGGTCCATACAAGTACCTGAAATGAGTAAAAACCAAAACATTTAACAACACAGGAAGTAGTGGAGACAAGAGTACTAGACCATGCTAAATACAGGCAGTAGTAAACAAAGTTCAAAGTGTGAGAATAATACAAGGAGAGTAAGGCACCAACAGTGCTTCATCAAGCCATCTCTACAAAAAACAAAAAAAGCTAAAAATATTATAATAACTGTTACGGCTTAATAACTGTTACAGCTTCATAAAAAGATTGTGGGAAGATTACAAAATGTTCACTGTCATCACTAATGCTTGTCCTACCTCCAGTCATAGCTTGTTAGAGCTGAAGTCCTGTCCTAGCCCTAACTCCAGTCCACCTCTAGCCCTAGCCTAGCCCTGGCTCTCCCCCTAGTCAAACCCTAGCCTCAGCCTAGTTCTAGTGCACTTCCTATAGGGCTGCTCCAGTGAGATGGAGATAAAAATTACGTGGGCCTTGGGCCTGTGAATTTAACAATGCCCAAACTGGCATTGCCTCAGCAGTTAGGAGCTCATGAAATTGCTATGTGCAACCACAATGTTCTTCATGAATGCCTTCAACTTCAGCCCAGCAAGAATTTGTAGGTATATACATTCCCAGAAAAATTCAAAGGTTGACAAAGGGAGTCACCAAAGACCCTGGCCACCTTGTCAATGCTTTCCTCTGGGTTCTTTATCATCATCCCTCACTGGCAACCTTTAGAGGGCCTCCAATTCCTTCTGTTTCAAGGACCTCCTCTTTCTGGCTTCTCACCTCAATGGTATAATGATGGCTTTAATATTTAGCTCGGCAGGTTTCTTTAAGGTTTCTTTCCAGTTAAGCAGGTTGGTGTACTTCGCAGGTTGGTGTACTTCCTGGTCTTCCTTCTTGCTTGCTTCTGCACCACCTCGAACCTTGTCTTGAAGCGGTTTGTGAGCTACAATGGGGTGACGATATTGTTGGGACCCATCCTTAAGGGTAGAAACAGTTCCATAATGTTGAAAAGGCAGCTAATGTGCCCATTTTGACAAGAATGAGCGATTTCAGACAGTTGTTCCTCAAAATGCTGCTAAACTTCCCAATTGGAGCAAAATAGAGCTTCTTTCAGTTAAAAAGGGGAGATTTCTCAGGGCAGAGGTTTAGTCCGAGTCTTAGTGTTTCATATAGTGGGGAATCCTCCCCCCACAAGAATTTTCAATGCTAATTTATCGAATATTCAGCATCAGCAGATGGTTCCAAAGAGCACAGGCTTGTTAAATTAATAAACAAGTTATAACAACGACAGTCGATCTCAAAACTACAATGCAGCCAAAGCTATACCTAATCTTTCCTTGTGATTTAAGAACACAGTCCTGGGTTTTGCTGAGTCACACAGAGTTTTGCTGGGGCACAGTCCTAGGTTTTGTTGGGGCACACGGGGTTTTGCTGGGGCACAGTTCTAGGTTTTGCTGGGGCACACAGTCCTACAATTTTCTGACAAGGTATATATGTAGCACTAACATTGGCACTGTCACAACAAAAACCTAGCAAGCATACTACACATGACAGGAGGTACCGATAAGTAGTACATGCATGACCATGTCGGTGTACATGCTACTTAATACTCATTTCCTTGGGGGATGCCTCACCTCCACCCCAAGACCGGACAACATTACTTCAAAGCATGCAGTGCTTCCAAGAAGCAAAAATTGTCTACAAGTTCAAATATGTCATGCATTTAGCGACACACAAGAGACATAAGCATACAAATTGAGCTTGTATATAAAACGTAACACAGGAGGCTATCTTGTGATCCTGTGGGAGGAGGCTCATCTTGTAATCCTGTGGGAGGATGTTAGTAGCGTGATCCTGTGGGAGGAGGCTCATCTTGTAATCCTGTGGGAGGAGGCTAGTAGTGTGATCCTGTGGGAGGAGGCTAGTAGTGTGATCCTGTGGGAGGAGGCTAGTAGCGTGATCCTGTGGGAGGATGTTAGTAGCGTGATCCTGTGGGAGGATGTTAGTAGTGTGAGGCCTTTGCTGGACAGCTCCCTCTATGGAAGTTAGTAGGATATCGGCCTCAAGATTTTCAACTTGCTATAGACTAGATTGAGTGATGGCAGATATAGTCCTCCATTGGCTTTAGTTACGCAGAAACATGATTTCTGGTCTAACTCTTTTCCAGAAATGGAGGATACAACAGATTGCTGAGAAAACAGTCAATGACAAGTTATTCACAAGGCCCATATAATTATGGCACTCGGTTCGGCACATCTTCCCTCTTTACAATAACTGCAATCACAAATATAAATTAACTGTGTCAAAACTAATCACAGTGTGTCCGAGCACATGGATCAGTCTCTAACAGTCTTACATCTCTTCAGGAGCTGTCCGTATATGCGACGATTGACAGGGCTCTGGTGGGCTACAGCAGGTGATGGGAAGGGCTGCGGAACAGATGTCTACAGCTTGCACAAGGGGTTGGGAGAGAGGGGTGTAGGCCGTATGTGGAGTGGGTTGTGCAGCTGAGAGCTCAGGCTCAGTGCGCTCTTTGTATTCGTGCTGAACAGTTTTGTCCACAAGGAATGTGGCAGCGCTAGTGACGGTAAGTAGTGCTGCCGATCATGACATCGTAGGAACGTGGTGCAACCTGCTGCTCACATGTTCCATGGTCCACGTAGAGCACCCAGGAAGGGTGGGATCATTTGGCTGCAGGGCTGAGCTGACCAATCATAGTGATCCTTCTGCTTCCTTCAGTGCTATCCTAGTGGTCAGTTCCTCAGTATCGTACCTAAAATGAAGCAGTCATGGAACATCTCTGTACCCATCAGTCACTGTGCAGGGCTCTTGAATGGGGGTAGTCCTACACTCAAGAAGAGCCAAAAAACTCAGAGCATCCAGACTCCTTGGACTTCTTAAACAGATGCTTCATGGTCTTGACGGCAATCTCCGCTTTTCATTAGACTGTCGATAGAGTGGAGACGAGGTCTCATGTTCGAAGGACCATGCCACGCAGAGGGACTTGAACTCAGCCAAGGAGAATTGTGGGCCGTTGTCTGGCACCAGCACATCTGGAATGCAATGCCTGGAGAACACGGAAGACAACGTATGCAAAGCACCACACGACATCACAACATTCAGTCTCTCTACTTCTATGAAGTTAGTGTAGTAGTCAGTGACCACTAATAGGTCCTGTCTATTCAGCTCACAAAGGTCAGTCCCAACATTGGCCCACGAGCTATGATCTCATGTTGCTAAAGAGGTTCATTCTGCTGAAGGTTCATTCTGCTGAGCAGTACCTGTGACTGACACTTTGACATGAAAACCGTCATGTCAGCAGCCATGCGGGACATTCACGAGCTTGTCGCAGACACCCTTCCATGCCCACATGACTACCACGAGCGATGGCCATTAGCTATGTTCTCAGGCACGTAGTCATCACCAGCTGGTGGCTTTTGAACAGCAACTGATCCTGTGCACGATCAGTTGTCACGATAGTCCCAGTATGGTATCAGCGAGACTAGAATGTCCTAAAGGCCAGCCGTCTGGAACCATGTCACATAGCAATGGCAGGGTCGGATCTGCTGTAATCTGATGTAAGCACTCTGGTATTACAGGCAGGTGAATAGTGGAATCCACAGCTTCGAACAAATGGATGATGTCACAGCAGTTTAAGGGAAGCTAGGCTCAACTCAGGGTCTCAGCAAGCTGCATCTCCGCATTGCAATATCTGACATCCATGGTACGTTGAAGGTCGTCAGCAAGTGCCTCGCCCAGTACTATGTGCCAGAAGCCCCTGCGCACATACAGGATAGGGAAGACAGCAATGTCCTTGATTGTAGGTAGAGGGTAGTGCTACATGGCCCCGTTCAGGTCCTTATGGCAGATATGAAGCTTGCCGTTCTTCTTGGATACCACAACCAGATGATATCCACAGTGTGGGCTCTGTGACAGGCGCCAACACCTCCTTCTGCACCAGATCCTCCAGAGCATCCTTGACCTTGTCCCACAGTGTGACTTGCACACATCGCAGGGCATGCTGTACAGGCGTGACAGCAGGATCCAGTCTGATGTGCTCCTCACCATCCAGCTTGCCAGCAGTACCAGGGAACACTGATGGATACTTCTTGATGATCTGTGCCCTAGTGAGTGCACTTATACTCCTCCTCACTACACACACAGTAGCACCAGTAGCGTCCGGCTTCTGTTGTGCACCAGTCCAGGATACGCACGAGCCCCATTCCTCCCATTCCTAGGTCCCATTCCTAGGCCCATTCCTAGGCATGCATTACAACCAAGCAGTGGTCGAGCCGTAGCAGCATCGATGATGTGCAGGTCAGGATGCATCTGACATCACCTCGAGACACAGAAATTAGCACACGTCCAACTTTGGGGGTCTTTGCGCCACCATAAGAGACGATGCTCCACTCCAGCAGCACACACCAACCATTACAAATGGTGAAGCTTACGTGCTTCACCAGTGGCAGCAGTTTATTCCTCACACTATCAGATTCAAGTAGAAGAATTTCCATAAGACAAACAGGTAACCCATTTCTGGTCAGAACACAAGATAGCTGGCCCACTTTGCTCATGAGAGTGAACTGCTTTCCCACATACATGAAGGCACCCATGCCTGAAGTTGCAGTGTGTTTACCGCAGGAGAAGAACGGTGTTCTTTGTCTATCTCAAAGGTTCTCGAGATGTTCCTTGTTGTACATAGTTTCAAAGTGTTTTTTGTTTAGTTTGGTATTCCATCCTCCTGGCTTGGGATGTGTATGTTGTCGGGTGTTTCCGAGTCTCTCCTCTCTTAGATTGGCATAAGAACTGGTGGAATTTTTTTGGTACGACTTCTGATGGTTCATAGTTCTTGATGGACTTCCCACCTGTTGAAGATTGAAGCTATGCTGAACGACTTTTACCTACTACCTCTAGGTTTCTTTGCTGTTGCACGTGGTGTGTGTGTGATCCAGAGCATGAGACACTGTTTTTAGATGAGAGAGAGAGGGGTTAAAAAAAAGGGAATACACTAAAATTGCTTCCACTGATGTACTGGACAGGACTTGGAGACCAGTAGCAGCTGCATGCTTGCCTGCCCCACCTCATTCTCCTGGTAACTTGGGGCTTCCTAATGTTAGTGGAAATGCTGTGGGGTAGCTGACCCTTGGAGAGAACACAGTGCCTGCTGACTGTCACTTCATTCTCCAGGTGACTTGCAAAGGGGGAGGTTCTTGATTATTTTTTGGGGTCAGCTAAATCTGGAGGGGAGGGCCTTGGTCTAGATAATTGTCATAGGATGTATTGTGTGTAATGCTTGGGTTGTCTTAGACTCATGGGGGAGGGATTTATGGTAAGTTCTTATATATACAGGTACAAACCAGTTTATGCTACAGTAGACACACATTCAGAGAATTGGCAAGATTTTGCAGCTGGTGCTTGATCACCATAAACTTCCATCTCAGCACCAACAGACTGCTCAGTTGAAAGCAATAAGCAAGCCACAAGGTTTACCAGTATCTTTTAAGATCTCATTACAGAACTTCCTGTAGTATACCATACACCTGCTTCTTTTTAAGGAAGGCCTGCACACACTCTGCAGACTTTACATAGTGCTATTCTTCAGCAAGAGTGTCCAAATTGACAAACTTCTCTGCAGGAGCAAGTTATTGGTTCACAATCGACATTAATTGCAACAGGCAAGAGACACGAGCAACGAATGGACTTGAGTGAACTCAAAGGGCAACACAAGAACAGCTTGGGTTGGTAATTGTGAATTGTCTTGTCTTGGTTGGGCTTTTATTCAGGTATTCTGGAATAGATAGGCAGCCACCCTACCGCTATCTGAGTAGGGTATGGTTCCACAGTCTGACCAAGTCCCTGCCACAGTTGGAACAGCTGCTGGGTGGTGTTCCAGATAAGCAGAGTGACTGCTGTGCCCTACTCGCTTTACAGTAGGGTGGGATGGTTCCACAGTCTGACCAAGTCTCTGCCACAATGAGAACAGTTGCTGGGTGGTGTTCCAGATAAGCAGAGTGATTGCTGTGTCCTGCTCTCTTTACAGTAGGGTGGACAGTTCCCCAATCTGACCAAGTCTCAGCCACAGTTGGAACAGTTGCTGGGTGGTGTTCCAGATAAGCAGAGTGACTGCCGTGTCCTGCTCGCTTTACAGTAGGGTGGGATGGTTCCCCAATCTGACCAAGTCTCTGCCACAATGGGAACAGTTTCTGGGTGGTGTTCCATGTGCCTCTCTTCCTGGGGAGTTGACATCACTTTCGGTGTGGAAAAACAAACAAACAAATGAACAAACAAAACCCTCCAACTTGAGATCAGGGAAGATCTGGTCTTTTTTCAGTTGGTGCTTCTCAAGTAAGCCAAGTACACACTATACTTCAATTTTTTTCAAATAAACTAGTGGTTATCATGCTAGAGATAGTAAAATATCCTCTCTCCCTCCTCTCTTTCTCTCTCTCCCTCCTGCCCCTATTCAGCCCCCTCTCTTGTATGTCTGATTTCTTTCATCCTTCAGTAGGAAGAGAAAAGGGAGGAGGAAGAGAAAAAGGGAAGAGGAAGAGAGAAAGGGAAGAGGAAGAGAGAGAGGGAGGAAGAGAAAAGGGGAGGAGGAAGAGAAAAATGGGAGGAGGAAGAGAAAAGAGGAGGAGGAAGAGAAAAGAGGAGGAGGAAGAGAAAATGGGAGGAGGAAGAGAAAAGGGAGGAGGAAGAGAAAAGGGGGGAGCAAGAGAAAAGGGGAGGAGGAAGAGAAAGGGGAAGAGGATGAGGTAATTCAGAAATAAAACACCATAAAAACAATGAAAGCAATTTACAGACACACAAACAACAAAAAAGACAATGTGGACCTGCTTGCATACCCTGAAGGTAAATATGACCTCTCTATTTAAACCACCTGCTCAGTTATTTCTGCTCTGAAGGACAAAGTCGAGAGGAGACTGCCTTGAGTGGTAAGAGCTCTCAAGTGAGGGGACTTGGACTCAAAGCTAGACATGATGTAGTCCAACGCGTTCCTGAGAGAGAGCAAGCAGCATCGAAAAAATTGTACAGCAAACAAAAAATTATATAAGAGTGGTTACGATTTGGGGGGGAGGAGTTAATGACTAAAGGGGGAGGAGTTAAGACAATTAAGCTATCCCTGAAATACTAGAAAAATACATGTATAATAAGGGGGCATGATGGTTAAAGGTGTGACAAAGTTTCTAATGAATTTTAATACAAACAATTTCCAGGGGGGAGGGGGGCAAAAAGGTTCCAAGGGGGGGCAGGCGCCCCCCTGCCCCCCCTTAATGAAACCCTGGATGTGTATGCATGTATATACATATCATATATATTACATATAAACACAAGAGATGCCATATAGAAGATATTTTCAAAGGGTTTTAATATCCACGGTTTTTCATGGTCAGAATCCAAGTGGTGGATAGGTGAGGAAGTGTACCAGTGTGAGGTGTGGCTTCCACTATTCGCTACATGAATATTTTCCCAGTGAATTATTTTGCTAGTGAACATCTGCAAATATTTATCCCCCAAAGAGAAAGATCATGCACGTGAACTAGAATGACAACCAGTAGCTGCCGACATGATAAACAGCTAGGTTTAACCTATTCATCTGGTTACTCAGCCATGTTTCAGCTAACACGCTTGGGCCTTCCTTCAGGGCTGATGGTTCAAAACTGTTTGTCCCTGCACACGGTATTCAATTATGGCTTATCTCTGCAGGGATCAGAATTACATCACCTAGAGGACTTACTTGGCTCCTGATGCAACACTTGTAGCAGATTTCTTGTCACTGTTAGTAGCAGTTCTTTTAGACAAACCCTCCAGCTCCACAACAACTGCATTATAACAGCAGCACATATGACATTGACTCTACTATAGAGCTATCTACAGCTCCACAACAACTGCATTATAACAGCAGCACATATGACATTGACTCTACTAGAGAGCTATCTATAGCTCCACAACAACTGCATTATAACAGCAGCACATATGATATTGACTCTACTAGAGAGCTATCTACAGCTCCACAATAACTGCATTATAACAGCAGCACAGATGACATTGACTCTACTAGAGAGCTATCTACAGCTCCACAATAACTGCATTATAACAGCAGCACATATGACATTGACTCTACTAGAGAGCTATCTATAGCTGCACAACAACTGCATTATAACAGCAGCACATATGACATTGACTCTACTAGAGAGCTATCTACAGCTCCACAACAACTGCATTATAACAGCAGCACATATGACATTGACTCTACTAGAGAGCTATCTACAGCTCCACAACAACTGCATTATAACAGCAGCACATATGACATTGACTCTACTAGAGAGCTATCTACAGCTCCACAACAACTGCATTATAACAGCAGCACATATGACATTGACTCTACTAGAGAGCTATCTACAGCTCCACAACAACTGCATTATAACAGCAGCACATATGACATTGACTCTACTAGAGAGCTATCTATAGCTCCACAACAACTGCATTATAACAGCAGCACATATGACATTGACTCATATGACATTGACTCTAGGCATTGACTCTACTAGAGAGCCATCTACAGCTCCACAACAACTGCATTATAACAGCAGCACATATGACATTGACTCTACTATAGAGCTATCTACAGCTCCACAACAACTGCATTATAACAGCAGCACATATGACATTGACTCTACTAGAGAGCTATCTATAGCTCCACAACAACTGCATTATAACAGCAGCACATATGACATTGACTCTACTAGAGAGCTATCTATAGCTCCACAACAACTGCATTATAACAGCAGCACATATGACATTGACTCTACTAGAGAGCTATCTACAGCTCCACAATAACTGCATTATAACAGCAGCACAGATGACATTGACTCTACTAGAGAGCTATCTACAGCTCCACAATAACTGCATTATAACAGCAGCACATATGACATTGACTCTAGGCATTGACTCTACTAGAGAGCTATCTACAGCTCCACAACAACTGCATTATAACAGCAGCACATATGACATTGACTCTACTAGAGAGCTATCTACAGCTCCACAACAACTGCATTATAACAGCAGCACATATGACATTGACTCTACTAGAGAGCTATCTACAGCTCCACAACAACTGCATTATAACAGCAGCACATATGACATTGACTCTACTAGAGAGCTATCTACAGCTCCACAACAACTGCATTATAACAGCAGCACATATGACATTGACTCTACTAGAGAGCTATCTATAGCTCCACAACAACTGCATTATAACAGCAGCACATATGACATTGACTCTACTAGAGAGCTATCTACAGCTCCACAAAAACTGCATTATAACAGCAGCACATATGACATTGACTCTACTAGAGAGCTATCTATAGCTCCACAACAACTGCATTATAACAGCAGCACATATGACATTGACTCTACTAGAGAGCTATCTACAGCTCCACAAAAACTGCATTATAACAGCAGCACATATGACATTGACTCTACTAGAGAGCTATCTATAGCTCCACAACAACTGCATTATAACAGCAGCACATATGACATTGACTCTACTAGAGAGCTATCTACAGCTCCACAACAACTGCATTATAACAGCAGCACATATGACATTGACTCTACTAGAGAGCTATCTACAGCTCCACAACAACTGCATTATAACAGCAGCACATATGACATTGACTCTACTAGAGAGCTATCTACAGCTCCATAAGAACTCATTATAACAGCAGCACATATGACATTGACTCTACTAGAGAGCTATCTATAGCTCCACAACAACTGCATTATAACAGCAGCACATATGACATTGACTCTACTAGAGAGCTATCTATAGCTCCACAACAACTGCATTATAACAGCAGCACATATGACATTGACTCTACTAGAGAGCTATCTACAGCTCCATAAGAACTCATTATAACAGCAGCACATATGACATTGACTCTACTAGAGAGCTATCTATAGCTCCACAACAACTGCATTATAACAGCAGCACATATGACATTGACTCTACTAGAGAGCTATCTACAGCTCCACAACAACTGCATTATAACAGCAGCACATATGACATTGAGAGCTATCTATAGCTCCACAACAACTGCATTATAACAGCAGCACATACGACATTGACTCTACTAGAGAGCTATCTACAGCTCCACAACAACTGCATTATAACAGAAGCACATATGACATTGACTCTACTAGAGAGCTATCTACAGCTCCACAACAACTGCATTATAACAGCAGCACATATGACATTGAGAGCTATCTATAGCTCCACAACAACTGCATTATAACAGCAGCACATATGACATTGACTCTACTAGAGAGCTATCTACAGCTCCACAACAACTGCATTATAACAGCAGCACATATGACATTGACTCTACTAGAGAGCTATCTACAGCTCCACAACAACTGCATTATAACAGCAGCACATATGACATTGACTCTACTAGAGAGCTATCTACAGCTCCACAACAACTGCATTATAACAGCAGCACATATGACATTGACTCTACTAGAGAGCTATCTACAGCTCCACAACAACTGCATTATAACAGCAGCACATATGACATTGACTCTACTAGAGAGCTATCTACAGCTCCACAAAAACTGCATTATAACAGCAGCACATATGACATTGACTCTACTAGAGAGCTATCTACAGCTCCACAACAACTGCATTATAACAGCAGCACATATGACATTGACTCTACTAGAGAGCTATCTACAGCTCCACAACAACTGCATTATAACAGCAGCACATATGACATTGACTCTACTAGAGAGCTATCTACAGCTCCACAACAACTGCATTATAACAGCAGCACATATGACATTGACTCTACTAGAGAGCTATCTATAGCTCCACAACAACTGCATTATAACAGCAGCACATATGATATTGACTCTACTAGAGAGCTATCTACAGCTCCACAATAACTGCATTATAACAGCAGCACAGATGACATTGACTCTACTAGAGAGCTATCTACAGCTCCACAATAACTGCATTATAACAGCAGCACATATGACATTGACTCTACTAGAGAGCTATCTACAGCTCCACAATAACTGCATTATAACAGCAGCACATATGACATTGACTCTACTAGAGAGCTATCTATAGCTCCACAACAACTGCATTATAACAGCAGCACATATGACATTGACTCTACTAGAGAGCTATCTATAGCTCCACAACAACTGCATTATAACAGCAGCACATATGACATTGACTCTACTAGAGAGCTATCTATAGCTCCACAACAACTGCATTATAACAGCAGCACATATGACATTGACTCTACTAGAGAGCTATCTACAGCTCCACAACAACTGCATTATAACAGCAGCACATATGACATTGACTCTACTAGAGAGCTATCTATAGCTCCACAACAACTGCATTATAACAGCAGCACATATGACATTGACTCTACTAGAGAGCTATCTACAGCTCCACAACAACTGCATTATAACAGCAGCACATATGACATTGACTCTACTAGAGAGCTATCTACAGCTCCACAACAACTGCATTATAACAGCAGCACATATGACATTGACTCTACTAGAGAGCTATCTACAGCTCCACAACAACTGCATTATAACAGCAGCACATATGACATTGACTCTACTAGAGAGCTATCTACAGCTCCACAACAACTGCATTATAACAGCAGCACATATGACATTGAGAGCTATCTACAGCTCCACAACAACTGCATTATAACAGCAGCACATATGACATTGACTCTACTAGAGAGCTATCTACAGCTCCACAACAACTGCATTATAACAGCAGCACATATGACATTGACTCTACTAGAGAGCTATCTATAGCTCCACAACAACTGCATTATAACAGCAGCACATATGACATTGACTCTACTAGAGAGCTATCTACAGCTCCATAAGAACTGCATTATAACAGCAGCACATATGACATTGACTCTACTAGAGAGCTATCTACAGCTCCACAACAACTGCATTATAACAGCAGCACATATGACATTGACTCTACTAGAGAGCTATCTATAGCTCCACAACAACTGCATTATAACAGCAGCACATATGACATTGACTCTACTAGAGAGCTATCTACAGCTCCACAACAACTGCATTATAACAGCAGCACATATGACATTGACTCTACTAGAGAGCTATCTATAGCTCCATAAGAACTGCATTATAACAGCAGCACATATGACATTGACTCTACTAGAGAGCTATCTACAGCTCCACAATAACTGCATTATAACAGCAGCACATATGACATTGACTCTACTAGAGAGCTATCTACAGCTCCACAACAACTGCATTATAACAGCAGCACATATGACATTGACTCTACTAGAGAGCTATCTACAGCTCCACAAAAACTGCATTATAACAGCAGCACATATGACATTGACTCTACTAGAGAGCTATCTACAGCTCCACGAAAACTGCATTATAACAGCAGCACATATGACATTGACTCTACTAGAGAGCTATCTACAGCTCCATAAGAACTGCATTATAACAGCAGCACATATGACATTGACTCTACTAGAGAGCTATCTACAGCTCCACAACAACTGCATTATAACAGCAGCACATATGACATTGACTCTACTAGAGAGCTATCTACAGCTCCATAAGAACTGCATTATAACAGCAGCACATATGACATTGACTCTACTAGAGAGCTATCTACAGCTCCACAACAACTGCATTATAACAGCAGCACATATGACATTGACTCTACTAGAGAGCTATCTATAGCTCCACAACAACTGCATTATAACAGCAGCACATATGACATTGACTCTACTAGAGAGCTATCTACAGCTCCACAACAACTGCATTATAACAGCAGCACATATGACATTGACTCTACTAGAGAGCTATCTATAGCTCCATAAGAACTGCATTATAACAGCAGCACATATGACATTGACTCTACTAGAGAGCTATCTATAGCTCCACAACAACTGCATTATAACAGCAGCACATATGACATTGACTCTACTAGAGAGCTATCTACAGCTCCATAAGAACTGCATTATAACAGCAGCACATATGACATTGACTCTACTAGAGAGCTATCTATAGCTCCACAACAACTGCATTATAACAGCAGCACATATGACATTGACTCTACTAGAGAGCTATCTACAGCTCCACAACAACTGCATTATAACAACTGCATTATAACAGCAGCACATATGACATTGACTCTACTAGAGAGCTATCTATAGCTCCACAACAACTGCATTATAACAGCAGCACATATGACATTGACTCTACTAGAGAGCTATCTACAGCTCCACAACAACTGCATTATAACAGCAGCACATATGACATTGACTCTACTAGAGAGCTATCTACAGCTCCATAAGAACTGCATTATAACAGCAGCACATATGACATTGACTCTACTAGAGAGCTATCTATAGCTCCACAACAACTGCATTATAACAGCAGCACATATGACATTGACTCTACTAGAGAGCTATCTACAGCTCCACAACAACTGCATTATAACAGCAGCACATATGACATTGACTCTACTAGAGAGCTATCTACAGCTCCACAACAACTGCATTATAACAGCAGCACATATGACATTGACTCTACTAGAGAGCTATCTACAGCTCCACAACAACTGCATTATAACAGCAGCACATATGACATTGACTCTACTAGAGAGCTATCTACAGCTCCACAAAAACTGCATTATAACAGCAGCACATATGACATTGACTCTACTAGAGAGCTATCTACAGCTCCACAATAACTGCATTATAACAGCAGCACATATGACATTGACTCTACTAGAGAGCTATCTAGTCAATTTTCCGTGTTCGACTACTATACTCCAACTCAATGTCATAAACCGTGGCACAGTGTAGTCTGGCATGACCACACCCTCCCTTACCTAGCTCCTGCTCCTCCTGCTCTTCGTAGGAATGTATCGCTGACCATGCTAGGTCAAAAGTGACATTTAGAAACTGCAGACACTTTTGCCTCTCAGCTCTGGCAATTATTTCTCAATAGTATTTGCACTATTTCATACAGGGGTGGGTGTGTCATACAGGGGTGGGTGTGTCTTGGTGAAGCCCTCCCCCAACAATTAACCACAATGCTAATTTATTCTGAATATTCAGTGTAGTGGAACGAGTGACTCACATGATGTGGCACTGGCACAACACACCCCTAGATCAACATGAGGTGCCAATCATATCATACACTAAACGATCCTGCACTGTTGTACAATATACACATACAACACTCATGACATCATAACCACGCACCATCCACTACATTGTGCTTCTGCTCAGCATTGTGGTTGATTTACTACCTACCCACCTTGACAGTTTTCCACCCGATTTAAAAGTTTTCTGGGGGGAGGGCCCTCAGATCCCCTCTATTCCTAGCTCCTTTCAAGCAGTTAAAAGCATGGTGCATTTCAAAGAAGCAGTTGCCCTCCCCCCCCACCTTCCACTTCCCTCCTCCCAAACCAAAAATGAAACACTGATTTGTATGGCCTCTTCCATCATCTTGTCAACTTCAAGGAGAATTTTCTCCCGTCTCATTATTATCATTTTATGAATGAAGTGAGCAGCCTTGGGATTGGGATTGGATTATTACGGACAATTTCACTGCGCCGATTTATATCTTTCTTGCTCAATTTTTTTTTATTGGGTGTGGTCAATTGCGATGTTATAGTACATGCCCGAGGACTGTTAACCCCTTACATGTCACTTCAGTAGCGCCGCGCTGCCCTTCAGTGGCACACCATGGGGACTGCTTCACAACCGCTACCCCTTTATCCATTTCTTCACATTTCATCTTTTAACTGTGAAGTGACAGGCCGTAGAAGACTTGGGAAATCAATTCCATCACATAATATGCTCATCACTGTAAACCACTTCTCAATAATAACTAGTGGGGAGTACATGGGAAGTTCAACTCTAAGTATTGCATATTTATAGATGTGCATAACTTCCACTGTTTTAGCCACACCTCCGATACATTTTACACCTGTCTCCAACAAATGATCCATTTTACACCTGTCTCCAACAAATGATCCATAACTACCACAAGCTCCCTACTAGTTTGTGATTTTGATGACCTTTACCCATGTCCAATCAATGCCTTAACGATATAAACTAGGAGTGCTAGAGAGTCGAGCAAGAAGATGAGAACTTAGCAGCTAAGTATATTAACCAAGTTTACTAAAGAATCGACAACACACACAGATCTAACAACTAATACCCATTAAATAACTTCTCCACAGGAAGCTACCACACTAGACATCGCTCCACCTCAATCTCATGCAGCCAGGCCTTAAGATTCAAAGAATCTGTTGGAAAGAGAATTTCACAAGAATAACAGCAAAACTAAAGACGCACCCATTGAATCAGGATAGGGCAGTAGAAGAAGTAAATCTCCATATCCAGAAAGAATCTGCTCCACGAAAGAAGATTTCACAAGAATAACAGCAGAACTAAAGACACACCGATTGGCTCGCAGGTATCAGGAGGATTTCACAAGAATAACAGCAGAACTAAAGACACACCCATTGGCTCGCAGGTATCAGGAGGATTTCACAAGAATAACAGCAGAACTAAAGACACACCCATTGGCTCGCAGGTATCAGGAGGATTTCACAAGAATAACAGCAGAACTAAAGACACACCCATTGACTCGCAGGTATCAGGAGAATTTCACAAGAATACAGCAGAATTAAAGACACACCCATTGGCACGCAGGTATCAGGAGGATTTCACAAGAATAACAGCAGAACTAAAGACACACCCATTGGCACGCTGGTATCAGGAGGATTTCACAAAAATAACAGCAGAACTAAAGACACACCCATTGGCTCGCAGGTATCAGGAGGATTTCACAAGAATAACAGCATAACTAAAGACACACCCATTGGCTCGCAGGTATCAGGAGGATTTCACAAGAATACAGCAGAACTAAAGACACACCCATTGGCACGCAGGTATCAGGAGGATCTCACAAGAATAACAGCAGAACTAAAGACACACCCATTGGCTCGCAGGTATCAGGAGGATTTCACAAGAATAACAGCAGAACTAAAGATGCACCCATTGGCACGCAGGTATCAGGAGGATTTCACAAAAATAACAGCAGAACTAAAGATGCACCCATTGGCTCGCAGGTATCAGGAGGATTTCACAAGAATAACAGCAGAACTAAAGATGCACCCATTGACTCGCAGGTATCAGGATGATTTCACAAGAATAACAGCAGAACTAAAGACACACCCATTGGCTCGCAGGTATCAGGAGGATTTCACAAGAATAACAGCAGAACTAAAGATGCACCCATTGACTCGCAGGTATCAGGAGGATTTCACAAGAATAACAGCAGAACTAAAGATGCACCCATTGGCACGCAGGTATCAGGAGGATCTCACAAGAATAACAGCAGAACTAAAGACACACCCATTGACTCGCAGGTATCAGGAGGATTTCACAAGAATAACAGCAGAACTAAAGACACACCCATTGACCCGCAGGTATCAGGAGGATTTCACAAGAATAACAGCAATACTAAAGACACACCCATTGGCTCGCAGGTATCAGGAGGATCTCACAAGAATAACAGCAGAACTAAAGATGCATCCATTGACTCGCAGGTATCAGGAGGATTTCACAAGAATAACAGCAGAACTAAAGATGCACCCATTGGCTCGCAGGTATCAGGAGGATCTCACAAGAATAACAGCAGAACTAAAGATGCACCCATTGGCTCGCAGGTATCAGGAGGATTTCACAAGAATAACAGCAACTAAAGACACACCCATTGGCTCGCAGGTATCAGGAGGATTTCACAAGAATAACAGCAGAACTAAAGACACACCCATTGGCTCGCAGGTACAGGGGGATTTCACAAGAATACAGCAGAACTAAAGACACACCCATTAGCTCGCAGGTATCAGGAGAATCTCACAAGAATAACAGCAGAACTAAAGATGCACCCATTGGCTCGCAGGTATCAGGAGGATTTCACAAGAATAACAGCAGAACTAAAGACACACCCATTGGCTCGCAGGTATCAGGAGGATTTCACAAGAATAACAGCAGAACTAAAGATGCACCCATTGGCACGCAGGTATCAGGAGGATTTCACAAGAATAACAGCAGAACTAAAGACACACCCATTGACTCGCAGGTATCAGGAGGATTTCACAAGAATAACAGCATAACTAAAGACACACCCATTGACTCACAGGTATCAGGAGGATTTCACAAGAATAACAGCAGAACTAAAGACACACCCATTGGCTCGCAGGTATCAGGAGGATTTCACAAGAATACAGCAGAACTAAAGATGCACCCATTGGCTCGCAGGTATCAGGAGGATTTCACAAGAATAACAGCAGAACTAAAGACATACCCATTGGCTCGCAGGTAGGAGGAGGATTTCACAAGAATAACAGCAGAACTAAAGATGCACCCATTGGCACGCAGGTATCAGGAGGATTTCACAAGAATAACAGCAGAACTAAAGACACACCCATTGACTCGCAGGTATCAGGAGGATTTCACAAGAATAACAGCAGAACTAAAGACACACCCATTGGCTTGCAGGTAGGAGGATTTCACAAGAATAACAGCAGAACTAAAGATGCACCCATTGACTCGCAGGTATCAGGAGGATTTCACAAGAATAACAGCAGAACTAAAGACACACCCATTGGCTCGCAGGTATCAGGAGGATTTCACAAGAATACAGCAGAATTAAAGATGCACCCATTGGCTCGCAGGTATCAGGAGGATTTCACAAGAATAACAGCAGAACTAAAGACATACCCATTGGCTCGCAGGTAGGAGGATTTCACAAGAATAACAAAGACACACCCATTGACTCGCAGGTATCAGGAGGATTTCACAAGAATAACAGCAGAACTAAAGACACACCCATTGACTCGCAGGTATCAGGAGGATTTCACAAGAATACAGCAGAATTAAAGACACACCCATTGGCACGCAGGTATCAGGAGGATTTCACAAGAATAACAGCAGAACTAAAGACACACCCATTGGCACGCAGGTATCAGGAGGATCTCACAAGAATACAGCAAAACTAAAGACACACCCATTGACTCGCAGGTAGGAGGATAGGCAGTAGAAGTAGATCTCCATATCCCATCCCTCGTCATGAGACACTTCAGCCCCACCCACCAAAGCCACCACTCAACAGGTTGCCGCTGCAGGTTAGTCACTCGCCATCCAAACCTTACCAATCTAGCAAGGATTACAAAATAACACCTAGCAGTTCTCCACACCTCTTCCGGCTCCAACAGGCCATACTAAATTCCCCATGGGTGGCATTGACACGACCTGAGGGATATGCTTGCCCGAGTGAAGTTAATTATGCCATTACCGCTGCCCACCAGTTCTGGAAACACCCCATGTGGACAGAAATGTTGTGCAGAAGTTGTAACCACTAGCAGACAACACAACATCAATGCCAACATAGCGTGCAAGTCCAAGAATCCTCATCTACCAGATTTCATGCAAGAAGTGTGTGGACTACAATATGTTGGAGAAACAGAAAATTCCCTGCATATCAGGACGAAGGCAATCGCTCCGACATAAGAACAAAGAACTTGAGAAGCCTGTACCACGCAGCCCTTCTGCCAATTAACGGAAGACCTTAGAAGTGAGAGGCACTGAGAAAATCCTCGGTAACCACACACAGTGGAGGCAACATCGTGAAAGTTAGTGAATTTTTTTTAACCGAAAATTCCCACCCAAATCTACGGAGTCGACGACACACTCTTCATCATCTAAATTGATGTTCAGCATTCCATTGCTTAGCATGTTGGTGCCCAGTGTGTTATCGTCAAAGTTTCTCCCTCAGTGTTATTGATTATGTGCTTGAAGATGGTCTCATTTTGGGACTGTCGCGTTGCACTGTGTAATGACAACATTTGCTTGTGAAATCTGATGGAAACATTCGCCCACGACCTGCAAATGTGCACTTATTATTTTGCAACAGTCTTCATCCCGAGAAGATTGCATGTTCAGGATCCTTATACTGCATGAACACAAATCGAGTGTGACATTCATTACCAGCATTTAGGTAGGGGGAGAAGAACCAGTGTTCATGGCGAATATGCTCAGCACTTTGGGATTTGCTACTAGGAGAGCTCTATTAACTGAAGCCCTCCACCCTCCAAACTCATTCCCTCATACTCCATACATACAAAACAAAAAGAGACTCAAGTTAAACACAGTGCCTGCTCTACCCGGGAAGCACCCGCCCTTGGATAAATGCTGATTATACCCCAAGAAAAAATGCTTTGATTCCTCTTCTACTTACATTACCTACCAACTACACGGCTGAACCAGGCTTCGTTGGTCACTAACAGACCACATCCCTGGCTTCACTTCAATGGAAGCGCTACAATGACCAAAAGGTAGGTGGTCCAGTAGGATATCTTTCCTCGTGGTATATAGCTACTGCTCAGGGTCGGTGCAGCTCTTCCCAAGGCAAAGATCAAACCTTCGTCTCATCACTGCTCAAGTCTCAGACAAGCTAAAGTCACCATCCGGATAAAGGAAGGCTGCTAGCTAGTTCTTCTCTTAACCAACTCTCAGTTGAAATAACAAATTGCACAATGACTTTCTCAATAATCAACTTCAAAATTCACAATTTATTGTCTCGACATTTCGACTAGATGCTCTAGTCTTCACCAGGAATTATTCCTGATGAAGGCTAGAGCATCTAGTCTTATTCTCCTGATGAAGGCTAGAGCATCTAGTCTTATTCCTGATGAAGGCTAGAGCATCTAGTCTTATTCCTGATGAAGGCTAGAGCATCTAGTCTTATTCCTGATGAAGGCTGGAGCATCTAGTCTTATTCCTGATGAAGGCTAGAGCATCTAGTCTTATTCTCCTGATGAAGGCTAGAGCATCTAGTCTTATTCCTGATGAAGGCTAGAGCATCTAGTCTTATTCCTGATGAAGGCTAGAGCATCTCATCTTATTCCTGATGAAGGCTGGAGCATCTAGTCGAAACGTCGAGAGAATACAATTTCAATTTGATTATTGAGAGTCATGGTAGCTAGTTCTTGCTATTTTGATGGCATGGAACTAGGAGCCATGAATACCATCACCTTTTCCACATTTTCCTCTCACACTTAGCAACCCCCTAGAGCCTGTAAATGCAGCAGGCACCTCTGAATTCATAGCAGACATTAAAGCACATTGGTAACTCTGCATGGTTTGTTCTTTTTTTGTCGATGGTTTTGAGCAGTGAGTGTGCAATGCCATACTCATGAACAAAATACCCACAATATAGATACATATGTGACTTATCTAATTAAGTATGGGTGATTCGATATTACTAATTTGTTTGAAACGCTTTGCGAGCGTGTCGTTGTCAAGTACTACAGATAGCAATGACTTGGCAGAAACACAAATGCACCGAAATACAACATCTGCTAATTCATCGGATAAATGCGTAGAGTTCTTCCTGTTTGATCACACGTGACATCAATGAATATTCTATATTGATAATCATCACCACTGAACAAGAGACTCCCCCGCAAAGGCAAAACCTGGCACAAGGGTGGAGTTTCCAGCAGACCCAGATGCTATGCTGTTGGCACATTCCGACACAGCTACTTGCAGGCTCTAGATCATTGAGCCATCTTCACTGATCAAGTCTTTGTCATCGGAGCAACAGCTGCTAGCACCCAAGCAAGAAAATCATGACTCATATTTTCTTCTTCAGATTTACAGAACCACAACCAGGGTGGACCAGTGGTGCCGTGGACATCACCAGGATCAACTACGGAGCCAGTATTTGGTGAGCAAGACATCAGTTGACCTCAGGATTGTCCGAGGAATTACTGGAAATGCAAATTGTACATGCACTCTCTGCTGGACTATTAATCTTCAACAACTGCTGCAGTTACTAGATTTAGAAATATGCATTTGTGGATCCTGGACATATTTGAGGAAGCACGCCATGGAGGAATAAGGAAAGGAAGGATCTGGGAGGAAGAAGCGACACTTTGACAAGTTGACAGTTTCTCTGTGATTGAGTTCTAATGTATTCCAGAGGAGAGGCGTGGGTTTAGAACTCGCTGCTCTGTGGCAGTGTTTGCTCAGTCTGTCTTGTCCTTCGATTTACAACCACATGGGTAAGACAGAGCTTGTAGCTAACTATCCAACTGTTGATGGCTACTCAACTGTTACTCAATTCTTAGCTTGTGTGATATTTGAGATCAACAACTTAGCTCACTCAGTGAGCTGGAGCTACAACAAACTTAGGTTATGTTGCTAGCTATATGCCTGAGCAAAAATGTTGGCATTTGTAGATATAGACTAGGGTCGATAACTTTCTCACAAGTTGCTAGCTAATGTTGGTAGACTTTGTGAAACTGCTGGTCTATGCAGACTGTATCTTGAGGTAAGAGCCCTATAGTCATCTCAACATTGAATATAGAGCCCCTTCAGTCTACTCCTATACCAACACTGAATATAGAGCCCCTTCAGTCTACTCCTATATCAACACTGAATATAGAGCCCTATAGTCTACTCCCATCTCAACATTGAATATAGAGCCCCTTCAGTCTACTCCTATACCAACACTGAATATAGAGCCCTACAGTCTACTCCTATATCAACACTGAATATAGAGCCCTATAGTCTACTCCCATCTCAACATTGAATATAGAGCCCCTTCAGTCTACTCCTATACCAACACTGAATATAGAGCCCTACAGTCTACTCCTATATCAACACTGAATATAGAGCCCTACAGTCTACTCCTATATCAACACTGAATATAGAGCCCCTTCAGTCTACTCCTATATCAACACTGAATATAGAGCCCTAAAGTCTACTCCATATTAACACTGAATATAGAGCCTCACACTATACTCCTATATCAACACTGAATATAGAGCCCTTCAGTCTACTCCTATATTAACACTGAATATAGAGCCCTACACTATACTCCTATATCAACACTGAATATAGAGCCCCTTCAGTCTACTCCTACCTCAACACTGCCCTTTCAGTCTACTCCTATACCAACACTGAATATAAAGAGCCCCTTCAGTCTACTCCTATACCAACACTGAATATAGAGCCCCTTCAGTCTACTCCTATATTAACACTGAATATAGAGCCCTACACTATACTCCTATATCAACACTGAATATAGAGCCCTAAAGTCTACTCCTATATCAACACTGAATATAGAGCCATACAGTCTACTCCTATACCAACACTGAATATAGAGCCCCTTCAGTCTACTCCTATATTAACACTGAATATAGAGCCCTACACTATACTCCTATATCAACACTGAATATAGAGCCCTTCAGTCTACTCCTACCTCAACACTGCCCTTTCAGTCTACTCCTATACCAACACTGAATATAAAGAGCCCCTTCAGTCTACTCCTATACCAACACTGAATATAGAGCCCCTTAAAAGTCTATTCCTACCACAAAACTGAATATAGAGTCCCTACAGTCTACTCCTACCTCATGTAGAGCCCCTACAGTCTACTCCTACCTCATGTAGAGCCACTACAGTCTACTCCTTCCTCATGTAGAGCCACTACAGTCTACTCCTACCTCATGTAGAGCCCTACAGTCTACTCCTACCTCATGTAGAGCCCCTACAGTCTACTCCTACCACATGTAGAGCCCCTACAGTCTACTCCTACCTCATGTAGAGCACCTACAGTCTACTCCTACCTCATGTAGAGCCCTACAGTCTACTCCTACCTCATGTAGAATGTAGAGCCCTACATCTACTCCTACCGCCCCTACATACCTCATGTAGAGCCCTACAGTCCACTCCTACCTCATGTAGAGCCACTACAGTCTACTCCTACCTCATGTAGAGCCCCTACAGTCTACTCCTACCTCATGTAGAGCCCCTACAGTCTACTCCTACCTCATGTAGAGCCCTACAGTCTACTCCTACCTCATGTAGAGCCCTACAGTCTACTCCTACCTCATGTAGAGCCCTACAGTCTACTCCTACCTCATGTAGAGCCCTACAGTCTACTCCTACCTCATGTAGAGCCCTTACAGTCTACTCCTACCTCATGTAGAGCCCCTACAGTCTACTCCTATCTCATGTAGAGCCCCTACAGTCTACTCCTACCTCATGTAGAGCCCCTACAGTCTACTCCTACCTCATGTAGAGCCCCTACAGTCCACTCCTACCTCATGTAGAGCCCCTACAGTCTACTCCTACCTCATGTAGAGCCCTACAGTCTACTCCTACCTCATGTAGAGCCCCTACAGTCTACTCCTACCTCATGTAGAGCCACTACAGTCTACTCCTACCTCATGTAGAGCCCCTACAGTCTACTCCTACCTCATGTAGAGCCCCTACAGTCTACTCCTACCTCATGTAGAGCCCCTACAGTCTACTCCTACCTCATGTAGAGCCCTACAGTCCACTCCTACCTCATATAGAGCCCTTACAGTCCACTCCTACCTCATGTAGAGCCCCTACAGTCTACTCCTACCTCATGTAGAGCCCCTACAGTCTACTCCTACCTCATGTAGAGCCCCTACAGTCTACTCCTACCTCATGTAGAGCCCTACAGTCCACTCCTACCTCATGTAGAGCCCTTACAGTCTACTCCTACCTCATGTAGAGCCCCTACAGTCTACTCCTACCTCATGTAGAGCCCTACAGTCTACTCCTACCTCATGTAGAGCCCTACAGTCTACTCCTACCTCATGTAGAGCCCCTACAGTCTACTCCTACCTCATGTAGAGCCCCTACAGTCTACTCCTACCTCATGTAGAGCCCCTACAGTCTACTCCTACCTCATGTAGAGCCCTACAGTCTACTCCTACCTCATGTAGAGCCCTACAGTCCACTCCTACCTCATGTAGAGCCCTACAGTCTACTCCTACCTCATGTAGAGCCCTACAGTCTACTCCTACCTCATGTAGAGCCCCTACAGTCTACTCCTACCTCATGTAGAGCCCCTACAGTCTACTCCTACCTCATGTAGAGCCCCTACAGTCCACTCCTACCTCATGTAGAGCCCTACAGTCCACTCCTACCTCATGTAGAGCCCCTACAGTCTACTCCTACCTCATGTAGAGCCCTACAGTCCACTCCTACCTCATGTAGAGCCCCTACAGTCTACTCCTACCTCATGTAGAGCCCTACAGTCTACTCCTACCTCATGTAGAGCCCCTACAGTCTACTCCTACCTCATGTAGAGCCTCTACAGTCTACTCCTACCTCATGTAGAGCCCCTACAGTCTACTCCTACCTCATGTAGAATGTAGAGCCCTACATCTACTCCTACCTCATGTAGAGCCCCTACATACCTCATGTAGAGCCCTACAGTCCACTCCTACCTCATGTAGAGCCCCTACAGTCTACTCCTACCTCATGTAGAGCCCTACAGTCCACTCCTACCTCATGTAGAGCCCTTACAGTCCACTCCTACCTCATGTAGAGCCACTACAGTCTACTCCTACCTCATGTAGAGCCCCTACAGTCTACTCCTACCTCATGTAGAGCCCCTACAGTCTACTCCTACCACATGTAGAGCCCCTACAGTCTACTCCTACCTCATGTAGAGCCCCTACAGTCTACTCCTACCTCATGTAGAGCCCTACAGTCTACTCCTACCTCATGTAGAGCCCTTACAGTCTACTCCTACCTCATGTAGAGCCCTACAGTCTACTCCTACCTCATGTAGAGCCCCTACAGTCCACTCCTACCTCATGTAGAGCCCTACAGTCTACTCCTACCTCATGTAGAGCCTCTACAGTCTACTCCTACCTCATGTAGAGCCCTTACAGTCTACTCCTACCTCATGTAGAGCCACTACAGTCTACTCCTACCTCATGTAGAGCCCCTACAGTCTACTCCTACCACATGTAGAGCCCTACAGTCTACTCCTACCTCATGTAGAGCCCCTACAGTCTACTCCTACCTCATGTAGAGCCCTACAGTCTACTCCTACCTCATGTAGAGCCCCTACAGTCTACTCCTACCTCATGTAGAGCCCCTACAGTCTACTCCTACCTCATGTAGAGCCCTACAGTCTACTCCTACCTCATGTAGAGCCCTACAGTCTACTCCTACCTCATGTAGAGCACTACAGTCTACTCCTACCTCATGTAGAGCCCTACAGTCTACTCCTACCACATGTAGAGCCCCTACAGTCTACTCCTACCTCATGTAGAGCCACTACAGTCTACTCCTACCTAGAGCCCCTACAGTCTACTCCTACCTCATGTAGAGCCCCTACAGTCTACTCCTACCTCATGTAGAGCCCTACAGTCCACTCCTACCTCATGTAGAGCCCTACAGTCTACTCCTACCTCATGTAGAGCCCCTACAGTCTACTCCTACCTCATGTAGAGCCCCTACAGTCTACTCCTACCTCATGTAGAGTCCTACAGTCCACTCCTACCTCATGTAGAGCCCCTACAGTCCACTCCTACCTCATGTAGAGCCCTACAGTCTACTCCTACCTCATGTAGAGCCCCTACAGTCTACTCCTACCTCATGTAGAGCCTCTACAGTCTACTCCTACCTCATGTAGAGCCCTACAGTCTACTCCTACCACATGTAGAGCCCTTACAGTCTACTCCTACCTAGAGCCCCTACAGTCTACTCCTACCTCATGTAGAGCCCCTACAGTCTACTCCTACCTCATGTAGAGCCCTACAGTCCACTCCTACCTCATATAGAGCCCTTACAGTCCACTCCTACCTCATGTAGAGCCCCTACAGTCTACTCCTACCTCATGTAGAGCCCCTACAGTCTACTCCTACCTCATGTAGAGCCCCTACAGTCTACTCCTACCTCATGTAGAGCCCTACAGTCCACTCCTACCTCATGTAGAGCCCTTACAGTCTACTCCTACCTCATGTAGAGCCCCTACAGTCTACTCCTACCTCATGTAGAGCCCTACAGTCTACTCCTACCTCATGTAGAGCCCTACATCTACTCCTACCTCATGTAGAGCCCCTACAGTCGACTCCTACCTCATGTAGAGCCCTACAGTCTACTCCTACCTCATGTAGAGCCCTACAGTCTACTCCTACCTCATGTAGAGCCCCTACAGTCTACTCCTACCTCATGTAGAGCCCCTACAGTCTACTCCTACCTCATGTAGAGCCCCTACAGTCCACTCCTACCTCATGTAGAGCCCTACAGTCCACTCCTACCTCATGTAGAGCCCTACAGTCTACTCCTACCTCATGTAGAGCCTCTACAGTCTACTCCTACCTCATGTAGAGCCCTACAGTCCACTCCTACCTCATGTAGAGCCCCTACAGTCCACTCCTACCTCATGTAGAGCCCCTATAGTCTACTCTTACTTCAACAAAGTTGTAGACATAATGGCAGAAATTGTCAACATCAATAGAAACTAGCCTATTCACAATCTCTCTGCCACTTCCCTAGAACTTTACATTGGGAAACGATAGTCACTATCCATCAGGAACATCCTCCTCAAACTGTTGTATAATTCATTCTAAAAATAGCAGCTTTCTAAACACACAGTTTGTCATATATATCCCCACCCTGCATGTAGAATGGGAGGTCTCGAACACCTAAATTAATGTAGTCTTGCAAGTTCTTAAAAAGTCTGCAGCTTTGTCCCTTACTAGAAGCAGCAGGTATAACTGTCATCAAGGAAAACAACATCAGCAAAAAGCCACTCTTCGAGTTACTGCCATTTGCTCTTCCTGGACCTCCATTCTACATAAAGAGAACTGCTTTGCCAATGAATCATGATATTTATCTATCTTCAATCCTTTCGAAATTGTTCTCATAAGAATAACATGGCAGTATCTTTATTCCTTAAATCCAATACATGGAGCCCAGCTGGGGCAGGATATTTGTCCCTGACACACCACACTTGATGGAACCACACGTCTGTTTCCCCTGTAAAATGCCAAGCTTCCTCGATATATAATATTAATTATCCAGATGCTGCCTTCCTATAGCTACATGTAGCAGGACACTAGTCAATGGGGCCTGCCATGTCAGCATGGCTGAGGATGGCCAGCGTGGGAGGACTGCATGCTCCATGCAGAGTAGCTAGAAGTCCTCAAAGGTTGTGGCACACGTGACAAGTCTACACCACTTCTCCTCTCTGGCGGGTGGACATGGGGCGACAGTTATGTACCACAGTCCCAACTATGAGCCACTCGGTCAATCTGGTCTCCAAGAGGTAGTTGCCGTGCCAGTCGTACCCTTCCATGTGCAAAGCCTCCGGAGATCATCCCTTGATAATCGTCCCTCGTCATCCTTTATGCATCACATTATAATAATATGTTCAGCATGTGTGGGGAAGTAATACATTATATAGAGGTGGACATGAACCACAAGCTACTAGTTCATCAACTACTACTCTGGTGCTTGATAATGCCAATACATTGTGTTAGGTTAGGTGAAGTAGCGATAGCATATAAACCATCAAGCTAGATGCAAGCATCAAGTTATTTTGTGGTAGAAAATGGCATGTATTCAGGTGCTTCACCGAGTAAAATACACATCTACTGCACTATGATAATTACCAACTTATTTTTGCAAGGGAAGCGCCTGCACTGTTCCAGCTGAATAAACCACAGCCTTTGCAAACACAATGTGTTTTGCATTTTCTGTCTCTGTGTGTGCGGTCGTCATTCATACCTACCAGAATCTGGATACTGCTGAGATGGAGCTCCTTTTAAGCCTCTTGATTTGTTAGTGCACAACAAGGTAAGAGAGCCAGTGGCCTATTCGTGTCGGTACAAACTGTATCTTTGTCAGGTGTCCTTCCTTATGGTATCTCGCTGCAAAACGCTGGTCTCAATGTCATTGAAAAAATACTGGTTATGTATATCTGTACAAGCTTCACTGTTAAGGCAAACATAGTTCACAAAACATCGAAGCAAGAATGTCTAGATTATTAGATACAATTGTCCAGTTTCCCCCCGACGACTTTTTGCTGTTCTCCTATTCTCAGTCTCATGGAGGATATCAACAGTGTGCTTGTCGCAAGAAGTAAATGGAGATTTTCTCCATGAAGGATGTCCAAACAGTTCTGTAGACTAGAATACTTTGAGGAGTAAAGTCAAACACAACATACACTTGAGAGGCCATCGCTAGTTCCTTCTTGGCTTGGGCTTCGACAGACTTGCTTCTTCGTCCCGCTCGAGAGAGAGAGACTGCTGTCTCCAGACTCTGCTTAAGAACCCTTGTCTAAGTCCGGAGAGGTTCCTCTTTGAAGGAAGATTCGTCTGCACCGCACGAACAATCATCTTGACTTAAAACGAGTTTTGGTGAAACTATTTATACAGGAACAGGTACATGGTAGGACTCTTTTGAAAATTCGTACATACGGTGTTTACTTGACTTAAGGTCAAGGGTCACTGAAATGGGTATAGTAATATTTGCTCCTGTCATTTTATCTTCATATTTGTTAACACTAGTATCTTCATCTTTCTATTCTTTCTTTTTCTTTTATTAAGGAACAACTTGCTCTAACTTCCATTACAGATAATATATAGAGTTTATTTAAAAAAATATATACTACTCATCAAAAAGGAACAGAAACATAAGAACAAAAATCGACAAACATCACAACCATTTACAGGACCGCACCTTTAACCTTTATAACGCATGCCATATATAATGCTGGCTGGTGCTTTAAAAGGTAAGGGGTCCTCTATAAATTGTTGTGGTCTACGATTGTAAACCCTTGCTTTTTTATTATCCAATATTACATACTTGTATATAATAATAAATAATTAACAAAAAAAATTAAAAATTGTCCAGTTCCTATTTTTCTATTTTGCTGCTATTGTTGTGTTTCGTCTCTATAAATATGATCGTCAAGTGGACTCCAATCAAGAACTTTGTTAACAGTTGCTCAGGATAACTTGAAATAACCAAGTGTCACCCATTACCATGTTTATTACTAAAAAAACACGTGTACATATATACACGAATCATAATTAGATTAAGTTGAAGGTCAGTTATATTAACAATTTAATCTCGTCATCCATTATGACGTTTTACTAGTTCAATGTGCTCAAAGCATATGTTACGCTTTTTTATTCTTCCTAATTAGGTTTTTCACACAAGTGTAAGCTTCTCAGTGAACATGGCCATTCATTTATTGGCTGTGAAAACAAGCATTGGCTTAATCAGGCTCAATGCACACATAAGCTAGGTTATTACGTGGTACTATATTTTCCATTTCGGTGTTTAGCTGAATCAAGAAACAGATTATCTTATCATCGGGTCTTAGTAACGGTACTGGAGTTAATTGAAGACAGATTTCATGGTTTTAAAAAATTGGGGGGAGGGGGAAAGGGAGGCTGTCAGTTTACTACCTTAATTAACTAAGGATTCCAGGCACGATAGAAGTCTTTTTGGAACTAAAGAACTGTTGTTTAGGACGCTAAAAACATGGCAGGGTGATATAATTTTTTTTGCTGAGGTACTAGCTTGTGTTTTTAGCATCCGTCATTTTGAAACAGCACCACACTCCCTGATATAATCTACCCCCTCGACACAGCCATCCGTCTCGTACACTCACCTGGTCCAGCTGAAGCTTACTGCCATAAATCTGAGCAACAACCACTAACTTCATGAACCACCCCATTGGCTTAATGCAAAACACTTCAAAATTATGGTCATTACCAAACTTCCATGTATATTACCACACTGATTTTGATAGCATGTGTTATGTAGCATTTGCAATTGCAGGCATGAAGAAAGCAAAGGAACTCCACACATCCATAGGAAATTTAGAGATCTTCTGGTATAATTATACCAAAGTTGATAAGAATGGACCTAGGGCACGATAATTTCCGTGACTGTGTTCCAAAGAACACAAACCAATCCCTTGAAACTTGGAGCCTTCTGGTACTAAAATTAGCATGGATGGATTTGAAGGTTATGTGTGGTTCAAGAAAGAAAGCTATAGAATAAAACATGGAAGAACAAGACTCCAGTTGCTCATGTTATATTTTAAAGAGGCCTCCAGTTCACTGCCTCATCGAAGGCACACAGGAAGTGCTTGTGCTGTCAAAGACACAGTGAGAAGCTGCCACAGTGTGAATATGAGCTGAGATTTGGACTTCCTTTGAGGGGGCATTTTAGTGGTTTGCCATTTTGAAATGCATATAAAATCGATAAGGAACAGGCTGCAATTCTGTGCTTGCCCACCCAGTGCATACCTCCAGTGAAGCCAAAGGAAAGACACATTAACATTACGACATACCTACACCAATTGTTCCCATTGTGGAAAGCACATAGGAAGCACAGTCGAGTACAAGTGAATCCACAAGACAATGCATCAGCTTCTTTAGGAGGTACCCAGATGAAAGCCAGGGTAGTTCAGTTTAAACATTATTCAACATGGCTATTACATCATGTTCACTCTGCCACACCAACTTAGGGTATCAATAATTCTTTAAGCCCCAAAGAGATGTATTGGCATTGACAGTTTTAAACAAATTCATGAGCACTGCTGCTACATTATGCAGTATGCCTGAACCAAATCATAAGGCTGCTTGGAACACTCACAACAGTTGGCTACAATCTGATGTGCTTTATTCAAGTGATGGTAGGGGAAGCATAGAGAGTGGAAGTCAAGGCTCTTGTCACATGAGCTTATCTGCGAGCACCCTGGTCAGAACTCACTGCTTGGCATTTCTCTACCACAGCTGCATGTTCAATCCCAATCGGCTAGGGACACACTCTGGCTAGGTGTGAGGCAATCATCCAAACACACCCCAGATTTTGTCAGACAAAAATAACCGACATTTAGGCAGGTTTAGTCGAGTCACGGGGAAGGTCCCTTTGCCATGAACATCTCAACTCTACGTCTTCTCTGCAAGAGAGAGACAATCTTGGAGCTAATACACCGAGGCATGGACTGCATAGACTGATAATGTACACGTGTACATGACGGTTCAGTCCTAAATCATCTTAGCGGAGCTAATTCTCGTGCCTGCACATACAGGTTTTAATCCTCCATGTCTGAATCCCTGCTCAACTGGAGGGTGTGGTAGGGAGTGAGGGAGAGTTCAATAATTGCTTTTTAAGCTGATAAAAAAGGAAATTTACCTGTTTATCGTGTCCTCAGCTGAGAGTCAATCACTTTAAACTGCTCCTAGACAGCCCACATTGCCTCCACCCGTCTAGACGGTGCTGTCGCTGCTAAGTAAGAGGGGTTGCTCACTTCAGGAATGGTCGCTTGGTTAGTGAAACCTAGTTAGTGGCACCCTGTCCTCTGCTTCCTGGAATACTTACTCGTGCATCTTGCTCTGCTGCAATGTCGAATCTGTGGCTATCTTGAGTTGAGTTAAACTTGTCACCTCTTGCTCTCAGCCTTTGCTCCCACTGGTCTGGACTCTCCCACCAGTGCCTCAATCTGTCCCTCACATATCTCTGGGTGGATTCTGGCTATTCTGTGCTGACTCTCACATTGAAATCAGCTTTGCTTTGGCTAATATTCTCTCATCAGTTCTCTATAAACATGGTGCATGTGCATGCCACAGTAATTCAGCCTCGTTTCTGGTAATCCAGGCAATGTTTCCAGTAATTCCAGCTGTGTTTTTCACAAACTCTGGCTATATTTCCAGTAATTCGAGTAGTGCTTCCATTAATTCTAGCTATGTTTCCAATAGTTTAAGACTTGTTTTCCAGTAAGCTTCCTGTTAGCTGAATACCAACTGTCGGTTTTCACACCAGAGGCACTATACTTTCTCAAAGGAAGTGAGATTTATAAGAACCAATCGCACCGCTAAGCAGTATATTGAACACATACTTGCTAAATCAAGTGATCTCTCTCAGACCTTGCAAATTGTACGTACATCAGTACACACACACTTTGTTGGTGATCGCTTTGGCTTCTGCAGCTTGTCTCTAGCTAAGCAAGAATGTTACTTACAGCTGCTGCTTGATCACCATGAGGTAGATTGCATGCAACAACAGAAAGCTCTCGCCTAGCATGCTCCTTCAGCCTGTCTCAAAGCAAGTATGCTATGATTAGTTATAACATTTCCTGTATATACTAGAAGTAGAGGAGCTCCTTTAGGAGACTCCCTGAGTTGCAGAGTTTGAAGAGGAAGCAAGTATCTTGACCTCACTTCTTGTGTAAATTAGCAAGAAAGAGACCTTTCGAAAGCATTTCTGAGAGAAATTGGAATTACCTCAGAGTGTGTCAAGGTTTTGCCACTACTACACAGACCAATTGAGTAAAGCGTGTCTGATTCTTGAAAGTCATTAGTAACGGCCCTTAATATAGTCATTTTCTGTGCCTTACTCACCTGTTAGAGAGATCAAAGAACGAAAATCCAATGGTATATACACATTTTATATTTCTAGCCTCGTAGCCAATGGTCATGTACTTTACTCCATATGAGAAAACTGTAATTAGAGGAGAGAGAACCGGATGCTCTGGATGCATAATCAGTAGAGGAAAGAGAACTGGGCATATGTGTAGTCATAGAGGAGAGAGAACTGGCTGCACAGTCAGTAAGGGAGAGAGAACTGGGCATAGTCATAGAAGAGAGAGAACTGGCTGCATGGTCAATAGAGGTGAGAGAACTGGCTGCACGGTCAGTAGGGGAGAGAGAACTGGGCATAGTCATAGAAGAGAGAGAACTGGCTGCATGGTCAATAGAGGTGAGAGAACTGGCTGCACGGTCAGTAGGGGAGAGAGAACTGGGCATAGTCATAGAAGAGAGAGAACTGGCTACATGGTCAGTAGAGGTGAGAGAACTGGGCATAGTCATAGAAGAGAGAGAACTGACTGCATGGTCAGTAGAGAAAATAAACTGGCTGCACAGAGTAGAGGAGAGAGAACTGTCTGCACAGTCAAGTAGAGGAGAGAGAAGTGGCTGCATAGTCAGTAGAGGAGAGAGAACAGGCTGTATAATCAATGAATGAGAACTGACTGCAGAGTCAGTAGAGGAGAGAGAACTGGCTGTATAATCAATGAATGAGAACTGACTGCAGAGTCAGTAGAGGAGAGAGTGTATAATCAATGAATGAGAACTAACTGCAGAGTCAGTAGAGGAGAGAGAACTGGCTGTATAATCAATGAATGAGAAGTGGCTGCATAGTCAGTAGAGGAGAGATATGCTGGAAATACAGAAATAGTATAGCCCACGCATCCTTGCAAAGCCACATAACCTCACAGTTCAACATGACACCTGTTCATGTCTGCAGGCACTGCCTGACCACACACACTTCAAGCTGACCTGTGCTCCACTAGACTGCATTGGTTCACTTGACCTCTCACCCTGAAATTGAAACGCAATGCACCAATGTCCCTAGCAACCCTAGATTGTGGGATAACACTGTTGTTGATAAACACGAGCGTAAAATTCAAATTTTATTGCCCACAAACATGAATATGATTATGCTACTTATCAAAACACACTCGCGCTCTACCAACATTATTATGCTGTAACGTATCAATGCTGAATTATAACGCTGGAAATATTAGAAACAAACGTTCAGCAAACAATAGGACTAGTGTATAGCCTACCAATAAATCAATCCTATAGCTACTGATGGTTACCTGATATGTGTGCCTATACCACAATAGCTTTGCTATGAAGTTTATGGAGTCGAAGACCTGGCATTCTTTGCCACAGCCACAACCTGACATTGCCGGACAATACAAAGCATTGATGAATGAACAACTCAATGCTATTGCAAACACTGCCCAGTTGCTGTTGTTGATGTTTTGCTGTACGTGATGCCTACTTTTGTGCAATGGTTGTCGTCGTTGATGGATTTCCAGGAGGATGCAAAGATCAACAATATTTTAGCAACCCACTTTACCCACAAAATTCTTGGACCCAACACCTGTAAGCACTGCCTTCCAAGTGCTCTGCTTATCTTCTCCTTTTGGTGATCTCATTCTTGACCAGTCAGCACAGCATTTGGGACATTCCCGACATGGACAATCCACCCCTCCCTCCTCCCCATTTATCTCCCAACCCCCACCCCCTTTTCCCTCCCTCCCTCACTGTAAAAAGAACCAACGGAATGCAGAGTTCATTGCAATTTAATTTCCTCCAGATTTTCCATGTGTCATGTGAAGAAGTATGACCATGCGAGAATGGGTGAAGACAGGCTTGCCAACCCCCACATGACACCCAAGCTTTCAGGTTGTCTCATGCTCTCTCATGACACACAAGCTTTCAGGTTCAGACTGCCTCATGCTCTCTCATGACACACAAGCTTTCAGGTTGTCTCATGCTCTCTCATGACACACAAGCTTTCAGGTTCAGAAGGTTGTCTCATGCTCTCTCATGACACACAAGCTTTCAGGTTCAGACTGCCTCATGCCCTCTCATGACACACAAACTTTCAGGCTCCCTCATGCCCTCTCATGACACACAAGCTTTCAGGCTCCTTCATGCCCTCTCATGACACACAAACTTTCAGGCTCTCTCATGCACTCTCATGACACACAAACTTTCAGGTTGTCTCATGCACTCTCATGACACACAAGCTTTCAAGCTGTCTCATGACACACAAACTTTCACGTTGTCACATGCCCTCTCATGACACACAAGCTTTCTGGTTTTCCAATGCCCTCTCATGACACACAAACTTTCAGGCTCTCTCATGCACTCTCATGACACACAAACTTTCAGGTTGTCTCATGCCCTCTCATGACACACAAACTTTCTGGTTTTCCAATGTCCTCTAATGACACACAAGCTTTTGGGCTCTCTCATGCTCTCTCATGACACACAAGCTTTCTGGTTGTCTCATGCCCTCTCATGACACACAAACTTTCTGGTTTTCCAATGTCCTCTAATGACACACAAGCTTTCGGGCTCTCTCATGCTCTCTCATGACACACAAGCTTTCAGGCTGTCTCATGCTCTCTCATGACACACAAGCTTTCAGGCTCTCTCATGCCCTCTCATGACACACAAGCTTTCAGGCTGTCTCATGCCCTCTCATGACACACAAGCTTTCAGGCTCTCTCATGCCCTCTCATGACACACAAGCTATCAGGCTGTCTCAAGCCCTCTCATGACACACAAGCTTTCTGGTTTTCCAATGTCCTCTCATGACACACAAGCTTTCAGGTTGTCTCATGCTCTCTCATGACAGCAAGCTTTCAGGCTGTCTCATGCCCTCTCATGACACATAAGCTTTCAGGCTGCCTCATGCTCTCTCATGACACACAAGCTTTCAGGCTGCCTCATGCTCTCTCATGACACACAAGCTTTCGGGCTTCTCATGCTCTCTCATGACACACAAGCTTTCTGGTTTTCCAATGTCCCATGACACACAAGCTTTCAGGCTGTCTCATGCTCTCTCAAGACACACAAGCTTTCAGGCTGTCTCATGCTTTCATGCTACCCAAACAAATCTCAAGTCAAATAAAAATATGCAACAGAGCCACTCCCTTATGGAACAAATTCTTCTATCAGCAATAGGAGAGTGTCAAGTTTTCCAGCAGGTGGACTGAGATTGGTTCACTAATAACATTACGCAGGGACTGTCGATGGGCTAACTATCTTTAAAAGCAACCTTCTGCACCAAACAAATTTCGGTCCTCATTAGGTAAGGTTACACTACAGCAGGAATTAGTGAAGACAAAGTGATGGTCAGACATAAGCATTTCCACCAAAAACCCTTTAGACTACGTGGTGCATACGCCCATGCGAAAAATATACATCCCATGTACAAAATCTCATTCCAACCTGAGTTAGCAACCTTGGTGAAGAGGTGTGGCCCTGTAAGAAGATGTGCCCATTGTGAGGAGGTTGGCCCATGTGCCCATGAGAAGAGATAAAGGTGACTCCATGTGAGGAGGTGTGGCCATGTAAAGATGGCTCCATGTGAGAGGTGTGCCCATGTAAAGAGGTATGTCCACACGATAGGTGTGACTATATGAGAGGAGGTGTGGCTGTACCAGACTTCTACTATAGCAGACTCTGTGGCTGTATTTTAACATTAGAACATGGAAGACTCAGCCACTTCTCGATAGGATCAAGAGAAGGATAGAAATATCCTCCCCTTCCATCCCTATATGCGAAGCAGGGTCGAGTAATCAATCATGTCTGAAGAGTTAATTAACACCACTGAAACCCACATGAAGCACACAGCCTAGCATCCAGACTCGCTAACCCCTTATACTCAAGTAACACAAGTGTGAGGAGCTGGCCAGCAGACTGCCTTTCCTGTCTAGACTTGTGTGTTGGAACTCCAGTTAGATAACCAAGTCTATTTGTATTGCCACTGTGGAGCACACTATATACTAGAACATTTAGTCACATGACACATTTGCAAGCCGCACTGCAAATCTTGCTCTATGATCAGCTTGGTGGCTGGATTTGATATCAGTGTCAGGTAACCAACTGGGCACTGGTTAATTACCACCCAACCAGTTTATATACCTGTGGAATCTCCCTCAGAAGGACTCACATTCTAATGGGAATGTGTAGCAGCACTTAGCATGCCAAAATCAATTAGTCCCTAAAACAATGGTACACTTACTTGTAGCCTGCTAATGAGTTTTTACAAATTATGTACAATAGTTATAGCCAGGAAACTGGCTACTGTATCTAGAGCTCATGTAGCCAAGGATATTAGAAGTTCCACTGTATCTAGAGCACATCTGTATACATACCTAGCCCAGGATATGAGAGGTTCCACTGTATCTAGAGCACATCTGTGTACATACCTAGCCCAGGATGTGAGAGACTGTATCTAGAGCACATCTGTGAGTATATACCTAGCCCAGGATGTGAGAGGTTCCACTGTATCTAGAGCACATCTGTATATATACCTAGCCCAGGATGTGAGAGGTTCCACTGTATCTAGAGCACATCTGTATACATACCTAGCCCAGGATATTAGAAGTTCCACTGTATCTAGAGCACATCTGTATACATACCTAGCCCAGGATATGAGAGGTTCCACTGTATCTAGAGCACATCTGTGTACATACCTAGCCCAGGATGTGAGAGGTTCCACTGTATCTAGAGCACATCTGTATATATACCTAGCCTAGGATGTGAGAGACTGTATCTAGAGCACATCTGTGAGTACATACCTAGTCCAGGATGTGAGAGGTTCCACTGTATCTAGAGCACATCTGTATACATACCTAGCCCAGGATGTGAGAGGTTCCACTGTATCTAGAGCTCATCTGTGTGTACATACCTAGCCCAGGATGTGAGAGGTTCCACTGTATCTAGAGCACATCTATGTACATACCTAGCCCAGGATGTGAGAGGTTCCACTGTATCTAGAGCACATCTATGTACATACCTAGCCCAGGATGTGAGAGGTTCCACTGTATCTAGAGCACATCTGTGTACGTACCTAGCCCAGGATGTGAGAGGTTCCACTGTATCTAGAGCACATCTGTATATATACCTAGCCCAGGATGTGAGAGGTTCCACTGTATCTAGAGCTCATCTGTGTACGTACCTAGCCCAGGATGTGAGAGGTTCCACTGTATCTAGAGCACATCTGTATACATACCTAGCCCAGGATGTGAGAGGTTCCACTGTATCTAGAGCACATCTGTGTACATACCTAGTCCAGGATGTGAGAGGTTCCACTGTATCTAGAGCACATCTGTGTACGTACCTAGCCCAGGATGTGAGAGGTTCCACTGTATCTAGAGCACATCTGTATATATACCTAGCCCAGGATGTGAGAGGTTCCACTGTATCTAGAGCTCATCTGTGTACGTACCTAGCCCAGGATGTGAGAGGTTCCACTGTATCTAGAGCACATCTGTATACATACCTAGCCCAGGATGTGAGAGGTTCCACTGTATCTAGAGCACATCTGTGTACATACCTAGCCCAGGATGTGAGAGGTTCCACTGTATCTAGAGCACATCTGTGTACGTACCTAGCCTAGGATGTGAGAGGTTCCACAGTATCTAGAGCACATCTGTGAGTACATACCTGTCAATGGAATGCCTAGAATAAAGTCTGCTCGCTGCACCAATTTCTTAATGGAAGGGAGCATGTCCACAAAACAGTTTGTGTCTGGCACGAGATATTTCGGAATGATTTGCATTTCCTCTCCAACTTTACTTGCAGCATCACTCAGTACAGTCTACAAATGAGTATAGATAACGTGTAACTGACATTGTTGTAGTCACATGACAGTGTGCTAGAATCACATGACCCTGAGGCAGTTGATAGTGTAATATCCTGTGGTGTACATCATGAAAACAAACTAGAATCACATGACATGAGCAAAGTCACACAACAGTGCACTAGAGTCATGTGACCAGGAGGAGTATGCACGAGTAATTTCAAGAAGCAGTGGGTACATATGGCGATAACTATAGATTATGCTCGTGACGATCGAATGATGATCATCATAACTCGATCCAAGGGACGTCAAGTACTACCACAACTTTTCCTAGGACACCACGGGATTATCAAAGAATGTCTAGAATATTCTAGCCCACTTTCCCTAGCCCTTGAATACCCAGAGCTCCAGCTTTGGAAAACATTTAGCCCTATCCTTGGAAAACTCTTAGCCCTATCCTTGGAAAACACTTATCCCTACCCTTGGAAAACTCTTAGCCCTATCCTTGGAAAACTCTTAGCCCTATCCTTGGAAAACTCTTAGCCCTATCCTTGGAAAACTCTTAACCCTATCCTTGGAAAACACTTATCCCTACCCTTGGAAAACTCTTGGCCCTATCCTTGGAAAACTCTTAGCCCTACCCTTGGAAAACTCTTAGCCCTACCTTTGGAAAACTCTTAGCCCTACCCTTGGAAAACTCCTTGGAAAACTCTTAGCCCTATCCTTGGAAAACTCTTAGCCCTATCCTTGGAAAACTCTTAGCCCTACCCTTGGAAAACTCTTAGCCCTATCCTTGGAAAACTCTTGGCCCTACCCTTGGAAAACTCTTAGCCCTATCCTTGGAAAACTCTTAGCCCTATCCTTGGAAAACTCTTGGCCCTATCCTTGGAAAACTCTTAGCCCTATCCTTGGAAAACTCTTAGCCCTACCCTTGGAAAACTCTTAGCCCTACCCTTGGAAAACTCTTAGCCCTATCCTTGGAAAACTCTTAGCCCTATCCTTGGAAAACTCTTAGCCCTACCCTTGGAAAACTCTTAGCCCTACCCTTGGAAAACTCTTAGCCCTACCCTTGGAAAACTCTTAGCCCTACCCTTGGAAAACTCTTAGCCCTATCCTTGGAAAACTCTTAGCCCTATCCTTGGAAAACTCTTAGCCCTACCCTTGGAAAACTCTTAGCCCTATCCTTGGAAAACTCTTAGCCCTACCCTTGGAAAACTCTTAGCCCTATCCTTGGAAAACTCTTAGCCCTATCCTTGGAAAACTCTTAGCCCTATCCTTGGAAAACTCTTAGCCCTACCCTTGGAAAACTCTTAGCCCTACCCTTGGAAAACTCTTAGCCCTACCCTTGGAAAACTCTTAGCCCTACCCTTGGAAAACTCTTAGCCCTATCCTTGGAAAACTCTTAGCCCATCCTTGGAATAACCTGGCGCTAGCTTTGTAATACACCCTAGCCCTAGACATAGAATATCTCCCAATACCGGATCTGTCATTAGGGACATCCTAAAGTGATGTCCTAGGAAAGCTTGTGGTGGTCCTGGGCACATAGGAATGGACCAGTGTCACATTAGCTCGGCAAGATCATGCCAGCATCATTTTCATTGTTTGTTTTGAGAACTTCAGACGATTGATGCTAACTTGAATCTAATCGTTGATGCATTGCTCCACCAGATGAACTGGAACCTAATGACCTGAAGTGCGGCCAGCTGTGGACACAACCACGACCACCACGTGCAAATAAATCACACTCAACTGTTCAAAGCTACCCAGTGAGTTAATATCAACACCACATGAAAGCTCATAAGTCAATACAAGCAGCGCTGGTCTTCAGATCTTCATCAACACCACAAGCTCTAAGTCAATACAAGTGATGCTGGCCTTCAGGCATAAGCACCACAAGCTCATTAGTCAATATGTGCAAGTGATGCTGGTCTTCAGATCATTCATCAACACCACAAGGTTGACTGCACCCACGCCTCACCACAATTTATTAACACATCTTGACACCATAAATGTCCAGAGATGTCTTGGGACTGTTTCCTGGGATCATCTTAGGGATGTCTGCAGCTCAAATTCATGCCCACCTAATATTGGTAGGGGTAAGGGCCATGGCTAGGGTGGTAGTGTCTAAGGGCTAGGATTGGGTGGACAACAACCTTCATCCACTGATATCTAGGGATACTGAACACCCACTCCGCAGCTCACTAGTAAATATTCTACAGTAAATGTTTGCTGGTCTGGAGCACCAATGAAGAATTTGCACAATATTCAATTTCCACAATATTCAATTTAGAAGGAGTACTTGATCGAGGATTAATTTTAAAATTTTTTAATATTTTTTTAATTTTAAAAAGTGGCACGATCCAGCAGAGGCCACTTCCAAATAAGGCATGAAAGCTCTGGAACATTTGTGGGTGTAGCTTTTCCACAAGATGTGCAATATTTTGATTGTGTGAAGGAGTTTGAAAACTGGTTGGACCAAGAAGATGGAAGTGGACTTGAAAGCACCATAGCTGGCAAACGTTCAAGGGAAATAGCGTTCAAGGGAAATATCCACGCCCCACTCTAGAAGGAGTCCCAGAAGTAGCACTAGCACCTTTGGACGTTAGTGATAATATAAACAACAATTGGCACCTATGAGGGTTTGTTACACTGTGTCACACAGTGCAAAGCAGATTAAAGTAATTGAGTTGTCCTGTGTGTGTGTGTGTGTGTGAGTGTGTATACATGTGTGCGTACACTCGTGTGTGTTTGTCTGATCGAAATAATCCTGACATTTCCACTTTCCACCAGGGCCTGTCAAGACATCTGTATGGCATTTTGCAGCCATGACAACAGCTGAAAGGTCATTGTATGTCGGTGAAAGGTCATTGTATGTAGGTGCCAGGTCTATAAACAGAAGTCGTTTTAATTATAGGCAGTTGAGGCTCCACCTAACTCAGGTGCACCAAAGTGGGGGTGTAGGTTCTGCAATATGAATGTGTTCTTTTGTGCCCATATCTCAGAGGCACTTAAATGCCAGACCTCACTCGACTTCAAACCAGTATGTCGATCAAGAGAGTGTCCTGAAATTACAAACATTAACACATGCACAACCTCCTCTGGTCACATGACAGTCAGCTGGAATGACACCACAATTTTCTACTGTCATACAATCATACCTTTGCCATAGCCATGGCCAAGGTCCTTTCTTCTAGCTGCTTGGCCAAGCCATCCCTCTGAGCCTGCACGCAACAGCAACAAAAAACAAGAGTAAAAAGAAGACGAGTCATGGTAACATATGTCCATGAGGGACAATTTGGTAACATGGCTGAAAGAAAACTTGGCAACCCACTCCATGCTAATCGCATAAAAGCAAGACTGACGCTATGAACGCCATGCCTTCGTGTCAGTGAAGCCTGGTTGGCCACCATTCACTGCTCGCTCTTCTAAAGGCTGACTCCGATCCCAAAATGAATAGCTTCTACACAGTAGAGTTTATTCAGTTGGGGAGGGGGGGGGGGAGGGCACAGTGTTTCATAGAATTGGGGAGGGGGGCAAAGGGTTTCATTATTCAATTGAGGGGGGCAAAGGGTTTCATAGAAGATTTCAGTTGGAGGGAGAACTCCCATTCACAGGGTTTCATAGAGAATATTCAGTTGGGGGTTTGCACACACGGTTTCATAGAGGATATTCAGTGGGGAGGGGGGAGTCATGGCAGTATCCCATGCTGCTTATGATGTATTAGTAGCATAGGTTGTGTCACATCCCCCCCATCACAAACACACACACAACCAGCTCTACATAAGTGCACAGTATGCAGTTAGCTTATAGCCTGACACTGGCTAAATGTCACGTCATATTAATCTTGAAAATACCAGCAAAGGAGTAACCTGGCAACGGATAACTTGGTTGTCTCAGTCTGGACTTGGCCATCTGCAGGAGCACAGGGTTTCAGAAATGCAGTACTCCACCAGGTCCAGAAAGACACAGGAGCAACCTGGACGGCCCAATCTCACAGGGTGCACCTGAATGCTTGCAGAGGCCATTTCATACATACAGATTGCTGATAGCACTCCGAGCTGAGGTGACACACACGTGCATGCACACACACACACACCAGCACAGACCAAGTCATGGAGAAATGCCACACTTCAACAGAGATGTCGTTGCCACTGGAAAATTTAGGAAAACATGCCTTCTTCGAGTCAGACAATTAAGTGCTCATCGGTCAGGCGAAGATCCCAGTTGTCAGAATGTGGACACCACTTATCTCCAGCATACCACAGAATATCAAGCTGTGGATGCAGCCAAAGCTGCCAGAGAGGCTTTCTCTATCCACCATCTCCAGACAGCAGAAATTCACCACCACATAAAGAACTGGGATTGCTAGGATTGCGAAGTAAGGAATATAGACTGCTCTTCTCCAAAGGCTCGACCACTATGTGGTTCCAAACTTCTCTCCCAGAAAGAAACATTGATGCCAGCACTTGCTTGCTTGCTCATTAGGACCATCCTCAGACAGGCTGAGGCTATCATCAGCTAATACAGAGAGACACTCCTCCAACATCAAAGTCCAGTCCATCTCTGTGACATTCGACATTCAAAACTGAGAATGCGTATCCAATCAACAGGAAAATATATACACATATATATATATATATATGGGTTACTGAGATCAATATGATTTCCAAGCGCAACCAATTAGAGGGATATTCATAACTCTCGGCAAAACAAATTGCTCAATTTTTTTTTTAAAGGAGCACAGGTGGTTAGTATACTACAGGAAACATCTACTATATATACTACAGGAAGTGCTGTAATGAAATTTACTCTCGACTGAATTAATATACACATTAAGTCTATGGTTTGCCTATTGCTTTTGAGCCGGCCACCATGGAGCATAGCATGGTGAGAGTGGAGGGCATCTTCTGTTGTGTGTAGAGATGGAAGCTTACGGCGATCAAGCAGCAGCTGCATCACCAATCCTGCTGCAAGTTTAGGGAGGAAGCAGGCAGTCGGAGAGCACCAATTCCCAAGGTCAGCAGAGATCACTTGATTACTAGCAGCTGTTTTCAAGTTTTGACCAAGTTCAGAGATAGCATGCGATAGAGTTCCTCGAAGAGACAAGGCCATATGGGTGGTCCTTATGGATCGATAGTACTCTCAATGATTTAAACGTATCAAAGGTTTTATGGGAGATCATAAAAACATCGTGACTACCTGATGAGGCAGACAGAAACGTTTCTTCGATCAAGCGCATCTTCATAGGAGGATGCGAGGGGAAGCTCCCCCCAAAACATTTTGGCTTTTTACGACGGAGCAAAACCGACCACCAAAATAGCTAGAAAGTCAAGGTTGTAATTAGATCACTCACCAATGTTACACAACGTTGCAGCCCTAGGACAGAGAACAAGGATGAGGACCGATGGGAAATTGCATTAGTACGTAGTGACTACTATTCTGAGTACTATGCATGGAAGCAAGGAAACCACACAAGTTGATCAACTAGAGCTTGAAGCCTACTTCAAAGGAAGCAAGTCCAGGTCTTCTCTTCAGCCAGCTCTGGAGGCTGCTGTTGAATTTCAGTGTTTCTCAGGCAACTGCACTCTCATTTGCAAGAAGGAGACCACGTACATATATCTCTCTTTATTTCAAAGGGCTCTGCGAACATGATGGCTGTCGAAAGTCTTTTTTTTTTTGTGTGTGTGTGTGTGAAGCAGTCACACTCTGTGAAAAGGTTGTTTAGACAAGAGACCAGCCCAGAAATTGACTGTCACAGATGATAACTTAGCACATCACATGGGGGAGTTAATACATTCAGGGTCAGAGTTATCATCCGTTAATTACAATGGTACTTTCAAACAACTAAGAAAAAAGGAATTGTTTTATTTTTACAATGAAGAAATAGCCAAGCAACTCATGTAATCACACCAGTGAGACTAATAGCTGGCTCCATCAGTGAGGCCCCTACCAGTGAGACTAATAGCTGGCTCCATCAGTGAGGCCCCTACCAGTGAAACTAATAGCTGGCTCCACCAGTGAGGCCCCAACCAGTGAAACTAATAGCTGGCTCCACCAGTGAAACTAATAGCTGGCTCCACCAGTGAGGCCCCACCAGTGAGACTAATAGCTGGCTACACAAGTGAGGCTCCAACCAGTGAAACTAATAGCTGGCTCCACCAGTGAGGAGGCCCCACCAGTGAGACTAATAGCTGGCTACATAAGTGAGTCCCCACCAGTGAGACTAATAGCTGGCTACACAAGTGAGGCCCCACCAGTGAGACTAATAGCTGGCTCCACCAGTGAGGCCCCAACCAGTGAAACTAATAGCTGGCTACACCAGTGAGACCCCACCAGTGAGACTAACTGGCTCCACCAGTGAGGCCTCCATCAGTGAGACTAATAGCTGGCTCCACCAGTGAGGCCCTAACCAGTGAAACTAATAGCTGGCTCCACCAGTGAGGCCCCACCAGTGAGACTAATAGCTGGCTACACAAGTGAGGCTCCAACTGTGAGACTACTAGCTGGCTCCACCAGTCAGGCCCCACCAGTGAGACTAATAGCTGGCCCCACCAGTGAAACTAATAGCTGGCTCCACCAGTGAGGCCCCACCAGTGAGACTAATAGCTGGCTACACAAGTGAGGCTCCAACTGTGAGACTAATAGCTGGCTACACAAGTGAGGCTCCAACTGTGAGACTAATAGCTGGCTCCACCAGTGAGGCCTCCAAAAGTGAGACTAATAGCTGGCTCCACCAGTGAGGCCTCCAAAAGTGAGACTAATAGCTGGCTTCACCAGTGAGGCCCCACCAGTGAGACTAATAGCTGGCTCCACCAGTGAGGCCTCCATCAGTGAGGCTAATGTAGCTATCCCCACCAGTGAGACTAATAGCTGGCTCCACCAGTAAGGCCTCCAACAGTGAGACTAATAGCTATCCCCACCAGTGAGACTAATAGCTGGCTCCACCAGTAAGGCCTCCACCGTGAGACTAATAGCTATCCCCACCAGTGAGACTAATAGCTGGCTCCACCAGTAAGGCCTCCAACAGTGAGACTAATAGCTATCCCCACCAGTGAGACTAATAGCTGCCTCCACCAGTGACACTAATAACTGCCCCCAATAGTGAGGCCCCCACCAGTGAGCCAAATTACATTACCTTCAACTGCTCAATCTCAAGTGCATCCACTTCTTCCTCACTTGTAACATCACACCTCCATCCTTCCTCCTCCAAACCTTTTCCCTCGTCCTCCTCATCCTCTTCTTCGTCACTGAACTCCATAATCACATCACTCTCATCATCTCCACTGTACCCGAAAGACAAACTATTATCCATCTCCACCAGATCCTCGTCATCCCTCTCCCCCTCCCTCTCTCCACCTCCACTCTTAACCTCCTTAAAAGATCCCTCGGAAACAACCAAAAACTCCCCTGAGACTGCATTGTAGCCAACAGTGGCTCCAGTAATGTGGGGCTTGCCACAGAGCCGCCGACAGAAGTTCTCCAGTAGTAGAATCCTGGCCAGACTCTGCTCTCTGTGTTGCTGCAGCATCGGGAGAAGAACACACCCACACACACACAAACACACACAAATGCACACACACACACAAATGCACACACACATAAATAAACACACATACACACACACACACAAAGGGGGGGGGGGAGTTAGTAAGAGAGAGAGAAGTCAGATGTTACAAAGAAAACTGTCATCTTGAATGAAGTACATACATAAATATTGCAAAGAAAAGAAGCATGGTTGCCAATAACCTATAGAGTGGCCACATTGAGCAAGTTCACATGAGGGGGGGGGGGGGGATGGACTGACTTGTTTTAAACATTTTCTCCACTAACAATTGCAACTTCCATCTCGACTATCCCTTTCTTTCCCTCCCTCTTCCTCTTCTGGTGAGGAAGGCTGCATAGGTAATCCCTTCACCCTTGAGAAAGAGTTTCCCCTCAGACGCATTTCTTTTTGTTGCAGACCTAGCCCAACATACAAAGCTTTTGTTTGCGTAGCTCACTGGAGCTGACAACTGTTACCAAACACTGCAGCTTATGCTACTGGCATTCTAACAGTGCCAATAATTTGAAAAAAGACTATTCCTGGAAAGACAACATAGCTATAAGTACAACATAGCTATAAGTCGTGATATGTCTACAGGTTACAATTGGAGGGGCTGCTCCTAGAACCAATCGAGATTAGCTATGTGCTCATTATCGCAAGAGCAGTTACAACTGAGGGAAGCAGTCTCTGATAGAGGGTACATGGTCCACACATAGTTATTACTGCTTCACACAATATAAATATTTGCTTTAGATTAAAAGTCTTGTGCTGAACCCACTCATTGGACTTTGACTTCCAGATAGAGCACCAGATAAGAGCACGAGAAAAGGAGGCACCAACAAAGGACAGAGGAAAGGGTGCCAGAGCTTTTCAGCGTTAGAAAGTCATACAGCACCAAATTCCCACCAAGTTACACCAAGTTCCCACCAAATTCCCACTAGGATCACACCAAGCCTCATAGCCTTATGCTGTGCAGGAGTTCAAAGAAGCTTTTTAGCTTTTCTCGTCTTTGTATTCAAACAAAGGTTGAATGCCTTGCTAATTCATTTAGCTCCATTTTGGCATGCCCTGGTATCTGTATGGTGACAATGAACCATCACACTAGCATACACAGCAGAGGTTTTTGGCAGGCACACACACCCTCTCACAGTATATACCTTGGAGTTCATCATCTTGTACTGGGGGAGAGCAAAGGTGTCCATGGTACCCAGATCAGCCTTAAGGGGCATAAATCCAGCAAGAGCCCTGTCCTCCCACAGATTCGGAGGACGTGGAGGAATGCCTCCCTCTCTTCCTTCCGCATCTTCCTCCCGCTCTGCTCCGCTCTGGCCATTGACAGAGAAGAGAAAGCGAGATTTGTTCAGAAAGGAGACAGTGGTGGTCCAAAATTTCAACCTGTATAACAGGTACTTATTATAGAGAATGAACACAGCATGAGAATTATCACCCTCCCATCTCCCACCCTCATCCCTCCCACATCCCTCCCACATCCCTCCCACATCCCTCCCACATCCGCTTGTGTGGCAATGGGTCTGTGGAGGTACAAAACATTGTGAGTAATTGTGAGTAATGCCACAGTTTTTCCTGACATCTATCTAAGGATTCATCTATCTAAGGATTCCCAGAAAACTTGGGATTACCCAGGATGTTCCTAGTGAGGATGACTCTGGTTATAGAAATCAGGGCTAGGGCTGGCTGTATTTTAGGGTTGGGCTAAGGAGACTGCTAGGGCATTCTAGGGTTATGGCTAGGGGCATTCTAAGGCTAGGACCCAATTTGAGGCCAGGGATATTCTAGAACTGAGGGTATTCTAGGCCTCAGGCTAGGGATATCCAGGTAGCCAGGGATGTCCGAGCTAGAAAATATAGTGGGGTGGCAGTACTGGACATCCCATAGAGTAACAGGAACTAGTCAGATAAATAACCTCTGCAGGGGAGTAATCAATACCCACATATACAGAGGTAGAGGGTGAAAGATGACTATAGAGACAGAGGGTGAAGGATGACTACAGAGGTAGAGGGTGAAGGATGACTACAGGCAGAGGGTGAAGGATGACTACAGAGGTAGAGGGTGAAGGATGACTACAGGCAGAGGGTGAAGGATGACTACAGAGGTAGAGGGTGAAAGATGACTATAGAGACAGAGGGTGAAGGATGACTACAGAGGTAGAGGGTGAAGGATGACTACAGGCAGAGGGTGAAGGATGACTACAGGCAGAGGGTGAAGGATGACTACAGAGGTAGAGGGTGAAAGATGACTATAGAGACAGAGGGTGAAGGATGACTACAGAGGTAGAGGGTGAAGGATGACTACAGGCAGAGGGTGAAGGATGACTACAGAGGTAGAGGGTGAAGGATGACTACAGAGGTAGAGGATGAAGGATGGCTACAGAGGAAGAGGATGAAGGGGATGACTACAAAGGCAGAGGGTGAAGGATGGCTACAGAGGTAGAGGATGAAGGGGATGACTACAAAGGCAGAGGGTGAAGGATGACTACAGAGGTAGAGGGTGAAGGATGACTACAGAGGTAGAGGGTGAAGGATGACTACAGGCAGAGGGTGAAGGATGACTACAGAGGTAGAGGGTGAAAGATGACTATAGAGACAGAGGGTGAAGGATGACTACAGAGGTAGAGGGTGAAGGATGACTACAGGTAGAGGGTGAAGGATGACTACAGGTAGAGGGTGAAGGATGACTACAGGTAGAGGGTGAAGGATGACTACAGGCAGAGGGTGAAGGATGACTACAGAGGTAGAGGGTGAAGGATGACTATAGAGACAGAGGGTGAAGGATGACTACAGGCAGAGGGTGAAGGATGACTACAGAGGTAGAGGATGAAGGATGGCTACAGAGGTAGAGGATGAAGGGGATGACTACAAAGGCAGAGGGTGAAGGATGGCTACAGAGGTAGAGGATGAAGGGGATGACTACAAAGGCAGAGGGTGAAGGATGACTACAGAGGTAGAGGGTGAAGGATGACTATAGAGACAGAGGGTGAAGGATGACTACAGGCAGAGGGTGAAGGATGACTACAGAGGTAGAGGATGAAGGATGGCTACAGAGGTAGAGGATGAAGGGGATGACTACAAAGGCAGAGGGTGAAGGATGGCTACAGAGGTAGAGGATGAAGGGGATGACTACAAAGGCAGAGGGTGAAGGATGGCTACAGAGGTAGAGGATGAAGGGGATGACTACAAAGGCAGAGGGTGAAGGATGACTACAGAGGTAGAGGGTGAAGGATGACTATAGAGACAGAGGGTGAAGGATGACTACAGGCAGAGGGTGAAGGATGACTACAGAGGTAGAGGATGAAGGATGGCTACAGAGGTAGAGGATGAAGGGGATGACTACAAAGGCAGAGGGTGAAGGATGGCTACAGAGGTAGAGGATGAAGGGGATGACTACAAAGGCAGAGGGTGAAGGATGGCTACAGAGGTAGAGGATGAAGGGGATGACTACAAAGGCAGAGGGTGAAGGATGACTACAGAGGTAGAGGGTGAAGGATGACTATAGAGACAGAGGGTGAAGGATGACTACAGGCAGAGGGTGAAGGATGACTACAGAGGTAGAGGATGAAGGATGGCTACAGAGGTAGAGGATGAAGGATGACTACAAAGGCAGAGGGTGAAGGATGGCAACAGAGGCAGGGATGATTGTTCTGGGTTAAAAAGCCAGCTTGTGGCTAACTCCAAGCTCTTCTTTCACTGTGCTGCCATTTCCAGAGCTGTCAGACTAGCTCGGGTGCTTCTTCTTAATAAGTTGCCATCAGCTAAACATGATCGCAGTTCCAAACTAGTGTTGATTATGTAACTGACCTCTACTCAGGATAAAAGTTTCACCTTCTAAGAATATTAGTAGCTGAAACTGTGATCTCCTCCGCAGCAAACACCCTCTAGCTTGCCCGAGTTCAGAATATAATTCATAGAGCACATGCACCCTGTGCTGTGCAAGACATACTTCCTGTGTTGTGCAAGACATACTTCCTGTGTTGTGTGAGACATACTTCCTGTATTGTGCGAGACATACTTCCTGCCATCTGGCTGCCCGTGGCTATGTAATACAAGAGTTTTGATAACCTGTTTTGACAAAGAAGTAACTGACTTCCGTGGAGGATAGCTGTTGGGTTTGTGTAGGCTCAGCGCAATCACAACCCTACGTGGACACATCTGAAGCACATGTAGGTTGAACCATCATTGATTTTCCCTTTAATCAACTTAATGATGAAAATCACTATGTGTATGAGTCCTACAACTTGAGAGAACTACAGTTTCACAGATCTGCCCGGCTGGATTGAGAAGGCCTAAGGAATTTTCAGTTGTTGCAACACACGAGACATAATAGAGGTAAAGGATAAAAATGTCGCAAGTATGGTATTGTGTGTGGACAAGCATACCCGCTGCCTATTGGCGGACAACTCCCCATCACTTGACCTCGCTCCACACAGCATGCATACCCGCTGCCTCTTGGCGGACAACTCTCCATCACTTGACCTCGCTCCACACGGCATGCATACCCGCTGCCTCTTGGCGGACAACTCCCCATCACTTGACCTCGCTCCACACGGCATGCATACCCGCTGCCTCTTGGCGGACAACTCCCCATCACTTGACCTCGCTCCACACGGCATGCATACCCGCTGCCTCTTGGCGGACAACTCCCCATCACTTGACCCTGCTCCACACGGCATGCATACCCGCTGCCTCTTGACAGACAGCTCCCCATCTACCCCACTCCGCGCATGCCCACTGCCTCTCAATGGACAACTCCCCATTACTTGACCCCGCTCCACACATGGCTAGATGTGGCGTAAATATTACAATACAAGTTCATACACTCTCCACTCACAGCAACGTCCGATCCAAGACTGACTTGGCACAGAGCTCCTCCCGACACAAGAACCAGTCAAACACAACCCGTACTGCAGGAAGGACCACAGAGAAGAAATCCAATATCTGGTCCATATTGGATTTCCCTCCCCTTCCTCCTCCTCCTACAGGTTCCGCGTCATCACAATCCCCAATGTGCCAACTCTCAAGATCTTTTCCACTTACGTAGGGGTCGGACTGAGCAAACTGAGGTTGTTTTTTCTTCTTCTTAGAGCTAGGCTCGTGTTCATCCAACCTCTCCACGCAGGTCTCGAGCATGAGCTCGGTCATCTGGAGAGAGAGACGCAGGGCCAGACTGGAGTGGAAGCAAGCACCCTCACGCTGGCTCTCTGCTTGAAATGAGAGGGAGGGGGGGTTGAAATGAGAGGGAGGGGGGGTTAAAATGAGAGGGGGGTTGAAATGAGAGGGAGGGGGGGTTGAAATGAGAGGGAGGGGGGGTTGAAATGAGAGGGAAGGGGGGGGGGGAATCAAGAGAAATGAAAATGAATTCTTGTTTCCCTTCTGTACAGCAGGGTAAATGTGGTCAAAAGTGCAGGTCTGGGCAGCTGTCACTATCATCAACAACAAAAAAAGCAAGACATGGTGTTGCTAGAGCGTTTTGTAGTTGTACATAATTGCAGTTGTACTTGTTAAATTTTAAAAGGGCTAGTTGCATAGCAGCTGGTCTTCATTATCTTGAAAGTGACCACCAAGGGCTCAAACAGGGCAGTGATACTAGACAACCCAGCACTGGGCATGTGCAGTAATAAAGATGTAGCTAGCACACTCCCTAAACTTTGCTCCACTATCCCCCTTCCCCAAACTCCTAAACTCTGCTCCACTAAGCACCGTTCACTTACTTTGCACCCTCTCTACTAGAGACACCCTCTCCACCACACCCTCCACCAGGTACCTATCTAAGCACCCTCCACTAAGCACCCTCCACCAAGCACTCTCCACCAAGCACTCTCTCACACACACACACACACTCACACCACCCCACCCCATAACAATGTCTGCTCCCTATTAAGTGTAGGCATACACAAGCATGAAGTCAGGGAAACAGTATGCTGGCACTATTTCTGGGCATGGAGTCTGGCGAGCTAATTATGATGCTTTGAGCATAATGGGGAATAATAGTAATTCTTTCTTAATTTGGTAGTAGTACAAACGACATGCTTAATTAAGTTTTGAGCACAACAGGATATATAATTATCCTGAGGGGTGGTACAAATAGTATGCTTAATTAGAAACATGGGAACAATAGAGCATGCTGAACCTGCCCCCGCCACAGGCATACACTCAGACATTGATCACTTCTTTTTTTTAAATATGTATCACATCATACACACTGAACACAGGATATTTATTAAACCTTCACATGCCTAGTACATGCAGAACCATTTTAACCTTCACATGCCTAGAACATGCAGAACCATTTTAACCTTCACATGCCTAGAACATGCAGAACCATTATTAAACCTTCACATGCCTAGTACATGCAGAACCATTATTACCTTCACATGCCTAGTACATGCAGAACCATTATTAAACCTTCACATGCCTAGTGCATGCAGAACCATTATTAAACCTTCACATGCCTAGTACATGAAGAACCATTATTACCTTCACATGCCTAGTACATGCAGAACCATTATTAAACCTTCACATGCCTAGCACATGCAGAACCATTATTACCTTCACATGCCTAGTACATGCAGAACCATTATTAAACCTTCACATGCCTAGCACATGCAGAACCATTATTAAACCTTCGCATGCCTAGTACATGCAGAACCATTATTAAACCTTCACATGCCTAGTGCATGCAGAACCATTATTAAACCTTCACATGCCTAGTACATGAAGAACCACTATTACCTTCACATGCCTAGTACATGCAGAACCATTATTAAACCTTCACATGCCTAGCACATGCAGAACCATTATTACCTTCACATGCCTAGTACATGCAGAACCATTATTAAACCTTCACATGCCTAGCACATGGAGAACCATTATTAAACCTTCACATGCCTAGTACATGCAGAACCATATTAAACCTTCACATGCCTAGTACATGCAGAACCATTATACTTTACTTCTGGTTTGAGGGGGGAAGTAAACCTAATTAAAATAATAATTAAAATAATAATAATAATAATAATAATAATAATAATAATAATAATAATAATAATAATAATAATAATAATAATAATAATAATAATAATAATAATAATAATAATAATAATAATAATAATAATAATAATAATAATAATAATAATAATAATAATAATAATAATAATAATAATAATAATAATAATAATAATAATAATAATAATAATAATAATAATAATAATAATAATAATAATAATAATAATAATAATAATAATAATAATAATAATAATAATAATAATAATAATAATAATAATAATAATAATAATAATAATAATAATAATAATAATAATAATAATAATAATAATAATAATAATAATAATAATAATAATAATAATACATACATATTATATATTAACTGCCATCATGGACCATCCTCTACTGTCCAAGCACTTCTGCTGCTGAGAAGGCTACACCTACTCTGAATCCATTAGCTTTTGAGAAAAGAGCTCCTTTGAATGATATCTTTGCTACAGGATTCTCTCGAATCTAGCGCAACATGGAGCATGACTTCGGCTTGCTTACATCAATGGAGCTGATTCTTATACAAAATTCAGCTTAAAATGTATTTGCATTGAAATGATAGGACGGGGCAATAATTTATTAAGTTGAGGGTCAATCAGAAATACTGACACAACCGGGCACAATTTTAGGTCATGCCCCCCCCACACACACACACACAAACTTATGTAGACTAAGCAGTTGAAATGATAGAATACCATTTGAGCTGATTCTTCGGTACACTTTATGAAGTCAGTTATATATAATTAAAAAATTTAAAAACCCTCCCTTTAATTAAGCCACAGGTTAAATTGTTGCATGTAACACCAATAAATTGGCCAGTGCAGAGAGGACCACTTTTAGCTGGGAAATATGGCACTCCAGAGAAGCCAGCTCCGTTGAAATATGGCACTCCAGAGAGGCCAGCTCCGTTGAAATATGGCACTCCAGAGAGGCCAGCTCCGTTGAAATATGGCACTCCAGAGAGGCCAGCTCCGTTGAAATATGGCACTCCAGAGAGGCCAGCTCCGTTGAAATATGGCACTCCAGAGAGGCCAGCTCCGTTGAAATATGGCACTCAGAGAGGCCAGCTCTGTTGAAATATGGCACTCCAGAGAGGCCAGCTCCGTTGAAATATGGCACTCCAGAGAGGCCAGTTCCGTTGAAATATGGCACTCCAGAGAGGCCAGCTCCGTTGAAATATGGCACTCCAGAGAGGCCAGCTCCATTGAAATATGGCACTCCAGAGAGGCCAGCGCCGTTGAAATATGGCACTCCAGAGAGGCTAGCTCCGTTGAAATATGGCACTCCAGAGAGGCCAGCGCTGTTGAAATATGGCACTCCAGAGAGGCCAGCGCCGTTGAAATATGGCACTCCAGAGAGGCCAGCTCCGTTGAAATATGGCACTCCAGAGAGGCCAGCTCCGTTGAAATATGGCACTCCAGAGAGGCCAGCTCCATTGAAATATGGCACTCCAGAGAGGCCAGCTCCGTTGAAATATGGCACTCCAGAGAGGCCAGCTCCGTTGAAATATGGCACTCTAGAGAGGCCAGCTCCATTGAAATATGGCACTCCAGAGAGGCCAGCTCCGTTGAAATATGGCACTCCAGAGAGGCCAGCTCCGTTGAAATATGGCATTCCAGAGAGGCCAGCTCCGTTGAAATATGGCACTCCAGAGAGGCCAGCTCCGTTGAAATATGGCAATCCAGAGAGGCCAGCTCCGTTGAAATATGGCACTCCAGAGAGGCCAGCTCCGTTGAAATATGGCACTCCAGAGAGGCCAGCTCCGTTGAAATATGGCATTCCAGAGAGGCCAGCTCCGTTGAAATATGGCACTCCAGAGAGGCCAGCTCCGTTGAAATATGGCACTCTAGAGAGGCCAGCTCCGTTGAAATATGGCACTCCAGAGAGGCCAGCTCCGTTGTATGACACAGCCAGATAGTCTACAATACATATGTAGTGGCATGGGTGGGTGTGGCACACAAGCACCAGGGTGGATGTAGAACATCACAAGGGTGGGTGCTCACCCAAAAATGAAATATGGCACTCAGAGAGGCCAGCTCTGTTGAAATATGGCACTCCAGAGAGGCCAGCTCCGTTGAAATATGGCACTCCAGAGAGGCCAGTTCCGTTGAAATATGGCACTCCAGAGAGGCCAGCTCCGTTGAAATATGGCACTCCAGAGAGGCCAGCTCCGTTGAAATATGGCACTCCAGAGAGGCCAGCGCCGTTGAAATATGGCACTCCAGAGAGGCCAGCTCCGTTGAAATATGGCACTCCAGAGAGGCCAGCGCTGTTGAAATATGGCACTCCAGAGAGGCCAGCGCCGTTGAAATATGGCACTCCAGAGAGGCCAGCTCCGTTGAAATATGGCACTCTAGAGAGGCCAGCTCCGTTGAAATATGGCACTCCAGAGAGGCCAGCTCCATTGAAATATGGCACTCCAGAGAGGCCAGCTCCGTTGAAATATGGCACTCCAGAGAGGCCAGCTCCGTTGAAATATGGCACTCTAGAGAGGCCAGCTCCATTGAAATATGGCACTCCAGAGAGGCCAGCTCCGTTGAAATATGGCACTCCAGAGAGGCCAGCTCCGTTGAAATATGGCATTCCAGAGAGGCCAGCGCCGTTGAAATATGGCACTCCAGAGAGGCCAGCTCCGTTGAAATATGGCACTCCAGAGAGGCCAGCTCCGTTGAAATATGGCACTCCAGAGAGGCCAGCTCCGTTGAAATATGGCACTCCAGAGAGGCCAGCTCCGTTGAAATATGGCATTCCAGAGAGGCCAGCTCCGTTGAAATATGGCACTCTAGAGAGGCCAGCTCCATTGAAATATGGCACTCCAGAGAGGCCAGCTCCGTTGAAATATGGCACTCCAGAGAGGCCAGCTCCGTTGAAATATGGCATTCCAGAGAGGCCAGCTCCGTTGAAATATGGCACTCCAGAGAGGCCAGCTCCGTTGAAATATGGCAATCCAGAGAGGCCAGCTCCGTTGAAATATGGCACTCCAGAGAGGCCAGCTCCGTTGAAATATGGCACTCCAGAGAGGCCAGCTCCGTTGAAATATGGCATTCCAGAGAGGCCAGCTCCGTTGAAATATGGCACTCCAGAGAGGCCAGCTCCGTTGAAATATGGCACTCTAGAGAGGCCAGCTCCGTTGAAATATGGCACTCCAGAGAGGCCAGCTCCGTTGTATGACACAGCCAGATAGTCTACAATACATATGTAGTGGCATGGGTGGGTGTGGCACACAAGCACCAGGGTGGATGTAGAACATCACAAGGGTGGGTGCTCACCCAAAAATGAAATATGGCACTCAGAGAGGCCAGCTCTGTTGAAATATGGCACTCCAGAGAGGCCAGCTCCGTTGAAATATGGCACTCCAGAGAGGCCAGTTCCGTTGAAATATGGCACTCCAGAGAGGCCAGCTCCGTTGAAATATGGCACTCCAGAGAGGCCAGCTCCGTTGAAATATGGCACTCCAGAGAGGCCAGCGCCGTTGAAATATGGCACTCCAGAGAGGCCAGCTCCGTTGAAATATGGCACTCCAGAGAGGCCAGCGCTGTTGAAATATGGCACTCCAGAGAGGCCAGCGCCGTTGAAATATGGCACTCCAGAGAGGCCAGCTCCGTTGAAATATGGCACTCTAGAGAGGCCAGCTCCGTTGAAATATGGCACTCCAGAGAGGCCAGCTCCATTGAAATATGGCACTCCAGAGAGGCCAGCTCCGTTGAAATATGGCACTCCAGAGAGGCCAGCTCCGTTGAAATATGGCACTCTAGAGAGGCCAGCTCCATTGAAATATGGCACTCCAGAGAGGCCAGCTCCGTTGAAATATGGCACTCCAGAGAGGCCAGCTCCGTTGAAATATGGCATTCCAGAGAGGCCAGCTCCGTTGAAATATGGCACTCCAGAGAGGCCAGCTCCGTTGAAATATGGCACTCCAGAGAGGCCAGCTCCGTTGAAATATGGCACTCCAGAGAGGCCAGCTCCGTTGAAATATGGCACTCCAGAGAGGCCAGCTCCGTTGAAATATGGCATTCCAGAGAGGCCAGCTCCGTTGAAATATGGCACTCCAGAGAGGCCAGCTCCATTGTATGACACAGCCAGATAGTCTACAATACATATGTAGTGGCATGGGTGGGTGTGGCACACAAGCACCAGGGTGGATGTAGAACATCACAAGGGTGGGTGCTCACCCAAAAATGTTTTAAGTCATGAAAGCCAGCGGCGGCTGTTGCTGTTGAAAGAGCCTTTGACATCCACAATCTGTAAAACATGCTCATTTCAAACAGAACCTACAGAGTGGTTAACAGGAGCTCTGCATGCTAACACACACTGGGGTAGACTTGGTCTTGAGAAGTGGCTAAAACTCTGTCTGACTTTGCCAATTGTACCATCCTGTGTTGGTGATCTTGGTTTCCTGTTTGGCTCCTCCCCAGACTCTGCAGCAACGTCGCAATAGGTCCTCTGAGTCTTGTCTTATTATAACAAACAAACCAATAATTGATTGGAACACACAGGGTGCCCATGCAACACGAGCAGCACCGAACACCAGGAAATATTCGGTGGATGGCAGTCATTTTGTCCAGTACCAACCCTCCCCAAGAAGACAACGTAACACCTGCTCCCGAACACAAGCAAGCCCAGGTATCTCATAAACGTGGTAGCCTCTAACCACTGCCTCAACTCTTAAAAGTAGCCATATCCCTAGCCACAACTGTTGCCAAGTAGCCAACATATATGTACAAACAAATGGTACTGCGAACCTTACCCAGACATTGTGATGGTCGAACACACACACCACAAACTCCCACCTATGCACTTCAAAAACTAAGACTACTGTCACTGAGGACTCCCACTACGTACCTAGTTACATGTAGCAACAACAACAAAAAAAAATGGGTGGAAGAACCGACTTGGAGATAATCTACTAGCCAACCACATAAATGCCTCCAAAAGAACTGATAATGTAAAGTTCATACTCTTGTAATAACAACTCAATGACCAGCTGCACCTTGATCCACATTAATGCAGTTTGAGTGTTAAAAACAGCTGCACGGTGTGTGTATGTGTGTGTGTGTGTGTTGGTGTGTGTGTGTGTGGGCGGGTGTGTGTGTGTGCTGTAGGAGTATCTTAAATTTTCTACAGCCATGATCAATGGGTGTCCTGCCAGTCTATGAAAGTATTACTTCTGAGGAGTGTGCCAGAATAGTGGTAGCACATGATGCTGTAGAAGCATTGTGCTGATGATGGGAAGGAAGGAAAAAATCAAAAGTCCAGCTGGCCTGTCATGTAATAATTGGACCCACATAATATTTGAACTATCCCTTCTCCCACCCCCCCCCCCCCACCCCCCACCCCAGTTCTCTTAAATGTTTGTATTTAGCCCTAGCCCTCCCTCTTCCATTGATGGTTGGACTAGCCCTAGCCCTCCGTCTACTGGCCCTAGCCCTCCCTCTTCTATTGATGGTTGGACTAGCCCTAGCCCTCCCTCTACTGGCCCTAGCCCTCCCTCTTATATTGATAGTTGGACTAGCCCTAGCCCTCCCTCTACTGGCGCTAGCCCTCCCTCTTCTATTGATGGTTGGACTAGCCCTAGCCCTCCCTCTACTGGCGCTAGCCCTCCCTCTTCTATTGATGGTTGGACTAGCCCTAGCCCTCCCTCTACTGGCGCTAGCCCTCCCTCTTCTATTGATGGTTGGACTAACCCTAGCCCTCCCTCTACTGGCCCTAGCCCTCCCTCTTATATTGATAGTTGGACTAGCCCTAGCCCTCCCTCTACTGGCCCTAGCCCCCCTCTTCTATTGATGGTTGGACTAGCCCTAGCCCTCCATCTACTGGCCATAGCCCTCCTCTTCTTGGACCAGCCCTAGCCCTTCCTCTTCTATCTACAGCCCTAGCCATTCCTCTCCTATCTATGCTTGGACAAGCCCTCCCTCTACTCGGACTAGCCTAAGCCGTTGCCATAGCTGTGATAGCTATGCCTACAAATCAGAAATATATGACCTCTGAAATATCTTATGTCTAGATGGTGCAAGGAGAGGAAGGGGTCCAAATCTGTCGTGACTGGTCATTAGTTCAGTAGCAAAGCGTCTCACTGTGCAGGTAGGCTGAAGAACCACTGACAAGTTCTTTCAGTACTTGAGAGTTCTCAGCAATGTTTCTTTGAGTCATTATACACTGCACCTACAATTTCTCAGCTCACCGCATGGAAAAGTGCTGTTAGGAAACTGACTCGGTAAGCGCCAGAGAATATTGCGTCTTTGTAAGTACCTCAACCTTCCACCATCTACACACATTCCCCATCACCCTCTTGACCTATTCTTCCACCCGCACCATTCCAACCCTTCCACGCCAACCTCCAGCCAGTCCTTCCTCCCCAGACACACACACACAACAACACTAGCACACCAACCCAGTCACTCTCCACCTTTCCCACCCACAACTTCCGTCCTGTCCTCAGAGCATACACAGTTAAGAGTTCCTGTTAGTGGGTATGTGACAAACCCAACGAGGGGTGGGGATCATAGCAAGATCACGCTGTTTGGATGTGTGACGACCAAGGAATACAGTCCACTTGGCACCACACACAAACTCGGACATAGAACACGCCCAACATGAACTGGACACAGCTGGACGAGCAGAAGGAGACAAATATCCAATTTGACTTGTTTTGAAATGCCAGCTATCTAGAGGCATTCCCAAAGCATCGGATTACCCACCACTCGCTCTTACCCTCAACAGCATTGCTCTCCACTGCATGGTGGATGGAATAGATGTTGATGACCGCCATCTTTAAGAATAGCAGAGCATCTCCCTGCCTCACCTCAACCCGCAGAAGTCTGCCCAGGTGGACCAGCAGGCGGAGGACTGTGGGCTCAAGGCTCTCTCTCCTGCAGGAAACAAGGTGCAGTGTGTGTGCCTGAGTGAGTGTGTGTGCCCGGGTGAGTGTGTGTGTGCCTGGGTGAGTGAGTGTGCCTGGGTGAGTGAGAGTGCCTGGGTGAGTGTGTGTGCCTGAGTGAGTGTGCCTGGGTGAGTGAGTGTGCCTGGGTGAGTGAGTGTGCCTGGGGGAGTGAGAGTGCCTGGGTGAGTGAGAGTGCCTGGGTGAGTGAGTGTGCCTGGGTGAGTGAGTGTGCCTGGGTGAGAGTGCATGGGTGAGTGGGTGTGCCTGGGTGAGTGAGTGTGCCTGGGTGAGTGAGTGTGCCTGGGTGAGAGTGCCTGGGTGAGTGAGTGTGCCTGGGTGAGTGGGTGTGCCTGGGTGAGTGAGTGTGCCTGGGTGAGTGAGTGTGCCTGGGTGAGAGTGCCTGGGTGAGTGAGTGTGCCTGGGTGAGTGGGTGTGCCTGGGTGAGTGAGTGTGCCTGGGTGAGTGAGTGTGCCTGGGTGAGTGAGTGTGCCTGGGTGAGTGAGTGTGCCTGGGTGAGTGTGTGTGTGCCTGGGTGAGTGGGTGTGCCTGGGTGAGTGAGTGTGCCTGGGTGAGTGAGTGTGCCTGGGTGGGTGAGTGTGCCTGGGTGAGTGAGAGTGCCTGGGTGAGTGAGTGTGCCTGGGTGAGTGAGTGTGCTTGGGTGAGTGAGTGTGCCTGGGTGAGTGAGTGTGCCTGGGTGAGTGTGTGTGCCTGGGTGAGTGAGAGTGCCTGGGTGAGTGAGAGTGCCTGGGTGAGTGAGTGTGCCTGGGTGAGTGAGTGTGCCTGGGTGAGTGTGTGTGTGCCTGGGTGAGTGAGAGTGCCTGGGTGAGTGAGTGTGCCTGGGTGAGTGAGTGTGCCTGGGTGAGTGAGTGTGCCTGGGTGAGTGAGTGTGCCTGGGTGAGTGAGTGTGCCTGGGTGAGTGAGAGTGCCTGGGTGAGTGAGTGTGCCTGGGTGAGTGAGAGTGCCTGGGTGAGTGAGTGTGCCTGGGTGAGTGAGTGTGCCTGGGTGAGTGAGAGTGCCTGGGTGAGTGAGTGTGCCTGGGTGAGTGAGTGTGCCTGGGTGAGTGAGAGTGCCTGGGTGAGTGAGTGTGCCTGGGTGGGTGAGTGTGCCTGGGTGAGTGTGCCTGGGTGAGTGTGCCTGGGTGAGTGAGTGTGCCTGGGTGAGTGAGAGTGCCTGGGTGAGTGAGTGTGCCTGGGTGGGTGAGTGTGCCTGGGTGAGTGTGCCTGGGTGAGTGTGCCTGGGTGAGTGAGTGTGCATGGGTGAGTGAGTGTGCCTGGGTGAGTGAGTGTGCCTGGGTGAGTGAGAGTGCCTGGGTGAGTGAGTGTGCCTGGGTGAGTGAGTGTGCCTGGGTGAGTGAGAGTGCCTGGGTGAGTGAGAGTGCATGGGTGAGTGAGTGTGCCTGGGTGAGTGAGAGTGCCTGGGGGAGTGAGTGTGCCTGGGTGAGTGAGTGTGCCTGGGTGAGTGAGTGTGCCTGGGTGAGTGAGTGTGCCTGGGTGAGAGTGCCTGGGTGAGTGAGTGTGCCTGGGTGAGTGAGTGTGCCTGGGTGAGTGAGTGTGCCTGGGTGAGTGAGTGTGCCTGGGTGAGTGAGAGTGCCTGGGGGAGTGAGTGTGCCTGGGTGAGTGAGTGTGCCTGGGTGAGTGAGTGTGCCTGGGTGAGTGTGTGTGCCTGGGTGAGTGAGTGTGCCTGGGTGAGTGAGTGTGCCTGGGTGAGTGAGTGTGCCTGGGTGAGTGAGTGTGCCTGGGTGAGTGAGTGTGCCTGGGGGAGTGAGTGTGCCTGGGTGAGTGAGTGTGCCTGGGTGAGAGTGCATGGGTGAGTGGGTGTGCCTGGGTGAGTGTGTGTGTGCCTGGGTGAGTGAGTGTGCCTGGGTGAGTGAGTGTGCCTGGGTGAGTGAGAGTGCCTGGGTGAGTGAGAGTGCCTGGGTGAGTGAGTGTGCCTGGGTGAGTGAGAGTGCCTGGGGGAGTGAGAGTGCCTGGGTGAGTGAGTGTGCCTGGGTGAGTGAGTGTGCCTGGGTGAGTGAGTGTGCCTGGGTGAGTGAGTGTGCCTGGGTGAGTGAGTGTGCCTGGGTGAGTGAGTGTGCCTGGGTGAGTGAGTGTGCCTGGGTGAGTGAGTGTGCCTGGGTGAGTGAGTGTGCCTGGGTGAGTGAGAGTGCCTGGGGGAGTGAGTGTGCCTGGGTGAGTGAGAGTGCCTGGGTGAGTGAGTGTGCCTGAGTGAGAGTGCCTGGGTGAGTGAGTGTGCCTGGGTGAGTGAGAGTGCCTGGGTGAGTGAGAGTGCATGGGTGAGTGAGAGTGCCTGGGTGAGTGAGTGTGCCTGGGTGAGTGAGAGTGCATGGGTGAGTGAGAGTGCCTGGGTGAGTGAGTGTGCCTGGGTGAGTGAGTGTGCCTGGGTGAGTGAGTGTGCCTGGGTGAGTGAGTGTGCCTGGGGGAGTGAGTGTGCCTGGGTGAGTGAGTGTGCCTGGGTGAGTGAGTGTGCCTGGGTGAGTGAGTGTGCCTGGGTGGGTGAGTGTGCCTGGGTGGGTGAGTGTGCCTGGGTGAGTGAGTGTGCCTGGGTGAGTGAGTGTGCCTGGGTGAGTGTGTGTGTGCCTGGGTGAGTGAGTGTGCCTGGGTGAGTGAGTGTGCCTGGGTGAGTGAGTGTGCCTGGGTGAGTGAGTGTGCCTGGGTGAGTGAGTGTGCCTGGGTGAGTGAGAGTGCCTGGGTGAGTGAGTGTGCCTGGGTGAGTGAGAGTGCCTGGGGGAGTGAGAGTGCCTGGGTGAGTGAGTGTGCCTGGGTGAGTGAGTGTGCCTGGGTGAGTGAGTGTGCCTGGGTGAGTGAGTGTGCCTGGGTGAGTGAGTGTGCCTGGGTGAGTGAGTGTGCCTGGGTGAGTGAGAGTGCCTGGGGGAGTGAGTGTGCCTGGGTGAGTGAGTGTGCCTGGGTGAGTGAGTGTGCCTGGGTGAGTGAGTGTGCCTGGGTGAGTGAGTGTGCCTGGGTGAGTGAGAGTGCCTGGGTGAGTGAGTGTGCCTGAGTGAGAGTGCCTGGGTGAGTGAGTGTGCCTGGGTGAGTGTGTGTGTGCCTGGGTGAGTGAGTGTGCCTGGGTGAGTGAGTGTGCCTGGGTGAGTGAGTGTGCCTGGGTGAGTGAGAGTGCCTGGGTGAGTGAGTGTGCCTGGGTGAGTGAGAGAGCCTGGGTGAGTGAGAGTGCCTGGGTGAGTGAGTGTGCCTGGGTGAGTGAGTGTGCCTGGGTGAGTGAGTGTGCCTGGGTGAGTGAGAGTGCCTGGGTGAGTGAGTGTGCCTGGGTGAGTGAGTGTGCCTGGGTGAGTGAGAGTGCCTGGGTGAGTGAGTGTGCCTGGGGGAGTGAGTGTGCCTGGGTGAGTGAGAGTGCCTGGGTGAGTGAGTGTGCCTGGGTGAGTGAGTGTGCCTGGGTGAGTGAGTGTGCCTGGGTGAGTGCGTGTGCCTGGGTGAGTGAGTGTGCCTGGGTGAGTGAGTGTGCCTGGGGGAGTGAGTGTGCCTGGGTGAGTGAGTGTGCCTGGATGAGTGAGTGTGCCTGGGTGAGTGAGTGTGCCTGGGTGAGTGTGTGTGCCTGGGTGAGTGAGTGTGCCTGGGTGAGTGAGTGTGCCTGGGTGAGTGCGTGTGCCTGGGTGAGTGAGAGTGCCTGGGTGAGTGAGTGTGCCTGGGTGAGTGAGTGTGCCTGGGTGAGTGAGTGTGCCTGGGTGAGTGGGTGTGCCTGGGTGAGTGGGTGTGCCTGGGTGAGTGAGTGTGCCTGGGTGAGTGCGTGTGCCTGGGTGAGTGAGTGTGCCTGGGTGAGTGAGAGTGCCTGGGTGAGTGCGTGTGCCTGGGTGAGTGAGTGTGCCTGGGGGAGTGAGTGTGCCTGGGTGAGTGAGTGTGCCTGGGTGAGTGAGTGTGCCTGGGTGAGTGAGTGTGCCTGGGTGAGTGAGTGTGCCTGGGTGAGTGAGAGTGCCTGGGTGAGTGAGTGTGCCTGGGTGAGTGAGTGTGCCTGGGTGAGTGTGTGTGCCTGGGTGAGTGCGTGTGCCTGGGTGAGTGAGTGTGCCTGGGTGAGTGAGTGTGCCTGGGGGAGTGAGAGTGCCTGGGTGAGTGAGTGTGCCTGGGGGAGTGAGTGTGCCTGGGTGAGTGAGTGTGCCTGGGTGAGTGAGTGTGCCTGGGGGAGTGAGTGTGCCTGGGTGAGTGAGTGTGCCTGGGTGGGTGAGTGTGCCTGGGTGAGTGAGTGTGCCTGGGTGAGTGCATGTGCCTGGGGGAGTGAGTGTGCCTGGGTGAGTGAGTGTGCCTGGGTGAGTGAGTGTGCCTGGGTGAGTGAGTGTGCCTGGGTGAGTGAGAGTGCCTGGGTGAGTGAGTGTGCCTGGGTGAGTGAGTGTGCCTGGGTGAGTGAGAGTGCCTGGGTGAGTGAGTGTGCCTGGGTGAGTGAGTGTGCCTGGGTGAGTGAGTGTGCCTGGGTGAGTGAGTGTGCCTGGGTGAGTGAGTGTGCCTGGGTGAGTGAGTGTGCCTGGGGGAGTGAGTGTGCCTGGGTGAGTGAGTGTGCCTGGGTGAGTGAGAGTGCATGGGTGAGTGAGTGTGCCTGGGTGAGTGAGTGTGCCTGGGTGAGTGAGTGTGCCTGGGTGAGTGAGTGTGCCTGGGTGAGTGAGAGTGCCTGGGTGAGTGAGTGTGCCTGGGTGAGTGAGTGTGCCTGGGTGAGTGAGTGTGCCTGGGTGAGTGAGAGTGCCTGGGGGAGTGAGAGTGCCTGGGTGGGTGAGTGTGCCTGGGTGAGTGAGTGTGCCTGGGTGAGAGGTGTGACTGGGTGAGCATGTGCCTATTCAGTCGTCACGCCTGCTCCCCTGATGTCCACCATGAGGCAAGTGAGCAGGAGTGAAAGAGACACATTTGTAGCGTGTTCTCACCCAGTCTTTGTGAATAGCTTCCCATGCACCACCAAAAAGGCAGAGGTCACTTTTTTAACAACCTGAAAGAAACACATCTCTAAAATGACATGTATAAGTAAATTTCATCATGCAGTGAGTAGTATTATGTATGCATCTTTAATATTGGAAGAGAAAGTTGTTGATTGTGTCATTAGTCAGTGAGTGCCTAAGATTTCAACACACACACACTGGGCCAACATCACACTGGGTGGAGGCAGGTTGAAGTAAGTTGACAATAGTTCTATGGGGACACACACTGGACCAACATCACACTGGGTGAGGTGTTGAAGTAGGTTGACAATATCTCTATGGGGACAAACACTGGGCCAACATCACACTGGGTGGAGGCAGGTTGAAGTACATAGGTTGACAATAGCTCTATGGGGATACCCCCAGGACCAACACCACACTGGGTGGAGGCATGTTAAGTAGGTTGACAATAGTTCTATGTGGACACACACTGGACAAACATCTCACTGGGTGGAGGCAGGTTGGAGTAGGTTGACAATAGCTCTATGGGGACACACACAGGATCAACACCACACTGAGTGGAGGCAGGTTGAAGTAGGTTGGCAATAGCTCTATGGGGACACACACCAGACCAACATCACACTGGGTGGAGGAAGGTTGAAATAAGTTGACAATAGTTCTATGGGGACACACACTGGACCAACATCAGACAGGTTGAAGTAGGTTGGTCTATGGGGACACATACTGGACCAACATCTCACTGGGTGGAGGCAGGTTGAAGTAAGTTGACAATAGTTCTATGGGGACACACACTGGACCAACACCACACTGGATGGAGGTTGAAGTAGTAGATTGACAAGAGCTCTACACACTGGACCAACAGGACCAACATTACACTTGATGAAGGCAAAGCAGAAGTAGGTTGAGATAAGCTCGACGAGGACACACACACTAGACCAACACCACACAGGAGTTGAAAACGAGCTGACAATAGCTCAATGGAGCATACACTTGACCAACACCACACTGGGTTTAAGGCACGTTGAAATAAGTAGGACGACAATAGCTCTATGGGGGACACACTTGACCAACACCACACTGGGTGGAGGCTGATTGAAATTAACAATTCTAGGAAAACATGTGGACATGGATGCACACACACACAGAGGTGTAGAACCTCTGTCTTAATGTACGCAAGACTCACCTGTGGAGAAGGGACCAGGCATGACTCTACCTCCAGTGCCAGAGGATCACATGATGCCCCAGTTTGCACCTGCACACCTCCGTCTTCAATGACCATACCAGGCAGTATCCAAATCTCCTTCTTCCCTGAAGAGAATTCATTCACCACAGAACCTCCTCCACCTTTTCCTCCTTCTCTCTTGCTCTGTTTTCGTCTGAGTTGCTTCTTCTTCTTGAGCATCTGATCTTCCTTTCGTTGCTTCCTGGAGAACCTCGCTTTTTCAGTTTCTCTGTCCATTCTCTCATCTTCTTCCTGCCTCTGAGCCTGAAGATAAACAACAACAAAATAGCAACAACAACTAGAGAGTGCATGCACAGAGCTACATTTCTTTGTGGAAGGGACAAACTTTGTAGAAGGGACAATAATATAAAACCATGCTTCAAGAATCATGTGCCATTACACCAAGACACCATTTCATGTGTGTTGGCTCGGTAGTTGCAGCTGCAGGTGTTGTTACATCTCCTTCCCAATTCTTGGATATTTGAAGGAAAAGAGTGTAAATGTGTGTGTGCATGTGTGGTGGATATTTGAGAGAAAATAGTGTAAGTGTGTGTGTGTGGGGGGGGGGGGGGGGACTTCACCTTGGAAGAGAGGTTGAGTGCCACATATGGATGTACTTGCCTTTCTGCCGGTCTCCGCAAATATGGCGACCAGACTGTCGTAGGCAGACTGGAAAGGACGAGAGGTAGCCAGACTTCTCATGTAGTAGTACACAGCATCCAAACGCCGGTGCTTCAAGAAGCATCAACATGAGTATCAGAGAAGGGGGGAGAAGAGAGGAAGAGGGGGGAACAGGGGGCAAGGAATGGTTGATGAAGAGAGTAGTGAAGAAGAGTGAACGACAAAATTAAAGCTGAAACAGGGAGAAAAGTGGGGATGTCCGTAGAGAAGAGCCTTACTGTATTCAGAGCGATTACTGCAAGCTGGTTGTACGGTTTGCCGTCCTTGGGGGCTAATTGCTGGGCACGCACATAACACCTGCAGATAGTAAACATTGTTATCATTAGTATGAAGCTCCCTTACCATCTTCATTGGCAGCATCATCAGATCATCATCATCACATCCATCCAGGCTTAGTGTGTGACTATACGACTATGAGAGCCAAGTCCCCAACCACACTGTCATTGATTCCATCACCATCTTCATCATCATCACCACCACCACTGCCACCATCACCGTCTACCCATCATCATCCCACCACCAACACCACCACCACTTCCACCATCACCATCAACCCATCATCATCACCACCACTATCACATTATTACCACCATCCGACCATCATTACCACCATCACTATGTGTACACGTCTACTCTATATTCTGGAACTCACTGCCTTGACTTGGTCCAATCAGCCTCTGCTCCTGCACTGACCAACAGCTGCTGCTGATAGCGAACTAAGTCTCCTAGGTACACATACCAGTTGTGACACATAACTGCCGCCAGCATCACCTGTAAGGATGGTGTTGGTGGTGGTAGTGGTGGTGGTGGTGGTGGTGGTGGTGGTGGTGGTGGTGATGGTGGTGGAGGTGGTGGTAGTGATGGGTGGTGGTGGAGGTGGTGGTAGTGATGGGTGGTGGTGGAGGTGGTGGTAGTGATGGGTGGTGGTAATGATGGGTAGTGGTGGTGGTGGTGGTGATAGTGATGGTGGTGTGGTGGTGGTAGTGGAGTGGTGATGGTGGTGGTAGTGGTGGTGTTGGTAGTGGTGGTAGTGTTGTTGGTGATGGTGCATACTGTCATACAATCCTGCCATTTTTTAACATGTTAGTGTGTACAATGACTAGTTTATCCCAAATCTGCAGCTGGGATGACACGGGGAGGATGGAAAGGGAAGGGGAAGAGAGGGAGAAAAGGAGGAGAGGGGAGGAGAAGGGAAGAGGGGGAGAGAGGGAAGAAGAGGTAAGAGAGGGAGAAGAGCAGAGGGGAAGAGAATAGGAGAAGGAGAAGAAGGGAAGAGGGGGGAAAGGGGGGAAGAAGAGGGAAAGCAATGGAGAAGAAGAGAGGGAAGGTACATAGATGGGATTGGCAAGGAAAGAAGGAAGAGAAAGAAGAGAAGGGAGATGAGAAGTAAGAAGGAGAGAGGGCAAAAGCAGGAGTAAAAGAGGAGAAGGGGAGGATGCACCTTTCCCAACTTAGATTAGTTGTTGTTTCCCCCAACATTTCACGAAACTACTTTGGACTTCGTCATGGCAAATGAAGAAGACCAAAATAGTTTGACTGAAATATATATTTTTAAGTTGATAGAAGAGAACTCGACTGTTTACATTTCATATCATCAGCTGAAAATCACCGCTCTACTCTCAAGAAGTGGCAACTTCCTTCACAAGCCAGAACAATACCCACACACCCTACAAACTGATAGTCACCCGCTCAGCATTCAGAATCTAGTCACTACAGAAGTTCCAACAACAGTGTCCATCCCTTGTCAACCAAGAGTCAAGAGAAGTGCTCAACAAAACGCGTACCAGCTTATACGATTTACCGACAAGGCAAAAGGGAACGACACCAACCACTGCCAGTTTACAACAGCTGCTAACAGATCCTTAATCCCGAACAAAGGGCTCAGTCTTAGCAACCAGCGGCTCTCCTGCAGGTACGGAATCGATCTATCTGCGTGGGGATAACTGGAAGGGTGGCAGACGATCAAAATGTCGCCAAGCATAACATGGACAGTGTCGTGTAAGTGGACATCGCATCAACTTGTCTGTCTGGTAACCAGTAATGGAACATCAACTCATCGAACAAGATGGAAACAGTTGCAACATTGTGCTTATCATGAGAAGCCTAGAACCGACAGTGAAAAAATCGCTGAAGGAAAAAAATTATGAGCTAAATAAAGACAAGCCTAATCAACCGACCAAGTTTGCCCGATACGAATTGAGATGACTCAATGACTAACACCATAAACTTTCCCACGTTCACTACGGTTGAAAGATTGAGAGGACGGGGGGGGGGGACTACCTACTCCTCTGTGTTGTGTTTTGGAGGTGAACTGAATCTTCCCACTAGTCAGATCCGAGATTCTGAAGCAGAACTTGGTCTGGACTATCTGGAGGGATCTGCTGTAAAACTCGACCGTGCTGTCCAGGAATCTGGTGAGCAAATCTCGGCAACCCTCCACGCCTATTAACGAAACACCAAAAACAATAGCGACAATGACTGACAAGACAACATATCAACAACAACAATAATAATGCATTCCTAGAACACCTAGCACATATGCGCCCCCTGCGCTGTGCAAGGTAAACTTACCTGCGCCACCATCACTGCACCTGGCTCAGCGATACAACCCAACCTTGATAACCAGGTCTGGAAAGAGAAGAAACTGACGTCCATCATCCGCAGTCATTTGGCTTATGCAGAGTAAGCATGACTGTCAACCACATAACCAGAAGTAGGTGGAGCTAGGATTAGAGAAAACTCTTTCTATCTATAAGCTGGCAGCTAAATTCCATAGAGACATCCCACTTATTGCAACATTAAGCACTTGCAGCAACATTAAACACTTGCAGCAACATTAAGCTGCAACACTAAAGCTGCAACACAGGTTCAGGATGGAAACATCTACAATTATTATGATCAGGAAAATATGTATATAGTATATGGATATACATATATATATATACCAAGAGACAACATATTATACCTGCTTCGCGCACCTTTTTTTATTTCTGCGTAAACAGTATACTATAAGCTAATGAAAACAAGGCAGCAGCATGGTGCAGCTGCCCGAGAAAATGGTGCAGCTGCCCGGGAGCATGGTGCAGCTGCCCGGGAGCATGGTGCAGCTGCCCGGGAGCATGGTGCAGCTGCTCGGGAACATGGTGCAGCTGCCCGGGAGCATGGTGCAGCTGCCCGGGAGCATGGTGCAGCTGCCCGAGAGCATGGTGCAGCTGCCCGGGAGCATGGTGCAGCTGCCCGGGAGCATGGTGCAGCTGCCCGGGAGCATGGTGCAGCTGCCCGAGAGCATGGTGCGGCTGCCCGGGAGCATGGTGCAGCTGCCCGGGAGCATGGCGCGGCTGCCCGGGAGCATGGTGCAGCTGCCCGGGAGCATGGCGCGGCTGCCCGGGAGTATGGTGCAGCTGCCCGAGAGCATGGTGCAGCTGCCCGGGAGCATGGTGCAGCTGCCCGGGAGCATGGTGCAGCTGCCTGGGAGCATGGTGCAGCTGCCCGGGAGCATGGTGCAGCTGCCCGGGAGCATGGTGCAGCTGCCTGGGAGCATGGTGCAGCTGCCCGGGAGCATGGTGCAGCTGCCCGGGAGCATTGCCCGGGAGCATGGTGCAGCTGCCCGGGAGCATGGTGCGGCTTCCCGAGAGCATGGTGCGGCTACCCGAGAGCATGGTGCAGCTGCCCGGGAGCATGGTGCAGCTGCCCGGGAACATGGTGCGGCTGCCCGGGAGCATGGTGCAGCTGCCCGAGAGCATGGTGCAGCTGCCCGGGAGCATCGTCCGTCTACTCACTCGCTTCTCAAGTCACTCACTTCTGAGCAATAATTCATCCACTCAATCCCTTACTCACCACTGGAACATCTCTCTCGGAGTACATCCAGGACAGGGTAGAGAGCTTCCTTCCAGAGTTTAGAGGTGATGTTGAGCTTACAGAAAAGATGCACATCCTTGGAGAGGATCTTCTCTGCACATCCTGTCATCTTGTGGCTATTAATGTACGTACGATAAATATAAATGTCATCTTGTGGCTATTAATGTGCGTAGGATAAATATAAATGTCATCTTGTGGCTATTATAGTGAGTAGGATAAATATAAATGTCATCTTGTGGCTATTGATGTGCGTAGGATAAATATAAATGTCATCTTGTGGCTAATAATGTGCGTAGGATAAATATAAATGTCATCTTGTGGCTATTAATGTGCATAAGATAAATATAAATGTCATCTTGTGGCTATTAATGTGCGTAGGATAAATATAAATGTCATCTTGTGGCTATTAATGTGCGTAGGATAAATATAAATGTCATCTTGTGGCTATTAATGTGCGTAGGATAAATATAAATGTCATCTTGTGGCTAATAATGTGCATGGATAAATATAAATGTCATCTTGTGGCTAATAATGTGCGTAGGATAAATATAAATGTCATCTTGTGGCTATTAATGTGCTTGTGGCTTTAATGTGAGTAGGATAAATATAAATGTCATGTTGTGACTATTAATGTGCGTAGGATAAATATAAATGTCATCTTGTGGCTATTAATGTGCGTAGGATAAGTCATCTTCTGGCTATTAATGTAGTAGGATAAATATAAATGTCATGTTGTGACTATTAATGTGCGTAGGATAAATATAAATGTCATCTTGTGGCTATTAATGTGCGTAGGATAAGTCATCTTGTGGCTATTAATGTGCATAGGATAAATATAAATGTCATCTTGTGGCTATTAATGTGCATATGATAAGTCATCTTCTGGTTATTAATGTGCGTGGGATAAATATAAATGTCATCTTGTGGCTATTAATGTGCGTAGGATAAATATAAATGTCATCTTGTAGCTATTAATGTGCGTCGGATAAATATAAATGTCGTCTTGTGGCTATTAATGTGCGTAGGATAAATATAAATGTCATCTTGTGGCTATTAATGTGCATAAGATAAATATAAACGTCATCTTGTGGCTATTAATGTGCGTAGGATTATACATATATACAGTAATATACATTTTTACATAGAGTCCACCAAAGGCAACAGTAACAACACAACAGCAGCAACATGACAACAACAAACAGCACGGCCAAAATAACAACGGAAACAGCATGGCAACGATAAACAAATGGAAACAAATAAAAGCATCAATAGAAATAACAAACAATTAATTTTTTTTTTTTTGTGTGTAAAAATGGACATGTATTCCTATAGCCTGTCGTGTCGCTGAGACTTACTCACTTGCTATCTGGGTGCCCATGCCTTAGTGATAATGAGCATTGATGGATACTGAAGCACGGAGACACTGATGTTCAATTTACACATGCCCTAGTCATGTAACATGATCCTCATGTAACACTTGAATTGGGCAAGGCCATAATTGCCGATAACAAGAGCGAACAAACCCTGCTGGTTGGATTGGCAGCTTGAAGTTCAGTGCCATGGTTAATGTGCTCTTAGGAACACTGACACAAAGGTGGTAAGAAGTGCATAGAAGCAAGAAGTAGAGAACTCTAAATTGTTCGTGGGAATAAAATCTTTAGTGACAATTCTTTAGTGACAATTCTTCTTTGATTCAGTTAGCCATAAACAGTACATTTGAAAAACTATTCCACCTTAACTCTCCATTGAGGTGAAGGATAGAGGAGATTGAAGGGAGCCACTGTATTTGTGGCAAGCATGCCTACAAGCTAAGCTACAAGCAGAGAGTGGAGAGTGGTGCACTAGCCCATAAGGTAGCAAACGTTGCTTAGCATTATGTGCCAGTTCTTCTTCAACCTCGAGATTAGATACTGGTACTTTAAAGCCTGCAAGAGAAGTGATGATGACAGCAGGCATTTTGAGAGCAGGTCATCTTTTTCTTCTTCCATGGCAACCTCGGACCCTAACAGTGAGAGCACAAGTATACTCGAGGTATGTGCTTGCCGGCTATTGTTTGTTTGTTTGTTGTTGTTGTTGTTGTTTGGGATTGCTGAAAAGTGTCATTCTCTTAAAAATATTTTTGTGGTTAAAATCTAACCGCAGTAATAATTTAAGAAAGTGTGTGTGTGAGTGTGTATGTGTTGTGTGTGTGTATTCTGTGTATGTGTGTTGTGTGTGTGCTAAAGCACAGTACATGTAAAGCAAAGCAGATGACAGTTTTATGATAGTATATATTTAACCAGTAATATGACACCCCCAAAAAAATGATTTCTGAAAGAGTTTAGTGCTTGTTCAGGAACAATGAGAAGCACTTAGCATGAGACCTCAACTATTCCATGAAAAATAAATGTTAGGCATTACCACCAGAAATAGTAGGTGTTACCACCACCAGAAATAGTGGGCGTTACCACCAGAAATAGTAGGCGTTACCACCAGAAATAGTAGGCGTTACCACCAGAACTAGTAGGCGTTACCACCAGAACTAGTAGTCATAGGACTTTCCCTGCTGGGGATGTATACATTCTGCAGTCTCACCCACTCACTCATTCAATACCTATCTTAGTGACTGGTATAAATAACGTTTAAATATTGGGGAGTGCAGTAGCACTCCTATATTGGTTTTGTGTGCCACTGTTTGTGTGCCACTGTTTATGTGTGGAGTGGAGAGGAAGGCAGAGGGAAAGGTTTGGTGTGCCATTATGTGTGGAGAGGAGAGAGGAGGGCAGAGGGAAAGGTTTGGTGTGCCATTATGTGTGGAGAGAAGAGAGGAGGGCAGAGGGAAAGGTTTGGTGTGCCATTATGTGTGGAGAGGAGAGAGGAGGGCAGAGGGAAAGGTTTGGTGTGCCATTATGTGTGGAGAGGAGAGAGGGGGCAGAGGAAAAGGTTTGGTGTGCCATTATGTGAGGAGTGGAGAGAGGAGGGCAGAGGGAAAGGTTTGGTGTGCCATTATGTGAGGAGAGGAGAGAGGAGGACAGAGGGAAAGGTTTGGTGTGCCATTATGTGTGGAGAGAAGAGAGGAGGGCAGAGGGAAAGGTTTGGTGTGCCATTACGTGAGGAGAGGAGAGAGGAGGACAGAGGGAAAGGTTTGGTGTGCCATTATGTGTGGAGAGAAGAGAGGAGGGCAGAGGGAAAGGTTTGGTGTGCCATTATGTGTGGAGAGGAGAGAGGAGGGCAGAGGGAAAGGTTTGGTGTGCCATTATGTGTGGAGAGGAGAGAGGAGGACAGAGGGAAAGGTTTGGTGTGGCATTATGTGTGGAGAGGAGAGAGGAGGGCAGAGGGAAAGGTTTGGTGTGCCATTATGTGTGGAGAGAAGAGAGGAGGGCAGAGGGAAAGGTTTGGTGTGGCATTATGTGTGGAGAGGAGAGAGGAGGACAGAGGGAAAGGTTTGGTGTGCCATTATGTGTGGAGAGGAGAGAGGAGGGCAGAGGGAAAGGTTTGGTGTGCCATTATGTGAGGAGAGGAGAGAGGAGGGCAGAGGGAAAGGTTTGGTGTGCCATTATGTGTGGAGAGGAGAGAGGAGGGCAGAGGGAAAGGTTTGGTGTGCCATTACGTGTGGAGAGGAGAGAGGAGGGCAGAGGGAAAGGTTTGGTGTGCCATTATGTGTGGAGAGGAGAGAGGAGGACAGAGGGAAAGGTTTGGTGTGCCATTATGTGTGGAGAGGAGAGAGGGGGCAGAGGGAAAGGTTTGGTGTGCCATTAGTGCCATTATGTGCGGAGAGGAGAGAGGAGGGCAGAGGGAAAGGTTTGGTGTGCCATTATGTGTGGAGAGGAGAGAGGAGGGCAGAGGGAAAGGTTTGGTGTGCCATTATGTGTGGAGAGGAGAGAGGAGGGCATATATATATAGTCTGGGAGGGGGGAGTCTACTCTGACCATTTTTGGCTCAAATAAGCCCTGGCACTGATGCCTTACACTGACCCTACACCTCAAATGATTGCTGCTGGTGGTTACATAAGGAAGCCCACTCACTGTGAATGCTTAGGCCCTGCTTCTCTGGGAATCCAACACCTAGGCACCCAACAACTTAATATATATTCTTTCACAAACATTCTCCTGAGACACTTTTGCAAATAAGAATAAGTGCAGGATTATTACTCGTCAACTCGTAAACACCCCCCCCCCCCCCGCCTTCTCATACCTCCCTAAACTAGTTCTCAACAACACTCCCCCTTGAACTCGTTATGTATTTAGGAGTTACTTTCTCCTCAAAACTCGCGTGGAATCTTCACACCAGTAAAGTTTGCGCCAAATCCAGATAACAGTTATCGCAACCGCTATCACCATTTATCTTTAACATTTCTCACTGCTCTAGTTCTTCCTTACTACTCGTCTGTGTGGGCACCTTCTCCCTTTCTTGCAACTCCAAATCTCTTGAACATATCCAGCCCTTTGCACTTAGACTCTGCTCTGCACTCACCAGAAGGTTATACCTCCTTCCTCTCCACTCTTCAACTTCCTACTCCCTCAAACAGACATGCTAAGGCCAAGAGCCAAGCTCCTTCTACTCAATTAACAACCATATCCACCTACCCCCAGACTCCATCTAATCAGCTCCAATGCCTCACATGATCTCTACCATCCATCAAACATCTCCGGCACCTCAGCTATGCAGTCTTCCTTTGTCCCCTCTTTCAAACTCATTCCCACCCTCCATTAGATCCTCCTTCTCTCCCTTGACAAGAACATAAATTTTTGATGCCATCATGTATGTCCTGTGCTTCAGCTATCAAGTTCATAAAAATTACACAATCCGGATATTTAATACGGATATTTTAATACGGATATTTAATACTCACCATTAATACTCACCACATTTCAAAAATCGGGTCCAATTTTGCAATGTCTCCATTCCACCTGGTCAGGATCCATTCCACTCCCTTGCTTTCTAAACTGTCCCATTCTTCTGTCAACTCCATCAACTCAATCTTCACAGTAGCATCACCACTTCGTGGCTGGTCGCCAAAGCTCTTGGATCGTAACTGACATGACCTGGGACTTCTTCTATCCACCTCTTCTTTTCTCCTTTTGTCATAGCCAATGGTCTTGGTCCTTCGTTCAGCAGAGCTAGTCTTGATTTCCTGCATCAATGGATACATGCAGCTGCTTCCTCCACAAGAAGACTTGGGGAAATATCTCGGCACATCTGTGCTTACATCTGCCTCTCTCTGTTTTCTGACAAGATTCTTCACCGATGTTTGCTCAAAAGCAGATACGCTATTGATATTTTGGGATTTGTCTGGACTTTTGATTGGTCTTTTCTTGTCCCATCTGTTTGGAGTTTCAGGAATGAAGGCGGGCTTTAAATGGAAGACACCCCTGCCTTCAAATTTTTCCTGCACTATATCTTCTTTGCTAGCCTGGTTCTTCACTCCCCTGCTTATAATTTGACGTTTAGATTCAGTCCGTGTCCTCTCCAGTATCTTGGACCTCCCTTCCAACTCACTAAAAGTTATTCTTAGCGTAGGAAGCATGTTATAAGCTATACCTCCATCATCCCGCAAAAAAGCGTCACTCATACTTCAGTAATTCATCTTTCTGCTCGCGAAAGCAAGTAGCTCGCGGACACTCTAACCCAAAGTAAACTTTGGCATAGTTTTTAGTCACCACAAAGGGGTGTGGCTAAACTGTGGTTTGCTAAGAAACTGCGAATGTAATAATTAATAATAATAATAATAATAATAATAATAATAATAATAATAATAATAATAATAATAATAATAATAATAATAATAATAATAATAATAATAATAATAATAATAATAATAATAATAATAATAATAATAATAATAATAATAATAATAATAATAATAATAATAATAATAATAATAATAATAATAATAATAATAATAATAATAATAATAATAATAATAATAATAATAATAATAATAATAATAATAATAATAATAATAATAATAATAATAATAATAATAATAATAATAATAATAATAATAATAATAATAATAATAATAATAATAATAATAATAATAATAATAATAATAATAATAATAATAATAATAATAATAATAATAATAATAATAATAATAATAATAATAATTATTATTATTATTATTATTATTATTATTTTCAGCAGGCATACCAAATGTTCTGTAGATTTCTTGTTTTTTTGTTTTTATGCCAACATTTCTACCGAAATACTTCATTAAAAGGAACAAAAAAACACATTTAAATTGCTCTGAAGAAGACCCTGAAGAAGACCAAACTATTTTGGTTGAAATAATGGGTAATAAAAACAAAAAAGCAAGAAATCATTCCAGTGTTCATTCGGGAACTAAAGGTTATGCATGTGTACAAACTTGGACTGCATAGATATGTACTTCATCCTGCCAATCCAATGGCATCCAATATGTAATCTCAAGATCGAATTGTTCAAGTACTGATAGTTTGCCACAAAGTACTTACTTAACTATTTTCGATGGTTCACTAGTATTAACTCATTCTGGCCCATCCTTTTATTTCAACTGTTACAGAGACTCAACCTTGTTTGCTTCCGGTGAGGCATTAATCACCAAAAATTCCTCAAAAGACATTGTGACCATCCAGCAATCTGCAACAATTGAGCAATCAGTATGTCATGATGTTCAGGTAGGCACAAATCTTTAGAGCTTTCTGGCAGGCATCAATTGTAGTGTAGCTGTACACAACCATTGAACAAATCAGTCCACACACATGCTTATTCCTGAAGCCCAAAATGGGACAGATGAAGACCAAGCTTAAATTACCACTAACTGAAGCAGCTCGATCGTCAGCGTATAACCTACCCAATTTAACCTATTGCGCATGTGCACGAACCTCAATCAAAATTCCTCTGCTATAATGTTAGTCAAGTAATACTGTATGCATTGAACATGTAATGAAGTGTCCATTTTATACTACTGTTTATCTTTCTCCCTTGGAAGTAATGAAGTTCAGTCACCCTGAATGTAGAAAGAGCGAAAAATGTTGTGACTATTTTGAGTTGTTCTCCCAAGGAAACCGTTGTGTAGCTAACTAAAGAATATTCGTACCCAATGAAAGTTTTTGCACGAAGGACTGGGAAAGATACCGTATTTCATGTGCTATTCTACTACTAAAGGCACTGCTAGACGACCGATGGCTTTCCCAGGTGTTGTAAAGCCATCTCCTTGGCCTGGCTTACAACCAAACTCTCAGTTTGTTCACCCTACGATGACTGGCTCCCTTTGGCATCATAATCACAATAGCCTTCACGGCAACGAAGCTACGAATCATCATGGCGAGATCAGGAATGACATCCACAGCGCTACCTCCCATTTCAAGCTACTCCCCCCACCTCATCATCCAGCTTGCTACGACCTAACAGTTGTCAGTGGAGATGGGTCTCGCACAAACACTGTCACCTCACAATCGGCGAAACCCATCACTCCCCAGCCTCAACGCTCTAGCTTCTCGCTGGACGACTGCGTCCCTAAGCACGTTCCTATCTCTACTGAAGGGTCCTTCTCATCTTCTCTTTCTTCACCCACACTGACTGAGAATTCTGCTGGTGGGGGTGTGGTGAAAGCTCTCTGCAGTGAAGGAGGTGTAAATGAAGACACAGCTGTGGTTCTAAGAAACCTTACTCACAGTGGTTTAGCATCCCCTACAAACCTGAACAAGAAGAAGCGAGTTCGAAGAAAAAGGTGCGGCTGTTGCATCGGCTGTACCAGGAGGGATAGTTGTGGATCCTGTAGTGTGTGCACCAATGCAAATGCGACCAACTCTGTGTGCAAGCTGAAAAGATGTGAAGCACTGAAGAGAAGGGTAAGTGTTTAAATGTCGGCAATGACATTCAGTTACGAATAACACAATAGGCACTCTTAACTCTAGACTGCCGTATAATCAACATCGTGAACCCTAGAAGAGTGCAGTATGCCTATGTCTCACTTACTTTGTAGCAATTCACAAGAGGTATCATTTACAATCAGCTCTTGACAACCTTTATTGCTAAGAGAGGGATGGTAACGTGTGCTGTGAGGGGGTTTCCCTTTGGGGTGGAGGGTTTTTGTTGTTTTTCTTAATGGAGTCAGGAGGGGGCAGGGCAGTGCTCCCCTTAGTTGTGCCTTAGCTACATTTGTCTTCCGGATGGTGAAGGGCGTGGTTGTGGTTAGTTAACTTTGATTACTCCCACACAATAACTCTTGTTAACTACCACTAATAGCTGCCAGGTACTATATAGCTACCCAGTACCTGGTGGGTATGTGTGTGTGTGTGTGTGTTGTGTGTGTGTGTATGTGACATGTATTCTTTGAGTACCCATGTGATGAAGTATTAATAAGTATATAGTCAAGCGTGTTTCCTAGCATCGTCAAGGCAAGATAAATGTAAACACTTCACAGTAGTGGTAGTGTAATGGAGGATAATCAGCTTTAACATCATTTTGACTGGTTGAGTTTCCAAACTTGCTGTATAACGTTGTCAAGGGATAACGACGCATCCTCAAACCAAGCCATTCGATCTCTTCAGCCTCCCTTCCCCCCACATTCATTGGAATCTGTGGTATGATTGAAACGGCATAGCCCACAACTTTCAGTAACATTATCCTAATCCTTGTCGCAGACTTTTTTTTCTTCTTTTTTTTTGTGTGTGTTTTTTAGAAATGGTGTTGGGTTGTTACGTATGGCTGGCTATGTGTAGTGTATCTTGTGTGGCTGGCACTCCTACCTTCCAAACATGTGCAAACGGCATTAATAAATTTAAAAATATTAAAATAATTCATTTAAAAAAGCATTGTTATAAATGTGTGTGTGTGTGTGGGGGGGGGGGGGGGGGGGGGGGGGGAGGTTGTAATTAATTTAAGCTGCTTTTATATGGTGTGTATTTATGTGTGAGAGTTAGTGCGTGGAGATTGTGTGTGTGTGGGGGGGGGCTGTCTTTGTGAGTGTATCTGAGTGTGTTTGGATGTGTTGTGTGCGAGTTTCATGAGTCTGTGTGAGTAGATAGATAATGGATAGGAGTGAATGGATGCAGTGTGTAAGTCATGAAGGTATATACATATGCACTGTGTGTGGGGGGGGGGGGGGGTTTGTGCATTATATAAACTCTCTGTGATTTCAGTTCATCTTAGCCCATGAGGAGACAGTCCCAATGCCTTACGAAATGATAACTAAAATTGCTGCTCATCTATTACAGTATGGCCTGTGAGTTTACTAATTAGTCTTCTTGGATGTAGTCTCAGTTGTGTGTCCTCTTGGTGCCCCCAGTTTGTGCATGCTTACTTATGGGCACACTTTCAAGGTGGCCAACTTTTGCTTGATTACGCATTCTTAGAAGTGTATTATTATGTTTTAGTCTTCTTCAACCAGCCTCTGCACACTCACTTCACACACACACACACACACACACACACCACACACAACACACACACACCACATATTTCAACATGCCTCACACCTCTCACACATACTTCACACACCCCTCATACCCCTCACACATGCACACCTCACACACATGCACACCTCACCCTTCATTGGACTCTCATAGGCACTAATGCTATATTTAGCATACACCTATATGAGCTGAGTGCAGGTCTAATGTGTGTGCTCTTCAGTTGGAATGGGCATCCTTTTATGAGCTTTTATATTATGCTTATAATCCCTCGGAGTTGTGCACTTATAAATGTGCATGCATTACAATTGAGAAACAGGGAGGGAAGACCACTCTCTCTAGGTTCTCTTTCACCAGTGAAAGTGTGTGCACTTGAAGAATCCTCTGTTGTGGTGATGCTCTCGTGTGTGTCTGTGTGTGTGTGTGGCAATGCATGTTTGAAACTGGGCATGGCTGGCCTGAGGTATAATTACTAGCAGCTACACATACTGAATAGGGAGGGGAAGGAGCTGAGCTCCAGCAGGCTGAGTGAGATGTGTAGGGGACAGGATGAGATGTGTGGTGACCCTGTACTTGTGTACGACTACATGTGTAGAGTGGGTCTCATACATGTCTGTCCATTGTAGAGGACAAACTCTTTTATGTACAGGGTTGCCTCTGATGATGTGTCTCTGTCATAACTTTGTCAGTGTGACCTCTGGTGTGTGATGACTGATGGTCTTAGTTACTGTGATTTTTATTTGCACTTATGTGTGCTGGTTTGTATAATGAAGGGGTGGAGTTTATGACAACGTGGACTGATGGTCTTAGTTACTGTGATTTTTATTTGCACTTATGTGTGCTGGTTTGTATAATGAAGGGGTGGAGTTTATGACAACGTGCAGTCCCTCTGTGTATGTATGTGTGTATGTACGTGTTTGTATGTATCTATGTTAGTGTGTATATCTGTGTGTGTATGTATGCACAAGTATATGTGTGAGTGTGTGTGTGTAAGAGAGAGTGTGTACGTGTTTGTATGTAGTGTGTATATCTGTGTGTGTATGTATGCACAAGTATATGTGTGAGTGTGTGTGTGTGTGGGGGGGGGGGGGGGGGGTGTGTTGGATGTGTGTGTTAGTGGGAGCCGCAATGGTGTAGGTAGGTACACAAGTTGTGAGAACATGACATTTCTCAGGCGAGGAATCGGCGCTTGCCATGCTGATTTGAACTCGTTATGGCATTCTAGTTTTACCTTGGAACACTTTTAGGCTCTAGATACCTCATTCTCGGGTATTTTCAAACCGACCCACCGAATCCTTCTGTGTTGGACCACAGCTCGGTCCTTCGGGTTAACGACTAGTCAGGATTACGGCATCCGAGGGCAAACAGAAGCCGCTTACCGTCCAGTTCTCAAGAGGGAAGGAGATCACAAGTGTCTGACTGTAGCTATATGTATTTCTTGTTAAGAAAAAATTTAAAAACGCTAGCAGCAGTGCATGCAATGCATATAACTTGTATTGAACTGCACTGTACTGTATTGTACTAATCTGTACAATACTGTACTGCACTGAGCAATGATGTACTGCATTGGTATATATTCTACTCTATTGTACTGTACTGTACTTTAAGTATTTTAATATGCTGTACAGAACTGTACTGTACAGTACTGGAGTGCTCTGCAGGACTGAGTGTACTATTGAAATACTGTGCTGAGCTTTACCCAAGTGTACTAGACTCTACTGTGCTTTATACTGTAACTACTCTATTGAACTGAATGGGTGCCAGGTCTTCTCCTGTCCTAGGTTTGATTCACTAGTTGGCCTAAGATCGTGGACAGTTTGCATGCATTATGGAGGCAGTGGGTCATCACAGGCCAGGTGTCTCAGCGCGAGATGAACTAATCCGATGTTCCAACTAGAGCCCCTGTCCACACTGGCCCATGACAAATGTTTGTCGTGTCCCTCAGTGCGCAGTCAATACGCACATTATATTGTGTCTGCACGTACGAATAAATAGAACTCTCAGTTGCCATAATAACATCCCAATAACCTTCTCAATAATCAACATGGAAATGTTTTCTCCCGGCGTTCGATTAGATGCTCTAGCCCTCATCAGGATGTTTAAACATCACAGCTGGAGTGAATCCAGCCATGCCAAGCTTACACTTTACACATGCACACACACTGACGCGGTGTTGTCTCTCCTTCCTCCACCTCAGACTCACAAAGGTGCACTGCCCTCTGATGCTCTCTTTGAAGAGTTGTCACTTTGTCTCTCTTGAGTATGTTCGTCACAGCAGTTTTCCATGCCGTGGAACAGGACGTATATAGCCACTCAAAGACAAATATCGCAGCTGAGAACTCTCAAAGTGGGCATCTCTTCTGAGCATTCTTGAGCAGCGAATCTCATTGCAGTTACATATGCCACTAGTGGTGTTGCTAACGACATGCACATGTGATACGTTATCCCTCTCCCTCCCTCCATCCCGATCTCGGATTTTCTACAGACAATTCACTTCACAATTAATCATTGAGCCCACAATGATAATTGGAGGGGCGATTCACTCATTATATAGTGTTGTCTTGATCCACCAAAATAATTTGCATTGAACACACCCAACTTATTGCGATAGAGACAACATGAGATGCTAGCTGTTTACACAGTCTGGACAGGCCACTTTCTGTGTTACCATCTCTAGAACATTGCTGTTGGGAAGTCAAGAACCATTGCTGTAGGGGGGGTCAAGAATGTTGCTGTAGGGGGGTCATTGCTGTATGGGGGGGGGGAGAGGGAGTCAAGAACCATTGCTGTATGGGGGGGGGTCAAGAATGTTGCTGTGGGGGGTCATTGCTGTATGGGGAGGGGGGAGGGGGGGGGGGGGGTCAGGAACCATTGCTGCAGGTGGGGGGGTGTTATAACCATTGCTATAAGTAGTCAAGAACCAAGGTCAAGAATCCTTGTTGCAGTGGCTCAAGAACCATTGCTTGACATACATCTTCTAGTTGTCTAGCCAATAATTGTGTGTATAAATAATACTAATTAGAGCTAAACTCACGAAAAGCTACTAAACTTTGACCCTGAGTTGCATCATTAAAAATGATCCTATATGTAGGAACTTAGGCCTCAGAGAAGAGCCTACTTGGATGGCTTACCTCCATTGATGTTTTACATGCCCACATGTTGATGAGAGTATTGGTCAAACAGTTTTGCTTCCTTCAGCTAGTGGGATAGCTCCTTTGGCTATAGTAACCTTGATTAATTGGAGTTGGAAGTAGGGTCTAATTAGGTTACAGTTACTATACTGATGCAGACTATGCCTATTGGAGCAGTCTTGGCCTTCTTAATTGTAATTGAGTTAGCACTTGATCACTTGTTGGTCAGTTTACTCAATTGCTATGCCTCTTCTGTGCGTGCATATTGCTTGAGGGGGGGGGGGGGGGGTATGGAGGATGTAGGGGGTGAGAGGAGAGGATGTAGGGGGTGATAGGAGAGGAAATGAGGAGCGTTGGATGTGATGTGGGACATGGCATGTGGTGGAAAAGGTCATTTAGCTGTAGCACAAGTGAATATGAACTTATATCACTAACTGGGTGGTGCTCAGCCCATCAAGGCAGCTCAGCATGCAATGTAAAGCACTGGCAGCATTTCAAGTGTTGAACTAGCCCAACAAAAATCAGCAGGTTGTCTTCACCCATGTGTACACATGCTCAGTTGAGACACATTACACACAACACTACCTCTCACTATCTCACCTACGACCTCGTCTTGCACGACCTCACTTGCACAACCTCACCTTGCACGACCTCACCATGACCTCACCTTGCACAACCTCACCTTGCACGACCTCACCTTTCACGACCTCACCTTGCACGACCTCACTTTGCACGACCTCACCTTGCACGACCTCACCTTGCACGACCTCACCTTGCACGACCACTGCATCCGCTCTCTTTGGGGGGGGGGGGGGAGGGGGGGGGCTAAAATTCAAGAGGAGCGGTGTTTATCTTGTGTTTACACATGTGACTTATAGGATCTTGGGAAAGGGTCCATTTGAATCAAATTTGAGTGAATGCTATCAGTCAGGTCTCAGAACACGACAGAATGATTCTGAGCAATGGTTGGGAAGGTCTGAAGACAAGACACTGAGCGTTAAGCAAGTATTACATGGGAAGGTCATTTAAAAGAAAATGGTTTCAGTGCAAGAGAGCGTTCTCAGATTCTGTCGTGTATTATAACTCAATTTGTTGAAGGCATCCAGTCCTCATAGAGTGTTGAGTATGTCTGAATCTATAATAAAGTACATACATCGCAACCTTGTTCTTTGGCATATATGGTCCTGTCCTGTGACAGTTTGTGATTTTGGGTAGTGTCTATCAAGGCTTCATGATTGTCTCTCAGTCAACCAGTACGATGTCTCCCTGGTACATTCTCTCCCCCATCCCTCCCTGGTACAGCCTAAGCCAAAGCAGCTGCAATTGCACGCCAACACAAACAACACACACACAACACACACACAACACACACAGAGAGAAACACACACACACACAGATCATTATGTCATTTTTTTGTGTCACTGATAAGTTTATCTCCAGTATAACCCCTCCCTCCCTCTCCTATCTCTCCTATCTCTTTCCCTCTTGGTTCTTCTCTCCTTCCCTCCTCCACTCCATCCTCCCTCCTTCTCTCTCACCTTGCTCACCTCTCTCACCTACTTCCCCTCCTATCCCACTTCCTTCTTCTCCTTCTCCTCCAGTGGCCCCTTTCTCAGGACGGAGGAGATAATCCGGCCTTTATTTCCCCATACATGCACGAAGCCGAGTCTCTCCAAGCCGATCACAAAGGCACGTACCACCTCCCATCACCACACCTCAGTGAGCAGCAGCAGTTCCCTTGTATGAGGGAGTCTCCCGTCAAGGACGAGGATGTGCAACAAGTAAGAGCCCTTGCTATAGAAAGTAGATGTTAATTATTTCTACACCGGTTGAAATATTGACACTTCATTAACCACTTAATTCAGTTACAGATTCAACTCTACGCTACAACCTGTTATGTGTGCAGATTGTTTTATTATTAGGGGGTTGCCACATTCGGTCAACTTTAACAGAGACACAGTGTGTGTATGTAATTCTCCTAATGACTGTAGTGTGTTGTTTGAACGAGCAAAGCTTGCATGTCCCTGCTTTTGTATAGACTTTGTGTACACACGTAAGGGCCTTTTGTCCAACTGTCTGTGAACAGGTTTCCCCTTTTAAAGCCCATTGTTCACCTTGCGGATGTTAGAAATAGTGGGCGGTAAAAGGCATGTCTAATTACAGAATTAAGATATGAATGTCCAAGTTCCCCCTCCTCCCCCTGATATCCACTCTACTAGTCTCTCTCATAAATTAAACCATCTGCATAATTTGACATTTGGCCTCTCCCTCTCCTGAACTATCCCTCTCCTGAACTATTGCCTTGTAGGGCTCTCAACATTTTCTTCTTCGACTTCCTAGCTCCTCTTCCCAAAGATGCTCCTTACTTCTTTTCATTTTTCTTGTGGGAATTACATCATGATGACATCATATTGTATAGATTGATATTGAGTGCCCCAACCCTGCCATGGATCTAGCCCTAGCCCTGCCATGGATCTAGCCCTGCCATGGATCCAGCCCTAGCCCTGCCATGGATCCAGCCCTAGCCCTGCCATGGACTGGCCATATCTCTGCCATGGATCTAGCCCTGCCATGGATCCAGCCCTAGCCCTACCATGGATCCAGCCCTAGCCCTGCCATGGATCCAGCCCTAGCCCTGCCATGGATCTAGTCCTAGCCCTGCCATGGATCCAGCCCTAGCCCTGCCATGGATCCAGCCCTAGCCCTGCCATGGATCCAGCCCTGCCATGGATCCAGCCCTAGTCCTGCCATGGATCTAGCCCTAGCTCTACCATGGATCCAGCCCTAGCCCTGCCATGGATCCAGCCCTAGCCCTGCCATGGATCCAGCCCTAGCCCTGCCATGGATCCAGCCCTAGCCCTGCCATGGATCCAGCCCTAGCCCTGCCATGGATCCAGCCCTAGCCCTGCCATGGATCCAGCCCTAGCCCTGCCATGGATCCAGTCTCCTAGCCCTGCCATGGATCCAGCCCTAGCCCTGCCATGGATCTAGCCCTAGCCCTGCCATGGATCCAGCCCTAGCCCTGCCATGGATCCAGCCCTAGCCCTGCCATGGATCCAGCCCTAGCCCTGCCATGGATCCAGCCCTAGCCCTGCCATGGATCCTGCCCTAGCCCTGCCATGGATCCAGCCCTAGCCCTGCCCTAGCCCTGCCATGGATCCAGCCCTAGCCCTGCCATGGATACAGCCCTAGCCCTGCCATGGATACAGCCCTAGCCCTGCCATGGATCCAGCCCTAGCCCTGCCACATGGATCCAGCCCTAGCCCTGCCCTAGCCCTGCCATGGATCCAGTAGCCCTGCCCTAGCCCTGCCATGGATCCAGCCCTAGCCCTGCCATGGATCTAGCCCTAGCCCTGCCATGGATACAGCCCTAGCCCTGCCATGGATCCAGCCCTAGCCCTGCCATGGATCCAGCCCTAGCCCTGCCATGGATCCAGCCCTAGCCCTGCCATGGATCCTGCCCTAGCCCTGCCATGGATCCAGCCCTAGCCCTGCCATGGATCCAGCCCTAGCCCTGCCATGGATCCAGCCCTAGCCCTGCCCTAGCCCTGCCATGGATCCAGCCCTAGCCCTGCCATGGATCCAGCCCTAGCCCTGCCATGGATACAGCCCTAGCCCTGCCATGGATCCAGCCCTAGCCCTGCCATCGATCCAGCCCTGCCATGGATTATTATTTCTAGCTATCAACATTCATCTTCTGCTCTTACTTGATATATTATTTATAACCCCCCCCCTCCCCCCTCCCCCCTCCCCCCTCCCCCAAGTGAGCTCACGCACTCACACCATTTACATCTAGGTGGCTGAGATATCCTCCCACCATAAGTGCGTAGTCCAGGTATGTAGTCGTGAGTGTGGCTGTAGATAGCCATTCATTGTGGTGACCCAGAGAAAGTATACACAGCTGAGAGTAGTACAGCTAGATCCAGTTTAGATTGCATTCTGTGGAGCTGGCTAAGAAGGCAGTTGTTGTCTTGACTCCAAACCAGCACAGCCGCTAGACTTGTAAGACTTGTAAGTAGTGTTGTGGGCAGCTGAAAGTGATAGGCACCTTGAGTTCCTGCAGTGAGAATGCAGCTGCCCATATGCAAGCAATTGGAAGGTGGTCTGAGTGGCTTGCAAGTTTGTTGATCTTGCTGATACTTCTGATTGATTTACTTGCCCTTGAGAAGGCTTATCATCATACCATCAGTTGTGTTGAGCTGTGCTACCCACTAGGAGTGCTACCCTTGAACCTGCCTTAAACTGGCACACATCCCTTGGAAGTAACAATGGAGCTTGTAAGCTTTCCTTGTCTGGAGAAATACTGAACACTGGCTGTATTCTTGATTGATAGCGAGCAAAACGTGCCCCTCACACGGGAGAGTTTGTATAGTGTGTGTGTGTGTGTGTGTGTGTGTGTGTGTGTGTATTCAGCACACCTTCACCTATAAAAAAAAAATGTGAATGGGGTCACTCGTGGAAATTAGATGGACTTACGCAAACAAGGAAATGGTACGCTTACTGATGAGAAGAGATCACATGGGAATGAAGAATGGTCTGCTTAGTTAATAGCTGTCAGGGAGGATGCTGGAGTTTCATCATGACATGCTACTCATTTCCTGCTGGATGCACCGTTTGCCACGAGGGTCTAGAAACCCAATTAAACTTGGATTAATAAAATGCACAGTTATTTATGTGGACTGCCCACTTGTGCCATGAGAACTGGCCACGTAGTTGTTGGAACATAGAGGAAAGACAACTGAGAACACGCAGTCATTAGAGGAGAGATGTGCAAATGATGGAGGGCACATTACAGTGTCAAGAGTGTGTCTTTAACCAAATGTCTGAAGTTTCAGCACTCTGACAATTCCGCCAGCCATCACTTCAGGCTAACAACTTAATGTGCTTACGCTTCTAGTACTCTTTAGACCCTCCTCTCTTTCTCTCTCTTTCAGCCACACTTCCATAAGCACACTTCCAGTTCAGAACCTGCCAGCCCATTGTGTTGCAGGTCACAGGTTGTGTGGTGCAGCTGTGGGTAATATGTAAGGTACATACAGATCTCCTTTAGGCCACTATCGCTGATAAAGAGTATGGCTCCAGATGCAAGCAATCCACACAAGGTTTAGAAGCTGGACTCCTAGGGCGTCGTGTTTGGCTAAGTGCTTCAGCTCCGTCACACAACACCTTGCATCCATTTCTAGTCCTTGAAGCAGGCTCCCTAATTGAAGTGCTCAAGCTGTATACAGACTGCCCAGCTGGGTTAGCTGAGTGCTTAAGAAATGCCGCAGGATGAATCTGGGTGATGTGTCCCACAAGAATGCAATGGTGGCCGTGTTGATATATACATGTCTGTGTTTGTTTTTGGATTCTCGAGAGCCACATGCCCATTTATGGTCTTCAACCTCCACTTAACTTTCAATAATATTATTGTTATTACAATGAGCAGCAAAGTCCTACTACTGATAACGTTGATGTCATTGCCCTTCACACATTCAAAAGTGTGTGCGCACACACATTAACACGTGCACGTGCACATTAACACCAATTAGGGGGGAGTTAGTTTGTGGAGGAGGGAGAAGAATCTAGTTGTTTCCATGGACACTGTTGTCATGCTGCCAAGGCATAGATTGGAGGATTAGTTACATGCTTACTAAGCAATACAAAAAAAACTCCCGCAGTTTGTGTATATATTGAGAAAGAATCTTTTGGATGTGGCGGAGTCTTCATTATTCCTGGGAGTTTGTTGTTCATTTTCTTTTCTTGGATCGCAGCGACACCCACCCATGCACATGCAACAACAACAGCAACAATAATAAAACATTAGACGAAACTTGGTAATGCCTGCTACGACATTCTGGCACAGTGTAAGAGCGGTTTTAGTATCTCGGGGATACAACTTTACCAGCAGCCAACCTGACGTTAACCCCCTCGAGATTCAACTGCAAGATTAGGGTGCGCTTGGAACAAAAATTATCTACATCAGAATTACCAGACTCTTTCCTCCTCTTAACCAATGTAAGAGAAGGTTGCTATGCAATTCTCTACAGTCATCACAGATCAAATGAGCTTATCTTTTTTTATGACATGTCATATATCCAATTTTATAATTGTGCCTCTGTGGGGACTGCAGAATTGAGGATAGGGGAGGGGTTGATTCAAGTGAGGGCATCAGGAGCTAAGGGAGGCAGAAGCTTCTCCAGGTGGGAGATAGGCAGGCAATAAGTAGTAGTTGTCCAGCCCAGATTTGCCATGCAGATATTCTAGTGGTTTGTTGGTTTGTTTTAGATGGTGTTCTTTTTCTCAGGAGCACAGCTGAGAGCCAAAGTGGCTGCTCTCAGTAATTACTGTCTCTGATCTGGTCAGTTAGCAGCAACCACTTGCTTGGAGGCGGCTGTGGTCATTCTAGTTTTCAGCTGAGCATAGCACTTCAGATGTGTAATGAAGAGCACTCCAAATGCCTTTCTTCTGGGCCACTTCCAGGATTTCTGGTGTTACACCCAAAGCTCTCTTTTCACAAGTGCAGAAGCCTGCAGTCCACTAGGTTTGAAGCTCCTTCCTCTTCCCTCCTACCTTCCCCCCCCTCCCTGACCCCTCTCTCCCCCTTCTAAGTTGGTTTAGGCCACTCCACCGCATACACTAACAACATTTTGTCTTGTGTTCAGGAACAATACTCACCTTCAGTATTTCTTGTTTCTTCTTGGCTCACAGTTCTGCAGAGATCTGTGTTGTGTGTATCATAGGCTAGCTGGCTCCCAGGGAAGGTTGGCTATAAAGGCACAGGTGGCATTTAGAAACTCATTCCTGCTATTTCTCTGTGTTGTATGTATCATAGGCTAGCTGGCTCCCAGGGAAGGTTGGCTATAAAGACAGGTGGCATTTAGAAACTCATTCTTGCTGCTATTTCTCTGTGTTGTATGTATCATAGGCCAGGGAAGGTTGGCTATAAAGGCAGGTGGCATTTAGAAACTCATTCCTGCTATTTCTCTGTGTTGTGTGTATCATAGGCCAGGGAAGGTTGGCTATAAAGGCACAGGTGGCATTTAGAAACTCATTCCTGCTATTTCTCTGTGTTGTATGTATCATAGGCTAGCTGGCTCCCAGGGAAGGTTGGCTATAAAGGCACAGGTGGCATTTAGAAACTCATTCCTGCTATTTCTCATTCTACATTTAATGCTTCAAATTGTGAATCTCCTTCTTTGTCTGCACAAGAGCAGCAAACTTCGGCAGACCTGCTACATATGCTTGGTACTTATTAGAACACATCTTCTGCAGAGTGCATGCAATCACCTCTTCCAGCATCTCCGGATTATCCTCCCGCCTCTTCAATTCCAATTTCACAACTTCCTATTTCATTCTAGTTTTGCTCGACTCAATGGTTCCATTTCAGTTCTGCTCCACACGAGCTCCACCTATAAACAGTGCCCACATATAGTATAAGACCATAAGCTGTTGCTCATTTCTGTATGCATCAGGACGTCCAGCAGGCGGGCATTTGCCTGGTTTGCTGGTTAATGCTCACTCCAAGAACTCCTGCCTGCGTTACTTTTTATCCTCAAGTGTCTCCACCCACTGGCTTCCTCATAGTCAGCCTTACAGCACATTGCATTTCTCTCTGTTACATTCGATCGTTGATGAGCGAAGTGAGCCCTCAGTGCGGAGTTGGATGGAAAACTCGGTATTGCCGTGCATGGCATATCTATCTATCTATCTATCTATATTCACCGTACATTTAGCCATAAATAAACATGAACGGATCACCCATCTTAAATAATGCGGGCTTGTGTGAACCTGGAATGGTCGTCATGGTGACGAAAATGGTCGAGAAAGCAACTGCAGATTCGAAGTTAGAGGGAAGAAAACTGGCCGCACAGGCTAGTGAGGAGGGATGCATGGTTAGTAGCTGACAGGAAAGGATGCTGGAGTTTCATTCTGACATAGATACTCAATTCATCAGCGTGCTCTAGCCACGAAGATAGGATACCACCTTAGGTTTGCTAAACTGGAAATGTTCTTCATATATGTATCCTTGCACTGTTTGTTAACGTGTAAAAATTTTAATAAATTACTGTAAATTTGCTGCACAGGCAGGTGAGAACAGGCTGCATGGTTAATAGCCGACAGGAAAGGGTGATGGACACAGCTACTTAGCTCATCAACAAGCTCTAGCTTTTTTTCCTTCTTCTTCGTCAATGCCTAGCATTCAATACTGGACCACACCCACCTTCCAACAATATTATATGGCTGCATAAGTAGGTGCAGGTGTCCTGCTTATAATGTTTGACCTGCAGGTATCATAAGGCAGGATGAGAGGCAACTCCAAGCTAGGTAGCACTGCTCCGAGTGCTGCTCAACTAGGAGTAACTTGTTGGCTAATAACACCACGCTAGGTAGAACTGCTCCGAGTGCTGCTCAACTAGGAGTAACTAGCTAGCTATAACACCACGCTAGGTAGAACTGCTCCGAGTGCTGCTCAACTAGGAGTAACTTGTTGGATATAACACCACGCTAGGTAGAACTGGCCCGAGTGCTGCTCAACTAGGAGTAACTTGTTGGCTATGACTCCAAGCTAGGTAGAACTGCTCCGAGTGCTGCTCAACTAGGAGTAACTAGCTAGCTATAACACCAAGCTAGGTAGCACTGCTCCCAGTGCTGCTCAACTAGGAGTAACTAGCTAGCTCTGCTAGTGTAGAGAAAGTTTAAAGTTGCAACACAACTTAGCCTTGGTCAAGCCAACAGCAGTCACTTCCTTCTGGATGTTCTCCAAAGAAGTCTAGACATAAAATGAAAATTAAGCAAAAATTAAAATTAAAAAATTAAATTAAGAAGAGCTTCAAGAAGAGCTTCACAAAATTAATGTCACTTGCATCATCAACTGCGCCAAACATTTCAAATTCACTATAGCAACATATTATGAACCTGGTGTACCAAGCCTTTGGCTCTTGCATCATTGCCCTTCAGCAAAAACAATTGTTGCTGCATCCTCTCCCAGCAGATTTTTCTCGAGGGGTTGATATGATAACATTATGATACTCCCAGCAGTAAATGGGGCTGGAATGATAACACATTATGATAGTGGGCTGATATGGGCTGGTATGGGCTGGTATGGGCTGGTATTATGATAACATTGAGATAGTACATACATGCTAATGCCTGTAGAAGGGCAAAAATATATAGCCCACAAGTACACAACCTGAAATGCACACATACAGAAAGTAATTTTCACCAGTCTGCACAGCACCCACAAATTTCAAGCCAGCTCAACCTGGTGTTCTCTTTCTTACCTAGCTACCCAACAAATTTCAAGCCAGCTCAACCTGGGGGTTCTTTTCCTTCCTTACCTTACCCCACACTTTCCAACCTACTAATGTTTGTGTGTTGTGTGTGGGTGTGGGTGTGGATGTGTGTGTTGGTGGGTGGAGTGGGGGGGGGGGGGGGGGGGTGACGTGGGCCCAGGCCAGCTGAGAACACAAGCAAGAAATGAACTGAAGGTCTCGCTCCAGTTCCCTCTCATTGAAGGAGCAGCGCATGATGATGCTGTATATTATCAAAAGGTTAATACGTGCATGAGTTAATCTGGTCAGCAATGGGACCTCCCATGAATAGTATGGAAGAAGGAGGCTCCAAGAGGTGCTTAAAGAGATGTGAACAGCCAAAAACCTAAATCCAACAAAGGTCTGCTCTGTGCCAAAGAAGACATCACAATTCTGATGGTGTAAGGCTCTTGTTCAGGGGCTGGCTAAATCTTTTCTGGTGGAAAGCAGCTCCTGTTTGAAGATGCATTTCGCCATCTGTATGATTCTGGCTTTTACAAAAATTCTGGATACAAATGAACCACAGATAATTTTTGATAATAGAAGAGCTTGTGTTTCGAGAAGAAATTGGCTGTTGCGATTCCGATAATGGTACCAGAGGTGTCCATGCAATTTCAACACAGATATTAGGGTGTCTTATTTTGACAAAGGTGCGAGAATTCAGTGGTCTTGGTAAAGACCCATTTCAAAAGGGGAAAGAAAGAAAGGAGAAAGGATTATGAGCTAGTACCCACAGAAGAAATGGGGGGGGGCGAGGAAAGCTAAGCAAAGCTCGAGGGGTCATTTGGGGCCAGGTTTGAATTACTTGGCCCAGTCAGTGGTATGAAACTAATTAGTGTCTATACCAGCATACTTTTGTGGGGGGTTATTCTGCTAATTGTGGTCAAGTAATTTCATTAATTAAGATAGCATTGCTAATTGTTATTCCTGGCCACTTTGAGGTCTGGTGCATATCTAATGTGAGAGCCACTTGTACCCTGGCTTGCTTAAAACCACAGTGCTTTGGTAGGAGAGTGATTGGAGTGGTTGGTACAATACACTACTGCTAACAAGACCCCTGTAGGTGTTTGTCCTCATCCCATGGGTGTGCATTCTCATCCAATGGGTGGTTGCCATGGGTGTTTACACACATAACATGGGTGTGTGCTTGCATCCAATGGATGTGCACTTGCATCCCATGGGTGTTTGCTCACATCCCATGGGTGTTTGCATGGGTGTTTGCTCACATCCAATGGGTGCTTGCCATGGATATGCACTTTACATCCCATGAGTGTTTTCCTGCCTACCATGGGTGTACACTCCATTCCCATCAAGGTATTCTCACATCCCATGGGTGTTTGCTTGAATCCCATGAGTGTTTTCTTACATCCAATGAGTGTTTTTTCGCATCCTATGGGTGTTTTCTTGCATCCCATGGGTGTGCACTCTCATCCCATGGGAATTTTCTCGCATCCCATGGGTGTTTGTTCGCATCCAATGGGTGTTACCTTGCACCACATGGGTGTTTTCTCGCATCCCATGGGTGTTTGCTCGCATCCCATGGGTGAGCACTCACATGCATGATACAGGATAGTCGGGTTAAATGCTGTGAAGGGTTTTGTTCTTGCTTAGTCAACATTTTCAAGCTTCCTCATTTGTGCACCTCATTTGAACATCATGTCGGTGTACGTGGGCACGTGTTTAATTTCGTTTTGTGATGATATGCACAAAAGTTGTGGCCAATCAGAACAAACTGCTCTGTCATTTGACCCTATCCTCTTTGACCATGTGTGCAGACGTGTGTGAGAGTGGGACTAGCGGATGAATCCCACGCTGTTCTCTGTGCAGCAGCTTATCTGTACATGTGTCTGTGTTTATGTGTATGCATGCATGTGTGTGTGTCTGTATGCATACATGTGTGTGTGTGTGTGTCTGTGTGCATGCATGTGTATCTGTATCCATGCATGTGTGTGTGTCTGTATGCATGCATGTGACTGTATGCATGCATGTGTGTGTGTCTGTATGCATGCATGTGTGTCTGTATCCATGCATGTGTGTGTATGCATGCATGTGTCTGTATGTGTGGATGTGTGTGATCTGTATGCATGTGTGTATTTGTATGCATGCATGTGTGTGTGTCTGTATGCATGCATGTATGTCTGTATCCATGCATGTGTGTGTATGCATGCATGTGTCTGTATGTGTGTGATCTGTATGCATGCATGTGTCTGTATGCATGCATGTGTCTGTATGCATGCATGAGTGTGTGTCTGTACATGTATGCATGGGTGTGTGTGTGTCTATATGCATGTGTGTATCTGTATGCATGCATGTGTGCATGTCTGTATGCATGCATGTGTATCTGTATCCATGCATGTGTGTATGCATGCATGTGTCTGTATGTGTGCATGTGTTTGATCTGTATGCATGCATGTGTCTGTATGCATGCGTGTGTATGTCTATATGCGTGCATGTGTGCATGCATGCATGTGTGTCCGTATGCATGTATGTGTGTGTCTGTATGCATGCATGTGTGTATGCGTGCAGTGTCTCTCTGTATGAGTGCATGTGTCTGTATGCATGCATGCATGCATGTGTGTGTCTGCATGTGTGTGTGTTTCTGTATGTGTGTGTGTATGCGTACATGTGCATGTGTACATTTACCTGGATAAAGAAGTAACAGGTGCCAACATGTAGCTGCTCAGTATGTGCATGATCACCATGACTACGACCTTATGTACCCAAAGTAGGTGAACCAAGTAATTAGGGAGAATTTAATACAGGTCTGACCTGCTGGGTTGTGTGAGGCTAAATGACTCGGCTTTGTCATGGTGAGTCATGGTGAGATGACTTCCCAGGCTGCTGTTCTGTTTTGTTTGTGTAGCATCATGTGGAATTTTTATTAGTGATAATTTTTTAGTTTTATGTCACTGTCAAAAAATGAGTGTGGGGGAAATCACCTTGGAAGTCGTGCGGTGGCACCCGAGTTTGTTACCTCCCATCTATTTCAGGCCTTCAGTTGATACCCTTTTCAGTTCTCTAGACACAAATATTTTTACTGCAGAATTTATTTGCGGGGGGGGGGGGGCTGTTGACGGTATGTGTGATTGTGCAGAATGAGTTTTCTAAGCACCAACATGAGATGCCTGCATTTCAAAGTGATGGACTCCTCCCCCTCCCCAAACAGATTAATAATAATAGTAATAATAATAATAGTATTAGTAGTATTAGTAGTAGTAGTAGTAGTAGTAGTAGTAGTATAATAATAATAATAATAATAATAATAATAATAATATTACTAGTAATAATAATAATAATAATAATAATAATAATAATAATAATAATAATAATAATAGTAGTAGTAGTAGTAGTAGTAGTAGTAATAACAATAATAAAAATAATAATAGTAATAATAATAATAGTAGTAGTAATAATAATAATAATAATAATAATATAATAGAAATAGTAGTAGTAGTAATTGTAGTAGTAGTAGTAATAATAATAGTATTAATAATAATAATAGTAGTAGTAATAGTAGTAGTAGTAGTAGTAGTAGTAGTAGTAGTAGTAGTAGTAGTAGTAGTAGTAGTATAGTAGTAGTAGTAGTAGTAGAAATAGTAACAATAGTAATAGTAATGATGATGATGATGATGATGATGATATGATGATGATGATGATGATGATGATATTAATAATAATGCTCTAATGCTCATATTTTAGACTCTGGTAGCAACTGCTTTGTCCAAAAAAAAAGACTTCCAGCATGCCTAATTCATTCACTAGAGTAGCAAACCAGTGACATAAATAATTACAAGAACAAAAAATCCACTTCTTCCTTTTCCAGACTTGCGCAGCTCTCCTACCACAGACTCATGCACTTGAGTGAGTGCCTAGGCTCCAAGTTGCCAAGGATTGGTACGTCCAATCTGTTTCTTGGTAAATTAATTAAAAAATTTAAAAAAAGGTAAAGATCATCAAGTCACACTCTTGTCAGTAAGCAGCACTGATTAAGCAGCTGCATTTTTTGCAGCCAAGAGGTGACATGTCAACTGAGAATAGTGTATGGTGTAAACATCTTACATAGTTAACCAAATGACTAGAAGCACTTGATGATGTAAGTGTCTGCCAGACTCTTACGTCATCATCAACAAAAATAATGTGCATATACGCTGAATGCTGGACCTTATACTTTAACATTGGACTGTACAGAAAATTGTATCTCCAGTTTGCGCAGATGCTGCCCTATTTAAGAGGAGGGAAAATGACCGACGATCAGAACTGCCTTCTTGGACCATCTCTTTCAAGCTGATTCTGATGTTTCTGGAAGTTCTTCTGCTAAGGAAGACTGTGCAGACACCTGTACCCACAGGAACATGCGGACTGAATCTCTTCTCCCTTAGAATGAAGGAACTTTTGGTGCATTTTTCCCCCTTGCCTCTAGTTTTATATAGACATACTTGGCGACGCTTTTATCTGCTCATCTCAATGAAGCCAGTTCTTATGCCAAACTGCAGCTTATCGTGTTTGCATTGTAGTGAGTGTGAAATGATTCCTAGAAAAAGAGTTATTGATTATAAAACATGCATGCACATGCATGCATAAAGTCCCAAGTGTTGGGGTGAAGAGCAAAGACCTAGAATTAGATGGTGTATACTAAAGCACTTCTTACAGTGGGGCCTTGTGTATACAGATATATATGTATATTATATATTGTATATATATATAGCTTAGTAATAAAGAATATGGTGTAATGCCATCTGCCATGTTTGGTTAGTTCTCTCGAGTCATTCCATGCAACTGCTGCCAAGTTGAATGGCAAAGCAGCGGCAGATGAGAATGGCAGCAAGAACACTACATACGATATAAAGTAAGGGAGAGACAAATGAAAACACAAACTAGGAGTTAAAAACATGTTCTATTGACTTGTCACAAAGGAGAGAAAATATACCCATTTAGACCACACCCTTATAAAGAAGTTTAAAAAATCGTATACACCAAAAATGTAATGAGGATGTTTTTAATATAAATTTGGAAAAGGATTATAGGGATTATAGTGGGTAAAGGTGGATTTTGTTGTTGTTATTATTATTATTTATTATTACTATATTACTACTACTACTGCTACTACTACTACTACTATTATTATTATTACTAGCAAGTACCCGCAGAAATAAAATGTTTGTGTGTTGTGGTTGGAAGGTGTTTATTTCATTTATTAGGTGTTTTAGGATTATAAAATATTGACAGATCACAACTCTTTCAAGAAGACCCTTCTCTAAATAGTCCACCATTGTGCTATAGTCTATTCTTTTTTTGTGAATTTATTACCATAATAATTATAAACATCAAATATGCCAGAAAGGGTGAAGTAGATATTAGATTCAAGAGTACTTCATGAGAGTAATATTTTTGGTGAGAGTTATTCCTTGCCTGAGCCCTAGGTGCTGACTGCAGCCCTCAGTACTCCCCTACCAATGTTTGCTGCTCTCTCTTCATCCTTTACAATCTCTGTGAGTGTAGCCTTCAGTTCTCTCCATACCAACAATGTTTGCTGCTCTCTCCTCATCCCTTGCACTTCTGGCAGTGCAGCCCTCAGTTCTTTCCTTCTTACTGGTATTGGATGCTCTCTCCTCATCCCTTGCAAATTCCTGCTCTATGAAGTGCCATTTGTTATCGGATAGATCAACTCCCCCCCCACTCCATTTGTCTTTCCTAGTCAACTTTTCGTGCAGTTTCTTGCGCAGTCCCACTTGCTGCAGCCCTCTCCTTCTCTGTCTCTATTCTGCAGCTCTCCTGCTTTCTGTTACACGCTGTATAGTTTTTCAGTGCTGTGCAGCTCGCGGAGTTACTATTCTGTACACGATTCCATATTTGGATGCATGCATATAATCGTGATGCAATAGGTTTTCCAGGATTCCCCGTAGTCATGATGAAGGAATAAATGTTTAAATCAGCTTATGCCTACAAGATTGACACACTAATGGACAGCCAGGCGGACAGGGCATATTATTATTATTATATATATTTTTTTTCTGGGACTGCATCAGTACAGTTCTGCACTGTAACACGTGTGAGTGGGAGGTGCTAGTTGCGTCCTAGTTGCCAAGCATCTCTATGTACCCATGTTCCATGAATGCAGTTCTTATTAGTAACTGTCATCTCTCTTCATCTTGGCTTTCTCTCTCTCCTCTATTTTTCTTCCACCCCCTCTTCTCCCCGTCCGTACCCCTTCCCTCCACTCTCCTTCCCCCTCCCCCTTCTCCAACCCGTACCTTATCCTCCGCTCCTCTGCAGCATGTGCAATTCAAACTACCAGAGCCAGAGAAGAAGAAAAGGAAGACACACTCCAGCCATTACAAGGCACCTGCCAAGAAGCCCCTTCCCTGTGGTTGCCCAGGTGATAATAATATACCCTTACTATCTGGACTTTTGAAGTCATCAATGTGGAACCAGTGGCCCAGTTCACTGGAACCAGTGGCCTTATTCAGTTCACCGCCAGAGCAGCTGGAAGTGCCCCCCCCCCCCTATCTAAGTGCATGTATTAATTACTTTCAATGTAGGAGTGTTTCATCCTACACAGCAAATCCCCCCCCCCCCTGTCAACATGGCTCCTGAATACTCTTAGTCAACTGCAACTTGAGTGTGTCACATCTTGTGTAAATGGCTGAACTTTGACTTCTTAACCTTTCAATATCATACCCAAGGGAAAGAGTCTGGCATGTGTTTTATGCCAGATACACTTGCAGGTGGGTGGGTAATATACTGGCTTGTGGCTCATGAATCTTGTCAACTAGACAACTAGATTCATTGAACCTGCAAGTAATTGTCACCCACCCATTAGCTGGTGCATCCATCACAGAATACTCTTGTCAGTTGCTTTTCCAAGTACAATGATCAATAAAGTGTCAGCCACACACACACACCACATGCACACACACACCACATGCACACCACACACACATACACACACACACCACATGCACACACACACACCACATACACATACACCACATGCACACACACCACACGCACACACCACATGCACACACACCACATGCACACACACACCACATGCACACACCACACACACACCACGTGCACACACACCACATGCACACACACCACATGCACACACACCACATGCACACACACCACACACACACACCACATGCACACACACCACATGCACACACACACCACATGCACACACCACACACACACACACCACATGCGCACACACCACATGCACACACACCACATGCACACACACCACATGCACACACCACACACACACATACACACACACACCACACACACACCACATGCACACCACATGCACACACACACACCACATGTACACACCACATGCACACTCACCACACACACATACCACATGCACACACACCACACACACACACACCACATGCACACACCACATGCACACTCACCACACACCACATGCACACACCACATGCACACACACCACATGCACACACACCACATGCACACACACCACATGCACACACACCACACACACACACACCACACACACACTCACCACACACACACACACACACACACACACACACACACACACACACACACACACTAGAGAGTACTAGACACTGCCCACCATGTTATGTTCCAATGTTCGTTTAGTGTTTGTGTGTGTGATGTGTGGGGGATAGTTTGAGTATTTGCTAGCAGCTGCTTTCTCTTTGGCCCATTATAGTTCCATCAGCTAAAACTGCCATGCCCATTGTTGATTGCTTCGTGTTTTGTTGTTGTTGCTGCTTATCCTATTAGTTGCTGAGCTCCTCTAGAGTTACTTGTTAATTAGGGGAATTAGAGCCTGTCAATAATTTCCCACCTCAAAAATAGTTTGTGATTATCACAGAGGTGATTATCTTCTTTTTTTCTTCCTTTTTTCCCTCTCGTTCCTTTTTTTTAATTTTGAAGTTCCTGGGAATTTCCCACTTCTTTCCCCACTTCTCTTTGCCCGTGTTACTATTAGGAACAAAAGAAACCTGCCAAGCCTGTGCATGTTGAAAACAAAAACCAGTCATAAATTAAAAGGGGGGTGTGGGGTCAGTCTGTGAGTGTTTACTTCAAAAGAGCCTGCCAAATTTTGGCCATGCCTGCTGTGTGGTTTTCCAATCAACATATATACAGTGTGGTTTATTTACCTCTGGGCAGACAGGATACCACAGCAGTGATGACCTGTAGTCCACATGGGTCTTATTTTGTTATGTGTTCTCCTATCTATCATCTCTCTCTCAATTATAACCATTGCCACTCTCTCGTGCACTGTCTGACCTTTAGCCAACAGACTGCTCTCAATCAGTTTAGTCTCATCTTAGCTAAGTGAATGTTACCTTGCCATTGAAGCACAATCAAGGGCATTAATATCGTAGGACAACCCCACCCCCTTCCTTCCTCCAAACAGTTAATAGTTAATAGTACAGGCTATTATTAATAAGACCTGCCCTGTTTACTAGCCAAATCTTCAAAGAAAATTGTCATCTTGCTCCCTTTGATTGGCTGTGTACACCTAGTGCAAAACGTGAGTGATGAAGGCAGTGAAGAAGCAAGGGGAGCTTCTGTCTGATGGCGGCTTCAGACTAGAAGGTGGATGGGTCCATTGATCTGGAGAGCTTCACTGCCTTGAAGGCCTGGAATAGCCCCTTCAGCCATTCCAACGATTTGCATAGAAGGTGGATGGGGCCATTGATCTGGAGAGCTTCACTGCCTTGAAGGCCATGGAATAGCCCCTTCAGCCATTCCAACGATTTGCAAAAACTGCATGACAGCTGTCTGTATGGGGGGGCAGGGGTGGGGGGTGGGGGGTGGGAGGGGTGTTGCCCACAACAATGATGCAAGCAGAAAGAACAGGCGGCATGAAATTTAAAAAATTATTAATCCCCTCCCCTCCTTCCTCCTTAACAGCTGGACACTCTTAGCTATTAAATGTTCTTCTCAAAAATATACCTCTCCAGGGGGTGGAGTGGTACACATGAGGTCCTTGCCGGTACAAAAGGTGTTAGGTTGCAATTTGGACTGAAGGACTATGTCAGCTGGTTGTTAGACGATAAGCAGAGATGTGGAATAATTAGCGATGAGAGATGTGTTATGTGTGATGCTGGAGCGTGGGAAAGATGTGGGACATTTCTTGTGATGGGTGGGGAATTTGGAAGGGATCAGCTGGTACTGGAGGAGGAGGTGCGCAGAATTATAGGGACTGGGCAGTGGCTGGAAGAGTGGGGAAGGATGGAAAGGTGGCATTGTGTTTGGGGAAAGGTATGGAGTTTGAGCATTTTGAAGAAAAACTGTCTAAAATAGCTCATTCTTGTTAAAATGGGCACATTAGCTTCCTTTTTAGCATTATGAAACTGTTTCTACTCTTTAAACGACAGAAAACGGCTTTTGGTGAGAGGAGTAAGTGATGGAGGAGGTGGGCGAGTGTAGTGTGTTTTGGGTAGGGAAGTGGTGGCAGAGGAAAAAGGAACTGTTGTATGGCGAGCTGATGAATGATCTTTGATCCCCTCCCCTCCCCCCTCCTTGAACAGCAGGACACTCTTAGCTAATTGCAACTATTCTTAGTACTGTTGTTCTTATAGACTGTTATTAGTGTTAGTTAGTGTCACACTGTGCTACATATGTGGTGACCTTAACAGGCTCAACAGTATCAGTTAATAAATGAGTAAAAAAATTAAATAAGTGATAGATTTATAACCTGGGACCCTGGGACAATAGAAGTGTGTAGACTAGATGAAATACTTGGATCATTGGACATGCCATGCTTCTGCTTCCTGTGGGTGGTGCTTCCATGTTTTCATGCTTCTGCTTCCTGTGGGTGGTGTTTCCCCGCTAGACTCCAGCCCCTTGCTTCCCACGCCCACCCACCCACCCCGCTCTGCTCCCTGCCCACACTCCCATAGCCAATAAGTCGGTTAACTCTCCCGCAGCAAGCTTTTAATAGCTAATGACTGGATTCCCCCGCTGAATGATTATCTGGAAAATTCATCTACATGCTTGGGCCAGATGTGGTTGTTGCATTATGTAGAAAGTTCCTGTGATGCCGAGACCAAGAATACAGCCCTGGAGGCTGCGCAAGAGGCGGCCTGGGAGCCAGCCGAGGCAACCCAGGCAGCTGCGATTTAGTAGTAAGCTGTTGTGATTTAGTAATGAGCTCTTGCTCTGGGGTTTTGTGGGGTGGTTGTTTTTTTTTGCTAAAAGCTAATACTGTGAAGAGTTTTTTTCATTTATTTATTATTATTATTATTTAGTATGATTTAGTAGTAGTAGTAATAATAAAAGTTGTGTGCCTACTTTTTGCTTCAGATCATGATTTAGTCTTGCTAGTTCTTCAAGTTGGACAGTGTTTCTCCCATTCTTAGCTAGTTAGGCATATCCTTCTAATGCATTTTCAATGATGGGGGGAGGGGGAATATCCATGGTTGCTTTGCAACGGTTGATGTGTAGGTAGCCTCCTTCTAGTTAGCTGGCTCACTGAGCCAGAAATTAATTACATCTGCTTGCATTGTATAGCAGCTGCTAAGCATTACAAAACTTCAGTGTTTATTGGTACTAGCAGATTGGAGCACTTAAATTGAAAATGAGGAGGTCTGGTGTGGTTTGTGGAGCTCATACAGGGGCTCTCCTCAGACATTTGCTTGGTTGTTTGTTAAAAATTATTTGTTGTTGTTGTTGTTGTTGTTATTCCCCAAGCAAAGCAAAGCAGTACATGTGGTGGACTAAGCATGATAGCTGAAGTTAGCTGCTAATACACCCTCTATTTTGTTGCCCCCACAATCTGGATTGATGTAGCAATTAAGATTTTACAATAATGCAATTTAATAATATTGTGCAATGACAATTTTATTATTTATTGTTATTATTATTATTAGGGTCGGATGATGGATTTTACTATACCCATCTTGGTGCCGGTAGCAGCCCAACTGAACTTCGCGAAATGATGGAAAAACGGTATATGGATGAGAGGGGTGGAGAAATGATAAGGATGTTGTGTGTATGTGTGAGGTGTATTTGGGGGAGGGGGGGGGGGTCGAGTAAAGTATGGTTGGAAGGGGGTGGAGGAAGGGGGTGGAGGAAGAGACAAAAATTGTTGCCAGGATAGAAGAAGGGAATAGTCAGAAAGAATGGTTGTATGATCATTCCTTATCTATTTTATTGTTCCATAGATTCAGTGTCAAAGAAAAACAGCTTCGTATGGAAGAGGTAAGCATAATTGCATAGTTTGGGACGGGTAGGTCACTTGTTAACGAAGGTTCCGGGTGTAATTTTTAAGTTTGGGATGGGCTTGTTAACGAAGGCTCCAGGTGTAATCTCTGGTTTGGGACGGGCTTGTTCAGTTAAGGAAGGCTCCAGGTGTAATCTCTGGTTTGGGACGGGCTTGTTCAGTTAAGGAAGGCTCCAGGTGTAATCTCTGGTTTGGGACGGGCTTGTTCAGTTAAGGAAGGCTCCAGGTGTAATCTCTGGTTTGGGACGGGCTTGTTCAGTTGGAAGGCTCCAGGTGTAATCTCTGGTTTGGGACGGGCTTGTTCAGTTAAGGAAGGCTCCAGGTGTAATCTCTGGTTTGGGACGGGCTTGTTCAGTTAAGGAAGGCTCCAGGTGTAATCTCTGGTTTGGGACGGGCTTGTTCAGTTAAGGAAGGCTCCAGGTGTAATCTCTGGTTTGGGACGGGCTTGTTCAGTTGGAAGGCTCCAGGTGTAATCTCTGGTTTGGGACGGGCTTGTTCAGTTAAGGAAGGCTCCAGGTGTAGTCTCAGGTTTGGGACGGGCTTGTTCAGTTAAGGAAGGCTCCAGGTGTAATCTCTGGTTTGGGAATGGGCTTGTTCAGTTAAGGAAGGCTCCAGGTGTAATCTCTGGTTTGGGACGGGCTTGTTCAGTTAAGGAAGGCTCCAGGTGTAATCTCTGGTTTGGGACGGGCTTGTTCAGTTAAGGAAGGCTCCAGGTGTAATCTCTGGTTTGGGACGGGCTTGTTCAGTTAAGGAAGGCTCCAGGTGTAATCTCTGGTTTGGGACGGGCTTGTTCAGTTAAGGAAGGCTCCAGGTGTAATCTCTGGTTTGGGACGGGCTTGTTCAGTTAAGGAAGGCTCCAGGTGTAATCTCTGGTTTGTGACGGGCTTGTTCAGTTAAGGAAGGCTCCAGGTGTAGTCTCTGGTTTGGGACGGGCTTGTTCAGTTAAGGAAGGCTCCGGGTATAATCTGGTTTGGGACGGGCACGTCACTTGTTCGAAGGCTACAGGTGTTATTGCTGTCAGGTATGATTGTTTGGTTATCTGTTTCTGGGGGTGATAGTTATCATCAATCACGTGCACACGCACACACACACACAGGTCTTGTACACCGGCATTGAAGCCAAGACCAGCGAAGGGTGTCCAACTGCTGATAGGATTTTACGTCGGACATCCAAGGAGGAACTGTTCCTCGTCCTCTTCCGTCACCACAAAGGCCACGTGTGCGACAAGCCATACATTGTCATCGGCATCGTGTTGTGGGATGGTTTATCGAAATCCAGGTCCATGCAAATCTATAAGCAGATGACAGACACACTTCCCAGGGTGGGCTTGCCTACCAGTAGGAGGTGTCAAAAGAATGAAAGGTGAGTGAGGTGGTGGGAGGGGTTAGTGGGGGGGGGGAGTTTGGGGTGGGGGTGATTATGGTGAGGGAAGGTGATGATGGTGGGGATGGGTTAGGAGGATGGTGATGATGATGGTGGGGGAGGGTGATTATGGTGGGGGCAGATGAGGGGGTGGTGATGTGGGGCTAGGATGGTGGTTTTAGGTGAGGAGGTGATGATGGTGAGGATGGGTTAGGAGGTGAAGAGGGTGTGATGGTGAGGAGGGTGATGATGGTGGGGATGGGGTAGAGGTGAAGAGGGTGTGATGGTGGGATGGGTGAGGAAGGTGATGATGAGGATGGGTGAGAAAGGATATTGGCACAATGATATACACTAACAACAGAGTGCATATTGTACGCTTACACACATGCACACACTCACGCTCCAAACAAAGAAATTTTATGAGGTCACCTTTAATAATTGTCGTATTAAAGATCTGAGTATTGTTATTGGGCGCTGCAGGAGCAGCGGCAAGTACTTTTATCCTTTCTAGCAACGCAATATAAATTTGGTGGTCTTGCAAGGAGAGTTCTACATTCTTTGCCACCCTCCCCTGCAGCAAGTCGTGTGCTTGTCAAGGGGACAACGATGACACCTGCGGCTCTTCCTTCTCATTTGGTTGCTCCTGGAGTGTCTACTACAACGGCTGCAAGTTTGCCAGGAGCACGGTGCCCAGGAAGTTCAAGCTCATGGATCAGTCTCAGGTGAGGAGGAGGCCAGATAGGTGGTGAGGTGGATTGAAGGGCAGAAGAGGAAAAGATTGATGGAAGGAGGAAGTGTGTGTATGGAGACGGGAGGGGGGAATGGAGCTGTGAGAGGCAGGTGAGGGGGGGGCAGTATGGGTAAGAAGGGAGCGGGGGGGGGGGGGGGGGGGGGCATAAAAAGTGAGGGGAGAGAAGGTAAATTTCGATTGTGAGTCTCCCTCATTTCATTAATTCCTTTTGCTCTCATGCTGATTTTAGGAGCCCATTTTGGAGGAGACGTTTCAGACTCTGGCATCTGACTTGAGTCCTGTCTACAAGTGGTTGGCTCCAAAGTCTTTCCAGAACCAGGTCAGATGTTTGCACTATGCATGCATGCATGCACACCTCACCACCACCACTCTTGGCTTGCCAATAACAATCTCTGCACACTTTCCAAATGGAAGCACATCCAGTCCTATTTTTCATTCCAACACATGAATTCGAACTTTCGGATTAATGCATGTTGGTCAAGTCAACACCACTAGAATTTCAGTGAATAACATGTGGGGGGGGGGGAGGGAGGAATTGGTATTCTCAGATCCGAAGGAGACATGGTTCCGATAGAGAGGATACAGAGGGAAAAGGATTGTCATCCAATGATGATGCTCCACAATTAAGTAGCTCGAGCATAGGTTAGTCTCGATGATGCCCTACAAACAGTTTCTAGCAAGTGGTACCTGATGAACACTCTTGTCTCCTCCAAGTTCCAACCTGCAAGCCAGAGCACCAGCAGAGTTCTATTTAACGTGCACTCACATAATTGTTTTTTTTATTTGCCCATATTCGTTATTCTGGGTCAATTCACATGCTCCTCGAGAGATGCATTGAAGGTGATACAAATTAGGACACAATTTCCGAATGTGGATGCAAGTATAGATTCTTTGTGATCCAATGCACGTCAAGCGTATAGTGTGGATGGGACGTACACTGCCACATTAGCTGCCACAAAAACTTTGCTGGTTAGTTAGCTCCATAGATATTGCCTAGTTGGTAGTAGCCACCTACCTGAGCTAGCTGGTTGGGGTTAGCTCGAGCTGTGTTTACATCAGCTTTTAACCCGGATTTTTGGCTCATGTAAAGATCCTTCCAGATTGAACACCCAGCTTGCTTACCATGTCAATAGGTGGATTACAATCTGGATGGAATTCAAAACACCCTGAGAAATGCTGTTGATAAAAAAAATCAAACTCACTTTGTGAGTTGTTTTCTTAAATATATATATAATTATATATATATATATATTTTATGGCTGAGTTTATAATGAAACTAGAGCTTCTTCAGTTTTCCATTTCCTGCATGCCTATTTTCATCTTCACAATGGATGCATAACTTGACGTGACCTTGAAGTACTATGCAAGGGATTCGCCACACTTGCTCACTCTAGCTAGGTGCAGTGAAGCAACTGATACGAGAGAAGAAGTCATTTTGAAGAACTGAAAAAGGACTTCATAAGTCTGCTCAATCTTCGATGGTAGCACAACAACATTAGAATTGTCACAGCAGCTACACCTTAGGCATATTCAGACCCTCACTCCACTTGTTTCTTTTTGGTTTGGTTCAGTTCTGTTCTGTTGTTGTTGTTGTTAGGTTGTTTTGTTTTCTTCCCCTCCATCCATTAACGAGGGGGTCTAAGGGTCATTATATCCGAGTATAGACATCCGAGACAGTCAATAACATTCAATTATATACTTTCCACATAAAATAATGCACACAGAGAGGAATGTCAGCTCACATTATTTCCTACAACTTCTGCTGTTCAGAGATTTGTTCAGTTTCTTTATTTCAAGTAGAACATGTTGCATCTTCTGGGCTGCTTCTTCCTGAAGCATCTCAACAAATTTGGCTCCTCTACCTTCTCCTCCATCTTCCTCTCAACCATCCTCTCCATCTTTTTCTCCATTATTTTCTCCATCTTCTCCAACTTCTTCTTGATCTTCCTCTCTAGCTTTTTCTCCACCTTCCTCCTCTTCTTTGCTGCAGCTTTTTTATCTTCTCTATTCCCTAATGATACTTTATTCAGACTATACTTAACCATCAGTTGCAAGTCCTCTTCCTGACTATCCTCCTCCAACTTGGTTGCAGCTACAGTGTTCTCGATGCTCTCTGCAGACAGAATATCCTCCATTTCAATATCATGGATTCCATCTTCCTCCACAATCTCTTCATTGTCTTCTTCTTTCACCTCACCCCCTTCCTTCTCCTCAACCTCTTCATTCAACTCAGAAGTGCCATCACTGTCCTCATTTAGCTCCTCCTCCTCCTCCTCCTCCTCCTCCTGCTGCCTTTCTTCCTTGTCCTCTTCCTCGTTCTCTTCCTCGTCCTCTTCCTTCTTTGTTGCAGTCTCCATGTAAATGAAGACTGCTTTCAGTGTGGCCTCAATGCAGTGATGTGCAGCAGTAATTGCAGTCTCTAGGTACTTATGCACCACCTTGAGCGTCTCCTCATGGACGTTGTCCTCGGCTTCTTGGCTGCAGCTTGAGAGAGACATCTTGTGATGACAAACACCTGAGGAAGTTGTTGATGAATGTGTGCCCAGTTCTATTGTGACACAACACAATGATGCTGTCATTCTGTGTCATATGAAGAATGTGTCGCCTTGAAATTGTTAATATCTTTCTAATTTACAGTATGAATTCTTGACTCTTATTAATGCACACACTGGCCCTGATTGTTACAGCAAAGCCACACCCTTTCTCTGGGAGAGCACATGGCTAGGTGAATGAGCTTAGACCCAGACAGTGCTCAAGCAATAGCTTAGAACAGCAGATAGGGAATTACTGTCTTGTCATCAGGGCCAACTGTAACCCTTTCCTCTGTGACTTCCTCTTCTCCACAACCTTTGGAACCATTTCCTCTGTACAGATCTTCTTGATGTTGGGTCTTCTGTGGGACCAGTATCTTCCCCACCACCATGCATGTATATACAGGGGCGTAGGAAGCAAATAAAAAGTGGTGAGGCCATTGGCAGTACCCCCTCCTTAGAGGTGTTTTCATCAATGTCCCCCTTCCCCCCCCCCTTTAGAGGTGTTTTCTGGGTCTGTTTCAATGAAATATAACATGCAACACAACACATCAAGTACTTAAAATTGTGTCTTAGTCAGTTGGCAAAAAGTTCCCAAACAGAGCTTCACGGTGATAGGAGCCTTTCACGAATTCGTTCCCAACCTCAGTCAAACACAGTTGATCTGTACGATTTTTGTGAACATGTAGAACCAGAATATTGTTCAGTCTTGATTGGGTCATGGTAGCCCTCAGATATGACTTCAAACGTCGCAGGGCACTGAAGGAACGCTCACTCACTGCATTAGTGGCAGGCATAACTAGTATCAGTGAAGCAAGAGTACACACTTCTGATAACAGTGACTTCTGAGCCTGACAAAGTTCTCGTAAATAGTTTATGACAGAATTGAGATCCTGGGCTGATTCACTTGGAATATTACTTGACAGAACTCCAAGCTGCATGTTCAATTGGTCGTGATCAAAGTCATCCTTGTAGAAGTTGGCTACAAAATGAAATTCTTCATCGTAGTTCTCCTTTTTAGCAGTTTTCACCAGAAGAGCTTCATGGTTACAATAGAGCTTGTACCCAGGTTGATCAAAGCGTTGTTTTATACCACATATGATCAAATCAAGAGCATCGTAGTAGTAGGTGCGTCTGTACAAATCTTCCACACTCACAAGAACATCACCTTCACTTGTTCCAACTTCATACTTTCTGTGTCGCTTTCTTCGCCTAGGAAGCACTGGCTCATCGATGTCAAGATCACTTGCCTTCTGATTGATTGATTTCCAAAAGAGTAGAAAATTCTCATCAGAGCGTATGGACTGCAGTGTCCGGACAGTCATATCAGCTATTTTCTGCCCTTCTGCTGCTGACATACTGGATGCTTGGAGGGTTTTGCTCAGATGTCACTGTGTTTAAGCAAAATCTCAGCCAGTGAAACTCCAAAAAAAAACTCGAATGACATCATGCAACTTGAGACCCCTTGGATTCTGCACTTCATCTCAGTGTCCTTTACAAAACCTAGTGACTCCTTCCAAAGCATTTGTAATACTTCATAGTTGGCAAAGGAAGTTCTGCAGTGCTTGGGCTTTGACGGTCCATCTTGTAGGACAGAGCATGCGAATACCAGGGCTATTGTCTGGTATTTGCTCCTTCAACTTCTGCAGTGTTGCATCACGACGAGGGGACTTCTTGATAAGCTTGATTAACTCATAACATGTATCCAGTGCATCTCTCATAATCTTGCAATTCTTGAGAGCATCACTGCATGCAAGGTTAAGAGCATGCCCATAGCAATGAGTATATACAGCTCTCGGCTCTTCTTTTGGGAGTTGAATGGCTACGCCTCCTCGTGATCCTGCCATGGATGAGGCTCCATCATAGCACTGACCCATGAGCTTTGTGATAGGCACATTCAACCTCTGCAGAACATCATGTATGTTAGCTACTAGAGTTGAAGATTGAGTAGAAGCCACCTGGTAGAGGCCTATAAACTCCTCGTGGGGTTCCAAATTAGTGTCTACCCATCTAAAGCAGACAACAACTTGTTCTTTGTTTGAGACATCGGTTGTCTCATCAATCATCATGGTCAGAAATGGAGCAGAATGAAATGATTTGACGACCTGACGTAGAACCAGAAGAGCCATGTTTGTAAGTATCGGGTGCAGTGTACTTGTCGGTTTTCTTCTCTAACCAACTTGTGATGGAATCATCCTCACCCCTTACTTTCATAAGTTGTAAAAAATTTGAATCACTCTCATGATCTCCATGCCCTCTTAATGGCAGACCTTGCCTTGCTAAAAATCGTATGTTCGAAAGTACTTTTCGAAAGCACAGCCGTCGCTCCAATTTTTCTTTCTTTATTTGTGTTGACAAGGACTCAGCCACATTATTCACCGAAGAAGGTAACGTGATCATCTTTAGGACTGCTTCCTTATGGCACTTGCCTGATGCATGATTGCGGAATTTCACTGAGGCGTCTTTCCAATTTGTGAATCCCTTGGATATGAATGCCAAATCAGAGTTTGAAGACCACTGCAGCTTTTTCTGTAGACTAGCTTGCGCACACGTGAAGCACACCACAGCATCATCATTCTCAATGTAGTGTAGCCAAGGCCATTTTGCAAACCACGAGGGCTGAAAACTCTGATTAGCCACCACCGTCTTTCCGAAGCTTCTCTTTGGAAATTCAAACCTTCGAGGCTGATTGGCTTCTGCTGGAAAGCTGCCTACATCTATAGCTGGACTAGGACAGCTCATTTCAGAAAGCTACGTTACAAAAAAAAGTAGTACAGAACTGCAGCTAACTGAACGACTGTAACACCTCCAACGATACAGGAGACTTCTATAGCGCTTGCACTTTGGTAGTCTCGTGAACCAGACCCTTTGCCTATTCGCTATGTGTCCCAAAAAGTGGGGCGGCATGGCCGCCCCGGCCGCTGCACTTCCTACGCCACTGATATAGCCTTATCAGAAGCAGCTAAGAATTTGGACAGTCAGACTATAGGTTTAGGGTTGTCTTCTCTTTTCTTTCCCAGCATGACATACACTCAGACTGCACGCAAAAAGATCATGCTTTCTAACTGAAAGCTGCAAGAAGTGATGGCATCATCATAAGGCTCAGAATCATCTTCCTCAAATGTCAACTCATCCCCCAGTTGCTACACACCAACCATCATCTTGTATATTTCATTTCACAAGAGGCCATTTTTGGAAAGAAAAGAGGGAGAGGGGAGGAGGGAATCATGAACACGCCCTGACCAAGTCTCGTGAGCCACGCCCCCCCAAACAAAGCAGTATAGTGGTACTGTATAACTGGTGATCATTCAGCCTTGTCCTTATTTTGATTGTCCTTATTTTGAATACTCACAAATTTTCATTGTGTCTGTGTGTGGGAATGCAAATGCACGACTAGATTTTATGTATAGTGTCTTGTCTGTTTGTTTTCTCACCATTTATTGCTAAAGTGAGGACCTGGATGAAGGTTGCTACCCTCCATCTAACCCCACAGCTCTCTTGCTGATAGTTCTCATGGCTCCTCGACCTTTGGTGGTGTCCACTCTTAGAGGTCAATCCTCGTGTCATTCTTTAACTGCCTGCCAGAAGTATGATAATTACCTTCACTAAGTGCAAAGGCCACTTGGATTTTTCTTTTCTTTTTTGATTCCCAGTCAGCTGGTAAAGAAAGTGGCGTCTGTGCCAAGAGGCTTGGCTGCTGGGCTGTCTTGCACACATTCCTGAGACATGCAAGTCCATTCAGACAAGACAAAACAATTCTTGGATGTTACTTACACATGCACAAGATTGTCCTGCGGCAGTCAACCATTACGCACTCGGTGCAATTTCAGTGTTGGAAAGTTAGAGGAAGCAAGTGGGAACCAGGAAAGGGATGGGATGGAGGGGGGAGTGACCCTACCAATTACTGATCCGTTGTTTTTATGTGCAGTAGCAGTAGCCAGTAGTGCTGAGCTATTTATTCTCTATGGGATGGAGGGGGAGGTGACCCTACCAATTACTGATCCGTTGTTTTTATGTGCAGTAGCAGTAGCCAGTAGTGCTAAGCTATTTATTCTCTATGGGATGGAGGAGGGGGAGGTGACCCTACCAATTACTGATCTGTTGTTTTTATGTGCAGTAGCAGTAGCCAGTAGTGCTGAGCCACTCACTCACTCACTCACTCACTCACTCACTCACCATCTCATTTTGTTGATGCTTCAGGTGGACAATTTTGAGCAAGGCAAAGAGTGTAGACTTGGCTTTAATGAGAACGGGGAGCGGCCATTTTCTGGAGTAACGTGCTGCATGGACTTTTGTGCTCACAGTCATTATGACAGACACAACATGACAGATGGAGGAGCCACATTGGTGAGTGTGTGCGGCATGTGTATGAGGAGGGTGGGAGGAGAAGGCAGGGGGCTGTACATGCATAATATTTAAATAGCAGATATATACAGCTGTAGTTCAAACACAGCTATAGCTGCTGTAGTAGTATCTGCCACAAAGCTATGCTATGTAGACAGAGGTCAGGCCCTCGGCGTGTCTGAAAATCTATCGTCACTGACGGATTGGAACCAGCTCTTTCCCACGTGTGTACCATATAAGCCTCTCCCTATGCATGGCTGCCTGCACACACGGGTACCTCGGCTGCATGCTTAGCCCGGATGACGGAAAGTGTGAAATTATTCAGGGCTACACAGACATTCCTAGGGCCTGGACTTCACAGTTGCTAAGTGCTTCTTGATCTTTGCCTTGAAGAGTTTGCTAAATTAAATAGCTGTCCTCTTGGAACATATAGATATCCCCCTTCATCTTAATTAGCAGATGAGGTGCTCATCATTCAGAAGATGCGGTAGTGAACCGTGTGATGTGATTGCTTTTCTGTTGGTGGGAACAGGTTCAGGTCTTTGGAATGAATCAAATGTGTCGTCATGCAAGTAGCTGATCACCAGACTATTTTCTTGCCTGCGTTGGGTCCAGTGGTCCCCTAATTTAATCCAGCAATGACATTTGATCCGGTGCTAAGTACCTTCTGATGGTGAAAGATTGGGGGGAGGGGCATCACACGTGCAAATATAGCGATTTTGTGGGACTAGAGTTTAGGTTTATACTGCTCTATCAGTAGCCCTTTGGTAGACAAAGGTGTTTGAGGCAGGTGCGCTGAAGTTGTTGTGCTTGAGCACAGACAGCACACGATCCAACTACTGGACAGGCTTTTCTCGGGAGTTTTCACCTCCAACGCACTGATAATCAGCAGTTTTTGTCACACAGCCTTCCTGTATGAAACCACTTACTTGTATGCGTGACACCAACTCCAATAGACCTGGCATGCCCATAACAACTTTTGTATACACTCCAGCCGCCCTAAATTGGCCTGGCATGACTGCAGGAAGTTGCTCTCTCTAGGGGTATTTGATGGAGGGACTTTAGTGGGTTAGGAAAAAAATGGTGAGCTTTTTCTACAAGATTGGAAATCAGTGTAGACAATGAAGGATCATTTATAACACTTTGTTTTGTTTACCAGACAGACCCATCTGACCTGTCTGGTCGGGATTACCAGCAACAACAACATGAAAGATGCACTGTGACAAGTTTGGAAGCCATGAATGTTACATGTTGATCAGCCATCCACCAAACAACCTTGAACGAAGTGATATTGTCTGCACCTGGAATGAGGTCTGAGGCATATGCTTCCACGAATTAAGCCAGTGTGTAGTTTGGTAGTTGCTCCTGTGCCAACAGAAGTATGTGAACCGATGCAGAGGTGCTCCTGGACTTGGAAGTATGTGAACCGGTACAGAGGTGCTCCTGGGACTTGGAAGTATGTGAACCGATGCAGAGGTGCTCCTAGGACTTGGAAGTATGTGAACCGATGCAGAGGTGTTCCTGGACTTGGAAGTATGTGAACCGATACAGAGGTGCTCCTTGGGACTTGGAAGTATGTGAACTGATACAGAGGTGCTCCTGGGACTTGGAAGTATGTGAACCGATACAGAGGTGCTCCTGGGACTTTGAAGTATGTGAACCGATGCAGAGGTGCTCCTGGGACTTGGAAGTATGTGAACCGATACAGAGGTGCTCCTGGGACTTGGAAGTATGTGAACCGATACAGAGAACTTTTGTGTCCTTGAAGATACCCATTTCATCTAACAGAGATAGCAAGGCCTGCGAGAGATGTCAGGTTTTAATGATGTCACTGACTCATTTATTTGGCTTCACCATCACAAGCTGTGCAAGACCCGGCCATGTGGACCGCAGGTGTGTTTTTCAATATCCTTATCTTCAATAAAAGGATCGATATGGTTACCAATCTCTCCATTCTGCTTATGCATTTATCCTCATAAAAGGCCACCAGATGTTGGAACAGATCCTCGGGGGCTCTCATCATCCATAGAGTACTGCCAGAAGATAGAGATATGTAATGGATACTGGTGAATTAAATCCACCAAGCTCCCGGGTTCTCTACAAATCTGAGCAAGAGATGTGATGCATTTGCAATACTATTGCTGCTGTTGGCCACACAATAACTTGCTATCTGTCCAGGCATGAGGCTCGATGTGCTTTCTTCTGAGCTGCAGCTTTATAACGGCCTCCCAGGCCTCCCTCTGTTAGCATTGGCAGCTGCTTTCTTCTACCACCTAATACCCTCCTCTAGACAATACATAAAGTAAATTCTGCCACCAATTATTTAATGACTCTTTTGTTGTTGTTGTTGTTGTGATCATGCGATAACCTGATGTAGTGTTCGCTCTCAGGCCAGATAAGCATAGCACCCTATGAATGGGCTGACTCCAGCTCTGCTGTTCATTGGAAGCAGCCACAAGTGTTTTGTCTTCTAGTGATAGTTTTGATTGCTCTGTCGACATCTAACTCCCTCGAGGATAACAACCTATGAATGTTATTACTGACTCCAGCTATGCTGTTAATAGGGAACAAACACTTGTGTTTATCTACTTGCCTTTAGAAGTCTATCTTTGATGAGTCCTGCATACCGAGGAGAACCCCTGATGTGGGTTGTCTGATGTGGGTCGTGAATTCCGCTGCCAGCACGACAAGGAAGTCAAAAGCTTTAATAGAGGAATGCTGCTTGCATCAGTTGAAGTGCATAGGCTGGAAGTGTTAAACACTAGAGGTTGTGGCATCAGCCATGAGCTTGCATCAGGTGCACAGGCTGGGAGTATGTGAGCACTAGAGGTTGTGGCATCAGCCATGAGCTTGCATCAGGTGCACAGGCTGGGAGTATGTGAGCACTAGAGGTTGTGGCATCAGCCATGAGCTTGCATCAGGTGCACAGGCTGGGAGTATGTGAGCACTAGAGGTTGTGGCATCAGCCATGAGCTTGCATCAGGTGCACAGGCTGGGAGTGTGTGGGCACTAGGGGTTGTGGCATCAGCCATGAGCTTGCATCAGGTGCACAGGCTGGGAGTATGTGAGCACTAGAGGTTGTGGCATCAGCCATGAGCTTGCATCAGGTGCACAGGCTGGGAGTATGTGAGCACTAGAGGTTGTGGCATCAGCCATGAGCTTGCATCAGGTGCACAGGCTGGGAGTATGTGAGCACTAGAGGTTGTGGCATCAGCCATGAGCTTGCATCAGGTGCACAGGCTGGGAGTGTGTGGGCACTAGGGGTTGTGGCATCAGCCATAAGCTTGCATCAGGTAAAGGACGTCGGCCATGAGAGGGTGATATGCTTCAGCGTGTTTTTTTTCTTTTCCTTTTCTTTTGTTGTTGTTGTTTTAGAGAGTGAGAGAGAGAAAGAGAGTCTAAGTTGAAATATGAGGCAGTGTTGTGGCATGAAATGGGCTTGGAGCATTCCTTGGGTGTGTGTGGGTGTGGGTGTGTGTGTGTTGGGGGGAGGAGGGAGTAAGTTACAGAAGGAGCAAATGTACATTGACAAGAATTCTATATGATGCCGTGTCCATGGAGTCTTGATAACTGAGGTTGTTGGTTGTGCACAAAGACAACCTCATTAGAAAATTGGCGACGTAGGACATAGGCACGCCCCATTGACCTTAGGACACAGGCACGCCCCATTGACCTTACACCACTAAATGACATGTTCCTTGGTACACACTTTAATCTGCCTGCCAACTTTGGTAAAGATCTACAAAGCCGTTGTAATCTTGACCTTTGACCTGCCCATCAAGTTTGGTGTGGATCGGTAGAGCGATTGTTGATAGCCATGTTCACGTAGTGCCTAATTTGTGGTCTTGAATTTTGAAATCAACCTTTCAGAATATAATCAGCTATTCCTTGACAGATACTTGGTCATTATATATATATAAAGACTAGTATACACTGCTGTAGTCCAAAGGCAGTGTAAGAAATGTAGATCTATTTTCGTGCTGAATTATTATTAACTGTGGCTTGTTAATTGTCATACATTCGATTTCTTTTTTCTTTTGTCCCCCTTCCTGGCCACAGGTCTGCACTATCCTCAGACGCGGTGTGTTTGAAGACCAATATGAGGACGATAAGTCTGAGCAGCTCCATGTGCTACCACTCTATCGACTCTTCAATCCACCAGAAAAAAGTGTCCCAGGTATAGAAGTACGCCCGGTGGATTACTCTAACTCCCCACCATCTGCCGCCAAGCCTTCCACTTCGGCTTCTTCATCATCGGCGATGATGTGGACGCCTAAAGCAGAGCATCTGCAAAATCCGCCCACCCCTTCCCCATCTCCCACACATCTCAAGTACGTGAATGGGTGGAGTCCCACTCTGCCCACTAACGGAATGTTGAGTCACCCCAATGGACTCAACTTACCACGAATCAATGGGACCCACTTGAACCACCCTGGAGGTGGGATCAGACATACTCATCCAGGCATCCACCCTTCTGCTGCACCTCCCTCAGTGTTCACAACATCCGCCATCCATCCTCCTCCTCCCCCCTCCAGTCTCCCCATCAGACCACCACAAAGCCACCTCAGCAACCAACACCCGGCAGCTTCCTTCTCCTTCGGCACAGAACCAGCATCCAATATGGCTGCACAACTAACCAATCCCATCTTCAATCCTTTGAATGAAGGCAGTAGTAGTCATCACATCACTTCAGTCGGCAGTCAAGCAGACCAGAGTGTCCATACTGCTCCAGAGGGTGAGAAAATGCCCTCTCCTTTGGGGTCGGTGAAGTCAGAAACATCCAACGTTCACCTGAACGACAGCCCTCCCACTCTGAAGCAACCCTCTAACATTACTACTGCTGCAGCTAGTACTGTTCCTTCTACTACTGCGAGTACACACTTCGTTGTCAGAGACCCAAGTGCCCACACGGTCCACAAGATGGTCGCCTTTGGCAAGAACCCCACTCTCGGTTGCTCAAACTCAAACGGATGCGCGAAGCAAATCCCAAACGGATTTATGGTCAATCCAAGCAATGCTTCCCTTCACCAAGACATTGGGAGCCAGTCTTCGTCTACCTCTTCCTCCTCTACTGACTCCGACAGTGACTGCTACATTCTCGGCGATTCCCCTGTCCCTTCCCAAGATTCTCCAGTGCCCATTCCTAACAATCAGTCAGGTCAGACTAGGAATAGTAGTGGAGCACTTCCATTCAGGATGAACGGTGCTTACGTCAACTCAGCGGTGCCTGAAATGATAGTGATTAACAAGCAAATGCACGCTAATGTGCACTCCATGCCCCACTGCGACCTCTCCCCTTCTTCACCCGTATTGGGGGCAGGAGGAGGACGAGCAAGCACTCCCACCTTGAATGGAAATACGGCTCTAATGCACCACCAGCTACAGAAGAGCATGATATCTCCATCTCCTCTGCCATTGGGGTTGAATGGGATCAAGTCCGAGTTCTTCAATGGAGTGCCATTTCCACATCCTCAGACTCCCACCTCTCCACTTCTTCCCTCTCCATCTCAGTCTTGTCCTCCTGCTACAGATCCTGCCTCGACAAAGAAAGGTGAGGAGGAAAGGAAGTCTGCCGTGTCATCTAGTCGCATGCATGCCGTCCCAGGAGGTGTGGCTTTAGCCCTCAGCCACGGATCCATTCTGATAGAGTGTGCTAAGAAGGAGCTGCATGCTACGACTCCCATCCCCAACCCAAGCAGGAAGACGCCGACTAGAATCTCCTTGGTCTTCTACCAGCACAAGAGGATGAAACTCCGGAATCACGGGTGGTTTGAGGAGATAGAGAAAGCAAAGAATAGACAAGAAGAACAGCAGAGGCAACGGGTACTCAAAGCAGAGATGCTCAACGGATCCAGAAGTAGTGATTTTATCCCTCCAGTTCCTTTGGCAAGGGGAGGGCTTGGGATGTGGGGATTGTACCAATCCGACGCTTCCATCTCCATTGGGTCAGCTCTGCATTCGATGGACATTCCACTCTGTGGTATCTTTCTTGGTGACAGTAGGAAGAGAAACCATGAAGAGTATTTTGAAATGAGCTCCGACGACTGCTCGGACAACTTTGACCCTCTGCTGCCTGTGATCTACGATGACTATGACGAACCCGTGACAAAAAAGCCAACCGTGATACACGGCGTGGTGCCCAGGGCCGTTCCACTCTCCGAGAAGAACTCGCCCTTTTTCTTAGAGCTACCAATCAAGAGAGTGGACATAGCAACACTCAACCGCCCACCCATTTCCTTCTCCCTTCAGCAGTCACCCTACATAGGGCCCTCACCTCCACCAGGCTTCATCACTACCCCCACTCTCTGCACTCACACACTAAGCACATCTTCATGCAAGTCAAACAACCTCTTTTCTGGTAAATTCACAAGCCATAAAACCTGCTGAGCTGTAGCTCTTGTTGGGTGTTTTTTCCTCCTGTCATTAGTTTTTTTATTGTTCTTATTATTATTATTATTATTATTATTATTATTATTATTATTATTATTATTATTATTATTATTATTATTATTATTATTATTATTATTATTATTATTATTAATTATTATTATTATAAGTTTAGTTTACTTATGGGTATAGCTTTTGGCTTTTTTAAATTAATATAACACTTTAGTTCAACAGTCACTGGTTTACAATTAGCTATTTATTATTGTTAGACATTATTATCATATATCACATTGTTTAGAGAATTGTGAGATATTTATTCATGTATGTCTTACATAGACTATTGCGAGTTTAAAAAAAGGATTCAGTATATACATGTGTTAAAGAGGGCAGTGGTGCTATTTGTGTACCATAGGTCCATTCCTTGAACACCAAAGGTAGGGCCGTGTGATTATTTTGTGTGTGCGAAAACTTGGCAAAATCTATTTTAGCAAGCATGAACAGAAGCTGATCAGCAGCTTCATTTCTTGCAGCAAAGAACAGCCGGTGGTGTCGCATTGAGGTGGGCTTGGATGATGAGATGACATGTAGACAACCGCTACGGTGGAGCTGTTCAATTAGACAAACTTGACCAGGTAAACTGCTTGTCATGATGGTGCTGCAAGTCGTAAAACAGGGTTTTGTATGAGTTGTGCTTGCTCCGCAACGAGCTTAATTTTTGGGGGGAGCATGTTGTTTTATTTGTAGAAGGCACTTTTGGCCGAAATGTACACAACGATGGAAGTTATGAAACACAACTTGTTCTTCGGGTGTGCAAGCATATTTTATGTCGTGCAAAATTGCATTTTCTTTCTTTCAGAAGCTTTTCAAGTGTCGTTTGTTTCTCTATCGATGATTATTCTGGGTGTGTATGGGGTGCGTGGTCATGGTATTTCAATAGTTATTAATGTATTGTGCATGAACATTTTTAAATGCAATATTGGCTGTCAGTAATAGAACATTTTTGTTTAGACACAAAAAAAAGCAATTTGCCTTGTCACACTATATTATGCGTGTGTGGGCGTGTGTTTTAGAATAATAACATTTTCTGGATAGTTCTCGAGTTTACCAACTGGTAAGTATTTGAAGGAGACAGCTTGTCACTTTGGAAATGACCTGCAACTGGAGCAGTGACTCACACTTGGAGACAACGCTAACTGAGCGGCTCCAAATATCACCTCACCTGACCAACCACTTGACTATAAAATTAAAGGATGTCTTGAAGAAAATAAGACTTACCATATATAGGCGGTGAAACATTTGATGATAAAAGCGTAAAAAATGTTGAGCTAGAGGGCCATCGCAAATTTGCTCATTGCCCTCAATGGCAGTCATTTTACAAAAAGGCTGACGGATTTAAAAAAAATTATATCAGCATGATCTTGGTGTCTAAATACATATTTCAGGGGCAAGGATTGTTGATTGCAGATATGCATCTACAAAAACAGCCATCTTGAATTTTAAGGTATCCCGGACATGGAATACCTCCGTGTCATGTTAACTTAAAATAATGATTTTGGTTATTAAATATAGGCAAGGATTTCAAGGAAACTAACTGAAACGAGATGTTGTGGTCATCTTCACATGGGAATTAAACACAAATTGCAGTACAGTATATCAGCATGTTATTAATCTTCCTGTAGATGGGGATACACATCAGTATTACTTTAAATGATGAAGAACTGAGTACACTGAGCATCGTACAACTCATTCTCATGGTCACATAGGCCTCCACACAGACACAGACCAGTACACGCCTGACATATTTACTATGCTTCCTGCAGCCCTTATTGCACCCACATCCGAGCAGTTCACATTGGGAATGAGAGCTCAAGAAGTGCTGTCCACTTCACTTACCATCCCCCACTGTTTATTTGCAGCCACCACCATTCACCAGGAGATGGTAGCCTCAAAACAGCTCTGAACATCTCTGCCCTGGCATGACTAGCCTTGTAGGAAGCTCTCTCTCATGTGTTACACAAGTGCAGCTCGAGTTGGTGGAAGGCTATTCATTGTTCTCCCTTTCTGAGAGAACAGCTGCTTCTGTTGCCTCATTCACCTTCTCCTCAGTACCCGTACCAAAGAACAGAACTGCAGAGTGCTCCAGTACCTTGATCTGATCATCAACAGAGCTGGAGATTGATGCTAAGGTGCAGAACACTGAGACAACGTTGTTGAATGTCTTCTAAATTTCCCACATAGTCCTCTTTTCATGAGACTGGGAAAAGATGATTCTTGTCACATCCGCTGGATATGTATAAGAAGGGCACTTATCGACCTACCATCTCATGGGATGAGTGGCATCTGAAGCTTTTGCCGGTGGCAAAGGCAACCCCAGCTCATCAGCACTTCTGAACTGCTGCTATAGGTGAATGCCAACACATCAAAGTGTCAACTGTGCAACCACAGCCATGGTTGGTAGTATCTGAGACAAGACATGCAGGAAAATCCTCTATCAGCTTCTCCCGAGTGCATAGAGCAAGACCAGTTGTGTTCCTTGGCTGAGTACAGAGCACATCCTTTTGGTGTGTGATGATGATCTGACTTTCTGTTTCAATGTTTGCTATTTGCAGGCTCAAGCAGGAAAACAAGTCGGCTTTGTTGTCATTCCTTAGAAATTTCTGCCAGTTTCTAGGTAGAGTATTAGAAAACTCCATGCACATGTGATATCCCTTGCCCCTCAGAGTTTAGAAAACTCCATGCGCATGTGACATCCCTTGCCCCTCACACGGCACATGTGTATGCCTTCAAGCTGCTCTGCACATATTCATCTCATATCACATCTACCCTCTTCACATTTTATGTGTTGTGATGTAGAGCAAAAATATCTGTGAGAGGCATAGTCTGAGAAAGTACGTGCGATGCCAGTCAGCATGTTCACTAGAGCTGTGCCATCCAGGATGATACCATCAGCAGCAGTTACATCTACCAAAATGCCTGGCTGGACATCTGGCATGGAATCACTTGTTGGTGTGGGAAACAGCTTTTCTAGACCATCAACTCGCAAGGTGTAACTTGGTTCCTAGCCACAGTTTTTCCATATTCGGAAGTGGTGGTGGGCATACGTGATTCTCATGTGCAAAGAATTCTTCAAGGGCTCCATCACATGTCTGGCAGGATAATCTGGACATTCAGTCTTCACAGATGACAACTGGTGCTTTTCTCTTGCTCATACAGCCCACACTGGTGGATAACTGAAGAGAGGGAAGTTGTTTAGTTTGATTGGGTCCTTGACAGATCATGCTTTGGTAACAAGATGTTCAGTGACAAATGTGTCCATTTTTCTCGAGGTTGCGCCATTGTGTTGATCAGTGCTGGATCAGCAAGATCTCTAGCATCAAGGACAAGAGATTCTAGTATCAAGGACAAGAAGGTCATTGCTGTTATGAAATAATGAGTTTCCTATCTCCGCGATTACATTGCTGAGAGCTTTCACTTGATTGAAGAATGTCATCTGAATGCTTTTTGTCTTCTCATGAAGTCAAACATTTGATTGCTTCTCTGGTTTCTTTATCAATGCATTTGATTTGGCGGGCCATCTCTGCTCAGACACCATCGCTCTCTGTGAAGCCTGCAGCAACCTCATCATCTTTAAAACAGGCATTGTTCTGCTCATGGGCTTGGCCTATGTTGATATTAGAGGATGCAGGCTCGTTCTTCTTCACCGTAAAGTTTCCACACAGAAACTCTTGGTACACAGCAGGTTCCCAGCTAGAGTGACCATATCACAAAGGTAAACTGGTATTCATCTAGCATAATGGGTGTGGTTAAGCGAGAGAGCCAAGGCACGAGCTGCGACAATGAACTATTTGTAGAACTTGAAATCAGCCTCCCTCAGTGATATCACAAAAACATCACCTGAAGTTCCAATTGTAGAATGGTAAAGCAGAAGTGAAGCTGTGGGACTGGCTTTGGTTCTCATCACGCCAGGCTTCTAGAGAGTTCAGACTCTCCTCGTCTTCCCAGCTGCTGCTGTACTCAGCCTATACTTTGTGGAGAACCAATATCTGCAGGTGATGAGCATGTCAGGTGTGTGTTAAATGAGACACCTTCAGGTACGAATCTGCTGGCCTGAGGAGGCCGTTGGCCTGTGTAAGTGCACCTGTCCATCCACTGCTGTCGAGCAGCACTTTAAGAGCATCTGTTTCTACATGCACGCTCCACATCACACTGTGATGTGCTCTTTACCATAATGGCCCCAGCTCCTCTGCACACTCTCATGTGTGTCGAGTACTAAATTATCACCCGCAAGGTTATGCCAGACCACTCCCCCCTCCCCTTTGGCTTCAATTGGTGATCCCAATTCTCCAATTCCCTTTTCTGTCCCTAGATTGAGCTCATTAAAATTTCTATCCTTGAAAAATGTATATTTAGCAACCAAACCAATAACTTGATTTACAATATCCGAACCACCCCAAAAATTGGCTCTCATTTCTCTTGTTCTTTTGTCAAATACCATTTCTCTTGTTATATATATAGATGATGTTTAAAATTAGTTCCATCACAATCCTTTTCCCTGTATTGGTGTAGTGAGTATTGGTGAATCCTTTTCCCTGTATTGGTGTGGTGAGTATTGGTGGTGGCTTCACTGCCCATGTCACCCAAACTGGTAATCATAGAGGTAATGATAGTAACCAGTTCGTTTACTCTATAACCCCAAAAAGACCATGTTGCAGCCAACAACTGGTTCTGAAAGGGAAAAAACCATACCCAATGTATAAGTAAGGTTAGTCGCAGACCTGTATGTCTCCTAGTCATGTCTCTTTTCAACTATTATGGTATGTAGGATCCCAAGAAGTATAAAATAGGCATTATAAAGCTCCAGATTTTTGCTGCAAGTTTGGTTACTGGAAAGTAGTCCAGTGATGCAAACATGCCTTGTACTGAGCTGGGTTAGAGTGCTGATGCAAACATGCTTTGTACTGAGCTGGGTTAGAGTGCCTGTCCTCAGCAAGGAGGACGACTCCCTTTGCTGCAGGTATATCACTGATTCCTAGCTCGGAATTCTTTGTCCACCCACACCTAAACACTTTAAGTCATTTACGATTTCAAGGACAAAAAAATGTTTGACAATGTACACAATCACATAGATGACCCTTTACCATTTAATCATTACCATATGACTTTAAATGGTAAAGGGTCTATATTGATAAGATTTTTGTTCATTATTCTATTAAAATCACCTTCTTAATAATCAACTTCAAGTTTTATTCACTCGACGTTTCGACTAGATGCTCTAGTCTTCATCAGGAATAACTAGTTGAGTATTGGAAAAGCACACGAAGTAGTATAAACTTCTTTTTAAACACTTTTTGTACCCAATTGCTGTTGTACACTGCACATATGACCACGTGCCATGTCTCATTGCTACACGCTGTCCACTTCATACCATATCTTGTTGCTATTGTTGGCATGCCCACGTATCACACATTAGGTCAGCTGCCTTCAAGGACTTGGTGGTAATTGCTAGGAGAACTCCATCGAACATGGTAGTAGAGGATCAGCTACAATCTCCTTTGGACTTAGTAATGCACCTATCAATGTTAGTCCCTGGGGGACCTTGTGGGTTTCCCAGGAGTGGGAACTACACTATAAACAAAACAGCATAATTGGGTGCAGGTCATTCATTCTGCTTATGATACTGCACGTGCGGTCTTGACTTATAAAACAGCTCTGCAAGCTAGCTTTGATTGTCTCATCAATGACAATCCTTAACCATGCCTCTGTTCTGCAGTTGAGAAACAGATTAATTGGGTGCAGTACATTGAGTCTTCTGGTGGTAAAGATTCCATGAATGATGTTGTACGCAAGTTATGGGCGTGGCGTGGAAACAACAATTTTGAAGATGAAAAATCCTTGAGGTTTTTCACACTTTCAAGGTCGTTGTGTTTTTTTTGCTTCTGCTTGGAGAAGGATTCAAGGCATGCTAGGAGTTGTTTTGGATCCATTTAGGAAGCTAAGAAACTGCTAGGCATGAGTTTAGCTGAGATATGAGCTTTAGTGGGTTTTTTTGTTGTTTTTGGGGGGGTGGGGGGGGGGGGGGGGGGGGAGATTGCCAACCATTTTAAAAAGTATGTCAAATCAATATCGGGAGCACTACCACACTCTCCTGATATGCTGATATGATGAGTGGGAACATCCATACTAATGTCCTCTCTAGTCTGGATGTTCGGTAAGGCACCTGGTTGCGACAACATCAATCCTTACATTCTGAGTTGGTGTCCTCGTTCTCCACTCACCCATCTCTTCTCTCTCAGCATTTCGCATGCAGCGCCAACAATTTATAGAAATATGCTTTGTTTTAAAAAATGGCAACCAATCTAAGGCAGACCCCTTTCGTTGTTATGTATTATATCAAGAAGAGAACATCTACAGTCAAGTACTACCATTTATATATTACTCTAATATTTCAAAATCTCAGCATCAAAAATTATCCTGTCTTTCTCAACTCCTCCTTGCCTGTACTGAAATCTATGAATCGATAGATACTAACAATCAGTCTATTATTTTCCTTGACTTCAGCAGAGCTTTTGGATCAAGTCCTGCTATAAACTTTGGATGATGGGCATCACATGTTTTCTCTGGCTTTTGTTTAAGGACTACCTTTCAAATAGGCATCATTACATTCAAGTTGAAGGGACTTCTTCCAACATTCTTCCTGTAGAATCCAAAAGGGTATTATTCTTGGACCACAACTATTCTTGGTGTACATTAAATTCCCTCCATCTGTTCTTTCTCCATCTCGACATTCGCTCTAGAAATGTACACGACGATATTTTCGTACTTCGAGAAGACTTAGATTTCCTGTATAATTGGACAAGGTCTGGAAAATGTCTCGAAACTCCTCGAAATGTTCAACTCTTCAGATTTCTCCCATCCCCTCACCTTTCACACTCAATCTTCGTTTTCTGTTGGAAACAGTGTAATTTCACAAGTCAAAGAGAAGAGAGATGTGGGAATACTGGTTACCTACAATCTGTCCTGGTTGGCTCATATCCCTAAGTGTGGAAAGGCATTCCAGATTCTAGGCCTAATAGGATGTTCAATTTCTATAACCTTGCCCCCTCCTGTATGAAAAAACATCTTTACCATCCCTAGTTCGATCTAAACTCGCATACTTCTTGCAACCATGGCTGCCTCATTTGAGGAGAATATCCTACTTCTGGAGAAGGTTCCCATAGGGACACAAAGTATATACTTAATGATTTCAGCAGTATTACAAAACCAGGTAACATTCTGGCACTGATGTTCTGGCTGGAGCTCCCAGACAAAACTTTTTCCAGTCAAATGTCTCAAACAATACCCAGACAACTTTAGCATCCTGGCTAGGGCTAGGGCTAGGCTACAGTTATGTTTCACTTGTTCAGTGCAAGATTACCCGCTCAAAGAAATATGCAATATAACTTCCACAGATCTTGAAAAAACAAGACATCAATATTTTAAGTGTTGTCTCCCTATGGAACTCGCTGTTCTCTTATTCATCTCCATCACAAGAAACTCTTTGTACCAATTCTTTTGGGACATAATATGTGAAACAATCTCAGCCCATTTCACTGCATTTGTCCTTGCTGTAAATGTTTCCCCATCACATTAGCTTCTCATTTACCCAACCATGTCAGGTGATGCTAATCCTTGGGCTCGACCCTCAACCATAAGCATACCACACCAATAACAAACGTTGTCATCAACATTCACCTCTTCAATGGTTGTAAAGAATATTTCTCTCCTGCCTGTCTGTCTGTCAGTCTCTCTGTTTCTTTCTCCTCAGTGGGAACTCATGTAAGTGAACCCAGGAAGAGTGGGACCAGGGGAGGGAGATGGGAATAACTCAACCAGGGGGGAGAATATAGGCAGGGTTTTGGGTTCACAAGCCATGCCCCCTGACCATGCCATGCCCCCTGAACCATGCCATGCCCCCAAAGCTTTAAAACACCACAACAGCCAAACTAGGGCAGATACGACCAGGATGGACTAACTCAACAAAGGGGCAGATACGACCAGGATGGACTCAACGAAGACATAGGCAGAGTTTCGGACCATAGGTTTTGCACCCCGCCAAAGCTTAAAAACAACTAGGGCAGGTAAAGGGTTGACAGTATAAAAAACCAACTGATTTTAAAGTGGACGACACAACACCAACAACTTCACAAAAATCCAACACCAGCAACAAAACCTTTGCATCATGTTTTACCCCTCCTCCAATGGATGACTCCAATTCAGTTCCAACCCATGGCTCATCTCTATCCGACATTACATGAACCAAGGAGGAAGTACACAAACATGCAAAACTAACACGGCCTGTGGTCAAATTATTTGTGGAACTGCAACCGACATCACTCCATAATTACATCGATTTTCAGCCCATCACTCAAACCGATCAGGGTGCCTGATCTGGAGCAACCCAATTGTCACTTCAATTCCAAAACTTCGTGACCCCTCCTCTCCCTCCAACTACAGACTCTTCTCTCTCTAATTTCAAAGGCACTGGAAAGGATTGTCCACCTACAAATTCATTTATTCAAACAAGCCTCTGTCAAATTTCCAATTTGGGTTCAGGCCAAACTCCTCTGCACACAAGAAGCCTTGCTTTCTGCACTCATGACTGGCACCAACTACTCACAATTATAGTTACTGAACTCTCAGTTGACATAACGAAGTTACAATACCCTTACCCTTCTCAATAATCAACTTGAATTTTTACTCTCTTGACGTTTGGACTAGATGCCAATTTGGAATCTCTCTATTATCGTAAGTCCCTATCTCATGTGACAAATCTTAATCACGATCTTATTTAAAAAATTATTATCATTATTATTATTATTATTTTACAGGTGGCATAGATCTTTGATTCTAAAACCATTTATATGAGTACGCAAGTGGTATAGATCTCACTGAGGTCTAAAAGTGTATAATATATTATGCATTTATTTTTGAAATAGCAGTTTAAAAAGTCGCTATGGATTTAGCACATGTTACAGGGTTTGTTTCAGAAGTCCATAAATGTAGCACGTTATCCATTACTTCGACAATATTAGGTCTACATTCATTAAATCTTGTCACGACCTCAATTCTCACTCTACCTACCCTTGACTGGGCCTTCGATCACTTTAGTATCATGCACTTTCCAACAGAGAATAATTTTGCAAGTGAGCACCATCCACCTTTATGTATTAAAGTCCTCAGGAGAATAACCTCAACAAATATATGCCCATTAAGAACACTGAACCTTAAATTAGTGTAAGAAACTATAGGACAAAATAAAAAGACATCACTAACATGCGGAGACTCAGAGTTACAAGTTCTGAAAAGAAAGGAGGTTGACTGGTGGATGGTGGTATTGAATAAGCTGGGAAACAATGTAAGATAACAGTGCGACAGTGTCTAGGTAGAGACTGACTAAGAAGACACTTGGAGAGAATTAATCTTGCAACTAATGCTCCACAAAGCAGCTCCATACAATGAAAGGCAAACAAATTTGTCTCAGGGCTATAGAATGAGAAAGTTTGAAGCTCGCAATTTGCCTTTCTAAGCATGGTATTCAAAACGGCTTGATAATCCTCAGAGTCATCAAGGATAGTGGAATATTTTTGTCCCAAGATGCACCACAGACTTACTGCCTGGTGTGCATGCTGCACAGGCAAGTGGAAATGGGCTACACAGCTAATAGCTGATACCTCCTTACAAAGTAGAAGAACAAGCCAGACAGAAATAAGACGAACCAAAACGCTGGCAAGCGCTTGGCCCTAATACAAAAAAAACACACAGTTTTTTTGGTTCTTGTTATTTATTGGAGGATGTGATTTGATCCTTGTTTCAAAATAGCAGACGGTAGAACCCACCCAAACCAAACCGCTAAAACTTAAAACTTACATAATACCTAAAGCTGACACTGGGTACAGTCCACAGTAGCACCAAAATATGATATGTGCAGATTTTGTGTAATTGGTAATGTGGTACGTTTAACAATAGCAACAAGATATTAGTATGTGCTGTTTAATATGTGACGTCCAGCAACAATAAAGCTCCAAGTGGGAACTCTGTGTAGTCCATAGGAGTAGCTTAAGGGAGGTGTCAACCCCGAATCTTGAAAGGGAGGTGAATTGCCCCCCCAGCTATCAAACAACTGATCGCCTGTGAGGAACAAACTACTATGCTTCACTAACCTGTCAGTTTTCATGAAAGGTTTCTGATGAAGAGAGCGGTTCCTCATGACTAGATTGCAAATCTATAGCATGTATGGTAACTCAACTACTGCAAATTACCGCGAATGCAAAGCATGGGGGGTGGTGAAAGGGTGGAAATGACAGCATTTTTATTGACCCATTACTCAAAGATTTGCCCCCCCACCAGCTTTGAAATTGTGCAACAGTTCTCCTGGCCACTCGAAGAAGAACCTAGATATCAGTATAAGAGAAAATCAACCAGTAAGTGTTCTGTCTCTGCTTGAAATTTGTTGTGCAGCATTTTGGTGAGATGCTGTATAATGCAAGACTTTTACCATAGGCATACAAGCACCAGATGCCCAGGCATGCACACGGACATGACCATTACCACAGTTTCACAATGCTACGCAGCTCAACTGATTATTGCACTAACTAGTGTAGCCAACAGATTGGGAGGTTCCAACCAATGGGAAGTGAGGGAGGGGGGTGGGGGGGGGGGGTCTCGTGAGCACACATATTTGATGGGGAAGGGGAAGGGATGCTGCCACGAAATTGTGGGACTCGGTGAAAAATCAGTCCTCACAAATGAAATCTCCACCTTCGGTGTGTCTTTTACTGATTGACAAGAAACAATAAAACAAACAAACAAAAAGTATCCTCTCAACAAACTCTCAATTGATGCAGTAGAATGTAATGACGTTCTCAGCAATCTTTATACTTTAATTTGCTCCACGACCTTTTGGCTATGAAGATGCTCTAACCTTCGTCAGACTAGAGCATCTGGTCGAAAAGTGGAGGAGAAAATGGTTTACTGAGAAAGTCATTATAAAAAAAATTTTTTTTTTTTTAAAGTAAACAGGATTGATCTCTTAAAAAGGGGAAAAAACAAGACTATACCATGTTGGTAATAAGAGCATTTACCATTTAAACTCGTGTTCACCAATAATATATTTAAAACTAGTAGATGTTTTAAATGGTAAAGGGTCATCTAATTGAAAATGGATAGCCTTTTATTTTATTTTATTGTAAACAAAACTGCTACTTCTACTACTACTACTACTTAACTTTTACTGCTACTATTATTATTATTATTAGTATTATTATTATTATAAGTAGTAGAAGTAGTAGTAGTAGTAGTAGTATAGTAGTAGTAAAGTCAATCCAAAGGCAGTTGAATGAACCTTTACTATTGAAAATCATATACAAAATAGGAAAGGTTGACAAGAGACAATCCGTTACCTTAAACTGAGCCTGACCTAAACTGAGCCTGATTACAAATTTATTACTATCAAGTAAAATGAACACACACACAAATATATATTTCAATTATGCCAGGCCTGCCTGACAAAATGACGTGGTAACACTTACATGAGCCTAGTGATTCACGCATGCATAGTACCAATACGATCTGGAAGGTATGATATGGGATACAGGTACCACTTACCACTTATTAGCCAATCAAATCATGAGAAATAACTTGATGGTATATACGACTTGATGGTATATACGATAAATATATTATAGACAAGACAAAAAAAATAGACAGCGGAAAAAAGAAATGGAACGAGAATTTACCAATTTAAACAACAAACATTTGCAGGACCCTTTACCCAATGTAGACAACAAACATTTGCATGACCCTTTACCACCCTTTACCTATTAATACAATGAGTTAATACAATGAGAGAACAAACATTTTCAGGACCTTTTACCTATTAATATATACAATGTAGACAACAAACATTTGCAAGACCCTTTACCTATTAATATATACAATGTAGACAACAAACATTTGCAAGACCCTTTACCTATTAATACAATGTAGACAACAAACATTTGCAGGCTATTAATATAATAAACTCCAAATATAATACAGATTCTAAAATAGCAATAGTATAGCAGTGGTCTTCACTATATTAGGTTCTGCAAATGTTTGCTGTTTATCCTCGGTTCATTTATTTTTCGATCACTTAAAAAAAACATTTTTTGTCTTGTGTATATTTTTTCTAGTTACGCGACCAACTATAAGATGTTACTCAGTGTAACACCAGAACTTATATGATTTTGTTTACTGTGTCTATACCTACCATACCTTACTCCTACCATACCTTACTCCTGTGCTATTAAAGTGTACCTCACTTATCAAGCACATAATTATGTACTATTAGGCACAGGCCATCTTCCTGTTCTTAAGTATTCTTTTAAGCCAAAATGTGAAATGAATCCTCAGCCTTGCTATCTTATTTCCTTGCCCTCACACACAGTTCTATGACAGGTCTCCAAATAAAGCACACTAGACCTGCAATGATTATTTCACCAACAATGAGGGGATATGGTAATGCACATATATAGACACATTCATTAGAAGTATTACAATTACCTCGTTTTGTTGAAATTCTGTGCTGTTAACTATTGTCTAAGGAGTAAACTTGAGGAAACCAGTTGATCACTTCTTGGTACAAAAAATGCAGCTGCTTGCTGTTAACTATTGACACAAGAATAAGCTTTTGAAGAAGCCAACTGATACACCTGCATTGTAAGTGTATCAACAAACTCCAAGTTCACATATATAGTAGCTACAGATACAATGACTTTCAATAATCAACTTAATTTGATGTTTTAGTTAGATGCTCTAGCCTTCATCAGGAATAATGAGATGTTAAGACTCACATGAAGTTGGTATATATATACCAGTGGCTAGCTATCCACCACATGATGGGAACCACACCCCTGGCAGCAAATGTGTGATGCAAGTGAACATTGTGGCAGCAATGAAGGGGGGAAGAGGGAAATAAAAACAAAGATGATGATGATGATGATGACGACGACAACAACAACAACAATAATAATGCTAATAGTAATAATGTAATAATAATAGTAATAATAGTAGTAATAATATAGTAGTAGTAGTAATAATAATAATAATAACAATAATAATAATAATAATAATAATAATAATAATAATAATAATAATAATAACAATAATAATAATAATAATAATAATAATAATAATAATAATAATAATAATAATAATAATAATAATAATAATAATAATAATAATAATAATCATCGTAGTAGTAGTAGTAGTAGTAGTAGTAGTAATAGTATTACTACTACTACTACTACTACTACTACTACTACTACTACTAATAATAATAATAATAGTAATAGTAATAGTAGTAGTAATAATAACAACAACAACAACAACAAATGAAATAAAACAAATAAGAAAACATGCTGTTTTTGTTCGTTTTTAATAAAGCCCAACACTATCAATACCTGCTAAGAATAGATATATAAATATCTATATATGTGACTGCCCCCTTGCTTGGTTTGGGAAAGGTTGGGGCAGCTGACAGTGCAATCTTGGAGAAGGTGAACCTTTTGAAGATTACGGGGGAAAGGTTGGAAGACCTACGTGCTGAGGATGCTCTGCTTTTGCTGTGTCATTCTTTTTCCATTCCCAAGTCGCTTGACCTACTTCGTACTGCACATGTTTTCTGTCAAGCAAGCTGCAGGATTTTGGTGACATTCTAAGGGAGATAGTTAGTTCCATTACCAACAACTATTTTGATGTTTTAGACTCAGCATGGAACCAAGCAAGTCTCCCTGTCAAGCTTGGGGGGTTGGGAATTAGTGCAGGTGGCTCCTTCTGCTTATTTGGCCTGCCAATGGATCATCTGCTCTGGTTCTGCTCTGGTGCACCATATTCTACCACACCAATTTTTGTCCCCCCTCCTTGTTTCTGAATGATGCTCTAGCCATTTGGAAGCAGGGCCATGACTTCCCTCCTCCAGACCCATCCCACCCAGGTAGCCTGTCAGCAGAAGACATGGGACGCATGCACAATATGTGCTATGGCGGATGCTTTGTCAGATGGTGCCAGTGATGAGGTGTCTCGTGACTTCTGGCTATGTCATGTCCTGAAGCAGGTGTGTGGTTGAGTGCTCTCCCAATTCCATCTCTGGGTCTTTGCATGGACGATGTTTTGGTGCGTATTTCAGTGGGCCTTCATTTGGGAACACGTCTTCCTCAGCCACAAGCATGCCATGACTGTGGGTGGTGCAAGTGATGATTGCTGGGCCAGACATGGTCTAAGCTGTCGCTTCAGTGACGGCTCCACACTTCACTGAATAGACTTGATATATAGCTCTAAAGGTAGGCCTCTCTCTGTTCTCTCTCTTGATACCAAACATCCGTATATTCTGCATACATAGAATCACAAGATAGGTTTCTCTATGTGTTCTCTATCTTGATGCTAAACAGGTTAGCTTCATAGATTCTCCACACTTCACTGTATAAACTTGATATATAGCTATTAAGATAGGTCTCTCCCTGTGCTCTCTGTTGATATCAAACATCCATAATATTCTGCACACTTCACTGTAATGGACCATCATCCTAGACATGTATATCAATCAACAACATCATTCATAGGTCAGTATCATCTGCTGGGATCCCTTCTAGACTGGAACCTCATGATCTCTTCCATCAGATGGAAAAAGACTGGACGGCGTGAGTATGGTGCCTTGAAAAATGGGCGAGGTATTGGTATGGGATACCACTTACCCTGATACCAGGGCTACCAGCGGAGCGGGATTGGTGGCTAAGCATACAGAGGAATTGAACAGACCAAATATGCAGACATCGAGAGCAGCTATTTCTTTGTTCCTTTAGTAGTAATAGGTGGTTGTCTACACTTGCCAACAGACCCTTTACCCTTTAGTAGTAATAAGTGGTTGTCTACACTTGCCAACAGACCCTTTACCCTTTAGTAGTAATAAGTGGTTGTCTACACTTGCCAACAGACCCTTTACCCTTTAGTAGTAATAAGTGGTTGTCTACACTTGCCAACAGACCCTTTACCCTTTAGTAGTAATAAGTGGTTGTCTACACTTGCCAACAGACCCTTTACCCTTTAGTAGTAATAGGTGGCTGTCTACACCTGCCAACAGACCCTTTCCCTTTAGTAGTAATAAGTGGTTGTCTACACTTGCCAACAGACCCTTTGGTTCTACACTTGCCAACAGACCCTTTACCCTTTAGTAGTAATATACACTTGCCAACATAACCTTTACCCTTTAGTAGTAAAAGGTGGCTGTCTACACATGCCAACAGACCCTTTACCCTTTAGTAGTAGGGGTTGCTTCAATTCTTTTTTTTGGGGCTAGTTCTGCTTTAAAATAACTTCTTTTTTTAAATTTATAGTCCAGCAGCCACCTAAAGAAGTTCCTCAGCTTCACACTATATATTGTTACCACTAAAGTAGATACACGGGACTATGTATCGTCATAGACACGTGGATTAAAACTGGGTTTTATTGAATGTTAGTATGTTACATATTGTCACAAGCTGTCAGTGTCGTATCTACGGCAGGCCAAGTGGGGCAATGCCCTACCTACTGTTGAAAGTGTCCACCTAATTTCCAACAAGCCTTTAATAAACCTAATTGCGGTCTTACAAGCCAAACATAATTTAGCAGAGAGAGCAAGCAAAATTGTGTATTGCCCTCCAGACTAACCTAATTGATGCTGACTCGATTGGCACGGCTAGCTGAATAGCTGAAAGCGCCACAAAGTCCTATGTCTGGACTGTATGGTAATCAAGTGAAGCTTGTTGAGGAGGAAATGGCTGAAGGCTCAAACTGCTCAGAGTCACACTGTGTCACCACAACTTTGGCAGGGATATCCATGCTGATGCTGAAAGACCTTTTTCAGTTCCGAGTTGACATATTTACAATCTATAATGACTGAATGAAGACAAACGGATCTTGCAATCCTTTCAATTGGATGAGAATTCTCAAATAGTTTAATATTATCTGATGAAGAGGCCAACATTTTTCATGGTGATGATTAGGGCAGAAGGATGTTGGTGTGTGTGTGTGTGTGTGTGTGGTGTGCATGTGGGAGGGGGGGGGGAGTCAAACTAATTGTAATAAAGCAAGAAACAGTGCAATATTTAAAGTGAGAGGAATAAAGATGCCCTAGGGTTTTGAATAAATCAGATATGATTGGGCTTGGGAAACTAGTTACCTCCACCTCCCCCCCCCCCATACACACACACACACAAAAAAAAAGCTTTTAAAAAAGTAGAAAAGAGTTAAAAGATGAATTGGATCCACCTGAAAGTGTGAACCTCTCTCGTACAAGAAGAGAACTAAGACAATTGATCCACTAGAATCCTTAGGACGAAAGGTGTCCGCTAAATTAGAGGAAGGGGATTTTAAGGGGGCAGTACATTTGGCATGTACAGAGGATTCCTCAGCAAAGAAGGATGAAGTCACCTTCAAGGCATTGAAAGATAAGCATCCCTCTGCCCACCCTAACTCATCAATTCTATCGCCTCCTATTGTGGCTCCCCATCCAACACGAGTGTTAGAGGCTGGTGTAGTTCATGCCCCAAAGTCATTTCCATGTAGTTCAGCTGGATGGTCTGAGACCACAACACTTGAAGGACATGCTGAAGACAGCTTGTGGCGATTCATCTACCTGCATATCTGATCTTAGAGCCTTTGCAACCTTGGTACTGGAGAGGAGGACACCTTCCTTTGTCAACCCCTTTTTCTTTGGTGCTAGCTGGACGGCACTTGAGACACAAAGATGGCAAGATTAGGACCATCGTGGTTGGATGTACCCTCAGGTGCCTTATAGCAGAGTTGCTGGAATCAGGTCATACCTGCTATGATTTCACTGCTGCCCCTACAACAGGTTTGGAGTTCAGGTGCTGAGGCAGCCTATCCATGCTGCTAGGCAATACATCGAACACGTGCAACCAAATCATGCGGTGCTAAAGCTTTATTTTAGGAACACTTTTAATTCTGCGCACAGAGACAAAATGCTTAGTGCTGTTGTTCAAGCATTAGCCCCAGAAATATACTCATTTGTCTATTCCATGTACTCTTCTCCATCCAACCTTTTCTGGGAGGATCAGACTCTTATGTCTTCTGAAGGAGTCCAACAGGGTGACCCCCTAGGTCCCTTGCTATTTGGTTTGTCCGTACATCAACACTGCGCTCAACTTTCATCTTAGTTGCGTATAATGTATTTGGATGACATCACTATGGTACTGCTGAGGACATTGACAAAGACCTCAACTGCATACGATCTGCTGCAGAGTTGGGTCTCTGCCTAAAGTCTGAGACCATCTGCCATGACCCTGTCACGAGAGGGACAAACTCCCAGGTGCACGTGTAGTAGACCCCACTGAAGCAAGCCGCCCCCTTGGTGACCCTCTCGGTAGTGTGGAGTCTACCTCAGCGGCTCTTAAGAACAAGGTGAGGTCTCTTGAGTTGATGGGGGAAAGTCTAAGCGATGTCTCGGCCCACGAGGACTTGCTGCTGCTACACAACTCTTTTTCCTACAAAACATCCTCAGGACGTCCCCTTTCTTTCTGACTCCTGTCCTAGCTACCTATGGTGAGACCCTGAAAGTCTATAGTAAGCAGCATCACCAACATTAACTTTTCTGATGTCAAGCAAGTCTACCAATCAAAGTGGGTGGTCTTGGTATTAGCCGTGCTGAGCAGCTTGCCCCATCTGCCTTCCTGGCCTCGGCTGCAGTCTCGCATGACTTAGTCCAAAACATCCTCCCTCCCTCCCCCCCCCCCCCCCCCCCCCCAGCTTGCTTCCAGAAGTCATGGGATGCCTGTCAAGTTTCAGCTGAGGTGAAATCCCTGCTGAACAATGCCTCAGACGACTTTACTAGAGCAAGGCTTTTGGCTGTTTCTATAAAAGAATCTGGAGTATGGCTCCATGCCCTACCAGTTTCCAACTTGGGTCTGAGGATTTTCTGTGGGCCTTCGTTTAGGGTCTTCCCTTTGTCATCCTCACCAATGCCAGCACTGTGAGGCAGAGGTGACCTGCACAGTTTGAGCTGCAAGAAGAGTGAGAGTCGTTTGCTACCGTCATTCCTCGGTTAATAATGTACTCCATAGGGCTATGTCATCCTTGAGGCGGTACCCTCCAGGCTCGAACCATCGGGTCTGAGTCGCTCAGATGGAAAGCGTCTGGATGGGGTCACCATGGTCCCATGGAAGTGTGGCAAGCCCTTGATCTTGGATGCAACCAGCTCCAACATGTTGGCTCAGTCTTTCATGCTCATGCCACCAGGGCCTCAGGCACTGTTGCTGCAATGGCTGAGGAGAAGAAGGGGGCCAAGTATATTGCCTCACCAGGAATTTTGTTTTCTCACCAGTTGCTACAAAAACCCTAGATGACATTGGCTCAAAGTCCTTGATCTTTCTAAAAGGAACTAGGACAAACTATAAAGCAGGAAGAGAAGGCATTTCAATTTCTGCTCCAGCAATTATCTGTGGGCCGACAAAAGGGGCAATGCCCATCACAGACATTGGGAGGCCTTGCAGGCAAGGACAGCTAACTTATTATGAATATATTATATATAATATGTATTTTCCATGCTGTTTAATAACAAAACAGATTGATAACAATTATTTAACTATTACCAGTCAACAGTAATAGGTGGTTGTCTCTATGCTTGCCAAGCAAGGACAGCTAACTTATACAGTATATAATATGTATTTTCCATGCTGTTTAATAACAAAACAGATTGATAACAATTATTTAACTATTACCGTCAACAGTACCTTTATTTGCCAGAATCCACAGATAGGTTATGAGGTCCACTCTTTTAAAATTTTCCTAGCCCCCAGACCCCCTAGATATTTATGGCACGTGCAATAATAACCCCTCCCCTTTCCAATATAAGCTGACCATTATAATTGTCCTCCAAATTTTATGTCTTATTTCCATAAAACCTGCATGCATGACAAAGTAAGGCACGTTTCATAATTACCAGGGTCATATCCAATCTTCTCATCCACACAGCCTCAACAGCATTTTCTGACACTTCATCATTACCACAGGCATAAGAAAGACCATCAACAACTGCTACCAATCTTACACTCTGCTCTTCACCAAACAGGACCACTAGCCCTTCTTTATGACAAACAGACATATATACTATATGCTAGTGCTGTGATGATGTGTGGATAAATACATTCCTAGAATGTATTTATGCATCTGTCTTTCACCTATGCACAAAATGAAATATGAACTGGTCACTTGCAGGGGAGACAGTTGCATTAAAAAATTATTATTTTTTAACTTGTGGTTACAACTTTAGAGCTCCGTAGATTCTGCAAAGTTCATGGTATGGACTTGATATATAGCTCAAAAGATAGGTCTCTCTGTGTGCTCTCTTTTGATACTAAAATATGTTCTATATATAGGCAAGTTATTAGACCTAAAAAACCTGAATCCCAAAAACCCCAGCAAAAATAACTCCAGATGCTAAGTGCTAAAGATTTGATTGGTGCCAGTGGCTAGAGGAAGCCCTAGGCTATTCAATGACCTTTTCCAGGCGTTAACATTTTAGTATGTGGTCAAGTGCGTGGGTGGAAAATTATTATCCATTAAAATCCACCCGCACGCTTGACCGCGTACTTACATTTTAACGCCTAATGAAAAAGGTCATTGAATAGCCTAGGGCTTCCTCTAGCTACTGGTACCAATTTTAGCACTTAGTTATTTTGGCTGAGGTTTTTGGGATTCAGGTTTTTGAGGTCCCTCCACTTTAGGGTCTAGTAATTTGCCTATAGAAACATATTTTAGTATCAAAAGAGAGCACACAGAGAGACCTATCTTTTGAGCTATATATCAAGTCCATACCATGAAGTTTGCAGAATCTCTAAAGTTGTAACCACAAGTTAAATTATTATTTTTAAATGCAACTGTCTCCCCAAGTGGGCGCATGTAAATCGGGAATGGTCGTGATGAAGAGAAGGCAGCAGATTTGAAGCTAGCTAGACTCGAGGAAAGAAAATTGGCCACACAGGCAAGTGAGAATGGTTACTAGCTGAAATGAAAGTAAGATTGGTAGCAGTTGTTGATGGTCTTTCTTATGCCTGTGGTAATGATGAAGTGATTTTAGAAACTGGAAATGATCGTCACGGTCAATCTGAGCTTGTTCTCGTCACAACCTGTTGGGAATCGTCAAGGAATTGCTATTGGTGTCTGAGATAGTCACGAGTCTCTAATTAGGTTTTCCATACGAGTTGTGCTGAGGCTTCTGTGTCTTTATCTTTATTGCTATTGCCATGAATTCAAGAGTGTGTTAAAAGCATTAAAAAAGTGTTTCTTTGCACATTCACCATCTGTGTTTACTTTCCTCAGCACTTCTAATCAAGTGGATATTTTTATTAATTAAGTACTGTTGATTTTTATTATTAGTGTTAGTTACTACATAGTCCCACTGTGTTGTAACCTGATGGCCTGGCTCAGCAATAGCAAGATTAAATCATCAAGCTAAATGCACTCTGTTGCAGCATCAGTGCAATCTTCAGCTGATTAGAACTGTCACCATCTTGAGCTCATTAAGCGATCACTTGACCTAATCCCAGAGTTGCCCAGCCATGCCAATAGTTTAGAGACATAGTTAAAAAAGAGGCACGGACGTGCTTATAGCCACTTGTTACTTTAAAAGCTTCAGGTTTTTATCCATCAGATGGTCTATATATCATATAGAACAGTGGCAGCTCCGAGGGCTATGCATTTGAATAAGACCTGCTGATGTGACAGAGAACATTAGCAGGCAAGCTGCATGGAGACTAAGAGATGGTGCACAAATATTTGGTCATTGTGTTTTATTTATGTTTGTTGTTTTTGTACGTTAATATTAAGTGCTGCTCTTTTTTAATTTTAAATATAATATATTTAATACACCTTTAATCAGCTGAAGGAGGTGGGCGAGGAATGCCTGCTCTCAAGGTATTAATTGTTACTCCGCACCAGACATGCATGAAGAAGGATAATTTACACTCGTGTTTAAAAAAATATATATATATATACATGTTCCCCCAGTAGCATATATATATACACATGCATACATATGCACACACAATACCTTGAACACAAATAATTAGCAAAAAAAGTGGCAGTCATGGCGGCAGTCAACATTTAATAAGTGCATGTAAACTGTTCATCAATCATCTGTTGCTTAACACCAAGATGGCTACAAATGAGAGTGAGAGTACGAGGAAGTAGGAAGGGAGGAAGACAAACCCCCCACAGTCCATATTCTCATGAAGCTGATCCAACTCGCCTGGTAAGTATGTGCTGAGCTGGCTCCAACTCTTGATGGGACCGCATGGTCCTCCGATGCCTGCTACATAGTCCGTGTACATCTGCAGGATCCTTGTCATGTTTACAAGGTTGATGTCTGGTCCAGGCACCTCGATGTCCTCCTTGGTCTGTGATGTTAAAATAATAGTTATAAGTCTCTGATCTGTGATGATGGTACAGTGTTTTGGTGTCGTCTACATTATAGAACAAACTTGGCGTATATATCTATATACAGGATGTACTATATACTCTAAACAAATGGTACAAGCACACATACAAATGGTATCCAGAACTCTCTAGGGACATGTCCTCAGAGTGAATGACTGTTTCCTACGTTGTAGGTCAGTTCTTGATGATGACTTCACAACATTTAAAAAAATCTTTATTTATTTAAAAACAACATAATTATAGTCTATTGATAATAATAATTGATAATAATAATAACAACAACAACAACAGCAACAACGGTATAAATATAAATATACTATAAATAATTACAAAAATCCTACACACACAAATTAATCTTCCATATCCCCAGCTGGGTAACAAAAGGCAAAGACCCCGACACTGATGTCATCAGAAGTTGCTGACCTCTGGTGGTGCCCCAACTCCCTGAAGAAAGCTTTTGTTTGAGGCCCAAAAGGTCCATCCACACGTCTCCACTGTCACAGGTACGAGTCCAGGTGGGCATACTTCACATTCTTCAAACTCTCTGCCTGGACTGCCACTGCACCAGCTTCAGTGACATGGTGGCTGCAAGATTGGATGGGGCAAAGGTGTCACTGCAAGTAGTATCCCATACCAAGAGTCTACCGCTTGACCAAGGAATGATGGACATGCCATAAGGTCTCTGACCTAAGCAGTCCTGAGGGCTCCAGCTGGGAAGGCAGAAGTTAATGAACGGTGGATGATATCGTTTAAAGCGCTAGGGCCAGAAAGCCTTCCCTGGTTCTGTCTGCAGCTCAACCAGCGAGCACCGAACTAGTCAACATCTGCTCTACACTGACCGCAAGCATGTGGCTGGCACATGGGTGCTCCAAGGCGTAGCCCAACAGCTATGCGGACTGTGTCGTCACTCATTCGGAGACCCAGTGAGGAGATTGGCAGGGCATTCAGCCAGGTACCTAACTCACATGCCGACACTGCCAGGAGACGAGCTCTGGTCTTGGGGTTACTAGCATTTCATAAAAGTGACTCCACCCTTGCCAGGATACGAAGGATGTCCCACGACTTCTGCTGGCAGGAGGCAACTGCACTGGACGAGACTGCCAAGTCTGACATCCCAGAACGAGAGAGCGACCCCAATTTCAAGGTACTGAACTGCACTAAACCAAGAGGGTAGGATACGCTGAATGAGTTCCATCAGCAGAAGCCAAAATGGAAGGGAGAGCATGATGAACTGCACTCCTAATTCCAATTTCCCCGTGATTCACCGGGAAGGTGGCCTATAGCAAGAGGAGTCTTTGTTCTGAAAATCCATGTTGGTGATACCGCTGAGGATCGACTCGAGAAGGTGATCGTATGCTGGGAGATGACTGGAAGAGAAACAGAGAGTCGAGTAAAGACTGTGCATCACATTACGGATTGCAAATGAGTGAACAATGTGATAGCACCATGAGAATGCAAATGACAAAGTCTATCACCCATCCATTGCAGCAGCTCTGTCTTTTCCTTTACACAAGCATCCACTGATTGTAAACCTCAAATAGGAGAGCTCAGGAGGGTGGCATTCTCCGGGTTAATGATGCTAGCTCAAGGAAGAGCAACCAGGACAATCCCTCTAGAGGTGTAGGATCCTTGCAGATTGGTTCAGTCTTCTCTCTGTTCATCTCAAGGCCCAGAGCATCTGCTTCAACCTCAAAGGTCCTGAGATCATGAATTACATCTTCACAGTTATCTCCCAGAGTTCCATCATCCAGATAGACAACAGGGAACTCAGATCTCAGGTTTTCACACGCCTTATGGATAGCAAGGCAAAACAGAAAGGGCCCCAATGGGTCGCCCTGCTGAACCCCTTCTAAAGAGAGCACCACCTAATCACTCCACGAGAGGAAAGATGTCGAGCAATACACTGAGTGGACAAAAAGGGAGAAACTCAGGGAATGTACTCCTCTGTGGAGCGCATCATCTTGTCCCGGCAAATACTAGTGTTCCGGAAGTCCACCACCTTCATGATCACTCGATCTTCCTTGAGGTTCTGGAGGTAGATGCGTGCAGCATGTACTGCTGCTTCAACCCCATTCATCACTCTAAAACCTAATTGCCCAGGGGCCAGGAAATCAGGAACTTTTTGTAGAGCATGAATGCCAGCACACCTAGCTGCCAGTCTGTGCAGGGTACAGCCCACAGCGATAGGGCAAACCCCACCATCCTTTTTAGGCAGAGCTACCAGTGAGGCACCAAAGAAATGGAGGAGGATGGATACAGGGGTGCCACTTCTTAGGATTGGAGACAATGAGGCAAGCACCCTTGGCCGCCTTCACCAGTGTGAGATCTTTAAGGTGCTGCAGTCTGAGGCCATCCTTGCCGCCTGCAGATCCATTTGGAAAGGAACGTATGGCTTGAGCGATGTTGGCAATCCGGGTGAATCCTCCATTTCAATGCTTCCAGAGTATAATAATAATAATAATAATAATAATAATAATAATAATAATAATAATAATAATAATAATAATAATAATAATAATAATAATAATAATAATAATAATAATAATAATAATAATAATAATAATAATACTAATAATAATAATAATAATAATAATAATAAAAACAATAACAACAACAACAACAACAACAATAATAATAAAAACAATAACAATAATAATAACAACAACAGCAACAGCAACAACAACAACAATAATAAAAATGCAAATGTATTTCTTTTCTTTGTGCTTTGTACAATTAAATGCCATAAAAATAACATCCAATCAAAAAAAAAGTTCCATAAAAGGAATATAATATTGGTGTACAGGATTTTAAATGGTAAAGAGTCCTCTAAATGTTCGTAGCCTACAAACATCATTCTTGTTTCCTTCCCCTTTTGAGAAAATTAATGCATTTTTGCATGAGCATTAACACTGTAACTGGCTCTCCTTGCACCATACACAAGTTAGCATCATATGTCATATCTTTAGCTTAAAATCTTTTCGTTTGAAAATTATTCATCCGAATTCAACTGAATGCTCACTTCAGATTCAGTTGCATAATAGCTTGAGAACAGATCCTAGAGCACACACTTAATGAAGATTCTTTTTGCAATTCTGATTAAGTGAGCTAGCTCGATAGCATCATCGACAACCAATGCTGCCACACACGTCTTTTTACCACGGTCGACTAACCGGTAAGTCATGGACGTGCATTGGAAGAAGACCTGGAGTGTTCTGGTACGAAACATAGATTGGTCCTTGAAAATAAATTTCAAGGTTTTTTCCCACTTTCTATGTTGTTGTTTTTGTGTGTGCAACATCTGCTACCTTAAGTGTAGGATTAAAGGCATGCTGGGAGTCTTTTTGGAGTTAATAGAAGCTGGAACCACCATTTAGGCTGCTCAGAAGCTGCCAATGCTGGGAGTATTTTCAGAGCTAATAATAGCTGGAACACCATTTAGGCTGCTCAGAAGCTGCCAATGCTGGGAGTATTTTCAGAGCTAATAATAGCATTTAGGCTGCTCAGAAGCTGTCAATGCTGGGAGTATTTTCAGAGCTAATAATAGCTGGAACATCATTTAGGCTGCTCAGAAGCTGTCAATGCTTGGGAGTGCTTTCAGAGCTAATAATAGCTGGAACACCATTTAGGCTGCTCAGAAGCTGCCAATGCTTGGGAGTATTTTCAGAGCTAATAATAGCTGGAACACCATTTAGGCTGCTCAGAAGCTGCCAATGCTGGGAGTATTTTCAGAGCCTGGAACACCATTTAGGCTGCTCAGAAGCTGTCAATGCTGGGAGTATTTTCAGAGCTAATAATAGCTGGAACATCATTTAGGCTGCTCAGAAGCTGTCAATGCTTGGGAGTGCTTTCAGAGCTAATAATAGCTGGAACACCATTTAGGCTGCTCAGAAGCTGCCAATGCTTGGGAGTATTTTCAGAGCTAATAATAGCTGGAACACCATTTAGGCTGCTCAGAAGCTGTCAATGCTGTGAGTATTTTCAGAGCTAATAATAGCTGGAACACCATTTAGGCTGCTCAGAAGCTGTCAATGCTTGGGAGTGCTTTCAGAGCTAATAATAGCTGGAACACCATTTAGGCTGCTCAGAAGCTGCCAATGCTTGGGAGTGCTTTCAGAGCAGCTGGAACACCATTTAGGCTGCTCAGAAGCTGTCAATGCTTGGGAGTGCTTTCAGAGCTAATAATAGCTGGAACACCATTTAGGCTGCTCAGAAGCTGCCAATGCTTGGGAGTGCTTTCAGAGCTAATAATAGCTGGAACACCATTTAGGCTGCTCAGAAGCTGTCAATGCTGGGAGTATTTTCAGAGCTAATAATAGCTGGAACACCATTTAGGCTGCCAATGCTTGGGAGTGCTTTCAGAGCTAATAGAAGCTGGACCATTTAGGCTGCTCAGAAGCTTGGGAGTGCTTTCAGAGCTAATAGAAGCTTGACCATTTAGGCTGCTCAGAAGCTGCCAATGCTTGGGAGTGCTTTCAGAGCTAATAGAAGCTGGACCATTTAGGCTGCTCAGAAGCTGTCAATGTGAGTTTTAGCCGAGATATGAGCTTTGGTGGGTTTTTGTGTGTGTGTGTGTGTGTGGGGGGGGGGGGGAGGGGCAGGGTGTCATTTACCAATTTGAAACAGGGGTCAAATCAATATAGGGAGAAGTACCACCTTCCCAATATTGCTTGAAAGAACGATGTGATGCAGTGTAATATTTTAGCAAATAAAGATTTAGCCATAAAGTATATACATATTCACTCACCTATGGACTACTCACCTAATACATCAGAAGAATGGGCATTTGCTAAACATAGTGGGCATTTATGTCATGAAACAGGCACTAGTGATTCTAAATACCATACACCCTGCATTATTTTGCATCCACACACAATCCATTTGCGGTCGATAGCAATGACATTGGCAAGTTAGAGTTGCAGCTCTAGGTGAGGATTTGCTGGTCGTTTTTAATACCAGCTATAGTGCCTCTGCTTTATTAATGCTATCCTCAGACTCACTAAGACACTTCCAAGTCATCAACTTTCAGCTTCATTTAAGTGTGCAAATGGATCCTCGTCACTATCCTTCCTCTTCAGCCTTGCATACAATTTTCAACAAAAATCCATCTACTGGGCACTTACTGCAACACATGCACCCAGCCTAATCCTACATTGCTGAAAAAGGCATAGTGGGCACTTGCTGCAACACGTGCACCCAGCCTAATCCTACATTGCTGAAAAAGGCATAGTGGGCACTTGCTGCAACACATGCACCGAGCTTAATCCTACATTGCTGAAAATGGCATAGTGGGCACTTGCTGCAACACGTGCACCCAGCCTAATCCTACATTGCTGAAAAAGGCATAGTGGGCACTTGCTGCAACACGTGCACCGAGCCTAATCCTACATTGCTGAAAAAGGCATAGTGGCCACTTGCTGCAACACGTGCACCCAGCCTAATCCTACATTGCTGAAAAAGGCATAGTGGGCACTTGCTGCAACACGTGCACCCAGCCTAATCCTACATTGCTGAAAAAGGCATAGTGGGCCTTGCTACATGGATTGTGCGTACCACCATCTTTATAGCAGACATAACACCCAACTCTCTCTCTCTTTCTCACCGTGTAGTTTCCTTTAAAGACCTCCCCAACCCGAATGGTGTAGAGACAAGGTTGTAGTTGTGAGACCCATTTGTTCCCAGTGTTGAAGGAACATGGGAAGTTGCACGAGTTGTCAGCAGTCAGGTTCTTATCAACGACAGCGGTGGATTGTCTCTGACCTTCAACTCTAAACCCTGAAAGAATGAAAAATAAGCACAAAAAAAGTTTAATTAAAAATAATTTTTTTTTTTTTAACACTAACAAAATATTAGCATAATAATTGTGCTACATACTTTCAATGTGTCCATGAGCACTGCTCCTGTGCATTGTATCACACATATATGATTGGGCCATAACATTTGCTCAGAACTCACTGCCAGGCAGAAGTATACTGGTTTGTTTATGGCAGAAGATGTTGCTGGAGCATCACTGAATGGGTGTGAACCTCGTCTACTTCATGCAGTGGAGCTCAAGCATTAGATGAAATGCAGAGGTAACAGCTGCAGAGGTGCTGCAACAGCTGCAGAGATGCTGCAACAGCTGTAGAGGTACTGCTTCTCCCCAGACACTGTATCACTTCTGCACTTCAACCAGCTCTTGGAGCTCGACTACAGGAAGTGGACTAGGCTCAGTATGCGACTACTTAACGTGAAGAGTTGTCTGAGAATTAGAACTGCATTGGGGGCAACTGGCATCTACCTGGTGGGTATCTCCATTGTTTGAGGTTTAATGGAGAAGGCAGAGTATCAGAGTTGCATGAAGGGGAAAGCCCCTGAGAGCCTTCATAATCCTGTTCCACACTCTATTGTCCTTCTCCAGTTCACGTGCATTGCTGTACTTCCACTGAACTGTAGGTCTTTCTCATCTCAGTTAATGCTTCATATTTATCTTGGCCAGTTTTCTTGTTGACTGCTTCCAAAGGACTCGATTCCAGGGTAGCCTTCCCGTAGAGATTCAACAAAGTCCCCCCCCACCTCCACCCACCCTCCAAAAGCCACCACCCCCCAAAATAGGAAAAGAGGACTGATGAAGCAACCTCTTCGATGAGAGGGTCAGGTGAAATGGTGCCAGCATAAGTAGGACCACTCAGCACTAGTAGAGCATGTGGAGAAGGGAGAAAAAAGAACTGCTGGAAGATGTAGAACAGCTGCCCTGCCAGCTCTTCATGCATTTAGTGGCAACTTCATCCACAGCTCTTCATGTACATGTATTTAGTGGCCATCTTCATCCATCCTGCCAGCTCTTCATGTATTTAGTGGCCATCTTCACCCACCCTGCCAGCTCTTCATGTATTCAGTGGCGATTTTCATCCACAGCTCTTCATGTATTTAGTGGCCATCTTCATCCACCCTGCCAGTTCTTCATGTATTTAGTGGCCATCTTCACCCACCCTGCCAGCTCTTCATGTATTCAGTGGCGATCTTCATCCACAGCTCTTCATGTATTTAGTGGCCATCTTCATCCACCCTACCAGCTCTTCATGTATTCAGTGGCGATCTTCATCCACAGCTCTTCATGTATTTAGTGGCCATCTTCATCCACCCTGCCAGCTCTTCATGTATTCAGTGGCGATCTTCATCCACAGCTCTTCATGTATTTAGTGGCCATCTTCACCCACCCTGCCAGCTCTTCATGTATTTAGTGGCCATCTTCATCCACCCTGCCAGCTCTTCATGTATTTAATGGCCATCTTCATCCAACCTGCCAGCTCTTCATGTATTTAGTGGCCATCTTCATCCACCCTGCCAGCTCTTCATGTATTTAGTGGCCACCTTCATCCATCCTGCCAGCTCTTCATGTATTTGGTGGCCATTTCATCCATCCTGCCAGCTCTTCATCCCGCCAGATCTTCATGTATTTAGTGGCCATCTTCACCCACTCTGCCAGCTCTTCATGTATTCAGTGGACATCCTGCCAGCTCTTCATGTATTCAGTGGCCATCCTGCCAGCTCTTCATGTATTCAGTGGCCATCCTGCCAGCTCTTCATGTATTCAGTGGCCATCCTGCCAGCTCTTCGTGTATTTAGTGGCCATCTTCACCCACCCTGCCAGCTCTTCATGTATTTAGTGGCCATCTTCACCCACCCTGCCAGCTCTTCATGTATTTAGTGGCCATCTTCACCCACCCTGCCAGGTCTTCATCTATTTACTGGCATCTTCATCCATCCTGCCAGCTCCATGTATTTAGTGGCCATCTTCATCCACCCTGCCAGCTCTTCATGTATTCAGTGGCCATCTTCATCCACCCTGCCAGCTCTTCATGTATTCAGTGGCCATCTTCATCCACCCTGCCAGCTCTTCATCTATTTACTGGCATCTTCATCCATCCTGCCAGCTCCATGTATTTAGTGGCCATCTTCATCCACCCTGCCAGCTCTTCATGTATTCAGTGGGCATCTTCATCCACCCTGCCAGCTCTTCATGTATTCAGTGGCCATCTTCATCCACCCTGCCAGCTCTTCATGTATTTAGTGGCCATCTTCATCCACCCTGCCAGCTCTTCATGTATTTAGTGGCCATCTTCTTACAGCTCTTCAGTATTCAGTGGCCATCTTCATCTACCCTGCCAGCTCTTCAATGGCCGGGACAGTCCCGGAATTTTGGGCCTTGTCCCGGTGGTGTCCTTGTCCCGGTAACGTCCGGGCATTTACAGCTACGCGCACCTTGCTCTTCCACTCGTTTAGATGGCCACTGCAGTCTCAAGCATGTTTAGTTTAGTCCTTTAACACTCGTAAAGCAACCAAAAAAGGACACTTTTTAGCAGAGAAAAACTTACAGATAAACAATTACGGCTCCAGCGGGTGTGCCAAACAACCTTTGACCTTGTTTCGATTGGAGGTGTGGCACTCACGTGAAACTTCTCAGCCATGCGCACGTTATCTGATAATTGCTTTTGCATTGCAATCTCAGCAAAATGGCTAGTGTAAAGAAGCAGAAGAGAGAATGCCATTTTGACAATAAATGGATTAAAGAATTTCAGGGGATAGGCAAGAGTTTCAAAGGTATAAACAAAACAAATATAATGAAATTGATTTACAAAGTAAATAAGCATGGAATACATACAGCAAATACAGGCTGAATAATAATATCATGGGGACAGTGTGCTTCTTGTGTTCAATGCAATAGTAATGTCAGTAGTCTTGCCTTCATTTTAGGTCACTTGTATGCACGATGTACTCTGTGTGCAATCGACTTTGGTGTTACCCATGGTGGTCGTAATGATGTCACATCTCACCTCAAGAGCAAGAAACATAAGTATATGTCAAAGGCTGTGCTATCAACTATTCCAATCACCTCTCTCTTCCAACATCAGAGAAGTGATCAAGTAATCGAAGCAGATGTCAGGTGGGCTACATTTGTTGCTAAGCACAACATATCCTTTCTGTCTAGTGACAATGCCACCAAGCTTTTAAGCAAGATGTTACCAGACTCTGAAATTGCAAAGAAATTCTCCTGTTCCCGCACCAAAACCACCGCCATAGTGAAGAAAGCTCTTGCTCCTTACTTCACACAGAGAGTTATTGAGTCAATGTCAAGTGGTCCATTCTCTTTGATGATTGATGAATCCAATGACAAGAGGGATAAGTCTAGCATAATTCTTGTGAGGCTTCTTGATCCACAGATAGGTGAAGTACGGACAAGATTCTTGGATATGCCTGTTGTGAACATTGGTACAGCTACCAACTTTTTTCAAGCCTTGAAGGAGTCACTGACTAAGAATGGGCTCAGCTTTGACAATGCAGTGTCTTTCATGTCAGATACCACCAATGTTATGAAAGGAGTGAGGTCAGGTGTGCAGAAGGATGAGATCCCAACTTTGTATGATGTTGGTTGCATCTGCCATTTGGCTGATTTAACAGTCAAAGCTGGTTTGAAGGCACTCCCAGTGAACATTGACCAGCTCTTCATCGACATATTCTACTATTTCCATCATAGCAGCAAGAGAGCAGCAATTTGTCAACCTATGGTGTTCACTTTTCACCACTGAGCCAGGGGTGATTTTGAAGCATTGCCCCACACGATGGCTCAGCTTGCTGAAGTGTGTGAATCGTTACCTCAGTCAGTATGATGGTTTGAAGTCATTCTTCTTGTCTTGTGAGGAAGCTGAAACAGCTAAAGTCTGTAGCATTCTTTCAAGGCTTGAGAATCCTCTGACGAAACCTCTGTTGCATTTTCTTTCTTTTATCTTGCCCTCAATGGATCAATTCAACCGTCTCTTCCAGAAATCTACAGAGAATACTACCTCACAGCTGTATGATGAGATGAACCAGTTAGTTATGTTATATGCTTCAAACTTTCTTTCTGAGGACACCATTCTAGCTGCTAGTGATAACCTCAAGAATCTTGACTTTGATGAGGCCAATCATGTTTCCAACGAGGATTTCGGAATTGGTGATGATATGTGGGCTAGTGTATCTTGAACACCTTCATGACACAGCTCCATTCTTTGAAGCTTTTTATATGTCTTCAACGAAGAAAATGCTTGTCAAATTTCCTTTTGGAGATTCATTGATGAAATATTTAAGGGTCATTCAGCCTGAACACACTTCATCGTTCTCTTTCAACACCATCACTTCACTAGCTAAACGTTTTCCACAGATTGGCCTCAACGACTGTATCTCTACAGAATCTGAAGGTGCAATTCCAAGACTTCAAGCTTTCTCCCAATGATTTCCCGACATTTGTCGAGTACAAGGCAGCTGGTGTCATGAGACCCAAGGCAGGGCTTTTCTGGTTGGAAGTTGGGAAAATGGTCACATTGGAAGGGCAGCCAAGATTCAATCTCCTTCACAAATTAATATCATGTCTGATGTCCATCCCAGTCTCTAATGCTGATTCTGAACGAAGTTTTTCCATACTGAGGAAGATCCACTAGCTGATCAAAGGTCAAATCTTGACCACTTATGGCCATGAAGTTCAACATTGATAATTGCTGTCTGGACATCAAACTCCCTCCCTCCTGCTCTCAGAGTGCAAGAAGGCTACAAAGAGTTATTTAGCTAGTCCCCATTCTGACTCAGATGTTTCAGCTGGCCCTTCTTCTGCTGCTTCAACTTCTACTTCATAAACTTCAATTTTATGTTCATGTATAAACCAAGGACAAATTACATCATCAATTATTGGGTGTGACATGCTAATAAGTGACGTGGTCGAAAGATCGTGCATGCTAATTAGGGGTGTGGCCGGGAGGAATGCGCACACTGATTAGGGGCGTGGTTGAAAATTCACACCGTAAATGTCCCGGAATTAACTTATGGAAAGTTGGCAAGTATGATTTAGTTTCATCCACAGCTCAGCTCTTCATGTATTTAGTGGCCATCTTCATCCATCCTGCCAGCTCTTCATGTATTTAGTGGCCATCTTCACCCACCCTGCCAGCTCTTCATGTATTTAGTGGCATCTTCATCCATCCTGCCAACTCTTCATGTATTTAGTGGCCATCTTCATCCACCCTGCCAGCTCTTCATGTATTTAGTGGCCATCTTCACCCATCCTGCCAGCTCTTCATGTATTTAGTGGCCATCTTCATCCACAGCTCTTCATGTATTTAGTGGCCATCTTCATCCACCCTGCCAGCTCTTCATGTATTTAGTGGCCATCTTCATCCACAGCTCTTCATGTATTTAGTGGCCATCTTCATCCACCCTGCCAGCTCTTCATGTATTTAGTGGCCATCTTCACCCACCCTGCCAGCTCTTCATGTATTTAGTGGCCATCTTCATCCACAGCTCTTCATGTATTTAGTGGCCATCTTCACCCATCCTGCCAGCTCTTCATGTATTTAGTGGCCATCTTCATCCATCCTGCCAGCTCTTCATGTATTTAGTGGTCATCTTCACCCACCCTGCCAGCTCTTCATGTTGGTATCTTCATCCACAGCTCTTCATGTATTTAGTGGTATCTTCATCCACCCTGCCAACTCTTCATGTATCGAGTGGCCATCTTCATCCACCCTGCCAACTCTTCATGAATTTAGTGGCCATCTTCATCCACCCTGCCAGCTCTTCATGTATTAATTTTAGTGGCCATCTTCACCCACCCTGCCAGCTCTTCATGTATTTAGTGGCCATCTTCATCCATCCTGCCAGCTCTTCATGTATTTAAAGTGGTCATCTTCACCCACCCTGCCAGCTCTTCATGTTGGTATCTTCATCCACAGCTCTTAATGTATTTAGTGGTATCTTCATCCACCCTGCCAGCTCTTCATGTATTTAGTAGCCATCTTCATCCACCCTGCCAGCTCTTCATGTATTTAGTGGCCATCTTCATCCACCCTGCCAACTCTTCATGTATTTAGTGGCCATCTTCATCCACCCTGCCAGCTCTTCATGTATTTAGTGGCCATCTTCACCCATCCTGCCAGCTCTTCATGTATTTAGTGGCCAACTTCATCCATCCTGCCAGCTCTTCATGTATTTAGTGGCATCTTCATCCATCCTGCCAACTCTTCATGTATTTAGTGGCCATCTTCATCCACCCTGCCAGCTCTTCATGTATTTAGTGGCCATCTTCATCCACCCTGCCAGCTCTTCATGTATTTAGTGGCCATCTTCATCCACCCTGCCAGCTCTTCATGTATTTAGTGGCCATCTTCATCCACCCTGCCAGCTCTTCATGTATTTAGTGGCCATCTTCATCCACCCTGCCAACTCTTCATGTATTTAGTAGCCATGGTATCAGCTTTCATGATGGTTTCATTCACGGAAAGTGGTTATCTTGTAAATTCTAAACTCTGGGTACACCGTTTAGGCGATGCAAGCACGATGAAAATAATTCTGGATACGATTTACTAGCAAACCTCCTTGGACATTTTTTTTTACAGCAAACTGTTATTAAACCAAGGAAAGTTTTGGGATTTTTGCCTGTTCCTTGGGACCATGACCACTTTGAATGAGATGAGATGTTGGTCTGCAAGTTTACTATCAAAAGCAAATGAAATGCCATTGCCAGTCACAAAGACAAAATATCACTGCAAAGAACACAACAACATCTTGGTGCTCATGAGGATGTAAAAAATTATGGTGGGAACTTTTGCATATTTGCATAGGCTTTCCTCTAATGATCTTAACTGAACTTTGTCTTGCCAGTGGACAGATAGAGAAGACAACGCTGCTGTGGGAGGGAGAGCCCACTTGCCATTTCCTCTGGCACTTGCTACCAGAGCTTAGTACATTTCCCTGACTGTTCTCTCAGTGAGGCTTTCCCTCCTTTTGAGACAGAGTGTACTCATACTAAACACCAGATACATGTAGGTTTCTCACTAGAACCTTCTGCCTCCAACAGGCAGAGAGGGATAACTCTCATATGTGGAAAATGCTGATAACTCTTCTTGAATTCCACTCTCAAGTTTCCACTCTCAAGTTCCCACTCGCAAGTTCCCACTCTCAAACTCTCAAGTTCCCATTCGCAGAGTAAACACACGTGGTATAATAAGATTAAAGACAATCAAGAACAGATGGGGGGGGGGAGGAAGAGTGTGTGTCCTTGTAAAGCTATCCTGGATGTTGAAAAGGGGAATGATCCAATCCTTGTTTATAATAATAATATGCTGTATGACAAGGTTGAGTAGAAACTGCACTCACAGATCTTAATCTCATTTGGTGACTTGATTATGTCATCGATGTATGAAGGGGAGATGAGCTGAATGTGTTTTAGATCGATACAACTCAATGATCTCGATCGTTGCATTGCTAATGATATAGACTATAAGGCTAGGACACTTTCCATACACCAATTTAAACAGTGTTGTTCCACCTGGTCGCATACTTTTCCAAGTGAGAGATAATAATTTTGTGGAAAAGCTTAGCCACGACTTATGCTACTCTAATGAGATGAAGTTTCTAGGATTGGAAGGATCCCCTTTCTTGAGGACAGTTATTATTTTTGTTCTGCACCCGATGCTGGTGGAAAGGGAGGGGAGGGGGGGACGACAACTTGAGACTAGAGAAGAATTCTTGAAAAGCGAGTTGTGAGAAACTGGCGAGGGAAGCTTCAGCGCTAGGCAATCTCACTGTCTGGAGATGACCCAGATGATGTTCTCAACAGCAACTTCTTGGTCTGACCTGAGGTGACTGGAGATTAAGTCAAAAGGCTCCAAGTCCTCATCCAAGGACAGTGTGTTTCCTCTCTGACCCAGAATGGAAATCCTAGGTGGCTGTCACAGTCCTGACTAATTTGAAGTAGCCAAACGCAAGGGCAAAGAGACAAGCCTATATATATAACTACTATCCATAGCTGTGTAGCAACTGCTACTGGTCTAGGCTTGGTCCAACAAAGCATTACAAATGAAAAACCACCTCTCCAATTGTGTGCGTAGGTCAGTCTCAATTGTTTGCAAGAATCATCCCTCCAATAGTAACTGCACCTTCAGCTGTCATCTTGGCAGACCAGAGCTAGAATTTTCTTCATTGTTAGAATGCAAATACAACAGTTACATGTTACAGTAATCAGCTCCATTGAAGTAAGCCAAGAACGAAGAAGCTACAGCGGACCAGCTCCACAACAAAACTTATGAGCACAGTAGTAGGTTAGGGGTCCAACCTTCCTCAACAAGAAAAGCTTCCAGAAACAATAGAAATGGGCAGAAAGAGTCCCTCAAAGATGGAAGTTGCGATTGCCTGCTGCCGTATGGAACTGGCATAAATGCCCTTCTAATATGAATCACAGGTGGGTTGGCTCGAAACAATTAGACCTGATAACTACACAATTAATTAGTAAATGTACTTGCAGAGCTACGAACAAGAGCTCAAGTTCTAACATTGCTACTGGTTTAGGCTTGGTCCTGACGAGCAAGGCGACAGATGGAAACTTACCCACTAGCGACTAATTTACTAAGTCATCTCAGTAGCTTTATATATATATACTAAGACAGGTAGAATGTGGTATATATATATGCCACGTCTTGGAGCACCCCTGTGCCAGCCACACTCTTGTAGTTACTGTGAATCGGATGTCAACCAATTTTCAGCCTTAAATTCAAAAAATTCATTATTACAGATTTACAAATCAAAATTTAAAAAACTCAAATTGTCCAAAAATGTTTTTCCGGCTATTATTACGTGACACAAATTCATTACCTCTGCTAGTTAAGGATAAAGTATCAGTTCTTTCTTTGGGTATGTGTAGAACCATACACCAATTTAGTCCGGCCTGGGTCATGGTAGCACTCAACCATGTTTTTAGCCGACGAAGTGCACAAAAGCTCCTCTCACTCACAGCTGGTGTCATTAAAATTAGCTTCACTATCTTGATCACCTCTGAATAAAACTCCTTCTGTGCACTGGAAGATCGCAGATACGTAATTATGGACTGCAAATTTTCCAGTGGTGACTCTTCTGTGGAATTAGCATGTAGGAGGGTCAATTGAGATAACATAAGGCCCTGGCTACCAAAATCAGAGTGATAAAATTCAATAAATTCTTTCAAGAGCTCTGATTGTAACTGCAAATCAACTGTGGTCAGCAAGGTCTCAAATTTCCTGAGCATCTGAAACCCGTTCTCTGCTCAAATCGGCCTTTAATGGTAGATATGATGAGATCAATAGCCTGAAAGTATATTCTCCTGTAGTGATCTTTAGCTGTAAGAGGATATTCAGGTGCTGCTTCTCCCATTTCAAATCTGCGTGGCACTTTCCTTTTACGTGGTAGTGATGGTTCAGATACTTCCACTGACAATCGTTGCATATCAACATACTTCCAAAACAAGTCATAGCTTTCTTCTGATCGAATTTGTTGAAGTGCTTTAAGTGTGAGACCTACAAGGTGTTGACCTTCACAAGCTGACATTTTTTGAGCTTGCAATGATCGTGACAAGTTGTCAACCATGTTGAGAAGCTTTCAACCACAAAGAAGAACTCAAATTTCTCCATCTGTGCTGCAACACTCTCTATTCTTGCTCTTGCTTCTGTGTCTCTTGTTGCTTCCCTGGCAGCCTCCCAGGTTCTGAAATGGATGCCATTGATTCAGCTCTAACCGTCCATCAAGTAGGGCACAAAATTCTAATCCCTGGAGATCCCATTGCAAACTCATCCTTAATATTTTTAAAGATCGCATCTCGCTTTGGGGATTTCTTTATGAGTTTGGTAATCTCATACACTGTGTCAAGTGTATCTTCCATGAGTTTGATACCCTTTAGTGTGTCTTGAGTGGCTAAATTCAATGCGATAACAGTGTGTGTATAGGCACGGGACTCTATAGTAGACATCCTTGTTGCTACTCCTGACCTAACTCCAGACATGTTAGAGGCAACGTCGTAACACTGACCACGGCAATGATCTAGTTTGAGGTTCATGCATAACAGAACATCTTTTATGGTTGTCATGATATTTTTAAGCCGAAGTTTCTTCCATGCTGTGAAGCCCAATTACCTCTTCATGAACTTGTAAACTGTCATCCACGTAAACGTAACGTAAGCAGAATACTATTTGTTCGGTGTTTGCCATGTCTGTAGTTTCATCAATCATTATTGTGTTACACTTTCCAGATATTTCTTGACAAATATCACGAATAATTTTTGAAGCCATGATACTAAGAAGTTCATTTTGAATATCTGGAGATGTAAACTTGTCTTGACTCTTTTCCATCCACTTGATTAAGGTGGGAACTTCTTCTGCGTGAACCTTCAGGAACTGTATGAAGTTAGAATTGAGCTCTCCTCTTTCCTCACCGCTCCTATATTTACCATGCAGTGCTACCAAGAATGCGAATAGTACGCAGGATATAAAGCAACATCTTTCTATTTTCAGACTTTTGTTTAGCATGGATACTACTAAGCATTTCCCCTACATCTTTATGGGTACTTGAAGATTTACTGCTTCACGATGTGCAACAGACATTTGATGTTTCTCAAACTTTGAAAGAGCATTTTTCCAGTAGAGAAACCGACACCAGAGAAAACATTATCCTTATGTTTAACTGGAAGACACTGTAGATCTGTTACATGACAGTAGAAACATAGAACATGGTCACTACCTTCCTGGTAGTGTAACCATTATACCATGATGGAGAAAATGCACGATATTGCTTACCAAATGTACGCTTTGGAGGACAGGATTGGTTGGTGAGCTTCTTTGGGAATGAGGGCTTGACTATCTGGCTGTGGTACACTCTCTTGAAAATCATTGGAATCCTGACTATCGACAAATTGAGAACTTTGTTCACCATCAGAGTTTGCTATTACTGGCTGATCAACCTCACCAATAGATGAATTATCAAACTCGTTTGTCTGTTCAAAGACATCATCAGTTGGTAGCTCTGAATCATCCTGGATGATTATAGATTCCTGTGAGTCAGACTGATCCTTTGTAGGGTTCTTCTTAAGCCATTAGAAGAGACATTATCTCACTGCTTCTCTGTTACCTTAGGACAGTCACATGCTAGGATGGTGATGGCCAAGGGTGTCAATTTGATGGTCAATAGTGTTAATTGGATCATGTAATTGGTTTTCGTTTCTGGAGTCGCACTAGAGACTAAAATATGTTAAAATTACCATTTAGATAGCACCAGAATCAAACCCAGAAGAAAAAATATTTACAGGAGAGTGGTCTCTGGACCCCCTGTTTACCGCACCCTTGTTGTGTGCTCTGTAACAAACTTAGCCCCCCCCCCCAGTTGAACAAAGTTGTCTACACCCATGCAACACTACTGGTTCAGGGCTCTATAACACTACTGGTTCAGGGCTCTAGAACATTACAGGTTCAGGGCTCTAGAACACTGCAGGTTCAGGGCTCTAGAACACTGCAGGTTCAGGGCTCTAGAACACTACAGGCTCAGGGCTCTAGAACACTGCAGGTTCAGGGTTCTAGAACACTACAGGTTCAGGGCTCCAGAACACTGCAGGTTCAGGGCTCTAGAACACTGTAGGTTCAGGGCTCTAGAACACTGCAGGTTCAGGGCTCTAGAACACTGCAGGTTCAGGGCTCTAGAACACTACATGTTCAGGGCTCTAGAACACTGTAGGTTCAGGGCTCTAGAACACTACAAGTTCAGGGCTCCAGAATACTACAGGTGCAGGGCTCTAGAACACTGCAGGTTCAGGGCTCCAGAACACTGCAGGTTCAGGGCTCCAGAACACTGCAGGTTCAGGGCTCTAGAACACTACAGGCTCAGGGCTCTAGAACACTGCAGGTTCAGGGTTCTAGAACACTACAGGTTCAGGGCTCCAGAACACTGCAGGTTCAGGGCTCTAGAACACTGTAGGTTCAGGGCTCTAGAACACTGCAGGTTCAGGGCTCTAGAACACTGCAGGTTCAGGGCTCTAGAACACTACATGTTCAGGGCTCTAGAACACTGCAGGTTCAGGGCTCCAGAATACTACAGGTGCAGGGCTCTAGAACACTGCAGGTTCAGGGCTCTAGAACACTACAAGTTCAGGGCTCCAGAATACTACAGGTGCAGGGCTCTAGAACACTGCAGGTTCAGGGCTCCAGAACACTGCAGGTTCAGGGCTCTAGAACACTACAGGCTCAGGGCTCTAGAACGCTGCAGGTTCAGGGTTCTAGAACACTACAGGTTCAGGGCTCCAGAACACTGCAGGTGCAGGGCTCTAGAACACTGCAGGTTCAGGGCTCTAGAACACTGCAGGTTCAGGGCTCCAGAACACTGCAGGTTCAGGGCTCTAGAACACTACAGGCTCAGGGCTCTAGAACGCTGCAGGTTCAGGGCTCCAGAACACTGCAGGTTCAGGGCTCTAGAACACTGTAGGTTCAGGGCTCTAGAACACTACAAGTTCAGGGCTCCAGAATACTACAGGTGCAGGGCTCTAGAACACTGCAGGTTCAGGGCTCCAGAACACTGCAGGTTCAGGGCTCTAGAACACTACAGGCTCAGGGCTCTAGAACGCTGCAGGTTCAGGGTTCTAGAACACTACAGGTTCAGGGCTCCAGAACACTGCAGGTGCAGGGCTCTAGAACACTGCAGGTTCAGGGCTCTAGAACACTGCAGGTTCAGGGCTCTAGAACACTACAGGTTCAGGGCTCCAGAACACTGCAGGTTCATGGCTCTAAAACACTACAGGTTCAGGGCTCTAGAACACTGCAGGTTCAGGGTTCTAGAACACTACAGGTTCAGGGCTCTAGAATACTACAGGTGCAGGGCTCTAGAACACTGCAGGTTCAGGGCTCCAGAATACTACAGGTGCAGGGCTCTAGAACACTGCAGGTTCAGGGCTCTAGAACACTACAGGTTCAGGGCTCTAGAATACTGCAGGTGCAGGGCTCTAGAACACTGCAGGTTCAGGGCTCTAGAACACTACAGGTTCAGGGCTCTAGAACACTACAGGTCCAGGGCTCCAGAATACTGCAGGTTCAGGGCTCTAGAATACTACAGGTTCAGGGCTCCATAATACTACAGGTGCAGGGCTCTAGAACACTGCAGGTTCAGAGCTCTAGAATACTGCAAGTTCAGGGCTCCAGAACACTACAGGTTCAGAGCTCTAGAATACTACAGGTTCAGGGCTTTAGAATACTACAGTTTCAGGGCTCTAGAACACTACAGGTTCAGGGCTCTAGAATACTACAGGTTCAGGGCTCCAGAATACTACAGGTTCAGGGCTCTAGAACACTACAGGTTCAGGGCTCCAGAATACTACAGGTTCAGGGCTCCAGAATACTATGGTGCAGGGCTCTAGAACACTGCAGGTTCAGGGCTCTAGAACACTGCAGGTTCAGGGCTCCAGAATACTGGGCTCCAGAACACTGCAGGTTTAGGGCTCCAGAACACTACAGGTTCAGGGCTCTAGAACACTGCAGGTTCAGGGCTCTAGAACACTACAGGTTCAGGGCTCTAGAACACTACAGGTTCAGGGCTCTAGAACCAAGTTCAGGGCTCTAGAACACTGCAGGTTCAGGGCTCCAGAACACTACAGGTTCAGGGCTCCAGAACACTGCAGGTTCAGGGCTCTAGAACACTGCTGGTTAAGGGCTCCAGAATACTCCAGGTTCAGGGCTCTAGAACACTGCAGGTTCAGGGCTCTAGAACTCTACAGGTTCAGAGCTCTAGAACACTACAGGTTCAGGGCTCTAGAACACTGCAGATTCAGGGCTCTAGAATGCTACAGGTTCAGGGCTCTAGAATACTGCAGGTTCAGGGCTCTAGAACACTGCAGGTTCAGGGTTCTAGAACACTGCAGGTTCAGGGCTCTAGAACACTACAGATTCAGGGGGTTAAAAGACTACTTGTTTAGGGCTTAAAGGCTGTTTGTTGGTTTGTAGGTGACATTAGGAATTTGTGAACAGATTGTGAACAGAGGTCACAGGCATTAGGTGCCTCTGACATGGTTAAAATCCTAATGAGAGCACAGAATTGTCTTTTGAGTTGTATATCCAATGCAAGCCACAGGGTTAAAAAAAAGGAAGGGAAACAGTAACTATATGAAGAGGCTGTGCAGGGCATACCAGTCCATTTACCTTAACTTTAAAAAAAAAAAAAAAATCCGACAAGAGATGTCAATATTCATGGGGAAGTAAAGGAAAGTATGTGGATAGATAAATATATATGTATAGAAGGATTGAGTTTAAGTACAATTCTGCTTCCCTCTAGCAAAATAAAATCCAGTCAGTTGTTTCTAAATTGGTGCACTGTCAGTAAGGTAGGTTAACACTCGACACACGTATATGCAAGAAGTTGAATAAATTACGCTTCCGATGCGCTTCCGATGCGACACTTTACCATAGAGTAGTTGACCCTTTACCATGGAAAAGTAGTGTTGACACTTTACCATGGAAGAGTATTGACCTTTACTATGGAATGGAGTAACGTTAGACTATTTTGTGATACTGAACACTAGCATTTTTATTTGGGGATAGAATCATCCTGGGGCATTTCAAGACTCCCCTGTCGGTGAGACAACAGAATGCTAAGAGAAAGGAGAGGGTTACTAGAGGGTAAGTACAGATTACTGGAGGGAACTAGGAGGAAATCTGGACAGGCTACTGAGAGATGTGAGCTGCAAGAGGGAGAATGGTTTGAATCATCAAGCCTAAGCACACACACATCACCTCATGGGCTTTAACATAGATTCATGAAAACCAAAGCAACTATGTATTTCTGTGAGATATTGCATGGAATCAAAACGGAAGTGTACACACATCACAGAAGTGTACACATCACAGCGGAAGATACACTTGGCACGTTGCAAATATAAACACACGGGCCTCGTCTTGATTTGGTAATGTCTAGCACCGAGTTGCTGGGTGTATGCATATACACATGCAGTGACTATGCACCTTGCAAATGAGGCAGAGAGGAAGGCCAAGCGCCAAGTCTAAATGATCATTTAAAAGTCACAATTTGTTCAAAGGCTATGGCATACAACGTGTCAACCAACAACCATTCACACCACCCAGTCATCCATGACAGTTGAATGTCCAGACAGTTTCCCTCTCAATACACATGTTACAGATACACTAGGTTGGGCTTTCCACACAATACTAAGGCCTCTTCATATTGGTAGGACTTGTCTTCATGTCAATTTTGATGAGAACATACAATGGAATTGTCCTGAAACTCTTGACTCACTTTGACGAGACCTAACTTTGCTTTGATAAGCGAGTCTCGAGCTAGACTAATTCAAAGTTGATTGAGAAAGCCACTAATATATATATAATGGGTTGTGGCCCGTGGTGAAAATCAAAAGTGACCCCTAGATCGTCAACGTTAACTGTCCTATGCACATCACACACATCCCCACATACATACACACATACACGAATAACTGTATCTCATTTATTTGTGACTAAATCAGCAGTTGCTCCAAAAGTGGAGCTAGGAAGTCGGCAAGAAATCTACGCTGTTTTTGATGAAGGGAGCTGAAAGTCATCCTACAAGTCAGCTTCTAGCAGCGGCCATTCTCTTCCACCTTGCTTATTACTCACCCTGAAAATCAGATGCATGTGCATGAAAGTTGTACTTGTGAGTCCAAGCAGGGCACATCCTGCATTATTTACATCCACATTCTCACTGTAGCAATGAAATAATCTCTAGCTCTAGGGGAGGACGTGCTTGCTGCTTTAATGTCCACCTAGTGCGCCTCTACTTATAGCCGTTCTCGATCCTCATCTTCACTAAAATTCCCTAGCTTCATCTAAATAATGGATCATACTTCCCATCGACTTTGCCTCGGCCTTACATACAAGATAGACGAATTTTATACGTCGGGCGTTTGCTGGGTACGTGTATATTGCATAACCCTAGATCAAAACAACAACAACAGAATAGAGGGAGGGTACTTGCTACATGGAGGATGCTTAACAACTGTAATGTGTCTAGACAAGAGAATTGTAAAAATCCACTTTTCAAACTCTTACTTATTCTAGTTTTGCTGCTGTCAAAAAGACGAAAAACAACCCATATAAGCATTTCAGTGTTGTAACAACAGTCATTAATTAAAGTCATTTAGCTCTCTCAATCTAGCAGGCTAAATCCGTAAACTAGTTTACTCTAGTTAGAGACAATTGTCTGTACCTAGTTCAAGTATTATGTGATACTGCTGAGCACAAACATTTACCAAGCATTACACAAAACTATCGTCAAAAGCGAGTCATCTAGGCTCTCGCCCACTGAGACGCTGGCACTCAGCCGGTAGGGGACTTAACAGATGCAGTGAGGTATGCATGAGTACATTCTATGTAACTAATTTTGTTCACTATAATAACCGTCAGCTGTGACCTCCAAATAAAGTATCACGCTATCAACTGACCACAACACAGTTTCCCAGCACACACACTGCCCTTGTGAGTGTCTGGAGCAGCTGGTCCTCCACCACCCATTCTTCAATCTGGCTTCCTTCTGGCTTCCATCTGACATAAGGCTATTCGGCCTAACTGTGTAGCAGGAACTGAACACATTTAAAGTGTTCAGGATAATAATTGGTTATAATTATGAGTGAAGTTTCACATGGATCAAAGAGAGCTAAACTGTCCCTGAAGCTATGGGCGGCAGCAGTCAAGTAGCTCGAAGACCTACTCTAAAGGCTGGTTCACAACACGACGCTGGCCGAGCATTGCATTGCATTGCGTGTTGTCGATTGACCTTTGACCCAAGATGCCGCGGACATGCAATGTTCTGATTGGTCCAACACTTCATTTCAGATGCTGAATATTTCAGATGCTGGATTAGAAAAAAATTCTAATCCAGCATCTGAAACGCAGTGTCAGACCAATCAGTGTCCGTCTTTGTTGATAACGATTTGCGGGTCAAAGGTCAATTGACTACACACAACGGCGTCGTGTTGTGAACCAGCCTTTAAGTGTGGGTTCTGTAGCAACCCAAGTCTGTATTATTTAAGGACTCGCACATCTAACCTGGGGTCAAATAGAATATTTTAACCTGTTTCACGAATGCATGGCACGGAGGAAGAAGGGAGAAAAAGCCATAGGAACAGGAGAACCAACCGAGCGAGCACAGTTCCTGCGGTGATGTGGTGGTTATGTGGAGTGGTAAGAAGAGGCTGGGTCAGGGCAAATCAAGGAACCAAAAGCACTAGTAAGGGCTTTAATGTAATTGATCCACGAGTAGTGTATTAAAGCATATGGACACACATATTTTCAAATTTCCCACAGTCTTCTCAGTCTCATTACATCTCGTTGAGGCACTGTCTTGCCCGACAGCTTCAATAAAGCTTCTGTTGCAAGTGCTAGGTACTCAATGTTTAACATTCTCAACAGTGCCAACAACCACAACACAAGTCATGATTGGGCAGCCAAACATTAGTGGGAAGCAAACAAACAAAAACCTCACAAATTACCATAGCAACATATTTCTGACCTCTGACCTCTGGCAAAGCATTGCAGCGATGACATCATCCATTATTACATGCCTAAAGGATTGACGAAAGCTCCTCTAGCAAAATCTTCCAGTTTAGCACAGTGTGATGAAATTGAAGAGTGCACCGATTCAAAAATATTTTCCAAGAACCCACACTAGGAGGGGAGGGGACCGATTTGCTCTTGAAGTCGACTGTTCTGAACCTGAAGATAAGCAGCTTGGAGATGACAAAATGACTTCAATTAATAATTCAGTGCACGTTATATAGAGTATAGAGGTTTGAGGATGTGAAGAAGAGTTGGATAGAGTAATAAGAAACGGCGTGTATATAAAGTAAAATCTGGGGCGGGGAGGATTCCCTCGATTCTAAGGGAAGGTCAAGGACACCACCTTCAATGGCAGTGTAGCCAGCTAGCTGCAGCCATCTCATTTGTGTGCACAGCTTCTTGGCTGGTTAAAGACTCCAAATCGGTGAGCAGGAGACGAAGGATCATTTTCCTTTTCCATGAGGAAGTTGACTGATTGACATACTCAGTTCTGTATTCAGTCTGGCAGCACTCCTAGTAGAAGTTCTGCTTTTGAGCTTGATTGGGTCTTTGGCAAGTATTCCTTGTACCATCCCTTTGCGTGCCTAACTCATCAACCTAACTAACTAATAGCTGGGCTATTGACTGCCTCAATTATTGTTTCTGGAAGAAGCTCAGATTGGGGGTCCGAAGCAGTTTTGTTTTCCAAGACAAATTTTGACCATGAGCCAGATAGCTAGCTACCTGGCTCTAATAGATTAGCTATTAGTTTTGCTGGAGCTAATAAGTATTATTGTATGATTTTTGTATGACTTTGCTGTTGTGTGTGACAGAACACCGAGATAACCAGAGTGGTGGCAATACCTCTGCTGCTCAAGAACAATGGAAGACGAGTTCGAGGAGAGAGGAACAAGGAACCACGTGGTTTCCTGTAGGCTGTGATGATTCAGCAAGTTGGAAGCACCTCTAATTACCCTCTACCTGTTGGGCTCATGCAGCATCCAAAGTGCAACCCATCATCCTTCCCTCAGCTAATTATAGATATCACTGTGAGTCATGCAACCAAGCCTTTCCTGGCAACTCGGATATAGTAATGCTTACCAAATGCGTGTCACGAATCTGTGACACAATTAATTTAGTGTGGAGAAGTGTCATGGTTACGTGACTTGCGTATTAATAGTGGTTAGGATGAGCGTCATGAAATTGTGGCTGGCTTCTTCTTTATGACCTCCCCTTTACCACAGACATAACTACTGATCATTATGTCCCCCACCCTGAGACCTGGTTCCCAAAAGGTTCAGCTACCAGCTCCAGCAAGCAGTTCTTTTCTAAACTATTACATGAAAAAATAAATATTGTGGAACATGTCTGATGTGGAGAATAAGAGGGCGAGTATAATTTTGATTGTTTATGTATATATATATTATATGTGGATAGTAGCATGCAGTAAAGTGGTGTTCAGATGGTGTTGCAGAGAATTTGGAGCTATTGCAAGTTGAACTGACTGGGAGAGAGAGAGGACAAAGCAGATAATGGAGGTGTAATTCTGCCTTAGCTTCAAGTGAATACTTGTATGTCTAGCATGAACAAGAAAGAGAAGTATAACAGATATGATGGACACTATCTCTGCAATGCACGGGTGTTAGGGTCCAACTTATCTACAAGACAAGCTCACCAAGTAATAAAAAGGACTCATGGCCTTGAATGCTGTATTATCATCAATAATGTAACATCCAAAACATTCTTATTTGATCAGAGCAGTCTAATACCCATGAAGTTTAGCATCCATCTTCTACATCCTATGATGGGCAGGTACATCTTGGACTTCAAGAACGTGAGCAAATTTTTGTAGAGTTACTTTATAATTAGCTCTGGTCCCTTGGGAGACCAACAATATAGCTAGACTAGCTCGAGAAACAGTCTTAGCTACTAACTAATATATGAAAATAGCTAGCTACTAATGCAATAGCTAGCTATTAGCTAAATATTACTAGAAATAAGATTATAGCCTCTCGTAAGCTCAGATGCCCATAAAGTCCAACATATTCAACAACTTCCACACCAGACACGTTGCGATCTGGAAAAAGGTGAGAAAACAATACGAAAGTTCAACATAGGTGCTACTACTAGTGAGACATCCTTAGCTATGAGCTAAAACTCGGCAAGTAGTTAGCCGCATACTAGGGAAGTACCTGTGATTCTTAAAACCATCATTGGAGTAAGAGACAGAAGTACTCTTCTTTAAAAAATATATGCATGAGAGCAAAATAGTGCCACTTTTGCACCTGGTTGCTTTTAAATGGGCGGCAGCCTACCAACGCGTTTTTAAATTTTGTCCCTCATCCGGTAAGGGATGAAAATAAATAAATATATATATACCACTATATTTGAAGTAGCTATACCGGTACTTGAAGTAGGCAGAAAGGCAATTGCTTATGGGCTTTACAGATCTATATAGCCTTCTGGTGGATTGAGAGGGCTCAATGATTTTTCAGCTCTTGCAATGGCAGTGAAACTAACGATACAATACGATAACAAAGGTTAAAAAAAGTATTCGCTTTTGCCATTCTTTTGTCTGGACAAACATTATTTATTGACACACTTTAACCTGCTTCACACCAACAAAAAAAACTTTCTATGGACATTAATAATTAAGTAACAACACCAAAAATGGTATGCAAACACAATTAACTGCAAACACAATTAACTGCAAACACAATTAACTACCTCTATTTTCTAGGTACACTAGGCTGCTGGGAAAGCTTCATTTTCACAATTCTAAATTTTTTTTATAAACAACCCACAAATTACTCTTCCCCCTGGGGTTATTTATTAATAGGTCAAAGTTGGTCAACCGAACCTTAATTAGCTGCAATGAGTAGCTGTCAATCATCTACTAACCCCTCCATTCTAACCCCTCCATTCTATGCTTGAGAGTGCTCAAACACAGGCTTTTGCCTCTGCATAATCCTTTTCCAATTGGGAAAAGTTTTCTACTAAGTAACAACACCAAAAATGGTATGCAAACACAATTAACTGCAAACACAATTAACTGCAAACACAATTAACTACCTCTATTTTCTAGGTACACTAGGCTGCTGGGAAAGCTTCATTTTCACAATTCTAAATTTTTTTTATAAACAACCCACAAATTACTCTTCCCCCTGGGGTTATTTATTAATAGGTCAAAGTTGGTCAACCGAACCTTAATTAGCTGCAATGAGTAGCTGTCAATCATCTACTAACCCCTCCATTCTAACCCCTCCATTCTATGCTTGAGAGTGCTCAAACACAGGCTTTTGCCTCTGCATAATCCTTTTCCAATTGGGAAAAGTTTTCTACTATGATAAGACAAACTCACCCCAATATATGAGAGAGTTTCCAATCGAGATACAGGCTTGGAGTCCATTGAAACCACCAGGAGCTTCACATGTGCCACCGGATGTACGGGTGGTGTTGATGATAGTGTTGGGTATATCTAGTTGGTAGTAATGACAGTAAGATTGCTGGCTGTCATCGGATTCGAGGCAGTTACACTTTGCTGCCATGACTTTTCCAACATATATATCCTCACTGAAAAGGTAGGAGTGGTAAGGGTACGTAGGTGAAGGAATGGTACCAAATAAGTTGCTAAGTTAGCGAGGGCATTGTATTGATATTGATAAAGTAAGCGTCAGCTGTATTATTATTATTTGTTATTGCAACTAATTTTGCTACCAGTAGCCGGACTATAAAAGGTCTATATTTACCTTCTACAGTAGCTGTCTTTAATGGCGTCCCTTCTGTTCCTACTCTTTTCCTTCTCCGAGCAGAATAAAGCATTCATTAATGCTGGGCTTACCATGAAGGCTAGCAGGAGGATGGAGAAAGATAACATGTCCTCTTGACTACCTTAATATCTTCAGGTTATAACTTATGACTATCTACGCCAGGTAGTGGACTACTGATAGCCACCGTCTCCGCAGCCGATTAAATAAAGGCTCCTTTGTTGTGTACTCCAGGCGACAGATGTTGATTGGTTTTGGGGGCGCGGTTCTACAAACTGCTGACGGTCTTTTACACCAAGGTCGCAGGCGCGCGCAAGCAGCAGACTGACAAGTGTGGTGATATACGGAGCCACGAGGTGTGCGGCTTTTGGTAAACGAACACTTTATTTTGAGAAGTGAACAAAAACAATAATGATATTGCGACGAGAGGTTCCTATGTCAACAAAGATCATCTGATGGTGATGGTTAGGGTAACAAATAAACAAACGGAACATCAACAACAATAAAAACAGAGCCAGTCTTAATAAGTTATCATCATTCTGCTTCCACAGCAGGTCACTTGGGCCAGGAAGATGTCTCATCCAATAGGTTATCTGGCAGATGATTTGCTCATGGATGGAAAGTGGGATCGAAGAGCCTTCTGAGCACCAGGACAACAGTGCCCAAGTGAACCTGACATCAACTGCTAACAGTGAGGCAGAAAACCCTCTGGCTTCCATGTTGCTCAAAAGTGTGTTGTAATTTGCCTTAAGAGCCTTCTGAGCACCAGGACAACAGTGCCCAAGTGAACCTGACATCAACTGCTAACAGTGAGGCAGAAAACCCTCTGGCTTCCATGTTGCTCAAAAGTGTGTTGTAATTTGCCTTCTCCATCTTCCGACTGTGATCCTTGGTGATGGGATTTTTGTGATTGTAGGAGAAACTCGCAATTCCGAATTATCGCAATATCTGGACGTGCTGTAGCGACAAAGATTTTAGGAGGAAAAGTAGATTGTGGGTTATTAGAGGCCCTAAAACCAGCAATAAATGCATATACATGTAGCCTGTAAGCGGTAATGTGAGTGTGAATTGACTTTGTAATTGTGATCACTAATTAGAACAAATAAGGGTGCAATAAATAACTTGAGAGGTGCAATAAATAACTCGAAACAATTAATGGCATGTGCATTAAGTGCTTCAAGAGGCAAAGAGAACCAGAGATGGACTTAGGCAGGGATTCACTTTGTCTCCACTTCTGTTCAATATATATTTGATGGGAATGGCAGAGGAGCTGGAGAGAGCGGTTAAGGTAGTGTGGGGCACTTATGTATGCAGATGATGTTCTTTTAAGGGTGGAACTCTATGCTGGATGTGATGCAGGCGGATGTGTTAAGGTGGATGATGAAGTTTAAAGAAGAGCAAGGTCATGGTAGTAGGGAAGAGGGAAGCAGGAGTGAATTGGAGGATTGGTGGGGAGATATTGGAAGAGGTACAAGAATTCAATTACTTGGGAAGTATGGTTTGATAGGAAGCTAATGGTTAATGTTCAGTTGGAGATGATGGCAAAAAAGGCAGAAGGGTGGGTTGGGAAGGTGATGTGGGGCAGTGGAAGTAGACGGAAAGGATGGTGTGGGAGGTTCTAGTGAGACCAAGTATGGACGAAGTGTGGTGGACAGGAGGACATGATGCCTGCAAGAAGTTGGAGTCAGCACAGATGAGGATGAGAGTGGGTAGAAGATTGTTGGGGTCGAGTAATGCAGTAGCAGGAGTGGGATACAAGGGATAGTGGAGGAGGGAAGATATGAACGTTTTGTTTGGTAAGAGATTGGAAGTGTTGGAACAGCAGATTGGTAAAAGTAGTTTTTAATTAAAAGAGAGAGGATGGAGGAAAGAATATGAGCTAAACAATGAGGTCGGGTCAGTACGGAAGTGGAAGGAAAAGATGTGGAAGGAAAAGATGAGGTGAGAAGTGAGAAGGATTGGAAGGAGGCAAGAGTAGGCTGAAGTTGTATAAATTGGCAAACAATGGTACAGGGGTAGAGAGGAATGTGAGGTTCGTCAGGAAGGTGTGAGGTTGAAATTTAGACTTGAGGACTAATACTTCAGCTGGGTTGTAAGAGGATGAGAAGAGATGTAGCTAGAATAATTAAGATGAGAGATGTATCATATGTGATAGTGGAGCAGGGGAAGATATGGGACATTTCTTGGTGGTATGCAGGGAATTTGAGAGGGATCGGCTGATACTGGTGGATGAGGTGCGCTGAATTGTAGGGGCTGGACAGCAGCATGAATATGGAAGAGTGGGTGATGTAGTGATGGAGTGGATGAGTATATTGGATAAGTAAGTGGCGGCAGAGGAGAAAGGAACTGTATGGCGAGCTGGTGAATGATCTTTGGTCCCCCCCCCCCCCCCCACCCCAGGTCCATATCTAGCCCCCCCCCCCCCCACCACCCACACACTTTGACTACAATCATTACAATTATTTTGCAAAAATGTACCACCCACACACTTTGACTACAATCATTATAATTATTTTGCAAAAATGTACCACCCACACACTTTGACTATAATCATTACAATTATTTTGCAAAAATGTATGACCTTTGACCTTAGGACTAGGACCTTGTGAGTTAGCACTTCTGTCACATGTATATAACAAAGGAATGATCATGAGTAATAGACAGTAGCCATCTTTGTTGAATTTTGGCTTGAAAAGGACTAAATTAGCAGAGCTGTAGTGTCATGGTGACTTAGCCCCTGAATTGTATCAAGACACTTCCTCATCATCATCATCTCTTTCTGGAAGCTACAGAAACCAATATGTATGTATAATTATAGTCAATAAAGTAATTATATTACAATAACATTCTCAATAATCAACTTCAAATTGTATTCTCTCGATGTTTTGACTAGAGTTGATTATTGAGAAGGTTATTGTAATGTTATTATCTCAACTGAGAGTTCATTGAAAGTAGTTATAGTCCATAAAGTAAAATATGCATTTACTTTTATGCCCATATGATTATAGGTGAAGACCAATCTCCTGCATTGCTGTCTTCTGACACGTCTGTGATGATGATACAGTCCGTCCCTGAGAATTGTAGAGGCCTTGGTTTGTACAAGGCATGTGATAGCACTGACCAGCAGAGAACCTGGCTATTACAAAATACTTTTCGCCTTTTCGCCCTTTAGATAGCTATAAATTTCCCACGAAGCAGGAATATGGTAAGTCCAGGTCATTTCAGTATTCCTGGTTGAGGCAGTGGCTTCTGTAAGAGTTGCTTTCTATTTGCCAAGAACCATTCCTTGCTGGGTCTGCTTATTACACAGCCCATGACTAGCTTCACTCGAGTAAAGGCTACTCTGAAAGAGCACGAGTTACAGTTTACACACAAACTGGCAATGGAAGATTCAATGGCATTTATGGGTCAGGTCACATATCTCTTCAACAACAACTCAAGCACCAAGCCTCAGATAGAACCCAAAAGAACAGAGCTGTCTTGAAATCTATTTTAAAGGCTGTAATATTCTGTGGAAAACAAAATCTTGCTTTTAGAGGAAATAGTGAATCTGCTAATCCTGCTAGTAGTTCTATTATTTTTTTCAGCAAACCCTGGAAATTTTCAAGCACTTCTTCAGTTTTGGATTGAGTCAGGGGATGTAATTTTGAAGTAAGCTAATGGTTTTTTTAAATGCACAATATCGAGCCCCATTGATACAGATTGATCTGATTACTGCTGCTATTTCCAACAGAAAATAGTTGCAAGAAGTCAAAGCTTCTTAAAAATTTTTTTGCCATCTGTGCTGATGAAGCAACAGATTAAGCTAACAAGGAACAGCTCTCACTAATCATCAGATTCACTGATGAATGACTGATTCAAAAATGAAGAATTTATAGAATTTATGCATTGTGACACTGGCACTACTGGTCAAGCAATAGCTGACAAGATAAAGTCTAGTCTTGAATCTTAATGACCTTCATGGACCAAGATATGATGGAGCTGACAGCATGTCTGGTAAGTACCACAGGACTGCAGCAATCATTCGACATGATTTTCCCGAGGCAATGTATGTCCATTGTGCTGCTCATGCACTTAATCTATGTGTGGTTGCTGCATGCAATGTACAGGCAATTTGTGACATGTAGGTTGTCTTTTTCCCCCGACTATTCTCCTAAACGGCAACAAGAATTAGAAAAACACATTGCAAATTTAAGTGGTCCAACACTAGGAAAAACAACAACTAGTTAATTTATGCAAGAACTGTTGGGTTGCTCGGATAAGGGGTTTTGAGGTGTTCAGAGAAATGTTACCAGCAGTAGTTATATAATACCTTTGAAGTGATCAGCACAATGCCAGATTGGAATGCTGAGTCTTCCAAGAAAGCATCCACACTTGTGCTGCTTGCCATTACTCAATTTCAGTTCTTGATAGTCATGGAAGTAACATGTGTTGGGTTAGGTTTCATTAAGGGACATTTGCGAGGGTCATCAAAGGATGTTTGTGCAAAATGAAATTGTTACACTTAAGAAGGCTTGAAGGAAGTTCGCAGTGGAGTTGAAAAGCAATGTTATGACTCAGCAATGTTGCTTGGGGGCGAAATCAACGCATCACAACCTTCTCTTCCTCGAAGATGTGTGAAACAGACCCCCCATCGACAAAATATGCCTTCAAGTACACCTGAGAAGTACTACAGGAGAGCAATAATAGCAATACCTTTTCTGGATGAAATGATAACTCGTCTAAACACAGAACTTCACAAGGCCATGATGGGCTCAAGTATTGTTCCTGCTGTCTTTATGACTAATCATAAAAGTGATTCGGCCACAATGGCAGACCTTACAGAATATTTCACAAATGACCCTTCCCAGAGTTGCATTTATAGAAAAGCAAATCGAAATCTGTTGAAAAAAGTGATATTTTTACACCTTCAGAATCTCTCGCCCTCAACAACAAGTCTGTTTCTCAACACATTCAGCACATTGCCAGTCACCAGTTGTGAATGTAAACACAGTGCATATAGTGTGCTTTGCTGCCTCAACACCTATATGCACTCTACCATGGGGCAGGAGAGAATGACTGGTCTGTATAAAACTAACTGGAACTATTAATAAATATTTTTTGCTGTGCCGAATCCACGAAGAATGCCTCTTAAAATAGGTGACTCAAACAAGTTCTTATTTGTTTCATTACACTGATATTGCAACTTTATTCACAATTGTATATTATATGGGGGGAAACTTACAAATCCTGGATACGGCCCTGATCACTCAATTGTGACAAGTGTGAGTTATCATGTGAAAGCAGCATGAGGCACTCTCACCTGTGACAAGTGTGAGTTATCACATGAAAACAGCAGGACTCGCATCTGTGACAAGTGTGAGTTATGTGAAGGCAGCATTCTCACCTGTGACAAGTGCGAGTTATGTGAAGGCAGCAGGTCAATCGTGACAAGTGTGAGTTATCATGTGAAAGTAGCAGAAGTCACTCACAATTGTGACAAGTGTGAGATATTATGTAAAAGCCTACATAGCTTCTTGTCCTGCAATAGACCTGCTGATCTGTCCTCAACTTAAACATCAACCTCACTCATTCACATCCCTGCAATGACCTCCATGCTCCATCAGCTTTTGCCAACACAGCTGCAGTGCTGGGCTCTGCTGGTCCCCAGGACACATTTCCAATTTAATTTTTTATCACATTAATAATAATAACAACAACAATAATAGCAACAACAACAATAATATTATTATTAAAATCACTTTCTCAATAATCAACTTCAATTTTTATTCACTCGACGTTTCGACTAGATGCTCTAGTCTTCATTTAGAAATGGGTTAGTTTTATTTAAGTCATCTGATGGTAAAATGAACCAAGTTAGATGTACATAGATAGATGGTGCTAAATTAAGAAACAGATCATTGCAATGTAGTTAGGAATCTTGAACTGACATACGGAAAAAAAGTAGACAGATGCAAGATCTTGAAGATGAAAATTCATGGTAAGCGTGGTTTTAGTTCCACGCTTACTACTTTCACAAAGGATTCAGCACACTTGAAGCATTTTTGGGTTCAAATTGGCTGAAGACACCATTTATGATATATAGAAGCTGCCAAAGTGAGCTTTAGCTGAGATATAAGCTTCTTTTTTTCCCTGCTATTTTAAAATAAGGAATGCTACATACCGCGATATGTTTCTAAAGAATTGATTATAAACAGAATGAATGACCCATGCTATATTCTCCTGTTGGGTTTGTGGAATGGTAGAATGGATCTGGTTGGGCTAGAACTAGGAATTGATCTGGTAGGGCTAGGAGTGGGAGTGGATCTGGTGGGGCTAGGACTAGGAGTGGATCTGGTGGGGCTAGGACTAGGAGTGGATCTGGTGGGGCTAGGACTAGGAGTGGATCTGGTGGGGCTAGGACTAGGAGTGGATCTGGTGGGGCTAGGACTAGGAGTGGATCTGGTGGGGCTAGGACTAGGAGTGGATCTGGTGGGGCTAGGACTAGGAGTGGATCTGGTTGGGCTAGGACTAGGAGTGGATCTGGTGGGGCTAGGACTAGGAGTGGATCTGGTGGGGCTAGGACTAGGAGTGGATCTGGTGGGGCTTGGACTGGGAGTGGATCTGGTGGGGCTAGGACTAGGAGTGGATCTGGTGGGGCTAGGACTAGGAGTGGATCTGGTGGGGCTAGGACTAGGAGTGCATCTGGTGGGGCTAGGACTAGGAGTGGATCTGGTGGGGCTAGGACTAGGAGTGGATCTGGTGGGGCTAGGAGTGGATCTGGTGGGGCTAGGACTGGGAGTGGATCTGGTGGGGCTAGGACTAGGAGTGGATCTGGTGGGGCTAGGACTAGGAGTGGATCTGGTTGGGCTAGGACTAGGAGTGGATCTGGTGGGGCTAGGACTAGGAGTGGATCTGGTGGGGCTAGGACTAGGAGTGGATCTGGTGGGGCAAGGACTAGGAGTGGATCTGGTGGGGCTAGGACTAGGAGTGGATCTGGTGGTGCTAGGACTAGGAGTGGATCTGGTGGGGCTAGGAGGACTAGGAGTGGATCTGGTGGGGCTAGGACTAGTAGTGGATCTGGTGGGACTAGGACTAGGAGTGGATCTGGTGGGGCTAGGAGTGGATCTGGTGGGGCTAGGACTAGGAGTGGATCTGGTGGGGCTAGGACTAGGAGTGGATCTGGTGGGGCTAGGACTAGGAGTGGATCTGGTGGGACTAGGACTAGGAGTGGATCTGGTGGGGCTAGGACTAGGAGTGGATCTGGTGGGACTAGGACTAGGAGTGGATCTGGTGGGGCTAGGACTAGGAGTGGATCTGGTGGGGCTATGAACTAGGAGTGGATCTGGTGGGGCTAGGACTAGGAGTGGATCTGGTGGGGCTAGGACTAGGAGTGGATCTGGTGGGACTAGGACTAGGAGTGGATCTGGTGGGGCTAGGACTAGGAGTGGATCTGGTGGGACTAGGACTAGGAGTGGATCTGGTGGGACTAGGACTAGGAGTGGATCTGGTGGGGCTAGGACTAGGAGTGGATCTGGTGGGGCTAGGACTAGGAGTGGATCTGGTGGGACTAGGACTAGGAGTGGATCTGGTGGGGCTAGGACTAGGAGTGGATCTGGTGGGACTAGGACTAGGAGTGGATCTGGCGGGACTAGGACTAGGAGTGGATCTGGTGGGACTAGGACTAGGAGTGGATCTGGTGGAACTAGGACTAGGAGTGGATCTGGTGCGACTAGGACTAGGAGTGGATCTGGTGGGACTAGGACTAGGAGTGGATCTGGTGGGGCTAGGACTAGGAGTGGATCTGGTGGGACTAGGACTAGGAGTGGATCTGGTGGGGCTAGGACTAGGAGTGGATCTGGTGGGGCTAGGACTAGGAGTGGATCTGGTGGGGCTAGGACTAGGAGTGGATCTGGTGGGGCTAGGACTAGGAGTGGATCTGGTGGGGCAAGGACTAGGAGTGTATCTGGTGGGGCTAGGACTAGGAGTGGATCTGGTAGGGCTAGGACTAGGAGTGTATCTGGTGGGGCTAGGACTAGGAGTGGATCTGGTGGGGCTAGGACTAGGAGTGTATCTGGTGGGGCTAGGACTAGGAGTGGACTGGTGCGGCTAGGACTAGGAGTGGATCTGGTGCGGCTAGGAGTGGATCTGGTGGGGCTAGGACTAGGAGTGGATCTGGTGGGGCTAGGACTAGGAGTGGATCTGGTGGGGCTAGGAGTGGATCTGGTGGGGCTAGGACTAGGAGTGGATCTGGTGGGGCTAGGAGTGGATCTGGTGGGGCTAGGACTAGGAGTGGATCTGGTTGGGCTAGGACTAGGAGTGGATCTGGTGGGGCTAGGACTAGGAGTGGATCTGGTGGGGCTAGGACTAGGAGTGGATCTGGTGGGACTAGGACTAGGAGTGGATCTGGTGGGGCTAGGACTAGGAGTGGATCTGGTGGGGCTAGGAGTGGATCTGGTGGGGCTAGGACTAGGAGTGGATCTGGTGGGGCTAGGACTAGGAGTGGATCTGGTGGGGCTAGGACTAGGAGTGGATCTGGTTGGGCTAGGACTAGGAGTGGATCTGGTGGGGCTAGGACTAGGAGTGGATCTGGTGGGGCTAGGACTAGGAGTGGATCTGGTGGGGCTAGGACTGGGAGTGGATCTGGTGGGGCTAGGACTAGGAGTGGATCTGGTGGGACTAGGACTAGGAGTGTATCTGGTGCGGCTAGGACTAGGAGTGGATCTGGTGGGACTAGGACTAGGAGTGGATCTGGTGGGGCTAGGACTAGGAGTGGATCTGGTGGGACTAGGACTAGGAGTGGATCTGGTTGGGCTAGGACTAGGAGTGGATCTGGTGGGACTAGGACTAGGAGTGGATCTGGTGCGGCTAGGACTAGGAGTGGATCTGGTGGGGCTAGGACTAGGAGTGGATCTGGTGGGGCTATGACTAGGAGTGGATCTGGTGGGGCTAGGACTAGGAGTGGATCTGGTTGGGCTCGGACTAGGAGTGGATCTGGTGGGGCTAGGACTAGGAGTGGATCTGGTGGGGCTAGGACTAGGAGTGGATCTGGTGGGGCAAGGACTAGGAGTGGATCTGGTGGGGCTAGGACTAGGAGTGTATCTGTTGGGGCTAGGACTGGGAGTGGATCTGGTGCGGCTAGGACTAGGAGTGGATCTGGTGGGGATAGGACTAGGAGTGGATCTGTTGGGGCTAGGAGTGGATCTGGTGGGGCTAGGAGTGGATCTGGTGGGGCTAGGACTAGGGGTGGATCTGGTGGGGCTAGGACTAGGAGTGGATCTGGTGGGGCTAGGACTAGGAGTGGATCTGGTGCGGCTAGAACTAGGAGTGGATCTGGTGGGGCTAGGACTAGGAGTGGATCTGGTGGGGCTAGGACTAGGAGTGGATCTGGTGGGGCTAGGACTAGGAGTGGATCTGGTGGGACTAGGACTAGGAGTGGATCTGGTGGGGCTAGGACTAGGAGTGGATCTGGTGGGGCTAGGACTAGGAGTGGATCTGGTGGGGCTAGGAGTGGATCTGGTGCGGCTAGGACTAGGAGTGGATCTGGTGGGGCTAGGAGTGGATCTGGTGGGGCTAGGACTAGGAGTGGATCTGGTGGGGCTAGGACTAGGAGTGGATCTGGTGCGGCTAGAACTAGGAGTGGATCTGGTGGGGCTAGGACTAGGAGTGGATCTGGTGGGGCTAGGACTAGGAGTGGATCTGGTGGGGCTAGGGGATCTGGTGGGGCTAGGACTAGGAGTGGATCTGGTGGGGCTAGGACTAGGAGTGGATCTGGTGGGGCTAGGACTAGGAGTGGATCTGGTGGGGCTAGGACTAGGAGTGGATCTGGTGGGGCTAGGACTAGAGTGGATCTGGTGGGGCTAGGACTAGGAGTGGATCTGGTGGGGCTAGGACTAGGAGTGGATCTGGTGGGGCTAGGACTGGGAGTCGTACAGGAGTGGGACTACTAGGACTAGGTGTGGTGCAGGACTAGGACAAGGACTAGGAGGCTTAGGAGTGGTGCAGACTGGGGCTAATTCAACTAGGAGTGTATCTGGTGGATCTAGGACTGGGAGTGGTGCAGACTGTAGCTAGGAGTAGAAGTGTATCTGGTGGGGCTAGGACAAGGAGTAGTACAGGACTGGGGCTAGGACTAGGAGTGGATCTAATGAGGCAGGACAAGGAATGGTGCAGACAGGGGCTGGTAGAAGTGGATCTGGTGGAACTAGGAGTGCTGTCAGAACTGGCTAGTAGTTTGACCTTATGTGGATCCTCAATAATAGCAACAACTGATTCTTGTGCACTGGACAATGTGGTGTACATGGCCACAATCTTGTTTCTTTTCTTTTTTAAACAGGTCAAGGCACGTAGATTTTAAAATAAAACATTGAGGTTCTATGTTTCTATGATCTGTCTTCCTTCTCGCATAACTTGCATATCCTAGGTTCAATCACAGAAGCTTTATACCAGAAGGCTTCAAATGTTTCCACAATTAGGTAGTTGATGTTTTTATGTGCTGTTTTACAGGTTAAAGATCACCCTCCTCGTAACTTGAGCTACAAGCAGAAGAATGACATGCACTCAGTTATTTTGTTCAGTTCATGGAATTCTTGATTCTGAAGTACTAAGGAGCCAATTCTCTACAAAAATATGTTACCAAGTCCTCGAAGGAAGCTGTAGCCAACCTTGCATGGGTGCAGTCAACAATAGTAACAATGTGGCTGACATGTGTATTGGACAACAATAAAGTTCTAAGTTGGACTTTGTAGAACTCAGTATAGTTTTCCACTGCAGAATATACAGAATATACAAAACCAATGACCATATTGGATCGACCTAAGAAAGGAAACAATTCTGTTCTCATGTTGACCCTAACCAGCAGTTCGATGACCCTTTACCATTTAAAATCATTTAAACCTTTTACCATTTTTTTGAAATCCCAAAAATCACTTCCTATCCACATGTAACAACATAATAACAACAGGGTTATTGTCACACTTCCTATTTCTGCTTTATGGTATAAAATAAATTGTGGTAAATTATGCCAAGCTGGCTTAATGTCATGTTTTCAGTTATAAATTTATGACCAATTGCCTTCTGCTAAACCACACTTCATACATTATAAAATCTAGCAGCTGGAGAATTCCAAACCAAGCACTTCTGTATGCTAGATATAGAGGTGTCTCAGAATGAACTTTTTCAGCAGTTCTATTGCTCTCAGTCCAGATCTTCAGGAAAGATGAAATTCTTGCAGAAGGTGCTCTAAACCAAGTGGGCAATTTTGAAGGCATGCCGGAAAAGCAGATGATATGGCAAAAGCCTTTTTTGTACACTTGGTTTGCAGATGCTAGCGATAAGGTGCTCCAGTCACCACACACACATTGGAAGAGGAAGCTAGCTAATCGGTTGTGAACCTGGAAAAACTTTGTTTTACAATAGCTAATGGCTGGCTTTGCAGGTGGAAAGTTGGAGAGAAAAGGAATGCTAATTTTGGAGCTGCTAACATTTCAAGAACCTTTATTGAGAACAGTGGGTGGCAATAGGACTAACTTGTACAATGTAAAAGAAGTGGAGATACTGATCCCTTCTTCTTTTTCCCTTGCATGACTCAATGTGGCATCGCAGACTATTTTAGCTAGCTACATGTGTATTCAATAAAAACTGCACTTCTGACAATACAATAACCCTGACGTCCATGTCAACCTTTCCCTCCACTCTCCTGTAGCTGGTCCCAAGGGTATAAGACTGACTGTACACCAATATTGTACTGCTATTAAGTCGTGTTTTTATATTAAACATCATTGTTTTCTCCCTGTATATTACAGTTGAGAAATGGAGAAATATACCAAGTTAGAGATACACAGTTTCCAGGGCTTTTAAACACTTTTTCTAACTTGTCTATTGTGTTGTACACTACACATATCACCACATGGCATGTCTTGTTGCTATTGTTGACTGTACCTATGTAGGGTCAGCTATAGCCTCATTCAAGGACTTGGTAAGTTGCACAGGAGAAACTCCACTGATCACACCAGCAAATGTTTTGGTTGCGGTCCTCCTTGGTAATAGTTTCCCAGAATACAGATCACTCACTCATTCTGCTTATAGCATGAGATACTGTACTATGTGGTCTCAACTCAATTCTGATTATAAACAGCACTCATTATATGACATACTCCACTACGTGGTTTTGACTCAATTCTGTTTGTAAAACAGCACTCATTCTGCTTATATGGCATACTGTCTACGTGGTCTCCCAAATCTCAGCACTCATTCTGCTTATATGACATACTGTTGGTCTCGACTTAATTCTGACTTGTAGTTTGATGACTAGTCGTTCAATGTCGTTGAACCTTCTCAAGTTTGATAGTCTTTGATCAGGTGAGGACGCCGAATGGGAGAGCAGTGAATTAGCTGCGACCAGACTAAAGTTAACTATATACACTCAGAATCCTTTTAGCTGCTGGAAAATTACCTAGGCTGAATGTACACCATAACAACTTTGCATGCTCTGGATATGATGTGGTCATGATGGTCTGACCAGGAAAGGTTTGAGGAGACCATCACTTCCAAGTCCATGTATGCTATCTGCTTAGTTATTTGAATTGTTGAACCTAATCAGAGCACACTTTGAAAATTTACTTAGCCCGATACCTTTCTGCTACTAAAATTATCGTGAGTGATCTATTGTACACAAAGTATGTTAGGAAAAAAAGCAAGATGATCACAAATACTATTGCAGATGAATTTCAATTTTTTTTTTGCACATTTTTCAGTTTACTATATACATTAGTGATGGTTCAAGACATGTTGGACTTCTTTTTGGTGCCAATACTGTATAGGCCCAAACCACCTTTTAGGTAGCTAAACTCTCTACAAACTATCAGTTGACCTAGTAGATACAATGACGTTCTCAATAATCAATTTAAACTTACTCCCTCGAGGTTTCAGTTAGATGCTCAAGCTTTAATCAGAAGCATCCTGATGAAAGCTCATTCTGAAACGTCAAGAGTGCATTAAGAACTAAAAAGCCGATTGAAAGATAAATTTTAAAAGCATATGTCAAGGGGGGGGGGGGAGGAGGTTGTCCGCCATTTTGAAATAGGGGTCAAATCACACAAGAGTGTACTATTGTTGCACTCAAACACAATTATTGGACACTACCCCATACATGATATCAACAATGTACAGGTCAGTGCTATATACAACAATGGCTAGTATATAACAGTGATAGGATTTGAAGTTTTGTCCCAAGTAGATCGGGCTGTAATAAATATTTAGCCAACCCGACCAGACACTTCCATATGTCTCCTAGCATGAAGTGGCCTGTGCGGGCAAATCCAGGGTGTTTTTTTTTGGGGGGGGGGGCCCCCTTCAGTCTATAAATGTATAAAATTTCTTTAATGAACACATTACATGTGCTTAAGCTTAAATACTTTCTTGGTCCATTTAGTAGTGGACAAAACATTTTTGCATGCAAATCTGTACAATATAGTTGGGTAAAGTGCAATGTGGTTGGTGGTCTTAGGCTAGCAATCACATGATGAATGTGCTGTGGCAATTGGTGTACAGTATATATCAGATCAGAACTCAGAGGCTAAAAATGAAGGAAGAGACTACGTCAGTGTTCAATGTCATCCTTTGGAGTTACTTCTGGCTCTGAACATTCCATAAGTGATAGTTTACCAGACCCTAAGAGACTACATCAGTGCTCTTTCTCTTCTTCTGGAGATACTTCAGGACCACATCAAGAGGTAACAAAAAGTAGCATTTCCTGGCCCTGCTCATGCCAGTTCAGATATTGAATTGGATTTAGTGGGATGTGAGGTTATCATGAGACCTGAAGAAGGTGTTAAAGAAACTGACATTGTTGTGCGCCAGTTCATTCCTTCAGATTCTAATGATGCTAGTACTTTGCAAACAGCTTTCATGGAAATGGGAAGTAGAAGTACAGGTATCAATGATATTGGCTTTAAAAGTTTGCAACCTTTGAAGTGATAAAGAAGGGAAAGAAATTACCATTAACATTTCAGAAGTCATGGCTAAAAGAGTTCGAATGGTTGTCATATTCACCCTCACATGAAGGTTACTGTAAATATTGTGTACTGTTTGGACAAATTACAAAGGGTTATTTGGGAATTCTAGTGGAAAAAACTTTCAAAATTTCAGCAAAGCAAAGGGTAAAAATGATAGGTATTTAACTAATCATGGGGTTTTTAAGATGCTCTACATGCTGCAAAATTATTCCTGACGACATTCAAATATCCAGAATCCAAAATAGATTGTCAAATCCAGAAAATGTCTAACACAACCTCCAACCGAAATAAACACATCCTCTCAGCTGCTGTTAAATTTTGCAGCATGCAGGGGCTTCCTATATATGCAGGGCCATAGAGAGAGCATGACATCAAATACTTCATCATTCTTGTCAAATGGGTACATTAGCTTCCTTTTTAACATTATGGAACTGTTTCTCTCGAATTTGTTGCCAAGTACGATCCAATAATACGGGATCGTCTTCAACTAGGAGAGAAGATCAACTAGGAGAGAACAACCAGCAATACACATCTAAAGTAATACAAAATGAAATTATAAGTATTATGGCAGATTTATTGCATGAAAAGCTTTAAGTCCATTAAAAACCTCAAAATATTACAGCGTTATGGCAGACGAGGTCACAGACAAGCATGCAAATCCGGAAATTTTGTCTTTATGTATCCGATTTGTTGATCTTGGTCAAGCTCAGCCGCATATCCATGAAATATTTTTGGACTTTCTCCACCTCGAAAGGGCAACTGGAGAAAACATTGCTGCTGGTATTATTGATCTTCTCAATAAGCATGGTATTGAAGTTGACGATATGAGAAGACAGTCATATGATGGAGCTTCAGCAATGGTTGGCACAAGAAGAGGGACTCAGGCTTTTATCAAGAAGAAGAATGCACTTGCTTTGTACACTCATTGTTACTCACATGTTTTAAATTTGGCTGTAGCAAAATCATGCTCTGTGCCTGATATTCGAAATTATAATTGATGTCATAAATGATTTAATCTGTCTCCAAAGAGACAGCGATTTCTTGAGCACACCTTTGCTCCAGAAAATAGAGTGCATAAACTGAAGGGTCTATGTAAAAACTAGGTGGACAGAAAGGCATGAATGTCTAGAACTATTTCTCTCTCTTTATCAATATATAGTAACATGTATGGATGCCATGTAACATTTTGATGAGTACCCTCAATTGCAAACTCATGGTTCAGAAAATTGGGACTGGGATGCAAATACACTGACTAAAGCTCAAGGATTTTTACACTCCTTAACTTCTGGTAGAACTATAATTACCTTAGTTATTCTAAATCATGTTCTTATTAAAAATGTAAGTATTAGTAAAGTGCACTTATTCATATAGTTTATAGAACCTCCTCCCCTCAAGTTCAAATGTTCAAGTGATGACTAGGGAAATGGCTCGTCCCCAACCCAAGATCCCATTACTGAGGCTGCATTCTTGATTCAGTTAAAGGACTGAGTGCAAAGCTTCAAAAATGTGATGCTATGGCTATAAGTACATTGATCTCGCTAGAAGTGAGATTCATGATCTCAGAACACAATTTGGAATGATTGGTATATACAGGGAAGCAGAAGTTATAGCGAGGAGTGTTGGGAGTGAATTAAAAGTACAGAGAATAACCACACACCAGCAACACCGCCTTAACTGACTGATGACTAGTAAATTGGTTTTCTTTGATCCAGTTTTTTTATAGCTTCCATTATTCTCACTCCAAACCAGCAGAAGCTGTTGTAAGTTGCCATCTGATTCAGTATGGCTATTGCTTGATGAGTAAGATATCGTATGCCTTTTAACTGCATTAGCAGTCCTTCTCTTTGGGTTTGCTGAAGTTGTTGCATGTGGCAGCTCAGCTGGCTCGCAATTGTTGGCATCCCTCGAGCTATCCATTTTAATTTTGCTTCTCTATGAGTATGTGAAACTTCATGTCCTCTGAACTTTTCCAAGGCTTTTTTCCAATTCTGGAATCCTGATTTAGTAAAAGCACTGTCCCCAATTTTACTGAATGAAACTAAACCATGCTTGTTGCTATAACGACAATAAAGACAAAATACTTTCTTTTGTGTAATGCAAATACTAAGCCAAGGAAACTCTTTATACCACTTTGGTTGAAAATTTCCCTGTTTAGATACCAGTAGTTGGCTTATGAACTAGTTGAATAGCTTCTACATTGCTACAACATTGTGACATGCACTGATTGAAGTTTCAGCATAATTAGGGGTTGGTAAGATAGGAGTGTTCACTTGAATGCTGCTCTACATTTTCTGGACTTCCATGTTGAGCATCTCCTTTTTTATCACTGCCAAGGACAACCATTGCTTCAGATTCATCACAATCACTGGCTTCTGAACCAGTTCCTCCGTTTTCTTTGCTTTTTTAGCTTTACTGGACCAACTTTTCAGTGAGGCTTGCTATATATCAGTATGGTCAACTTGGTATCTAGATAATAATGTAACTGGTTATAATGCTATATGCCCATGTGGTCTAGATGCTGACCTTGCAAGTTAGTTAATTGGCATTATAATATGCACAAGTCAAGTGTCAATGCCTCAGATTTTAAGTCTGATGTGTCTACCTATTTCACCACAGGCTCTCAGTGCAACGCCCGTAATCTTAGCCTTAATATCGGGGCTCTGCTCTACCTATTTTAGGCGCCCGAGTGCACGAATGAATTATTATAATAACACAAGTCAGTATATATAGGCACCTCATTGCACTAATGAACCTCTATCTAGTGTATGTTCTTTCGCATAACTTGCAAAGTTCTATCTGTAATTACACAAGGCAGTTCGTGAATGATCAAACTAAACATGTTGACATTGACAAAAAAAGGGGGGGGGGCTTAGCCCACTCCCCCCAGTATAAAAATTGAGGGGGCCAGAGCCCCTCCTGCCCCCCTGTTCTCCACCACTGCAAAGTCAGCGAAGGAGCATGGCACATTAGAGCACACCTAATGTGCACACCTTCATATGTTCAGGCAAATCCCTCTTCCTCAAAGGACCACATGCAGTTCCAGCAATGGGGCACTCCAGCCAAGCAAACTGGCAGTTGTCCTCATGCTCCTTTCTCTTGCTAATGCAAATATTTTGAGGGCAACCATCTGGATCGCTCTCATAATCTCTCCGTCCCACTGGCGGGGCCGTTGTGGGCGGAGAAAGGGGAAGGGCCGACTAGGGCAATAGATTTTTAGATCAGCAAGCTGTCCCATAATTGCAAGGTTCAATACCAGTTGCCCCGAGTCACAAGCCTGCCCATCCAGAGGGCAACGGTTCCTCGTGCTTACCAGATCCTCGATACATTGTCTGCAGGTGTACCCACATTTGACAGAAATGATGGGCTCCTGGAAAATTTTCTTGCAAACGGGGCAGAGCAGTGGAGCAGGTTATTCCGAGTACTTACTGGGTCTTTTTGTTAGCATTTTGGCTACCTCTAGTCTAGACTGGGATCATGTCCATTTCACGGACCAGACCCGCGTAAATCATCGCACGTTTAATGATTCGATGTTGCTATTGCTGAGCCTGTTAAGGCCATCACATATATAATACAGCACAGTGTGAAACTATTTAGTGCCTAACCTAATAACAATCTATATTTAAAAAAGAAGTCAACAGTACTTAATTAATAAAATTATCCACAATATTAAGTTACGAGCGTCCCGCTGCTCAGGAAGGGGGGGGGGGACAGAAGTGGACCAAAGATCATTCCTCAGCTCACCATACAACAGTTCCTTTCTCCTCTGCCACCACTTCCCTACCCAATACATAACACACTCGCCCACCTCCTCCGTCACTGCATCACTTACTCCCTCCACATCTTTCCCCAAAAGGAATGCCACCTTTCCATCTTTACTCACTCTTCTTAATTCTTCCAGCCACTGTCTTGCCCTGCAATTCTGCATACCTCATCCATCAGTACCAGCCTATCCCTCTCAAATTCCCCGCATGTCACCAAGAAATGTTCCACATCCTCCCCTGCTCCACTATACACCTCTCATCCCTAACTATCCCACATCTCTTCTTATCCTCTAACAACCCAGCTGATGCAGTCCTCAGTCGAAATTGCAGCCGCACACCTTCCTGACCATGCATAGACCTCACATACCTCTCCACCCCTGCACCATTCTTTGCCAATTTATAATAATTCAGCGTACTCTTTCCATCTACTTCCTCCTCCCAGTCCTTCTCATTTCTCACCTTCACTTTCCCCTTCCACTTGCGCATTGACCCAACCTCGTTGTTTATCTCGTACTTTCTCCTCAAGATCTCATATTCTTCCCACCATCCAATTCCTCCATCCTCTCGTAGTTTATTTACAACAACTTTTACCAATCTGCTCTGTTCCAACACCTCTAATCTCTTGCCAAACAAAACCTTCATCTCTTCCCTTCTCTCCTCTAGCTTCCTCCACCCCATATCTCCCCGTATTGCCACTGCTGCTACTTTATCACTTGCCCCCAACAGTCTCCTACCCACTCTCATCTGTGCTGGCTCCAACTTCTTGCGAGCATTCTGTCCTCCTGTCCACCACACTTCAGCTGCATGCTCCATACTGGGTCTTGCTAGAAGCTCCCACACCATTCTTCCTCTGTCTACTTCCACCTGCCCATTCACTTTACTCATCCATATTACCTTTCCAACCCACTCTTCTGCCTTCTTTGCCATCTTCTCTAACTGAACATTACCCCTTAGCTTCCTATCAAACCATATTCCTAAGTACTTGAATTCTTTGACCTCTTCCAATATCTCCTCACCAATCCTCCAATGCACTTCTGATTCCTTCTTCCCTACTACCATGACCTTGCTCTTCTTGCTATTAAATTTCATCTTCCACCTTAACACATATGCCTGTACCACATCCAACATAGCTTGCAGTTCCACCCCTGAGTCAGCCAGAAGAACAACATCATCTGCATACATAAATGCCCCACACCAGCAGCCTTCCACTTTGACTCCTAGCTCAGCTCTCTCCAATTCCTCTGCCATTCCCATCAAATATATATTGAAAAGAAGTGGAGACAAAGGACATCCCTGCCTAAGTCCATTCTCCACAGTGAACCACCTTGACCTCCTTCCATTCAATATCACCGTTGTCTCCACCACACTATACAATTCTTCACATGTCCTCACAAGTTTCTCTTCTACTCCATACTGCCTCAACTTCTGCCACAGTCCCTCCCTCCACACACTGTCATATGCCTTACTTATATCCAGGAAAGCCAGATATGAAGCTTTTTTCTCGCTCTTCCTCACTTCACAAACTCCTCTTAACACCAACCACTGGTCTGAACATCTCCTCTGTCTCCTATGTGCTTCCGTCAAAATCCTATCCTCAGCGAACACTCCCAACCTCCTTGCCAACACTCCCGCAAACACCTTCACCACAACAAACACAATGAAATTCCCCTATAATTCCCTACTTCATCCTCGTCACCATCCTTGTGGAGAGGTACTAGTAAACTCCTCTTCCAGTCCACTGGGCAGCACTCAATCCTCATCACCACATTCATCACCTGCACCATCACCTCCACCAACCTTACATCAGCATCTCATTCAACATTCCATCAGCCTTTCCTCTCTTCAAACACTTCATTACCTCAACTACTTCTTCCCAACTTACTTCTTCACACATACCCAGCTCATGCCCACCCACTTCTCCCATCTCTAATTCTTGTACTGTGGCATCCTCTTTTTTCCTCCCCAGCTCTTCCCAGTGTTTTGCCATCACCTCCAACACCTTGTCTTCCTCCTCCACCATCCTTCCCTCATCATCTTTCACTCCTTTTATCCTTCTCTCCTTCCTCTTTGCTCTTAAATCATTCCAAAACAGCTTACAACTAGTCCCACCCTGCTCTCTAATCTTCTTTATAGTTCTCTTCCTCAATTCCTTCTTCTCTATCCTAATAGTCTTCCTTTCTTGCTTCTCTATAGTCATCCCATAGTTGTCTTAATGTAGCCTCTCTCTCCCCTCTCTTCCTGGCTTCCCTTAGCCTCTTACATTTCTCCTTCCTGACACCAATTAACCACTCCACATCCTCTGACCACCATCCCTCTGACCTGTCTGTAATCTTCTTCCTTCCAATTCCTTTCTCCGCTGCAGCCAAAACTTTCTCCTTCCACCTACCCCACACCTCTTCAACTATGTTTCCTCCCAACTCTTGCTCAAGCTCTCTCACCTCCTCTTCCCACCCCATGAACATTTCCTCCACTGCCTCCTGATACTCCATCCAGTCTAGCCTATTGTCAACTCTCCATTTATGTCGCTCTCTTCTCATTTGTACCCCTCTCCTACCCCACGTAATTTCTCCCCAAATAATGTTATGGTCCGACACCACATCCAGCTTGCCTGAGTCCTCAACTACCACCCTAGCTACATCCATGTCCTCACTAAACAGCATATAGTCTATGACCGACTTTCTCTCCCCACATTCCCACGTCCACCTGCCCTCACAGCACTGCAACTCGTTCCCCACAACCAGACCTCCAATCCTAACCAACTCCAACAACCGCCTTCCATTTACTGTTTGGGTTGTCCTCCACTCCTAATCCAATCTTTGCATTGAAGTCCCCCATCATAACAACATCGAAACATTTCTCTTCATACTTCACCACGTCCTCCTGCAATACCTCAAACAATACCTCCGTCTCACTCACTCTCACTCCTTCTGGGTTCACATACACTACCCCTATGGTTTTTCTTAATTATTCGCGTATTTATTTATTTATTTTTATTATTTTATTATTATTATATAAAAAAAATTACACACTAAAAATTATTATTTTATTATTGTTGTTGTTGTTGTTATTATTATTATTATTATTATTTTACACAATAGATAAAAACAAGATAGCTATACAGGGTATTTCAGGGCAATATCACGACATGTTTTAGAAAGCCTCTCTTGAGGCTTTCCGTGGCCCTCGAACCACATAAATTCATCATCGGTAGTTGGTGGCGATGTACACCTTTCATCCTTTTAAACAGTTTTTACCCTGTTCCAATAGCTTTCAATGTTCTTAGTGTGCACTGTGCACACCTGTTACCGGATCTTTGAAAAACAGAGAGTGATTCACAGTGCGATGTGCTGAAATTCCAGGCATTATTCCCACTCTGTTGTATGCTCTCCACTCATCACTCCACACTTCACTGCCTGGCCTGACATGATGCTGTATTATGGGAAGAAAGGTAGCAGCATCCCTTGTAACCACCACTTCCATGATGCCAAGCGCAGGTGTGTGGGATGTGTCGACTATCCCAAACACCCAAACTGGTGCTTGAGGCCCACGTCCCACGCTAATGCTATTTTGAAAGAGAAGTAAAAAAGCATATGAAAATGCTATGTACAAAAATCAGGAAAATCACCTTTGGTTTGTGGCTGAAGCACGAATCGCAATCTGGATGACCTGAGGATGGATCGGAGCAGTACTCCTACCATGAGGTCATCGTGGTTCAGCAGGCCTCCATCCACAGATCTCCCTCAGCCATTGGAAGAGATCGATTGCAAATGTCCTGCTTACTTCACCTTCATGTGCTGCCTGAGTGACTGAGTATTGCCGACTCCACCAGTACACGAGGACTATATATTCCTGTGCGATTTTTGTCTTGTTAAAAAAAAGTCCCTTCCCTCAAAGAAACCGATTTTCTGCAGGCTTTATTCATACACCTCCACCTAATGAAACAATAATATATATAGGTATATTGTATATAGCTAGATATATATTATATTACTTTAATATATAATTATTTAAATATACATTTAAAATTTTTTTTTTAAAGATCAACTTATTATTATTATTATAAATCATCAAACGAGGTTTGGCGGCTGCTCATCTTCCCTCCAGGCTAGAGCCTTCGGGCCTTTTGAGATCAGATGGCAAGAGACCGGATGGTGTGACACTGGCCCCATGGAAGTCTGGCTGTTTGCTGACTTGGGATGCTACCTGCCCGGATACGTTTGCTTTGTCATACAGAGCACATGCCACCCAAGAGCCAGGGAGGGTCGCTGAAGCAGCAGAGGAATGGAAAAGCGAGAAGTATCGGGAGCTTCCACCAGGCCATGTTGAGACCTTGGGGGAAATTGGCCCGAAGTCACTGGCCTTTTTGAAGGAGCTCGGATACCGCATTAGAACAGAGTCGGGCGAGCCCAAATCGACAGAGTACCTGCTCCAGAGACTATCCTTGGCGGTCCAGCAGGGGAACTGCACATCTATACTGGGCAGCACGGGCATCTGACACTTTCCCATTAAAAAAATATATATATATATATTTAATGTTTTTGTCTTATAATAATAATAATAACATTACCAAAAATATATATATATATATATATTTTTTTTTAATATAACGCGAATAATCAAAGCAAAGATGTCAATGAGCATGAACAAACCCAAGCTGTGAGAGCAAAAAGTATGTTGAGGAGGGTGGGGGTTGGGAGTGGGACCAAAGATAGGGAAACTGGGCGGTTGAGAGTGGCGTTTGTTAATTGTAGAGGATGGTGGTCAAGAGAGGTGGATTTGAAGGTAGTGTTGGGAACGAAGAAGTTTGATGTGCTTGGATTAGCGGAGACATTTTTGCAGAAGGAGGATGAGGTGAGTGTGGAAGGATATGAGTGGTATGGCAGGAATAGAGAGGGTGGCAGGAGGGCGAGTGGAGGTGTGGGAGTTCTGGTGCATGAGAGTTTGGAATCTAGGGTGAGGAAGTCAAGAGAAGGTTTGCTGTGGGTGGAGTTAAGTAGAGCAGGGAGAAGAAAAACCATGGTAGGGGTAGTGTATGTGAACCCAGAAGGAGTGAGAGTGAGAGAAACGGAGGTATTGTTTGAGGTATTGCAGGAGGAGGACGTGGTGAAGTATGAAGAGAAAGGTTTCGATGTTGTTATGATGGGGGACTTCAATGCAAAGATTGGATTAGGAGTGGAGGACAACCCAAACAGTAATGGAAGGCGGTTGTTGGAGTTGGTTAGGGTTGGAGGTCTGGTTGTGGGGAACGAGTTGCAGTGCTGTGAGGGCAGGTGGACGTGGGAATGTGGGGAGAGAAAGTCGGTCATAGACTATATGTTGTTTAGTGAGGACATGGATGTAGCTAGGGTGGTAGTTGAGGACTCAGGCAAGCTGGATGTGGGGTCGGACCATAGCATTATTTGGGGAGAAATTACGTGGGGTAGGAGAGAGGTACAAATGAGAAGAGAGTGACATAAATGGAGAGTTGACACTAGGCTAGACTGGATGGAGTATCAGGAGGCAGTGGAGGAAATGTTCATGGGGTGGGAAGAGGAGGTGAGAGAGCTTGAGCAAGAGTTGGGAGGAAACATAGTTGAAGAGGTGTGGGGTAGGTGGAAGGAGAAAGTTTTGGCTGCAGCGGAGAAAGGAATTGGAAGGAAGAAGATTACAGACAGGTCAGAGGGATGGTGGTCAGAGGATGTGGAGTGGTTAATTGGTGTCAGGAAGGAGAAATGTAAGAGGCTAAGGGAAGCCAGGAAGAGAGGGGAGAGAGAGGCTACAATAAGACAACTATGGGATGGCTGTAGAGAAGCAAGAAAGGAAGTGAAAAAGACCATTAGGATAGAGAAGAAGGAATTGAGGAAGAGAACTATAAAGAAGATTAGAGAGCAGGGTGGGACTAGTTGTAAGCTGTTTTGGAATGATTTAAGAGCAAAGAGGAAGGAGAGAAGGATAAAAGGAGTGAAAGATGATGAGGGAAGGATGGTAGAGGAGGAAGTCGAGGTGTTGGAGGTGATGGCAAAACACTGGGAAGAGCTGGGGAGAAAAAAAGAGGATGCCACAGTACAAGAATTAGAGATGGGAGAAGTGGGTGGGCATGAGCTGGGTATGTGTGAAGAAGTAAGTTGGGAAGAAGTAGTAGAGGTATTAAAGTGTTTGAAGAGAGGAAAGGCTCCAGGCCCTGATGGAATGTTGAATGAGATGCTGATGTATGGAGGTAGAAGGTTGGTGGAAGTGATGGTGCAGGTGATGAATGTGGTGATGAGGATTGAGTGCTGCCCAGTGGACTGGAAGAGGAGTTTACTAGTACCTCTCCACAAGGATGGTGACGAGGACGAAGTAGGGAATTATAGGGGAATTTCATTGTATTGTAGTGTGGTGAAAGTGTTTGCGAGAGTGTTGGCAAGGAGGTTGGGAGTGTTCGCTGAGGATAGGATTTTGACGGAAGCACAAGGAGGATTTAGGAGACAGAGGAGATGTTCAGACCAGTGGTTGGTGTTAAGAGAAGTTTGTGAAGTGAGGAAGAGCGAGAAAAAAGCTTCATATCTGGCTTTCCTGGATATAAGTAAGGCATATGACAGTGTGTGGAGGGAGGGACTGTGGCAGAAGTCGCAGTATGGAGTAGAAGAGAAACTTGTGAGGACATGTGAAGGATTGTATAGTGGGGTGGAGATGACGGTGATATTGAATGGAAGGAGGTCAAGGTGGTTCACTGTGGAGAATGGACTTAGGCAGGGATGTCCTTTGTCTCCACTTCTTTTCAATATATATTTGATGGGAATGGCAGAGGAATTAGAGAGAGATGAGCTAGGAGTCGAAGTGGAAGGCTGCTGGTGTGGGGCACTCATGTATGCAGATGATGTTGTTCTTCTGGCTGACTCAGGGGTGGAACTGCAAGCTATGTTGGATGTGGTACAGGCGTACGTGTTAAGGTGGAAGATGAAATTTAATAGCAAGAAGAGCAAGGTCATGGTAGTAGGGAAGAAGGAATAAGAAGTGCATTGGAGAATTGGTGAGGAGATATTGGAAGAGGTCAAAGAATTCAAGTACTTAGGAATATGGTTTGATAGGAAGTTAAGGGGTAATGTTCTAGAGAAGATGGCAAAGAAGGCAGAAGAGTGTGTTGGAAAGGTAATATGGATGAGTAGAGTGAATGGGCAGGTGGAAGTAGACAGAGGAAGAATGGTGTGGGAGCTTCTAGCGAGACCCAGTATGGAGCATGCAGCCGAAGTGTGGTGGACAGGAGGATGGAATGCCCGCAAGAAGTTGGAGTCAGCACAGATGAGAGTGGGTAGGAGACTATTGGAGGCAAGTGATACAGTAGCAGGAGTGACAATACGGGGAGATATGGGGTGGAGGAAGCTAGAAGAGAGGAGGGAAGAGATGAAGGTTTTGTTTGGCAAGAGATTAGAGGTGTTGGAACAGAGCAGATTGGTAAAAGTTGTTGTAAATAAACTACGAGAGGATGGAGGAATTGGATGGTGGAAAGAATATGAGATCTTGAGGAGAAAGTACGAGATAAACAACGAGGTTGGGTCAGTGCGCAAGTGGAAGGGGAAAGTGAAGGTGATAAGAAGTGCATTGGAAGTAGATGAAAAAGTACGCTGAATTATTATAAATCGGCAAAGAATGGTGCAGGGGTGGAGAGGTATGTGAGGTCCATGCATGGTCAGGAAGGTGTGCGGCTGCAATTTAGACTGAGGACTGCATCAGCTGGGTTGTTAGAGGGATGTGGGATAGTTAGGGATGAGAGGTGTATAATGTGTGATAGTGGAGCAGGGGAGGATGTGGAATATTGCTTGGTGACATGCGGGGAATTTGAGAGGGATCGGCTGGTTCTGATAGATGAGGTACACAGAATTGGAGGGGAAAGACAGTGGCTGGATGAATTAAGAAGAGTGAGTAAGGATGGAAAGGTGGCATTGCTTTTGGGGAAAGATGTGGAGGGAGTAAGTGATGCAGTGATGGAGGAGGTGAGCGAGTGTGTTATGTATTGGGTAGGGAAGTGGTGGCAGAGGAGAAAGGAACTGTTATATGGTGAGCTGAGGAATGATCTTTGGTCCACTCCTGTCCCCCCCCTTCCTGAGCAGCGGGACACTCGTAACTTAATATTGTGGATAATTTTATTAATTAAGTACTGTTGACTTCTTTTTCAAATATAGATTGTTATTAGGTTAGTTACTAAATAGTTTCACACTGTGCTGTATTATATATGTGATGGCCTTAACAGGCTCAGCAATAGCAACATTAAATCATTAAACGCGCGATGATTTACGCGGGTCTGGTCTGCATGCCCTAAACATTTTATTTAATTTTTTTTTTTTTTGTGGCTGGCAAAATAATTTTTTTTGACATGACATAATTATTGTATTGGTATAGAGTTCATTGTATTTCACTGATGTAGTGATATTCGACCCTCACTATGGAAAGGTCGATCGGTGATGTTTCATGAATGGGGTGGCCTGAGGTAGATCTAGCACCCCTGAGACAAGTGATGGTTGACCTCAGAAGAGAGAAGCTGAGAAGGACACGCAACCAGGCCAAGACAGTGCTGTAGTGCTGATCTCTTTTTGCTGCAAGTAGGGAGGCAAGCCTTTTGTAGGCTACTGTTGCAGACTTTGCCATTCCCCCAGAGGTTGAGAACACTAGGGGGGTGAATGAGCCAAATTCAACATCTCGTACTCTTTGTTCGTATTTCCTCCTTTTCTCTCTCTCTTGATTTTTGTAAGCTGCTCCTAACTGGAGTTCGGTAGCTGCGAGCGTTAGGGTTAAACACCTTCACATCAAAGACAGCCCGCTGGTACCTATTCCCCCAGAATCCCTGTGCACTTACATCTAGCCGGGCTCCATCTTCTGTCAGGGTAGAAGCTAGGTCCATAGACTCTCCAGTGAGTGGCTGCATTGGTGGTTCTACTCTGACATTGTGACATACCTCTGACATCAGTTTGGCAGTGATATCTCTTAGTTCATTGTGACGTATAGTCGGATAGCCTCCTCTCGGGCAGTTGAGAGCGTGATCAACGGTGAATGATCTGCCACATATGCAACTAGTTGGTAGTTGAGATGGGAGCCAGTTGTAGCATAAATACAAGGCATCCCGGAACGATCCCTTGTGCAACGCAAACCCATGCTCCTCAACCGGTATTGCAGACAACCAGGATGATGCACCTTTCTCGCTTGCTAATTCCATGGATCGACGTAATGAATCTGTTAGCCTTGGTTTTAGATGGTCAGCTTTGGTTTCCATGTGCTTTCTCTTGTTCAGTCGAACAGTACATTTCTCATTTGCTTGTTCGACCATGTCATCGTGTGTAAGCTCATGTTCTTGCTTGAGGATGCGTGCAACCAATGGACCAGTAACTCTTCTTGAGCAGTCGAATTGGAAAGAGGCATCCTCGGTTGGTTTTGTGATGCCTAGACCACCCATGCGAACAGGCAGGGCAAAGAGGTCCCTTTCCTCATCTGTAATGGAATCTCTGTTCGTCAGTGCTGGAATGAAATGATGGCAGATAGCGTCCTCAAGAGGTTGTAGCAAATCTGACGTGTCAGGGATGGTGCGTAGAAGGTAAGTCCATTTTCCACACGAGCCATGTGTATAGGCCGCATGGGGTTGTGTCTTGGCTATTGAGGACAGTTTCAATATTGATGATTTCCAATTTCCCACTTTCTCAGAAACATATTCTTGAGTGTATGATGACTTGCCAATAGCAGCACCCAGGTGCCTTTTCACATCTGTTGTTATGTTGATACCTGAGCTTTTGAAAACACATTTTGCCCTGGCTCGATGCTGCTCTTTCACAATAAGCCATGTATTGATTGAATTGCAGAAGTAGCCATAGTTGGGACCCAGCTCACTCAGTTGGCTCCACCAAGAATGAATTTGCTCTATAGAGCCGCAAGCCGTTGCATCATCAGCATACCATGTCTGCTTTGCATCAGTAGATTTCAATCTGTTTATCAGTGGGATGATACCAATGGCATACATGGCCATGGCGAGTGGATCACCTTGAGTGGTTCTTTCTCGAGACGATATACATTCACCTCCTATGAACAGATGGCTGTCTTTCCTGTATGAGTTGATGAGGATTTTGGCAAGTGGCGGGCACAGGTGTTGGATGTTTCTCAGTGCTGATTGACGATTCAAACTGTTGAAAGCATTGGATGCATCTACCAGTAGGACAGCTTCTGACTGTTCATCAGAAAATAGCTCCCTCATTGCATGTATTGCAGCTTCACTGCCAGCATCCTGACCAGCACATAGTTGAAGGCATCCTGCAGCTTCCAAGATGTCAGTCTTCAGGACAGCAAGAATTGTTTTGCCAATTATCCTTCTCACGGTCTCACCCACACCAATTGGGCGCACTCCAGGATTTTTATCCAATGCAATCAATCTGCTTGCCAGGAGAGGAGCTATCCCCTCAGGGTCAACAAATTCAGTACACAATCGTTTGGCAACAAGTGCCAAGCTGCTGCACAGTTCATCTGAGGCACTGTCAAAGGTGGTGCAAAGTCTTCTCCAGGCAAATGCATCCATTCCAGAGGGGCCAGCAGATCCACTAACACGCAATGATATAGATCGAATGAAGTTGCCATCAATGCAGTTGAATATCACGGGGTGTGGTTCTGAAGCATAGTCAGATGAGGACTGAAGAGTATTGGGGTAGGGTGGTTGATCTGGAGGACGATGTTTGATTTTGAGTTCATCCCTGACTGAAACAGGAGGCCCTTGTGGGTTCACTATTTCAGCATCAATCAAAAGAAGACCACCCCTTGATTCTCCAGAGATTATCTTAATAGCCTCTTTTACTCTGCCTTGTAGCATTAGTTTGGATAGTAGGCGTGATTCATTCTCATCCTGCTCTGGGGGGTGAACAGGTCGTTTCTTTAAGCATTGTTGAATCGCTCGTCCCTCTGTGACAAGTTGTTGTATGTCACCCCTCCTCCATGATTCCAATCTACGGTCAAGACAATCTCTGAGATCACAAGGTTTTTGTTTCCCAGGGGGTCTCTGAAGGATAAGAGCAGGTAGAACCATGGCAGACTTGATGGCAATGCATTCCATGGAAGATACCTCCCCATATGCTTTGAATAGTCCAGCAATCTTCATTGTGAAGTTCTTGCCTGACTTTCCTCGAGGAGGGAGAAAAAGATTAGGCCTCCAATGCACTGTCTCGGAATAGGCATTCGTGATCAGCTCTTTGAGAGTAGCTCCAGTCATGTCCACATTTTCTCCCCAGTTGAAGATCGGTGGGGACATCTGTTGGAATGATGGCAGAGAGGGGACAGTGTCTGGTGCTAACTGATCATCAGCTTCTAATCCTGCAGAGCTAATGGCTTCATCACAACTCATGTTGTTTGCGGCAAGTGTAGTTGGTAGAGCTGTTGTGGGACATCTGTTTCGGTTGAGGAAGCTTGAGTGTGGAAGTTAAGAACAATGACCCAGGCGACTGGGAAGACAATCAGAACATTGTTTGCTGGCCTTTATACAGGCACAATTCCTGCAGCGCCCAGTTTTGTTGCATCTACAACACACCATGCTTAGCACGCACCAAATTCAAAATTGCCCTAAACTGAGTATTTTTTTATTTATTGCTCTCGATTTGTACCTCCCCGGTGTCGTGCCAAATCCTTCCCTAGCCTCTTTTACTGACTGCGCATGCGCAGAGACGGATTTTCTCTTTCCGTTAGTTTGACAGCGTGCTTGCCAAATTTATCCTCCTGGATTTCTCCTAGCGTGCATTTATTACTCAACAATGTTGATTGCTCCTAGCTATATATCTAGCTACCTGTGTATCAACTTTTGGCTGCATTTGCAGATGAGCGAACTGTGGAGTACATTTAAGGAAGGTGGAGCATTACATCAAACATGGCACCTATAGTAGTGATACTGAGCCCAAGGTATTAGAAAAAGGAGTGGCAGCTTTGATATCATTGGTATGTCTACTGGACTGAAACGCATGCGCTGTAGGTCAAAGAGGATGACACCGGAAAGGGTCGGCAACGCCCTGACCAGCGAGTCGCGTGATTTTATTTCTGAAAGATGTCTTCTTCAGGACTTTCCATAAAAGATTTTGCAACAGTAGGTCGCCAGTTTTGCAAGTTAGGTGATAAGTTAGTGTGACTTTCTTGTTATCGTTCTGGGTGGTAGGAGTCCTTTACAATAGAGAAATATGTGGAGAGGTTGGTCCAGCTGGACTCGAACACTGAACTGGGTCTCGGGAGTAAGTGAAATAAAGCCCTTCAACTCACCGGTACAGTATCAAGGTATGTCAAGCAATGCAGGAGCAATGCTACACATACAAGATAAAGGTAGCATTCAAGTAACAATGTGCTGTGTTGCCATAGTGTTGTCCAAACTGTTTGGATTTTTGACCCTTAAATTTTCTGTTTGGATTTTATCAATAAATGTTTGGATTTTAGAAAATTGTTTGACATTTCATGCATATCAGACCATGTGCAGCCTATTTCAACAAAACCACTCTGTGGTATAGTGGTCACCTGGTCTGTGCAGGAATGTTCATGTTTGTCACTTATTCCTGCACAGTCCTGTGTTATTATGTGGTCACCTGGTCTGTGCAGGAATATGCCTGCAGAGCCAGAACCTTTGATCTATGTGTGCATGCTCATGAATGGTTGGGTATTTAAAGCCTGATTTGTGCAAGAGTTAGAATCTTTCACAGTGAGTGTCAGAGAGAGTTAGCTATGGCATCTTCAGAACCCAGTACTGTACCAGAAGAAGATTCTTCAGATGTGGATTCTGACTCTGATAATGAGGTTTCACAAATTGACACATTGACGGTCAAATCTCTACATCTATCAGGTCTGCAAAAAAGCGATTGTGTGTCTATCGTAGACAGTATGCAAAGACTTTCCCATGGGCCACAACTTCGAGAAAGGGATCTTCTTTTGCCTTCTGTGTGAAGTGCTCTCGTGATATAAACCTTGGAAGAGGTAGATATCTCAGGAGACATCAGGAAACGAAATTACACAAACACTCGGTGTGGGTGTACTGCCTCTACAGTCCTACTTTGGGCCAAAAGAGAGGAGTCTGTAATCCGTGCAAGAAGTACTCTTCACATATTTCCTTGTAGAGCACCATCTTGCCTTTCAATTGGGAGATCATTGTACCAAACTATTCAAGTTAATGTTTCCTGATTCTTCTATTGCTAAAGACTTTGAGTGCAGTCGTACTAAAGCAACAACTGTGTTGCCCAGGATTGTTGGAAAACCATTTCCACAGCAGTTAGAGAGACTAAATACTTTAGCCTCCAAACTGATGAGACAACTGATAATACCGTTACACAACAAGCTGCTATTATGCTTCGATTCTTCGATAACACCCAAGGACAGGTGAAATGTGTTTCTTTGCCCTAGAGAGTGTAGAGAGGGCAACTGCAGAGCTGCAATTTAACGCAATCGATAAGCATTTTCAAGAATCCACTACCCTCTTTTATGATAATCTTGTCGGATTAGGTACAGATGGGGCCAATATAATGTTGAGAGCACAACAGTGGTGTCACGGTCACGATGTAAGCAGCCAGCTTTAGTTGCTCTTCATTGTCATTGTCACATAGCAGCACTAATAGCAAATGAGGCCTGCAAAGTCTTGCCTGATGAATTGGAAGATCTGACAACTGATGTATGGTATTATTTCCAGAAGAGCCCAAGGAGGCTGCGACAGTTTGAAGAATTTCAGAGTTTTGTGGAATGCAAGCTGTTTCGCCCTGCTAAGTCGAGGTGGAAGGTTGTAAGGCTTCCGACTTTCGAGGGACTTGAGTGGAGATTGCTATGGCTGGTACAAACTCCCACGGAAAGAATTGACAGAACCACACTGTAATTAACTTTCATAATAATAACAGCAGGTGAGCGATAATTGGAAAAGGAAGTGAGTAGTGGTGACATAATCTATACATAACCTTATAAGGAGATCAGGAGCATATGCATGCAAGAAAGGGTAATCAAGTAAGAGAAGGGCAAATACATGAGTAAAGATATGATGTTCAGTTTCAGTTCACTGGAGGGACGGAATCACAGGCCCGAACATCCTCCCCAGGGAAGAAGTGGGAATCCTGATCTTCATTCTCCTCCTTCTCGGTGATCAGGAGGACCAGCTTGTTCACAGGTCGCTTGTAGCTGTGGCCGTCGACAGTGATTTCAGCCACTCGAGTGAGCCCGTCCTGCCCTGGAAAGGTATTAGTCACGATGCCCATTGGCCAAGAACGTCTATTTGGAAAGTCCTCTTTGAGAAGGACCAAGTCTCCTTTCCTCAAGTTGGACATGGGGTGGTGCCATTTCTTCCTGGCTTGCAGATGGTGTAGGTACTCCGACCTCCATCTCGTCCAGAGGTCGTCGTATAATCGGTTGAGTAGATTCCAGCGTCTTGAGTGCTGTGATTTTCTTGCAACTGTCCACTCTGACCTTGAGTGGGCGACCAATTAAAAAGTGGCCCGGGGTCAGAGGCGGAACTCCATCTTCTGTTGTGCTATAGGTAGCAATGAGGGGGCGGCTGTTTAGAGTCGCTTCGGCCTCAGCAAGAATAGTTGTTATTCCTCGTAGGTGAGGTGGTGTGGTCCGACTACTTTCCGGAGAATGAGTTTCATACTCTTAACTCCGGCCTCCCAGATGCCTCCGAAATGGGGAGCTCGGCTCGGGGAGAAATTCCACTGAATGTTTCGTTCAGAAGAAAGATGGTGAATGCGCTGACGGGTAAGGTCGTCTCGAACGAGCTCCTGCATGGCTCTGAGCTCTCTCTCTGCTCCCACAAAGTTAGAACCGTTGTCCGAGTATATTTGAGCAGGGCAACCACGTCTGGCAGTAAATCTGCAGAAGCAGGCAATGAAAGCGTCCGTAGTCATATCAGACACCAGTTCAAGGTGTATAGCCTTGGTGGTGAACCATATGTAGACGCACACATAGGCTTTTACTAGCGTGGGCTTCCTCGGGTTGCCTCGTTTCAGTTGGAAAGGACCGGCATAGTCGAGTCCGACGATGGAAAAGGGTGCTGCAGGTGTGGTCCTTGCAGAAGGGAGTTGACCCATCATTTGATTGAGCGTCTTTGCATAGGACGGCACACATCTGCGACTGATGACTTTCACAAGCTTCTTAATGCCTGTGATATAATAGGTATCTGCCAGGATGCCTATCATGGCGGATGGTCCTGCATGATTCGATAGGTGATGAGCCTGTTGCACGAGTAATGCAGTGATGGGTGAATTGGCTGGCAGGATAACTGGATGTTGCTTGAAATAACTCTCCTTGGAGTGCTCGAGTCGTCCTCCAACTCTCAATAGCCCATCGAAACCGATGAGAGGCCGGAGAGCAAGTAGAGGAAATGGTTTGGAGAGTTCCTTACCAGCTCGTATGAGCTTGATAGCTCCTTCCTTCTGTTCTCTTCCCTTCCTTCACTCTATTTCTCGTCCTCCCCGTCTTTTTTCTTCTGCCAACTCATTTGTTCATCTTGCATTGTGTCCTCACTCCTTCTGCTTCCTCTCCTCTTCCCCCCCCCCCCTCTTCCCCCCCCCCCCCCTCCCTTGTCCCTCCTCCTCGTAGCTGTCTCGGTGCGGGTCGTCCTACTGTGAGTGCAAACGGCTGTGTGTGCAAACAGACAACCAGAAGAGATGTACATTTCACAGGAAGTCTGCACTGGCATTATCCACGAGGCCAAGTGCTCCATCAAGAGAGCCAAAGCTGTAAGTCAGTTGATTTGGCAAGTGGAGCAGCTGCACACATTAGGGAACTGGATGGAAGATTTTGTTTTGTTGAGCTTGCCAGTGTGTGAGGTTTTATCTAAGAGTATTGTGTGTACATCTCCCATCCCTCCACCCAGTGTGGTGTTGGTCCAGTGTTCAACCTGCCGCCACACAGTATGATCATGGCCATTGTGTGTCCCCGTAGAGCTACGTAACTTCAACCTGCCTCCACTCAGTGTAGTATTGGTCCAGTGTTTGTCCCCATAGAGCTATTGTCAACTTACTTCAACCTGCTTCAACCCAGTGTAATATTGGTCCAGTAGTGTCCCCACAGAGCTATTGTCAACCTACTTCAACCTGCCTCCACCCAGTGTGATGTTGGTCCAGTGTTTGTCCTCATAGAGCTATTGTCAACCTACTTCAACCTGCCTCCACCCAGTCGTGGGATGTTGGTCCAGTGTGTGTCCTCATAGAGCTATTGTCAACCTACTTCAACCTTCCTCAACCCAGTGTGGTGTTGGTCCAGTGTGTGTCCCCATAGAGCTATTGTCAACCTACTTCAACCTGCCTCCACCCAGTGTGATGTTGGTCCAGTGTTTGTCCTCATAGAGCTATTGTCAACCTACTTCAACCTGCCTCCACCCAGTCGTGGGATGTTGGTCCAGTGTGTGTCCTCATAGAGCTATTGTCAACCTACTTCAACCTTCCTCAACCCAGTGTGGTGTTACCATACAAGTTATGAATGCTTAGCCTCCTCTGCATGGATACAGATGCATACAGTGTGATGTTGGCAAGATGCTAACTTACTCCACCCTACTATTCCCTTTTCTTGGTTGTCTGCAGCTGCTGAGTGACCGAGAGTTGAGTGACATCGCCAGGCAGATCTTCCTGACTGTGTTGGACAAGCTGTGTATGGAACACTTCCAGATTGCCTTGGACCTGCCGCAAACTAGTATGCACCCCCACCCTAATCTTCCCACAATGTTGCTACAGTGTGACAGGTGATGCAGCAACAATGTTGCTTCAGTGTCATTGTTGATGCAGCAACAATGTTGCTCTAGTTGTTGCCATGGTTCTAGGCAACCTTAGTGGCAGGAGGAGCCAGCTACAAAGCTTGAGGCCTAATTGTCAAGGTGATGAATTTCTTGACCTTCCTTTACCTTATTTCTGACAGTTGACCTGAAGACTGCCCCTGTGGGATACTTCCTCACAGTGGTAGGCCACATCAACAACAACATGCACCTCTTAGAAGATCTCTTCAGAGAAATCATCATGCCTTGCTTCACGTATGTTCAGAAGGGGGGGGGGAACATATCAAATCTTCATCTCACACTCTTCACTCTTACCATCTCTTTTCCTGTCCACCTCTCCGCCCTTGTTGCCCTGCCTGCAGCGATGGCCGGCTGACAGGATGTTGTTTTTGTTCCTGTCTGTCTTGCTTGTGTGTGAGTCAGTTTTGTCTGTGCGATCAAAATTACTCAAACACATCTTGATGGATCTTGACCAAACATGGGGTACCAAGGAACATTTTGTTTTGATTTTGGAAAGTCATGGGAAGAGCCTGCGTCCTACTGTGCAGGTCATTGTTCTCTCTGCCTTTCTTTTGTTTCACTGCCACCCTTCATTTTCCTCTCATTCCTTCTCCTCTTCTTCCTCTCTGGACTATATCTCTTTTTCTTTCTTTCTCTATTCCTTCCTTACCCTGTCCACTCGGCCCTCTCCTAACCTCTAGGTCCCCATCCATGGCTAGTGTTTGTGTGGCACGGAAGAGAGAAGTGGCCTCTAAGCTTGAAGCCAAGATAGAAACTGGCATTGAAAAGTATGCTCCAGTGCATGTGTCGGCATAAGATGTTTTGTGTGTGTAGCACTCCTTAGGAGCTACTGATCTGCATGGTATGTAATGACATTCATAGCTCTCTATGGGTATTGTGACTGTCAACCCAGGTTTACAGTGGAACTCCTCATTTGGGATCTAGCTAAAAGTGTCCAGTGGTCCTGTTTATCAGCATCTATGTCCTCTGCTGACCATGCAGGCAGTTCTCTCTCCTCTACTGACTATTCAGCCAGTTCTCTCTCCTCTGCTGATGATATAACCAGTTCTCTCTCCTCTACTGCTATGGAGCTAGTTTTTCCACTATGCAGCCAGTTCTCTCTCCTCTACTGACTATGCAGCCAGTTCTCTCTCCTCTGCTGATGATATAACCAGTTCTCTCTCCTCTACTGATGATGCAGCTGAGCTAGTTTCCCCCTGTACCGACTATGCAGCCAGTTCTCTCTCCTCTACTGCTATGCAGCCAATACAGCCAGTTCTCCTGGTGATGCAGCCAGTTCTCTCTTCTCTACTGACGATGCAGCCATTTCTCTCTCCTCTACTGACCATGCAGCCACATCTCTCTCATCGACTGACCATGCAGCCAGTTCTCTCTCCTCTACTGACCGTGCAGCCAGTTCTCTCTCCTCTACTGACCGTGCAGCCAGTTCTCTCTCCTCTACTGACCATGCAGCCAGTTCTCTCTCCTCTTCTGACCATGCAGCTCATTCTCTCCAGTGTTTCTGTTGTATGCACTCAACTATCTAGTAGCTACTATTAGATAGTGAGTAGGATGATCATTTCCTTTTGCAGAAGTGCATGCCAGACCTCTCACGGATTACAGTTTTGTAGAGCAGGGAAATTGAAATTGTGTTCATAGTCCAGAATAGTGGTGAGGTGTCCTTAGACCAGGGCTGTAAGTCAATACATTTGTTGTGGGCGTTGATCGGGGACACCTTGATGAAGTGTCCGATGAAGTGTCCGGATCAACTTGCGTCTGCATTTCAGGGAGTCTGTATAGAGGAGTTCCACTGTACGTGGGTATGTTGTACATGCAGGTCATAGAATACATACTGCAGGAATGTAAGTAGCTCTGGTGGCCAGAAGAAGGCTGAAGTTTGCAGCTGGTCTAATTGTGTTGCTGTTGTGTTTTGTGCGCTGCCCAGGACTCTCACACACATGGTGAGCTCAGATTCTCTCCACACACCAGAAGAAATCCGACTTCAAGCCTGAGATTCCAATGGTGATAGAGGGAACTCAAGTCAGTGCACAAGATGCATACATATTGTAACATGAGTTTATTGTTTCTCATTGACATGTGCTTGAGTCTATTTAAAAGCAAGTCACCTTTTTGTTGGTGTGTTTCCCTATCCTTCATCACTCCCCTCTCTTCTCTCTCTCTCTCTCCATCTCACACTATCCTCACCTCTTCCTCTATCCTTTTGCCCTTCTTCTCCCCCTCAACCATCACTTTTCTACACTCCTCCATTTTCCCTCTTTCTTCTCCTCTATCTCCTTTATCTTCCCTATCTTTGTCCTCTCACTTCCTCCTACTTCTACTCCCCTCACCTCTTCTCTCTCCTTCCCACTCTCGCTTCTCTCACTCCCACTCTTGCTCCCCCATGCCCATCCCTCTACTCTCCTGCCTTCTGCTTCCCCTTCCCAGGCTTGTAACTATGTAGTCAGCTATGTGGAAAAGTGCAGCCAAGTCTTGCATGATTCTCTGGATGGTAAGAATCTAGAAATCGTCCTGATTGAGTTTGGAGTCAGCCTACACAGAGTGATCTTTGACAGCATTCAACAATTCTCCATTAATGAGATAGGTACAGCTCTTGTGCGACCATATTTTCTTCCATCTATATAATTATATTCCTTCCTCCTTGCCCTTTTGTGTACATTGGATCCACCTGTCTTAAACATTCTGTAAAGGAAGACACACTTGGTTTTATATATATATATATACTAGTAGCATCTGTATGTATGTATGTATGTCCACTATGCATGGCCGATTTGAAGGTCGGATCAGGACGAAACTTCACCTACGGAACTGGATGGATGCCTGGATGGTTTTTGTAAAGTTTGGTCCAGGTTCAGACTGGAAGCCACCATTGAATGGCATGGCACTTGGTCTGTCTGCCAGTCTGCCATTTTGTTTAGGAATGTTTAGCTTCCTATTGTGCATTAGTCACGTTCATGACGATAGAACACAATGCAACATGGCAACATTGCCAACAAACTATGCTAGCTAGATTAGACCTCACCTAATGCAACATGGCTACATTACCAACAAGCTACGCCAGCTAGATTAGACCTCACCTAATGCAACATGGCAACATTGCCAACAAACTATGCTAGCTAGATTGCAACATGCAACATTGCCAACAAACTACGCTAGCTAGATTGCAACATGGCAACATTGCCAACAAACTACGCCATCTAGATTAGACCTCACCTAATGCAACATTGCCAACCAACTACGCCAGCTAGATTAGACCTCACCTAATGCAACATTGCCAACCAACTACGTCAGCTAGATTAGACCTCACCTAATGCAACATTGCCAACCAACTACGCCAGCTAGATTAGACTTCACCTAATGCAACATTGCCAACCAACTACGCCAGCTAGATTAGACCTCACCTAATGCAACATTGCCAACCAACTACGCCAGCTAGATTAGACCTCACCTAATGCAACATTGCCAACCAACTACGTCAGCTAGATTAGACCTCACCTAATGCAACATTGCCAACCAACTACGCCAGCTAGATTAGACTTCACCTAATGCAACATTGCCAACCAACTACGCCAGCTAGATTAGACCTCACCTAATGCAACATTGCCAACCAACTACGTCAGCTAGATTAGACCTCACCTAATGCAACATTGCCAACCAACTACGCCAGTTAGATTAGACCTCACCTAATACAACATTGCCAACCAACTACGCCAGCTAGATTAGACCTCACCCAATGCAACATTGCCAACCAACTACGCCAGCTAGATTAGACCTCACCTAATACAAACAGTTTCTAGTGAGGCTACTCTAGCAATACTCTCTTAGAAAAATAAAACACTGCAGTTGCTGAAATGGTGAGATTTACAAAGGGCAGTATCGTCGCATGATTATTTATTATTATTATTATTTCCCCCCCTTCATTTTGTCAGCACTTGCGAGGGGAGAGTGGGAGGTCTCGGACAATGCCATATGCAAAGTTTATTGCTCTGACACTGATTTGATTGACCTTTGAACCATATTCATCAAATGTACAACCAGGTTCCTACGGTAACAATTCGAGATTGACTGCTATAGGAAGGTGCTGTTTTCTCTCAGAGTCGTTGTGCATCCATTGCATAAGTTTCAGCAGTCAGCTATCCTTGGAAGATGGTTGGAAGATGGTTAGCACAATAATAATAGCTAACTAATCACTCTCAGGGACCTTTGTTGTTTATGAAGAGGAGGCTAAATTGCCATTGATGTCACTCTCCCAACAGCTGGCAAGTAGGTTGTGTGATCACTGGATGCACACTCTTCGAGGCAATGAAACTCGCAATCTTTCAAATTAACTTTTGAGTTTGAATCTGCATTAAACAGTTTCTTTGACTTCATACACACTGGCTAAGCCATGCTTTCCTGTTGTTGATCACAGAAAGCAAGCGATTATAGGTCATTTCCTTTTGAAGTTAGCAGTTAGTTTAATGAAAGAAGGCAGCAATGGCTAATATTTAAAGACAACTACTTCTTGTGTTACTTCCCTCAGAACAGGAAAAAAATTAACTCGGGGGGGGGGGGGGAAATATTTCGATGTGGAACACCGACCGAGTAAAAGTTAGAGTGTTTGAAAAACGATATGCTAGTGCACATAGGGTTAAACAGGGTTAAACAACACAAACTTCCATATTGGGAAAAGAAAGGAAGTAAGCATGAAGTGAATGCATTTAGACCACTTGTTTCTTAGGAGTAACGATTGAGTAACGATTGCATACTCGCAGCTACAGACGGTCTTGCCAATGAAGCAACCACAACCAGGCTAGCCATCCATATAGCAGTACCATGAGCTGGCTAAGATGTCGGCGATCTTTCAGCAATTCAGGAGGGGCCAGGTCATCCAGTGGTCTTCCCATCAGAAGTACCACATGCAATTGACTTAGTGAACTTAGAGTCACACATAATTGCCCCTTAAGCAACCACAACCTTGTTTATATTGTTGTTTGTTCTATCTATGTATTTATTTATTGATACATGTATGTGTATATGTATTTATTGATACATGTATGTATGTGTATATGTATTTATTGATACATGTATGTATGTGTATATGTATTTATTGATACATGTATGTATGTGTATATGTATTTATTGATACATGTATGTATGTGTATATGTATTTATTGATACATGTATGTATGTGTATATGTATTTATTGATACATGTATGTATGTGTATATGTAATATGTATATTACTTACACCTGCGAGCACCTATTACCACTTATGCCGATCTTGCAGGAGCCATGGTCATTATCTGTGACATGAATGAGTACAGAAGAGTCATGAAGAACTTCAAGGCAAGTTGTCGGCCATCAGAGTATGAGACTTTGAATGCCTCACTAAAGTGATTGAATTGTGCCATGTTTGATTGGTGCTGTAAGATCTATTCTTGGTATCCACAGAATTCCATGATCGACGAGCTTTTTGAAGGGCTTCTAACTTTGTCCAAACTCTTCGTAGTGAAGGCGGAAAACCTACCCATAGTCTGCTCCGAGGAACCTTATGTATGTATGGGAGTGTGTGTCTTTGTGAGCCATAATCAGCTGAAATATCAGCTGATGTTGCATTGTTATTGGGTTGTTGTTGTTTGTTCTGTTTATTTAATTTTTTACTCGAGCTCGCTCTCGTATTTATGTAGCTGCATGAATGTCATTAGTCATGACAGTACTGTAGTGTTGGTATAATTAGAACAGTGTTGCTTGCAACATGTTAGGTGTTGCTTGTGATCTTTGCCAGGATCCACTTGCATATGGCAATGTACAGAGTTGCTGGTGACAGTTACCTCCCGGGCGTGCTGTTGCTTGTGATAGTTGCCTGCAGGTTGTGCCTGGCGGCAGCAATCGCAGCTCAGCTAATGCTGGCCAGCTGTTGTGTTGGCGTATTTGCTACTTGGTAATTTTCAATTATCATGGATTTATTACCCGTCATCTGGGTGTGCTTGGGGGGTGAAGGGGTGGGAGGTCTTAACCAATACTATAGACAAGTTTGGTGTGCAGGAACTCTTCTCCATAACCTCTAGCTGCTGTTTGGATGACTCATTCCATTTCTGTTCTGCATACTCGTACAGGTATTAAATTTCGTGTGTTTGAAACGTCCACGAAAATAGTAAATATTTAACCTCTTGAAAATTCCAGCCCTTCAGATGGTCAGTATTGCTCTGTGTATTCCATCCTTCCGATCCGTTGCACTGATATTGTGAACCGGTAACGCAACAGACTACGGATCTAGCGGACAAGAACGGATATGAAATGCATGGGTAAGATTTGGTTCAGCTCTTGCGTCCAATCCATCGCATCGGACCAATCAGAATCCTAGAACATATCACGTGTTGAACTTTACACTCTTTCCATCGTGTCTCTAGAACTATTGAAGCGGTGAGGAGCTTTCCCAGCCTCTGGCAGGTCTCAGCTAAAAGATCTCTGGGCCAAAGAAAATGCCTGGAAGGCAGTGGCTATCCCAGCAACTAGTTGGCCATTACCAGCTATAAAAATATTTCGGCTAGTAATTCCTCTTCTGCACTTCCTCCTGCTGGCCAATAGCAAAATCAAATCCCAACTCTTCCTCAATGCTATTGCTGCCGGCCATTATATTGGTCAAAGTTCAAAAGCAGCGACTCAACTGATTCAACGCAAATATTGTGAACCATGAGTGGAATGGAATTGCGCAACTCCCATGCAGCGGAAACATATTGCCATCCGCCATATTGTGAACCGACCTTAAAACATGACAGTGTAACTGCTTCTCTCCTCCCTTTTCGTCGACTCTACGCAAGTTTTTCGGCAACTGAAGGTCACCTTCCTTGAAAATGGGTTCCTGCCGTCTATCGTAGTCGGTTTTCTGGCGGATTTAAGTGATGCAGATATTTCGGGTGGCAGTCCGACTTATTTGTTCTCGGATTTGGAAGAGATCTCTCATCACTCGTTCAATGTCAATTTGATTGAACTCGAATGTGTCGTCACTAAAGGTATCCTCATTTTCCTTGTCATCTTCAGCTGTGTCTCTGACAGAATCGTTACTGTCATTGCCCTTCATATACCCACCAATAGGAAGAATCGGTCGCCTTCCATAGACCATAAAAAAAGGGACTCATCTTAGTTATGGCATATCCTATGCGCGAATACATTGAGGCCAATCTCCTGGACCACTCCAAGGGATTTTAATAACTTATTTTATGGTCCAATTTTGCCTCTCAACAAGTCCATTGGACTGACTCATTGCTTGATTCCTGTCAAGCGCTGAAACTCGCTTGACAGAGAGCATTTACAAATTCTCTCCCCTGATCATTTATTTGAATATTGGGACATCCGTGGCGACAGATAATATCTTCAAAAACAAATTTAGAGACTGACAAAGCTGTCTTGTCCATGAGGGCGCGTCTTTCGATCCATTTTGAAGAAGAGTAATCGACTGCCAAAATGAGATATTTGAGTCTCTTGACCTCTAGCAGCTGGCATACCAATGCCTATTGAGCACAATGCATCATTTGGGACAGGATAGAAGAGATTTGTACTCTTCACTGCTTGTTCAACTATTTTTCCAACAGTGTGTCCCTCTCGGTAAGCATTCTCATAGGCATGTGCTTTCCAAAATTTACTTCCTGATAGTGTCCACGCGGAGTCAAGAGCTGGTTTGATGATCTTCCTCAGTCCTGGTAGGCTAAAGTTTGTGTGTGCGCATGTGTATCTCGTGCCCTGTCTCCAAACCCTCTCTATTCACAGTGGAATTTGGGGATGAGGTGCACAGGATGACGACGATGACGTCTTGACTATTGTCTTGTCCGCTCTGAAATCTTCGCGATTAGCGAGGATTATCCTTATGTCGGGAGCTTTGTAGGTGGAGGTCTTGATGCCACACTCCTCCAACACATTCTTCATTCCCTTGGGAACTCCATTAGTGTTGACCAGTTTGTGTATCTTGCCCACCCAAATCGTGTCTCGCATCAACAGCTTAGCACCACCAAGTTTAACATTCATTCTGTTGACATTGAGAGCATCTGGGACAGAAGCCTTGTGGCAGCTGCTCTGGGCAAAAACCCACACAGGTTGTGTGCATTGCAGGAGGATTCTTGAACTCTGCGATATTTGCAGCTCTCTCGATCTAATTCATAAAATTCTCTCCTGTCAAATATCCTGCTCGTGAGGCAACATACTCCAACATCTCTCTTATGGGAAGTCTGGATCAGAGGCTCAGGCAACTTCTAACTCTTCTGGTGAGAGCCACAAATATACATTATGTTCATCAATGACGTCACTGACCTTAATCCCAATGACCTTGGTTTTGGGAGAATAGCTAGCTTGTCGGCTGCGCCCCACATCCATATGTGAGCTTCGTTGACGTTGAAAATAAACTCATAATTAATCATGATTAACTTCTTGTCATTCTGTTCAGATGATGGTGAGGTCGACAGAGGTTTGGAAAGGGGGGAGTTCATCACCACACAGTGGCCTGGGCTGGTGGTTACTTCGATAGTCTTCCAACACTATTCCCCACAATATTTCACCACGTCTTCACGTTCGTGACCATCGATGTAGATCCCCTTCTTGTGGGACATCGGCTTGAAACCCAAGCGATATAACCAGAGAACTGCAGTTCGAAGTGAGGAGAAATATGGCGGCAAGTGGTGGCTAGGAAGAAGAGCCGAGTTAATATATTCACAACTAAATCTAACGCAATCATGTTTGGCTCACTCTTCTTAAAAGCATTCTCACGAACCCAACTCTCACGAACCTACTTTACAGCACTCTCTCTCCATTTTTCATCACTCAACACTAATAAGAGACGTCTCATGAACCCACTTTGTAGCACTCTCTCTCAAGTTTTTATTGCTCAACACTAATAAGAGACGTCTCATGAACCCACTTTGTAGCACTCTCTCAAGTTTTCATCGCTCAACACTAATAAGAGACGTCTCATGAACCCACTTTGTAGCACTCTCAAGTTTTCATCGCTCAACACTAATAAGAGACGTCTCATGAACCCACTTTACAGCACTCTCTCTCAAGTTTTCATCGCTCAACACTAATAAGAGACGTCTCATGATCCCACTTTGTAGCACTCTCTCAAGTTTTCATCGCTCAACACTAATAAGAGACGTCTCATGAACCCACTTTATAGCACTCTCAGGTTTTCATCACTCAACACTAATAAGAGACGTCTCACAAACCTACTTTACAGCACTCTCTCAAGTTTTCATCGCTCAACACTAATAAGAGACGTCTTGTGAACCCACTTTGTAGCACTCAAGTTTTCATTGCTCAACACTAATAAGAGACGTCTCACGAACCCACTTTGTAGCACTCTCTCAAGTTTTCATCGCTCAACACTAATAAGAGACGTCTCACAAACCCACTTTGTAGCACTCTGTCTTGAGTTTTCATCGCTCAACACTAATAAGAGACGTCTCATGATCCCACTTTATAGCACTCTCTCAAGTTTTCATCACTCAACACTAATAAGAGACGTCTCACGAACCCACTTTGTAGAACTCTCTCTCAAGTTTTCATCGCTCAACACTAATAAGAGACGTCTTGTGATCCCACTTTGTAGAACTCTCAAGTTTTCATTGCTCAACACTAATAAGAGACGTCTCACGAACCCACTTTGTAGCACTCTCTCAAGTTTTCATCGCTCAACACTAATAAGAGACGTCTCACAAACCCACTTTGTAGCACTCTGTCTTGAGTTTTCATCGCTCAACACTAATAAGAGACGTCTCATGATCCCACTTTATAGCACTGTCTCAAGTTTTCATCGCTCAACACTAATAAGAGACGTCTCATGATCCCACTTTATAGCACTCTCTCAAGTTTTCATCACTCAACACTAATAAGAGACGTCTCACGAACCCACTTTGTAGAACTCTCTCTCAAGTTTTCATCGCTCAACACTAATAAGAGACGTCTCACGACCCACTTTACAGCACTCTCTCTCAAGTTTTCATTGCTCAACACTAATAAGAGACGTCTCACGACCCACTTTATAGCACTCTCTCTCAAGTTTTCATCGCTCAACACTAATAAGAGATGTCTCATGATCCCACTTTATAGCACTCTCTCTCAAGTTTTCATCACTCAACACTAATAAGAGACGTCTCACGACCCACTTTATAGCACTCTCTCTCAAGTTTTCATCGCTCAACGAGAGACGTCTCACAAACCCACTTTAGAGAATGAAAAACACACCTGCAGACTCCTGTGCTGCATCCATGTTGTTTGTCTTATATCTGTTCTGGAAGCTCTCATAGAGAAGCACAGATAGCGTCTTACGCTGTTCTAGAGATAGAGTCGGTATCCACTCGTCAAACACTTCTGGGGTTCAGTATACTCATCTTCTGCATCAGGATCTTCCTCCAACTTTCTGTCTTCATCGTGCTGGTTTTCATCAACATCGGTGGGTGGTGGGATGGCACTTCTGATTCTACTGGTACTGGTGCAGATTGTCCTGGTACTACTACTAGTGACTCAAGTTGCTATCTCTGAAGAGCCTTGCTGCCTTTTGCTCTACTGGTGACTCAGGTTGCTATCTCTGAAGAGCCTCGCTGCCTTCTAGCTCTACTTGTGTGGAACTGGTGACTCAGGTTGCTGCCTCTGAAGAGCCTCACTGCCTTCTATCTCTACTGGTGTGGTACTGGTGACTCAGTTTGCTGCCTCTGAAGAGCCTCGCAGCCTTCTAGCTCTACTGGTGTGGTACTGGTGACTCAGGTTGCTGCCTCTGAAGAGCCTCTCTGCCTTCTAGCTCTACTGGTGTGGTACTGGTGACTCAGGTTGCTGCCTCTGAAGAGCCTCGCTGCCTTCTAGCTCTACTGGTACTGGTGACTCAGGTTGCTGCCTCTGAAGAGCCTCGCTGCCTTCTAGCTCTACTGGTGTGGTACTGGTGACTCAGGTTGCTGCCTCTGAAGAGCCTCACTGCCTTCTAGGTCTACTGGTGTGGTACTGGTGACTCAGGTTGCTGCCTCTGAAGAGCCTCTCTGCCTTCTAGCTCTACTGGTGTGGTACTGGTGACTCAGGTTCTGCCTCTGAAGAGCCTCGCAGCCTTCTAGCTCTACTGGTGTGGTACTGGTGACTCAGGTTGCTGCCTCTGAAGAGCCTCGCTGCCTTCTAGCTCTACTGGTGTGGTACTGGTGACTCAGGTTGCTGCCTCTGAAGAGCCTCTCTGCCTTCATTGCCCTGCTGCTCTTGTTCCTTCAAGCACTTTACTTTTCTCCCTAGCTTTGGTAACACTTCTCCACTTCTTTTTCCACCTACTAATTTCAGGACGATCGTTCAAGAAGAGATCAGAAATGCGAAGAAATATGACGTAGAAACCAACACGCAAAATGGTAAATAAATGCGACTCGCATGTGAGCCATAGAAACTTAGTACAAAAATCTGCACATTTTCAAAGCATCTAGAATGACTTATTTCAGCAGCTTGCCATATAGCATGCGTTTTTCAATAGTTTTATAAAATTGGGTAGCTATAATGGAGGCCAAGAGCCTTCTCTATATACTGAAGCACACACTGAAGCACACCATGAGAAGGGCCTCTATATACTGAAGCCACACCATGAGAAGGGCCTCTATATACTGAAGCCACACCATAGGAAAGATCTCCTCTATATACTGAATCCAGACCATGAGAAGGGCCTCCACTATATACTGAAGCCTCACCATGGGAAAGGTCCTCTATATACTGAAGCCACACCATGAGAAGGGCCTCTATATACTGAAGCCACACCATGAGAAGGGCCTCTATATTTAAAATTGGGTCACCTTCTTTTCAGTGCTGCTGAAGAAACTTCTAAAGTCTTACAAGCCAAGGATCTAAGCATTCAAGAGGCAATGTCAGCAGTTAATGTAACACAAGATTTTTACAAGCGCCAGAGGAAAGATGTAGAGTTTGAAAGGTTCTATAGTGCTGTTGTTGATCAGGCTATACTGAAGTCACACCATGGGAAAGGCCTCCTCTATATACTGAAGCCTCACCATGGGAAAGGTCCTCTATATACTGAAGCCACTGTAGTGGATGAAGAAGTGAACTACACTACAAACCTTATTAAGCATGTATGAACTACAAGTCAGATGTAGCATGTATTTGCCTGGACAATGCGTCAGCTACTGCATTGTCTTTGCCACTTATGTGCTGAATATCAGTAGTGAATTCAGATACAGATGCCAAATGCCTCTGTTGTCTGGCAGAACCTGGTTCTGCTGTTTGGGTCATGCTGAAGGTAAGGGGTTTGTGATCTGTAAATATGGTAAACTTCCTACCCTCCAGGAAGTACTTGAAGTGTTTCACTCCCAAATACATGGCACAAAAGTACTATACCTTGCTTCAGCTGTTTGTAATTTCTTGCTAAAGAAGGCTAGAGGTTGCCATTGGCTGTTGACCCACTGTTGTAATACTCCCACCTATAGCTAAATCTGAGGCATCCACAGCTAGTGACACCGGGGCAGACGGTTGTGGGTGATCCAGCATTACTGCCTGGGATAAAGCTTGTTTGGCGTCTTGGAAAGCTCTGGTCGTGGAAGGAGTCCACATCACGGTTTTGATAGATTTGGGCTTTTTGCCAATTGCTTGGTGGAGGGGAAGTAAAATGGTGGCAGCATGGAGTATGAATCTGTTATAGAAGTTGAGCATACCCACAAACTCTTGTAAGCCCTTGATAGTGGATGGTGTAGCGAAATCAAGAATGACCTGCACTTTACTGGATAAGGGCGAGGCGGGCATTGATCTCATGGCCCAGGAATTCAATTTGAGAGCATCCAAATTTGCACTTTAAGGGGTTGACTACAAGGCCTGTTGAAGAGTATTTCTAAATATGTTTAATGTTCCTGTTCATTGGAGCTTGCTACTAACAGGTCATCAATATAGGCAAACACAAAGGGTAACCCTCTACAAGTTTCATCTATCCGTCTTTGAAAAGCCTGGTCAGCATTTCTTAAGCCGGGTTTACAATATGACGCTCGCCCATCGTTACGCATCGTTCTATCGTAACGTATCGTATCATTCTATCGTATCGTATTGTTTCTGGTTCACAATATAGCATTCGATTGGCGAGTTTTGCTGGTTTTGACAAGGTGCTCACGTGATAGTAGTTGTTGACTGATTGCGAGGATGCTATGTACGGCAGTTCTTCCTCTTCTAGTTCATCTAGTAGTTGTAGCTGTGATAGTTGATATTTTCGAACAGCCTCGATCAATTTCTCCTCATTCATACTGGTAAATTCTAGTGAAGGTACAAAGTCCTTCACGTGACCCTCCCACTTGCCAGCATTCTGATTGGTCGGACGCTCGACGCTAGAATAGAACCAGATCCTATTCCATCATTACGTATCGTAACGTCCTATCGTATCGTATAGTCATGACGTTGCTGGTTCACAATACGACGATATGTTACGATAGGACACGTAACGATGGCTGATCGTCAAACTGTGAATCAGCCTTTAGCCCAAGGGCATCCTAGTGAACTCATATAAGCCGAAAGTTGTAATAATGGCAGTTTTTGGTATGTCACTAGGAGACACAGAGATTTGGTGGTAGCCCGTGACAAGGTCAATCTTGGAAAATACCTGCCTGCCTGCCAGGTGGGCAGAGAAATCCTGTATGTGGGGAATAGGATACCTATCAGGGGTGGTTGCCTGATTGAGCCTCCTGTAATGCCCACAAGGCCCTCCACCCACCTGTGCAGCGGTGATGCCCAAGGACTGGAGGAAGGTCTTATGATGCCTAAAGCTTGCTTGTTGTGGAATTCCGCTTTGGCCACTGCCAATTTATCAGGGGGTAACCTCCTGCACAGGTGGTTATGAAGTGCTCCACCCCATGTTTGGGAGCTTCCTGAGTGAACTGAGGATTTGTGATTGCAGGGAACTTTGCAATCAGTGAGGCATATTCGTCTGTTGGGTTAGTTATAGAACACAAATGAGGAGCCAACAAAGTGTTTCAAAGGTGTTGAACTGAAAGTATTTGCATCTACCAGTTGTTTGGTGCTAAGGTCTACCAACAGTGAATGGGCCCTTGCTCCCAACAACGGTCTAGTAACATCAGCTACGACAAAATCCCAATTATAATCACCTGTTCTGAGGCGTAGGTTGAGGTTGTGCTTGCCGTAGGTCTTGATGCTATTCCCATTTGCTGCTGGGAGGGGTTGACTTGGTGGTGAAATGCGGGTGTTCAAACCAGTGGCGGGGATTACACTTATCTCAGCCCCTGTATCGACTAGGAATCTTCTTCCACTCTTGTGATCTTTAACATATAGTAGGCAATCTTTTAGGCCAGCCACCATTGCCATTACTGGTGGCTGGCCTGACCTTTTCCCGTCCAGGCACAAGGCTCTTCACATTTTACTGGTGGCTGGCCTGACCTTTTCCCGTCCAGGCACAAGGCTCTTCACATTTCTGGGCTGCAGCGCCAAACTTCCAGGGAAGAAACATAGCTTTCCCTATTGGGAAAAAGAGTGGTTGCCCTTTTCTTGGATTGAGGGTGTGAGTGGATGGCGTTTGTTGTGCCAGCATCTCTTGCAGTCCAGAGGGCATAAGCCCTTTTAGCCAACTGCTACGGTCCTCATTGTACCCGGTCAGTTGGGCTCTGATGTTTTCTTGTAAGGTCTCTAGGAGAAGTTTCCTGAACAGGAAGCAGGGAGGATGATCTCCCATGAACCCTAAGATTTGGTCCATCAGGGCTGAAGGCTTGGAGTCCCCCAAAGCTCGCGTGTGCAGCAAACTGGCTGCCCTCTCTTGTTCTGTGAGGTCGAAAGTATCTAACAGTCTTTGCTTAGGGCCGTATATTTGTTCTCTGGAAGAGGATTGGATATGAGATCCAACAATCTGGAGGCAGTGTCTTGATCCAAAGCTGCCAGGACATGGTAGTACATGGTATCGTCCACCGTGATATGATGGAGATTGAACTGTGCCTCTGTCTGCATAAACCAGGTTCTGCGTTGGGTGGACCAGAAGGTTGGTAACTTCGATGAAGCATGCTTGTGGGCCATTTCTTTCTTGAAACAGCGTTGGGGCACCAATTGTAGTGGATGAAGAAGTCAACTACACTACAAACTTTATTAACTCTTTCACTGATCAGGACTTTTCAGAATTTTGGTACTAATTTTACAAATATTTCCCCCCTCAGCGAAGTGATGAAATCCCTAAAAAGATAGTCCTTGCTTGTATGAACAGTTTGTGATTGATTTTGGTTGCTTGGCAACTAACCACGACTTCATGAATATCGTTAAAACTTGGTATCACTATTTCTAACCATTTTGATGCATTTTTATGTGTATATGATATTATATTTTTGTGTTTTGGTTATATAATTTGCTAATACAAAGCTTATACAACATAACAAGACACCATTAGATTGACACCTTATATTTGCTTCTATTTTTAGAGTGTTGCTAGAGCAACTCTTTAGGTATGCTCAGTTGCTTTATTAGGTGCTTGGACCAAACGGTTGATTTTTTATGAATTTGCGACGAGGACCGAGTCCGTTTGGCGACACTGTCGCGTCTATCCATGAAAGAGTTAAGAAATCTGCTCCCAACAACGGTCTAGCTACGACAAAATCCCAATTATAATCACCTGTTCTGAGGCGTAGGTTGAGGTTGTGCTTGCCGTAGGTCTTGATGCTATTCCCATTTGCTGCTAGGAGGGGTTGACTTGGTGGTGAAATGCGGGTGTTCAAACCAGTGGCGGGGATTACACTTATCTCAGCCCTTGTATCGACTAGGAATCTTCTTCCACTCTTGTGATCTTTAACATATAGTAGGCAATCTTTTAGGCCAGCCACCATTGCCATTACTGGTGGCTGGCCTGACCTTTTCCCGTCCAGGCACAAGGCCCCTCACATTTCTGGGCTGCAGCGCCAAACTTCCAGGGAAGAAACATAGCTTTCCCTTGTTGGGAAAAGGAGTGGTTGTCCTCTTCTTGGATTGAGGGTGTGAGTGGATGGCGTTTGTTGTGCCAGCATCTCTTGCAGTCCAGAGGGCATAAGCCCTTTTAGCCAACTGTCTACGGTCCTCATTGTACCCGGTCAGTTGGGCTCTGATGTCTTCTTGTAAGGTCTCGAGGAGTAGTTTCCTGAACAGGAAGCAGGGAGGATGATCTCCCATGAGCCCTAAGATTTGGTCCATCAAGGCTGAAGGCTTGTGGGAAAAGGAGTGGTTGTCCTCTTCTTGGATTGAGGGTGTGAGTGGATGGCGTTTGTTGTGCCAGCATCTCTTGCAGTCCAGAGGGCATAAGCCCTTTTAGCCAACTGTCTACGGTCCTCATTGTACCCGGTCAGTTGGGCTCTGATGTCTTCTTGTAAGGTCTCGAGGAGTAGTTTCCTGAACAGGAAGCAGGGAGGATGATCTCCCATGAGCCCTAAGATTTGGTCCATCAAGGCTGAAGGCTTGGAGTCCCCCAAAGCTCGCGTGTGCAGCAAACTGGCTGCCCTCTCTTGTTCTGTGATGTCGAAAGTATCTAACAGTCTTTGCTTGAGGGCCGTATATTTGTTCTCTGGAAGAGGATTGAATATGAGATCCAACAATCTGGAGGCAGTGTCTTGATCCAAAGCTGCCAGGACATGGTAGTACATGGCCGTTATACAACGGAGATTGAACTGTGCCTCTGTCTGCATAAACCAGGTTCTGGGTTGGGTAGTCCAGAAGGTTGGTAACTTCGATGAAGCATGCTTGTGGGCCATTTCTTTCTTGAAACAGCGTCGGGGTCACCAATTGTAGTGGATGAAGAAGTGAACTATACACTACAAACCTTATTAAGCATGAATGAACTACAAGTCAGATATAGCATGTATTTGCCTGGACAATGCGTCAGCTACTGCATTGTCTTTGCCACTTATGTGCTGAATATCAGTAGTGAATTCAGATACAGATGCCAAATGCCTCTGTTGTCTGGCAGAACCTGGTTCTGCTGTTTGGGTCATGCTGAAGGTGAGGGATTTGTGATCTGTAAATAGTAAACTTCCTACCCTCCAGGAAGTACTTGAAGTGTTTCACTCCCAAATACATGGCAAGTATACCCTCCAGGAAGTACTTGAAGTGTTTCACTCCCAAATACATGGCAAGTAGCTCTCTGTCAAAAGTACTATACCTTGCTTCAGCTGTTTGTCATTTCTTGCTAAAGAAGGCTAGAGGTTGCCATTGGCTGTTTACCCACTGTTGTAATACTCCACCTATAGCTAAATCTGAGGCATCCACAGCTAGTGACACCGGGGAAGATGGTTGTGGGTGATCCAGCATTACTGCCTGGGATAAAGCTTGTTTGGCGTCTTGGAAAGCTGTGGTCGTGGAAGGAGTCCACATCACGGTTTTGATAGATTTGGTTTTTTTTGCCAATTGCTTGGTGGAGGGGAAGTAAAATGGTGGCAGCATGGGATATGAATCTGTTATAGAAGTTGAGCATACCCACAAACTCTTGTAAGCCCTTGATGGTGGATGGTGTAGCGAAAACAAGAATGACCTGCACTTTACTGGATAAGGGCGAGGCGGGCATTGATCTCATGGCCCAGGAATTCAATTTGAGAGCATCCAAATTTGCACTTTAAGGGGTTGACTACAAGGCCTGTTGAAGAGTATTTCTAAATGTTTTAAATGTTCCTGTTCATTGGAGCTTGCTACTAACAGGTCATCAATATAGGCAAACACAAAGGGTAACCCTCTACAAGTTTCATCCATCAGTCTTTGAAAAGCCTGGGCAGCATTTCTTAAGGCGGGTTCACAATATGACGCTCGCCCATCGTTACATATCGTCCTATCGTAACGTATCGTATCGTATTGTGTCTGGTTCACAATATAGCGTCGGATTGGCGAGTTTTGCTGGTTTTGACAAGGTGCTCACGTGATAGTAGTTGTTACTGATCGCGAGGACACTATGGACGGCAGTTCTTCCTCTTCTAGTTCATCTAGTAGTTCTAGCTGCGATAGTTGATATTTTCGAACAGCCTCGATCAATTTCTCCTCATTCATACTGGTAAATTCTAGTGAAGGTACAAAGTCCTTCACGTGACCCTCCCACTTGCCAGCATTCTGATTGGTCGGACACTCGACGCTAGAATAGAACCAGATCCTATTCCATCATTACGTATCTAACGTCCTATCATATCGTATTGTCATGACGTTTGCTGGTTCACAATACGATGATACGTCACGATAGGAGGTTACGATACGTATCGATGGCTGAGCATCAAACTGTGAATCATCCTTTAGCCCAAAGGGCATCCATCCTAGTGAACTCATATAAGCCGAAAGGTGTAATAATAGTTTTTTTTGGTATGTCACTAGGAGACACAGAGATTTGGTGGTAGCCACTGACATGGTCAATCTTGGAAAATACCTGCCTGCCTGCCAGGTGGGCAGAGAAATCCTGTATGTGGGGCACAGGATACCTATCAGGGGTGGTTGCCTGAGAGCCTCCTGTAATGCCCACAAGGCCCTCCACCCACCTGTGCAGGGGTGATGCCCAAGGACTGGAGGAAGGTCTTATGATGCCTAAAGCTTGCTTGTTGTGGAATTCCGCTTTGGCCACTGCCAATTTATCAGGGGGTAACCTCCTGGCCCTTGCATGCACAGGGGGGCCTTGGGTGGTTATGAAGTGCTCCACCCCATGTTTGGGAGCTTCCTGAGTGAACTGAGGATTTGTGATTGCAGGGAACTTTGCAATCAGTGAGGCATATTCGTCTGTTGGGTTAGTTATAGAACACAAATGAGGAGCCAACAAAGTGTTTCAAAGGTGTTGAACTGAAAGTATTTGCATCTACCAGTTGTTTGGTGCTAAGGTCTACCAACAGTGAATGGGCCCTTGCTCCCAACAACGGTCTAGTAACATCAGCTACGACAAAATCCCAATTATAATCACCTGTTCTGAGGCGTAGGTTGAGGTTGTGCTTGCCGTAGGTCTTGATGCTATTCCCATTTGCTGCTAGGAGGGGTTGACTTGGTGGTGAAATGCGGGTGTTCAAACCAGTGGCGGGGATTACACTTATCTCAGCCCCTGTATCGACTAGGAATCTTCTTCCACTCTTGTGATCTTTAACATATAGTAGGCAATCTTTTAGGCCAGCCACCATTGCCATTACTGGTGGCTGGCCTGACCTTTTCCCGTCCAGGCACAAGGCTCCTCACATTTCTGGGCTGCAGCGCCAAACTTCCAGGGAAGAAACATAGCTTTCCCTTGTTGGGAAAAGGAGTGGTTATCCTCTTCTTGGATTGAGGGTGTGAGTGGATGGCGTTTGTTGTGCCAGCATCTCTTGCAGTCCAGAGGGCATAAGCCCTTTTAGCCAACTGTCTACGGTCCTCATTGTACCCGGTCAGTTGGGCTCTGATGTTTTCTTGTAAGGTCTTCAGGAGAAGTTTCCTGAACAGGAAGCAGGGAGGATGATCTCCCATGAACCCTAAGATTTGGTCCATCAGGGCTGAAGGCTTGGAGTCCCCCAAAGCTCGCGTGTGCAGCAAACTGGCTGCACTCTCTTGTTCTGTGAGGTCGAAAGTATCTAACAGTCTTTGCTTGAGGGCCGTATATTTGTTCTCTGGAAGAGGATTGGATATGAGATCCAACAATCTGGAGGCAGTGTCTTGATCCAAAGCTGCCAGGACATGGTAGTACATGGTATATCGTCCACCGTGATATGACGGAGATTGAACTGTACCTCTGTCTGCATAAACCAGGTTCTGCGTTGGGTGGACCAGAAGGTTGGTAACTTCGATGAAGCATGCTTGTGAGCCATTTCTTTCTTGAAACAGCGTCGGGGTCACCAATTGTAGTGGATGAAGAAGTCAACTACACTACAAACTTTATTAGCTCTTTCACTGATAAATTTACGCAGGACTTTTCAGCATTTTGGTACTAATTTTACAAATAATTTTATATTTCCCCAGCGAAGTGATGAAGTCCCTAAAAAGATAGTCCTTGCTTGTATGAACAGTTTGTGGTTGATTTTGGTTGCTTAGCAATTGACCACGACTTCATGAATATCATTAAAACTTGGTATCACAGTTTCTAACCATTTTGATGCATTTTTATGTGTATATGATATTATATTTTTATATACAATGATAATCAGATGTTACCACTGTTACTATCAACAAGCGGAGGCAAAAAAACACGGAATACATGTATGTGTAATATGCACACTACACACAACAATAAAACAACAGTTATACAACCACAGCAGAAAAGAACAGAAGAGGAAAAGAGAACATAAAAGTTAGTCAGCGGCAGTAGTCCACAAGTTTGTGATACTTGTACTTGTCAAAACACAAGCACGTGTCATCCCAGCATAGTGGTACTTGGCAGGTACTGCACATCATGCGTGTGTCATGTCTGTTTCCACACTGTGGAAGATTTTTTCGTCTCCTGATCCCTGCACACACAACACAGCGCTTTGGCTTGTCCAGGTGTCGTGGGTAATGATCAAGGTCACGATTCAGCCGAATTAGTTTTGAATGCTCATCACTGCAGGGACGTCCAGGTCGCTTTCTTGAACAAAAGTCGTTTAGGAGCTCCTTAGCTAACTCTAAACGAAAAATGAGGTAGTCTCTCTTGGCAGAGCCACGTCTAGCATGCTCAGCCTGCCTAACATGTGACTCAAGAATGTAGCTATTCAGGATAGCCGACTCCACAATGTAATAAAAACCCTCTTCCACCACTTTTTGCTACGCCTACCCATGTTATAATTTGTTGCATTTGATCATTCCGATCTACCCCTCTCATGTATTTCTGGTAATCTGGTAGAGGGACAGGACAAGGAACTTCCTCCCGACTACCAGTACCTGTACGCCTCATCACTGTGCAGATGGTACCAGATGAAGGTTCAGCTACATGCACGGTAGAAAGTAAGTAGATGGACCGCTTCTCCACCCAGACTGAAGCTAGCAGGGCACCACAGGAGCGGTAGTCCATGAACATGAAGCCACAATTGGCCTTTGTGGCTTTCGTCTCCAAATCCTTGGGAAAGCCAATCCTGTTTGTACGGCAAGTTCCGCAGGCATTGATCCCTTTTTGGTAAAGGTAGCTATAAAGAGTGGGTGATGTGTAATAATTATCTGTGTAGAGGTGAAAGCCACTGTGCTCCAAGCCAGACATCAAATCAATTACCACCCTACTACACAGACCAATACTTGCGTTGGAGTCATCCATAGATTTACCAGTATAAATCTGGAAAGTCTTGATGTAACCGTTTGTTGCATCTGCCAAGACAAAGACCTTTATCCCCCATTTTGTGGGCTTATCTTTGAGATACTGGCAAGCCGCCCTTTGAAAGGGATCATTGCCTCATCTACAGTACAACTTTGGTGGATGGTGTACTCAGATTCAAAACGTGGTACAATCAAGTCCAAAAGTGACCTTACTTTGAACAAACGATCATGTCCAGGAGTACTCTCAGGCGTAACTGAAGAAGAAGTAGGGCCAGGAGTTTTGGACGACGTAAATCCAAGGCCAGTTGGTTGCTCTCGTACCCAAACACCCTGAAAAGGATCAAGAGTATAGCTTCCAGCAGATAAACCAGCAGTTGACTGACCACCTGAACCACCTCTAGCATTACGACCTCTAGCTGAACCTCGAGGTCTACCCCTACCTCTAAATCTACTAGTACCACTAGCACGTCGCCTAGCACCACCCCGACCACGCTTTGGGACAGGGGGGGAAGGATTGGCTTCAACGTCTGAAGAACACTCTGAGGAATCCTCGGAGGGGACTGATGGAGTGGGATGAGTTGGTATAGAAGGATGGGATGATATAGATGTAGGGGGAGGAGGGCCAGTAATACTCACCAGGGAAGGTATTTGTGAGGATGAGGATGCCATATCAGTAGGAGATACTCCAGTCACAGAACTGGGGTCTCCAAAATCTTCATAAGAGCCTACAAAAAATAGTGGAAGCAAGTAAACCAACCGGGGAATCACCCAGGAAAAACCACTCCAAAACAATTTATATAGCTAGCTATACTGTTTTATATTTGTATTTATTGACTCGCCTAGAGACAGCTCTTGGTCCTGTCCACAAGCTGTAGAGGTACCAGAAAAGTCAAACTGACTAGAAACAAAAGCGCTAGAGCTAAGGTTGTCTACAAAAGCACCAGAGCTAGAGCTAGTTATACCAGAGTCAGTAGCGACCACTCTGCTCAGAGCTGCTACTTCATCTGGCTGAATAACTCTTTGTCCTTTGTAGGCATGAAGTTCTTCTGCTGCTTCATCACAGCTGGATTCGTTCTCTGACAAGCCAAAGTCTCTGTCGTAGCACATATCCAGAATATCGTCTAACTTATAGCGAACTTCCATCTCTACCGCGATCTGATCGGAGATCGGAAAGAGAATCAACGGTTGAAGTTTGACGTCACAGCTTCCTTAGTTACCTACGCCGTAATGCTTCTATTTTTAGAGTGTTGCTAGAGCAACTCTTTAGGCATGCTCAGTTGCTTTATTAGGTGCTTGGACCAAACGGTTGATTTTTTATGAATTTGCGAAGAGGACCGAGTCCGTTTGGCGACACTGTGTCACGTCTATCCATGAAAGAGTTAAGAAATCTGCTCCCAACAACGGTCTAGTAACATCAGCTACGACAAAATCCCAATTACAATCACCTGTTCTGAGGCGTAGGTTGAGGTTGTGCTTGCCGTAGGTCTTGATGCTATTCCCATTTGCTGCTGGGAGGGGTTGACTTGGTGGTGAAATGCGGGTGTTCAAACCAGTGGCGGGGATTACACTTATCTCAGCCCCTGTATCGACTAGGAATCTTCTTCCACTCTTGTGATCTTTAACATATAGTAGGCAATCTTTTAGGCCAGCCACCATTGCCATTACTGGTGGCTGGCCTGACCTTTTCCCGTCCAGGCACAAGGCTCCTCACATTTCTGGGCTGCAGCGCCAAACTTCCAGGGAAGAAACATAGCTTTCCCTTGTTGGGAAAAGGAGTGGTTGTCCTCTTCTTGGATTGAGGGTGTGAGTGGATGGCGTTTGTTGTGCCTGCATCTCTTGCAGTCCAGAGGGCATAAGCCCTTTTAGCCAACTGTCTACGGTCCTCATTGTACCCGGTCAGTTGGGCTCTGATGTCTTCTTGTAAGGTCTCGAGGAGTAGTTTCCTGAAAACAGGAAGCAGGGAGGATGATCTCCCATGAGCCCTAAGATTTGGTCCATCAGGGCTGAAAGCTTGGAGTCCCCCAAAGCTCGCGTGTGCAGCAAACTGGCTGCCCTCTCTTGTTCTGTGAGGTCGAAAGTATCTAACAGTCTTTGCTTGAGGGCCGTATATTTGTTCTCTGGAAAAGGATTGGATATGAGATCCAACAATCTGGAGCCAGTCTCTTGATCCAAAGCTGCCAGGACATGGTAGTACATGGCCGTTATACGACGGAGATTGAACTGTGCCTCTGTCTGCATAAACCAGGTTCTGGGTTGGGTGGTCCAGAAGGTTGGTAACTTCGATGAAGCATGCTTGTGGGCCATTTCTTTCTTGAAACAGCGTCGGGGTCACCAATTGTAGTGGTCAACTACACTACAAACTTTATTAACTCTTTCACTGATAAATTTACGCAGGACTTTTCAGCATTTTGGTACTAATTTTACAAATAATTTTATATTTCCCCAGCGAAGTGATGAAGTCCCTAAAAAGATAGTCCTTGCTTGTATGAACAGTTTGTTGTTGATTTAGCAACTGACCATGACTTTATGAATATCATTAAAACTTGGTATCACTAGTTCTAACCATTTTGATGCATTTTTATGTGTATATGATATTATATTTTTGTGTTTTGGTTATATATGCTAATACAGAGCTTATACAACATAACAAGACACCATTAGATTGACACCTTATATTTGCTGACCAATTATCATCGGATGTTACCGCACCCATCTCCATGTATATCAGCTGCTATATTGTTGTTGTTTTTTACAACAGAACTAACTAACGTAACTAACTAACATAATACAATAATAATCAGCTGTTACCACTGTTACCATCAACAAGCGGAGCTAAAAAATGAATGAGGCCAAAAAAACACGGAATACATGTATGTGTATCACTACACACAACAATAAAACAACAGTATACAACCACAGCAGAAAAGAACAGAAGAGGAAAAGAGAACATAAAAGTTAGTCAGCGGCAGTAGTCCACAAGTTTGTGATACTTGTACTTGTCAAAACACAAGCGCGTGTCATCCCAGCATAGTGGTACTTGGCAGGTACTGCACATCATGCGTGTGTCATGTCTGTTTCCACACTGTGGAAGATTTTTTCGTCTCCTGATCCCTGCACACACAACACAGCACTTTGGCTTGTCCAGGTGTCGTGGGTAATGATCAAGGTCACGATTCAGCCGAATTAGTTTTGAATGCTCATCACTGCAGGGACGTCCAGGTCGCTTTCTTGAACAAAAGTCGTTTAGGAGCTCCTTAGCTAACTCTAAACGAAAAATGAGGTAATCTCTCTTGGCAGAGCCACGTCTAGCATGCTCAGCCTGCCTAACATGTGACTCAAGAATGTAGCTATTCAGGATAGCCGACTCCACAGTGTAATAAAAAACCCTCTTCCACCACTTTTTGCTACGCCTACCCATGTTATAATATTGCTGCATTTGATCATTCTGATCTAACCCTCTCATGTATTTCTGGTAATCTGGTAGAGGGACAGGACAAGGGACTTCCTCCCGACTACCAGTACCTGTACGCCTCATCACTGTGCAGATGGTACCAGATGAAGGTTCAGCTACATGCAGGGTAGAAAGTAAGTAGATGGACCGCTTGTCCACCCAGACTGAAGCTAGCGGGACCACAGGAGCGGTAGTCCATGAAGCCACGATTGGCCTTTGTGGCTTTCGTCTCCAAATCCTTGGGAAAGCCAATCCTGTTTGTACTGCAAGTTCCGCAGGCATTGATCCCTTTTTGGTAAAGTATAAAGAGTGGGTGATGTTTAATAATTATCTGTGTAGAGGCTATGCTCCAAGCCAGACATCAAATCAATTACCACCCTACTACACAGACCAATACTTGTGTTGGAGTCATCCATAGATTTACCAGTATAAATCTGGAAAGTCTTGATGTAACCGTTTGTTGCATCTGCCAAGACTAAGAACTTTATCCCCCATTTTGTGGGCTTATCTTTGAGATACTGGCAAGCCGCCCTTTGAAATGGATCATTGCCTCATCTACAGTACAACTTTGGTGGATGGTGTACTCAGATTCAAAACGTGGTACAATCAAGTCCAAAAGTGACCTTACTTTGAACAAACGATCATGTCCAGGAGTACTCTCAGGCGTAAACTGAAGAAGAAGTAGGGCCAGGAGTTTTGGACGACGTAAATCCAAGGCCAGTTGGTTGCTCTCGTACCCAAACACCCTGAAAAGGATCAAGAGTATAGCTTCCAGAAGATAAACCAGCAGTTGACTGACCACCTGAACCACCTCTAGCATTACGACCTCGAGCTGAACCTCGAGGTCTACCCCTACCTCTAAATCTACTAGTACCACTAGGTCGCCTAGCACCACCCCGACCACGCTTTGGGATAGGGGGGGAAGGATTGGCTTCAATGTCTACTGAGGAATCCTCGGAGGGGACTGAGGGAGTGGGATGAGTTGATATAGAAGGATGGGATGATATCGATGCAGGGGGAAGAGGGCCAGTAATACTCACCAGGGAAGGTATTTGTGAGGATGAGGATGCCATATCAGTAGGAGATACTCCAGTCACAGAACTGGGGTCTCCAAAATCTTCATAAGAGCCTACAAAAAATAGTGGAAGCAAGTAAACCAACCGGGGAATCACCCAGGAAAAACCACTCCAAAACAATTTATATAGCTAGCTATACTGTTTTATATTTGTATTTATTGACTCTCCTAGAGACAGCTCTTGGTCCTGTCCACAAGCTGTAGAGGTACCAGAAAAGTCAAACTGACTAGAAACAAAAGCGCTAGAGCTAAGGTTGTCTACAAAAGCACCAGAGCTAGAGCTAGTTATACCAGAGTCAGTAGCGACCACTCTGCTCAGAGCTGCTACTTCATCTGGCTGAATAACTCTTTGTCCTTTGTAGGCATGAAGTTCTTCTGCTGCTTCATCACAGCTGGATTCGTTCTCTGACAAGCCAAAGTCACTGTCGTAGCACATATCCAGAATATCGTCCAACTTATAGCGAACTTCCATCTCTACCGCGATCTGATCGGAAAGAGAATCAACGGTTGAAGTTTGACGTCACAGCTTCCTTAGTTACCTACGCCGTAATGCTTCTATTTTTAGAGTGTTGCTAGAGCAACTCTTTAGGCATGCTCAGTTGCTTTATTAGGTGCTTGGACCAAACGGTTGATTTTTTATGAATTTGCGAAGAGAACCGAGTCCGTTTGGCGACACTGTTGTCGCGTCTATCCATGAAAGAGTTGCTCCCAACAACGGTCTATTAACATCAGCTACGACAAAATTCCAATTATAATCACCTGTTCCGAGGCGTAGGTTGAGGTTGTGGGTCTTGATGCTATTCCCATTTGCTGCTGGGAGGGGTTGACTTGGTGGTGAAATGCGGGTGTTCAAACCAGTGGCGGGAATTACACTTATCTCAGCCCCTGTATCGACTAGGAATCTTCTTCCACTCTTGTGATCTTTAACATATAGTAGGCAATCTTTTAGGCCAGCCACCATTGCCATTACTGGTGGCTGGCCTGACCTTTTGCACAAGGCTCCTCACATTTCTGGGCTGCAGTGCCAAACTTCCAGGGAAGAAACATAGCTTTCCCTTGTTGGGAAAAGGAGTGGTTGTCCTCTTCTTGGATTGAGGGTGTGAGTGGATGGCGTTTGTTGTGCCAGCATCTCTTGCAGTCCAGAGGGCATAAGCCCTTTTAGCCAACTGTCTACGGTCCTCATTGTACCCGGTCAGTTGGGCTCTGATGTCTTCTTGCATGGTCTCCAGGAGTAGTTTCCTGAACAGGAAGCAGGGAGGATGATCTCCCATGAGCCCTAAGATTTGGTCCATCAGGGCTGAAGGCTTGGAGTCCCCCAAAGCTCGCGTGTGCAGCAAACTGGCTGCCCTCTCTTGTTCTGTGAGGTCGAAAGTATCTAACAGTCTTTGCTTGAGGGCCGTATATTTGTTCTCCGGAAAAGGATTGGATATGAGATCCAACAATCTGGAGCCAGTGTCTTGATCCAAAGCTGCCAGGACATGGTAGTACATGGTATCGTCCACCGTGATACGACGGAGATTGAACTGTGCCTCTTTCCGCATAAACCAGGTTCTGGGTTGAGTGGTCCAGAAGGTTGGTAACTTCGATGATACAGAATGCTTGTATGCCATTTCTTTCTTGAAACAGCGTCGGGGTCACCAATTGTACTGGGTGAAGAAGTGAACTACACTACAAACTTTATTAAGCATGAATGAACTACAAGTCAGATGAGTAAGCTTTTTAACAGCAGACCCCAATCAGGTGATTGTATGTGTGATGACCATAAAAGGGTGTGTTACTTCATTACCTAATTGTGTGGTTGATAGTTAGTGTCATAAGTTGAGTGTCCACTACACCACACCATAGGAAAGACCTCATCTATATACTGAAGCCACACCATTAAAAAGGCCTCTATATACTGAAGACAGTGGGAAAGGCCTCCTCTATATCCTGAAGCCACACCATGAGAAGGCCTCTATATACTGAAGACAGTGGGAAAGGCCTCTATATACTGAAGCCACATAATGATGCCCACTCAAAGGGACCAGAGTTGTCTAACTAATGCTGCTACAGTCCTCTCTCCTAGGCACTGTGTCGGTCAGTGTGAATCATGTTAAGGTGGAGAGGGAGGCTAAATTGCTATTTTAATGCCACTAATGCAAAAGTTCATCACCTCTATACCTTACTTCCTAATGTAACGATATTTTGTAACCTTAACAAGAAAAGCCCGAGGAGTGACCACACCGACTTTGGGTGTGTGTCCTATTACCATAGCAACAATACAATACCAATAAGCAACAGTGTGATATATCTTCGGACAGTTCCTGTTTCCTAGTCATTTGAGATATGAATAAACTATTCTGCTAGTAGGTACACACATGCTTCACTTGCAGCAGAGGCAAATATTAGCTGCTGTAGAGTGTAGTCACTATTAGTTTGTATATAGTGTATCAAATTGCACCAAATCATAGATCTCAATGAGAGGATTCTAAATCTATATATATATATATATAGGTACCTATGAGATGCCAGTAAGGAGAAATCTATGTCCTTAGCCAAAAATCATAACTGTTGGGAAACCGAAGAAGAAAATGGGAAGAAAGAAAAACCAGCATAACGTACAAACCATGCATAAAAAAACATACAGATGTTAATCTAAGCCATAACGAGAATAAGTTCGGTGTCTCACATAAGTCCTCTACTGAGTTTGGGTCTGGCATTCCCTCACCAAATGCCCCAGGTGCATACATGACACCTTCCTGTTTTTTTCAAACGATTAATTGAAGTTTTCTTTCTCCTCCTGGCTTTTTTTCTTAGACTTTTCCCTTTCTCACCAGCTTTATATTTGCTACGTCTGATTCTCTTGGTGTCTCTAGCCTTCAATGCACGCTTGCTGTTGACTCCAACCAAGTCGCTGTGCGATAGCATGTAGGGGAAGAGCACCGTCATTGAAGATACACACAGCTAGTGCACAAGCCATGTCCAAACCAACTTTGTGCATAAATTTGTCCTTTGGAGAAAACTGCCAGACGATATTATGCAACGCCTCATTGGAATTCTGAGTGTATCCATCGACACACTTTTCCAGAAGAGATCGGCTTCCAAGACGTAGGCTTCATAAGAGTTACAATAGCTCCAGGAATAGGTGGTTTTATGTGGTGAAACTCTTCTCCTTTGGCCTTAGCTGCTTGCCATTTGCACCACGAGTCATTTCCAGTTGGACAAAGATGATGGCGTGGCCACTCATCGCTGGAGTTCATGTGGAGTAGTGAAGCTTGTACAGCACGAATCATGGCATTTAGGTCTCTCTTGTTCCCTCTGATGGCTTGACCATAATAATTTTGAAGACTGTCAATTAAACTGGCTGTAAATCGACCAGCCCCCCAAATTGCTTTTCCATCAGCTAACTTTCGTCCATGGTGTGCTTTTTTCAACTCCCGAAGAGCTGTACCAAGCCTCTTTTGAACATGACCAACACAATCTTTTTTCTTCACCAAATGAGCCAATCCATATGGCTGTTCAGAGAGAAGCAATGAATGAGTCTTGCTGTCACCATCAGATATGAGATCCTTGTATTGAATCTTCTGTTGCAGGGATCTCCTTAAAAAAATTAAGAGTTCCTTTTGGCTCCATGCCCCAGCATAATTGGCCTGACATTTGTGTGCCCTTTTCCAGTCTTGATATTCCACACGAGTCTCGTCACAATTCTCCCACTTCTGGCAGCCAGCACAATGATGAGACAGCACTTCATAATCTAAAACCTTCCCTGTTTCAAATCCAATTACAAACACAGCAACGTAAAGAGAAGAGAAACCCCTCCTTTGCCAGGGACCATCACAGCTGACTAGGATATCGGCCACTTGATCATCTTCAGCATCATAATGCTCCCTAATTTCCAGACGTGCTCTTATCATGCTCTCTTTGGCTTGAAGGATTGCCTTATCTAAGATGGCGTTCACATGCTGTGTATACGGTTTCTGGGTCACTGGACTTGGCAAGTTTAGGACCGAGCAGAATACATCTAAACCAGTGCAAGTGCCACTTGCAAAAATGATTTGCCGATTGATTGCTAGAGCTCTAGCGTCAGTCTCAGCCACTGCTGGAAAATCAAGAAGGTCTACTTGTGATACGTTCTACAGACTTAAGTGAGGACCAGTGAAGAGTCCCAGCTTCTTTACAGGGTCTTCTAGAAATGTCAAATCACCATTACATACCTTGCACACTGCAGCTGTCTCGATTGACAATCGTAAACTAGGTACATCCAACAATAACATGCCACTTTCCTCATTATCATCAGAGTCAGTCTCACTCTTGCTCTCATCATTCCCATCTAGACTGTCAAGCCAGAAAGGAGACTACTGAGCTTTTTTTCTGAAGCTGTCTGGCTGCTATTGCTACTGGTAGAAGGGATAGCAGAAGCTTGATAACCTGGTTGAGAAGACAGAGGGACTGGAGAAGATCCTGAGGTTGATGCTTGAGAAAACCCAGAGAAAAGGACTCGATAAAGTCCTTGGGATTGAGAACTGGGTGTTGGTGACTCTTGAAGTGGCGATATAGGATTTAACTTTCTCCTCTTGCCGTGGGGATAGCGTACAGGCGCTCTTCTTGTCCTCTGCTTCGTTCCAGGCATGATAGGCAAAGTAAACAAACTGTCTTTCCACCCGGATTGCTAAATCTAATTGGCCGCGTGAAACGCAATTATTAGCCAATGATCTAACTCTAGTTCTGAAGTATTGGCTATTTTTTGGCCTCTATCTATTTGTGTAATAGCTAGAGCACATGGTCATCTAATTATGGGCAAAAGAAATATTTAATATGTTATAGCTGGCAGTAGTTATACCCGGTTCAAATACACTTGAAGTCCTTGAATATTCTTGATGGTGGAGGGTGACTATGATGGACATTAGGAGCTGTAATGACAGATTGTGACAAAGTATTATGATTAGCAATGATTATAGTTACCCAAAATGGAAGAAGGAAAAAAAATTAGTTGACTGTTGGGGGGGGGGGGAGGGGGTTTATGATAATCATGTGTGATGCTTATTATTATTTATTTTTTTGCTTTTCAGGCCAACTTTGATCACTCCGTACTCCAGGCAGTGATACAGCTCAGAAGCGACTCTAAAACCATACAGCTCAGAAGCGACTCTAAAACCAAGGAATCAAGAGCCTTTCCCAAAAGTTATCTCAACATCTGTTTGCATGCAATCATGTTTTTATTTAACATCATTGTTGTTGTTTTGGTGTTAAGTTTGTTCGTTTGTTTTGTGTGTTTTTCCCCGTTTTAACAAAACACCCCACGCACACATGTATAGCAGCAGTGTTGCCCCACGCACACATGTATAGCAGCAGTGTTGCCCCACACACACATGTATAGCAGCAGTGTTGCCCCACGCACACATGTATAGCAGCAGTGTTGCCCCACACACATGTATAGCAGCAGTGTTGCCCCACACACATGTATAGCAGCAGTGTTGCCCCACGCACACATGTATAGCAGCAGTGTTGCCCCACGCACACACATGTATAGCAGCAGTGTTGCCCCACGCACACATGTATAGCAGCAGTGTTGCCCCACGCACACATGTATAGCAGCAGTGTTGCCCCACGCACACATGTATAGCAGCAGTGTTGCCCCTCTGCGGATGCATTGCTGGAGAATTGTTTGGAGACACTTGACATGGTTCTGTGTGCACTATGATTGATGCTCCAGAGTCACGTGCTCGAATTTTAATGAAGCTCTGGGAATATGATCTTGAGCCTAACACCCTGGAAGGGTGCGGCTTTGAGGTGCTTCCTCTGCCTTATGGAATTTAGGGGTGTTTGTAAATGAAGGGGTTATGTAGATTATCCTCCAGTGTGTGTGTCTTGATGACTCCACAAACCAGTGCACAGCAGGGGCAGATCTAGAGTATCAGTAAGGGAGGGGAGGTTTATTCTTGGAGGTTTATTCTTGACATTTGGAGCGTTAGTGAAATTTGTCATTTACCTCATTTGTATATAGATTAAGTGATGGCTATATAGTATTATCAACTATGTTTTGTATATCATTGTAATTAGTGTTTCAAGACATTTATTTTTTATAATTTTTCTGGAATCTATTTTTTCAAATATTTTTATTTTTAGATAAAATGATAGGCATCTAATATAAGTAGCTACTAACAAAAATTATAAGATTTTCATTGTACCAGGTGCTCCAACAAAATCACAAGGCCTGTTATTAAGTTGCTTGTAAACACCATAACAATGAACACAACCAAATTTGGATCTTCTGAAATTTCAATACTTTGTAAGTTCAAAGTCTACCCACTTCTTCCTCCCTTCTTTAAAAGTCGATCTAGTATAGGATTATCACGTGACTGCTTATGTTTATGGCAATAGTATCACTGGAATAGTTTCAGTGACAAGTTTTCATAACATAATACATGTGGTAACTGACAATATTATAGAAGTAACACGAGCAAGTCAAACGAGTGGAATATTGTCATCAAACAAAAGCCGACATAGTTTCAGTGGCAAACATTCAAAATAAGACAATAATACAAGTGCACAATTAGTCAAATAATATTGAGTTGCAGAACATTCTTCGTTGAGCCTGAATAAAATGCTGAACAATAGTTTCAGTTTCTAATTGTTTACAGGTATCATAATGCATAGACATCAGTGCTATATATATAGGCTTGCAAGCCACGTAAATGTGTCTTGAGGCGTCTTACTACTACTGAGAAAGATCTCTCTGCTCGCATGATCCGATAGGAGATGTACATCCGACAAGAACAAGCTCTCTCAAATTTGGAAATATATCAGGATCAGCCTACATCACTGCATTAATTAGATTGTCGGGTAAGTTATCTCTGTTCTCTTCCTCTTCCCAATATCTCTTCCAACGAACTAGTTCATTCCTTAGTGAAATTGAAGAAGAAAATTGTTTTTCCCAGAAAATTTGCTTTTCCACCAGCAGATCCATACCACCATCATTGAGATGACCACTACTTTTGGAACAAGATACAAAAGTGACTGTATAGTGCGATTGTCTGTTGAAAATCTTCATCCAACTTGAGAAAAGTTGTAAATGGGATACAAATAGAAGTATTGACTGGTTTTCAGAAGATGTATTAATGAGCACATTTCTATTCTAGGGCAGACACTACTTCGAACCCTTTTAAAGAAAATGAAAAAGACTGAACCAGTGTGGTTCTCAATAATAGCTGATGAGGCAACCGATGTTATCAACAGTCAATAGTCCATCCGCTGGGTGAATACTGACTGAAGTACGAGAAGATTCAATTGGCTTATTTAGGGTTCCTGACAATAGAGCAGAGACTTTTTCCACAGTAATCAAAGATCGACTGATTAGATGCAGCCTCCCATTATCATTATGTCGAGGACAGGCCTATGATGGAGCATGGAGCTGCCAACATGTAGGGAAGAAAATCTGGTGTGGCAACAAGGTTTAGAAATGAATACCCTTCTGCAATGGCACTGCATTGTTGTGCACATTCACTGAATCTTTGCTTTCAGGAAGGAAGCTTGCATGTATCAGAGATGGTCTCGAAACAGTGAAGGAAATAAGCAAGCTCATTTGTCTATCTCCGAAACGACATCTCTTTTCATTGAAGTTACAGGAGACAAGTGGAGGTATTAGTCTGAAGCCATTATGTCCTATATACCAGATGGACAGCAAGAACTGTTGCAATAGAAGCCATTCTCAAAGACTACACTATTGTTAGAGGCATTGGAGGAAATTATTTCAACAACACATGATGAATATGGTTTAAAGGCTGCTGGCTTGATGCACTTTTTGGAAAAAATTCAGCACTTTATTTGGTCTCCAACTCGGTCACTTTTTATTTAGTGCAACAGCAAGTTTCTTTCACTTTGCAAAAAGAAGACATAGCTTTGCATGAAGCACTCTCTGCTGTTGATGCTGCCAAGATATTCTTCAATCTTCAAACGAAACAGGACAGATGAAAATTTCAACAGGTTTTATAACAAGTGTGTCACCATTGCTGAAAAGTTCAATATTGGCCAACCAGAATTATACTACATCACGTCATCTGTGGCTAATCTGATTGGTTAATAACTGTAGGTTACATAGGCGCGTAACCTACACTTTTAACCGGATGTAGTTTAGCACGCGCGCAATGTAGTATAAGTAAGATAGCCTATACTCCACTCGCGGGTTATGCGCCAGTGTAACCTACTCGTTTGCGCTTTAGCTATTAATGTTCACTGTTCATGAAGCTTTAATGTCATGATAATATTCACTTGATATAATTTATATAGATGCACTGCAAAATATCTGGGCTCATAAATCCCTGAAGTTGAAGGAGTTTTTTATCATCAGTTGAAGGAAGTTGTTCTGCGTGTTTATCTAGCAGTACTTTGCTGGGGCGCCTTGAGTAAAAAGTTCTTCCATTTCTATATAGTTGCTATATATGTAGTTTAGCGCATGTGCAATGTAGTATAAGTAAGATAGCCTATACAAAAGAGTCGGTTATGCGCCAGTGTAACCTACTCGTTTGCTGTTACATTCCTCGGCTTCGCCTCGGGGGTAACCGCAAACTCGAGGCGCATAACCGACTCTTTTGTATAGGCTATCCTATACTTACCTTGTTACAGAAGGCATCCTCCACATTTTGAAAGTGGGAGTGAACCACACATTTTTATGTCTGCAAAGGCATACTTTTGGCAAATGTTCTTTGAAGCATGTGACCTGCTCGATGAGTTGGAAGACAGGTTTAGTAAACAAGCAATTGAAAAAACTCTTGTGAGTGCAGCAAATGGTAATGATTATGAAGACAGCATGGAAGAGCTGAAGAAATCTTGATGATGTCAATGACTTAGCCAGACCCCTCCAACTCTTACAAGATGTTCTCAAAAGGTAGCCCTAAAGTGAAGAAAATCACTTCTGTACAATCTGTGATGTAATGAACAAGAAAAGCACTTTCAAAACAATGCTACCAACTGTGCATCAGCTCCTTCGTCTCGATCTAACAATCCCTGTTATATACATCTGCAATGGCTGAAAGAACCTTTTCTGCACTGAAGCATGTCTTAACGTACACAAGGTCTACGATGACTGAAGTAAGTCCATGTCCACAAAGATATTAAGATTTAACTGACTCACTTGACTTGGTTCCAGTCGCCAATGAATTTATTAATAATGATGAACGAAAGAAGTTTTTTGGAAGCTTTCCTTGATGTGTTATATTTATCTTTGTACACACAATCATGCGAACAATACACCATTGAGTCCTTTAAATTAAATTTGTCAAGTTGAGTGAGAATCCATGGGAAGAAGTATAATAATTGTTCCACCAATTAGCTAGTGGCTAGACAAGGTGGGCGTAGTCCAGCAAAATTTCTGCATGCATATCTCAGCCCTCCCCCACTTTTCATCTCCAGTCTCCTGTTTTGGTGAGGAAGAGAGTGTCATTTGTATTATTGTTATATAGGAGGAGGAGGTAGAGGGTGATGAGAAAGAAAAGTGTACTATTTATAGTGTTGCTATTTAACTGGGTGATAATGGGTCACTTATTGAAACAGGGAAGGTGGAGGTTGTCATGAAAAGGATGGTAAGAAGTTCTCGATGAACTCTCAGTTGACATAATTAAATTACCTGTGGCGGTAGAGACTTGTGGATCCTTTGGGCCTCAAGCAAAGGCATTCTTCAGGGAGTTGGGACGCCGCGTGGCCTGAGGTCAGTGACTTATGAAGAGAACTCCCATCAACATCTTCAACGGATTTCTGTGGCGGTGCAGCGTGGGAATGCAGCCTCAGTAAATGGGATCTTTGCCATCAGGGTTGGGGACGAGCCATTTCCCTAGTCATCATTTGAACTTGAGGGGAGGGGGTTCTATAAACTATATGAATAAGTGCAGATTTTTTTATAATAATGATAATGATAATGGGGGGGGGAAAAAGGAATATATATATTTAAAATAATAATAATATAGGAGTATTTTGTTTTTACAAAAACAAAACAAAACAAAACAAATTTTTTTTAATTACAATGACTGCAATAATCAACTTGAATTTTACTCTTTCGATGTTTCCACTAGATGCTCTAATCTTCATCAGAATGGATGAATGAAGATTAGAGCATCTAGTCTAAATGTCGATAGAGTAAAATTCAAGTTGGTTATTAAGAAGGTGGTTGTAATTGTTAAAAGTTATTGCAAGGTGGTGGTGGCAAGGGGTGTTGTCCAATGTTTGGACATGAGTGATGGTATTAAAAAAAGCCATGTGCAAATGTTTCCATCAACTCTATCGTTGCTGCTTGTCATGATTGGAGAATCATGATGTAGGATAACTTGTGAGCCTCAGAAAACTGTGTCGAGCAGAAGCTGCTACCATTACCTTTGTTCTCGTCTTGGGTGTTGTTGAGCTGTTCTCCATCTTATTCCTCATAGGTTGCCTGTTGACTGGTAGTCGTGAGGACATTGTTATGTTTGGACTCAGGCCCGGAGCCAGAGGGGTACCACTCCTCCCAGCAGGGCTGTGGTCTCGGATTTTGTCCGGGGACCAGTTGATGGATGCCAGCTGGTTGGGCTGGGGGCTTCGGTCCAAAGTCAGATCATTGGAGTTGATGGATGCCAACGGGTTGGGCTGGGGGCTTGGGTCTGAAGCCAGATCATTGGGGTTGATGGATGCCAGATCATTGGGGTTGGCCTGGGGGCTTTGGTCTGTAGTCAGAGGGATGTTCCTCTCAATGGGACCATGGTCTGGGATTTTGTCTGGGGACCAATCTTCCAGAGTGGGCATGTGCATGGATTCCAGCTGAGAGTCGGTCTGCTGGAGGAAGCTGTGCGTAGCATTAGGTCTATGTCTAGGGGTTGAGTACCCTTCTGGGAGGAACAAAGCTGTAATTATATGTGTATGCGTGTGGCAACTCATTGTTCAGAGGGGTGCTCAAGGCTGTGCGAAGACAATCCTGTTCCTCCTTCCGGCGAGCTAAAGCGATGTGGATGTGGAGCGATGGGAGGGGCTGCTCGTGGGAGAGAGGCCTTCCTTGTCACTGGTCCATTGGAGCCCTCATCCTCTAGAGATCCTGCGGCTCCTCAGGGAGAGGCTGTTTAGTGCTGGGTAGCGGCTATACATCGTAAGAGGACTTCTCGGTTGGTACCCTCAAATAGTTCTGGTTGAGTTTTGATAGGATAGATAAATTCTTATTTCAACAGAGCTTTTGATACTGTTGGGGTATCTTCATCAGTGCTAAGAAGGAGGGACTCCGTGCATGTGCGTGAATATAAAGAGTGGTGAGCATGTGTTCTTCGCAGTTTTGTGATTGGTTCATGGTTGATGGTGTGAGTGATGATATAGTGAGTGGGTGGTACAGGTTTTGGTTCGGCTAGCAGATAAGAAAAAAACTGAGAAACTGAGAAAAAAACTTTGGGGGGGGGGGGGGGGGAACTCGGAGCTCAGAGAAAAGAAGAGAAAACTAGCCCTCTCTTCATTTTGGGGTGAATCTGTCAATGGCTATGATTGGTGTTCTGTGCTTTGTTAGAGGTTCTTTGTGTCCCTCAAGCTTGGCTTGTTGGTGTTCCTTGTGTCCCTCGGGCTTGGCTTGTTGGTGTTCCTTGTGTCCCTCGGGCTTGGCTTGTTGGTGCTCCTTGGGCTTGGCTTGTTGGTTGTTCCTTGTGTCCCTCGGGCTTGGCTTGTTGGTGTTCCTTGTGTCCCTCGAGCTTGGCTTGTTGGTGTTCCTTGTGTCCCTCGGGCTTGGCTTGTTGGTGCTCCTTAGGCTTGGCTTGTTGGTTGTTCCTTGTGTCCCTCGGGCTTGGCTTGTTGGTGTTCCTTGTGTCCCTTGAGCTTGGCTTGTTGGTGTTCCTTGTGTCCCTCGGGCTTGGCTTGTTGGTGCTCCTTGGGCTTGGCTTGTTGGTTGTTCCTTGTGTCCCTCGGGCTTGGCTTGTTGGTGCTCCTTGGACTTGGCTTGTTGATGTTCCTTGGGCTTCCATGTCCCTTGTATTCTTGTATCTGGGTACCCTTCTTGTCTTTAGCTTTTCTTTGGTTGGGTTGGTCTGCCTTGGAGGGAGCAAGAATAGTATACAAGTGTTTTTTTCGTGGCCTGGGGGCCAGAGTTATATCCTTGTTGTGATCTTGCTTGTTTGTCGTTGTTTCCTGTTTGGTATGTTGATAATAAATAAGTGAGTCCATTGTGTGAGCCTAGTGGTGAGCATGTTTTCTGATGCTAGTGTGTATGGTATGGGCATGTTTTCTCATCCTAGTGTGTTGTGTGAGTGATCCAAGTGTGTGGGATGTGAGTCTATTGTTTAATCCTAGCGTGTGGGAATAAATAGTTGGGCGTTTTGTGGTATATTTTAGGGCTTGGGCTGGGGCTTGACTAGGGTATGAGGGGATATTTATAAGGCAATTTTGGGCTAGGGCTCTAACTAGGAGGGTATATTTATAAGGCAATTCTAGGACTTGGGCAAGGACTCTGACTAGGGTTATAAGGGTATATTTATAAGGCAGCTTTAGGGCTCTAACCAGTGTGTAAGGGTATATTTATAAGGGCTATATATGGTTCTGACTATATAGGGGGTGTGGGTGTTTTTAAGGGTGGAACAAGTCTGGTATATATATATATATACGTGGTCCCATACTAAGTACCACATCTTTGCTCGCATTCACACTAGTGTCCTGATTTATATATCAAAATATAGCGTGCTTTCTAATGATAATTTTCTTTTGTAATTTTGCTCTGCACTACTTTTTCCCTTCGTGATTATAGGCTCTAGACGTGCAGACAGGAAGCAGTTTAGTAAACCACGTTCCAGCAACGACCTCTGCGAAGCTCTTATTCAGATTATTAGTCGATCATAACGAGTACTACAAACTGACGTTTTTTTAATTTTGAAAAGAAGTGGATTTAATGAACATAGCTTTATGACATCACTTACATTTTCTCTATACATCTTTTTTAACGATACTCCCAAAACAAAAACTAAACATCAAGTTGCAGAATATAAAATTTGGTATAATTTTTTTTTGGATAAAAAATATTGAAGTTACCTTCTCGAAAAATCACTTCCAAGATATCAAGCCTTCAGTCCAACCAGTTTCTAAACACATTCCAGCTGCCAGAAACACACCATACATCTCACTAGAACACATCCCTTCATTGCTAGAATCATGTGTATACAAACAAGATGTTGAAAGCAACCTCTTTCACTTTCCTCTATTTTTCAGCAACAGCCAGTGTCCAACCATATTATATATATATATATATTTTACGATGCATCAGACTTGTTTTATTATGTTGCCTTGCTAATATTGAATTAGCAAACATAAACACATCATAATTTGTGGGGGCTCCCATGCCCAGGTGCATCCATCGTCATCTTCCACACACGTCTTCACTCATTCTCCAGTAATCCCTGCAAGCTTGACAATACAAAGCGAAACACACATAAACAAAATAGAACACTCAAAAGACATGTTAGCTAAAATAAACACAAACAAAATAGAACACTCGAAGGACATGTTAGCTCAACTACCTTTTAGACGTAATCTAAACAGCCAACCTTCCTCCCAACTTTGAAGCTCGGCACACCTAAATCAAGCCGATACTTGGTGCATTCATGCTCTGTCTTATCCACTCTACTCCACACAACAGAATTAAAACTTTCATTTTGATTCAAACAATTGTGCAAAGTCCTCACCTTTAGCGCAGACTCAACTCAAAATGCAAAATGCATGTAGGACAATACTCATGTTGGAGATGTTCTGCAGTTGATAAAAGATTTGCTTTCATTCCGTCGAGGTTGTCCTCGTTATTTGTAATTGCCCCCCCCCCCCATAGTAGGTTTGCATTTTAACTAGACACGTGACTAATCCCCCTAGCGCAACCCAAAGTTACACACTTGCCATTGTCATCAACAGCGCCTTTAAGGCACGTTCAAAATGCTTTAAAAAGCGCTTACTAACGTGATTTATACCTTCTATATACCTTCTCTAGTTTAACTCTCGGACCACAAGGCTTGACATCCAACAACCATTTATATCCCCATCACTAATTATGTGTGTGTACCTAAAAGCTTCCGTCTATCCACCGAACGCTCAAAAAGGGTTTTGTGTTCTTAAAACTTCCATGGAACCAGAACAGCCTTCAAATTGGCTTCACAACTTACCTTGTGACCCTCAAACCATTTTTTGTAACTTGTCTTCAGGTATACGCGCACAAGCTTGACAGAACTTAGAGACAAAGATCTAAAACTTCTCCAAAGACATCACAGCAACACCATAATTTGATTTGTGTCTATCTTTACCACGTGCCATCAACAGTAACACTAACATCAATATCAGTCTTCATGCCTAACCCCATAAAAATTATGTATAACCTGCATCCAACATAATACTTTGAGTTACTGCATTTGTGTCACTCCCTATTGACTCGGTATATTCCAAAAAAAGCATTCCAAAAAAAGCAACAAAAAAACAAAAAACCTGGTGGAACTAAGAAGGGGCAACATATCCATGACTGCGGTGATGTCATCCAGACCAGAATGACTAATTCCAGTACTGACTGGATGTTCAAGAATGGGCTTCTACAGATACAGGGTTTGAGATGTCTTTAGTGTTACCACAATTTGAGCAAAAAGTAAAAATATGACACCATGCATGCCCTACGGGATAATTTTTCCTTCAGTTGTAAAGGAGCTTGGCTACACATTGAACACACTTATTACTCCTTTCTATGACCTGTCTAAGCTTATCTAGTCATTAACTTTACCCAGTTCTCCCAAAACATCCCTCTAGTCCGAAGAGGTAGAGCCAATAGATCCAGTAGCAACACCCCAGAAGAAGCTGAACGATCCAAGAGAGCCAACTTCTTCCTGGTTAGCACCACTGAAATTGGCCTCTCTTCAGACATTTTCAATTGATCGCAAGGTAAGTGAAGGTTCACAGAAGGCGCTACCCCTACCTTCGGGATCCAAGAGACTCACTAACAGAGGAAGGAAACGGTAAGTACCTTTTTAGTATCGAGATAAACATTAAACTCGGCTGCCGTAATAATTTATGATTTTACAGCATACGTGAGAATTGCATTACATGAAAGTATAATTTGAGACAATGATGTGATTGCTGAAGGTATACCTATAAGAGCTATATATAGGCAACCACAAATTATTTAGAGTATTTGGAGGTATGAGGGATATTCATACATTTGGAGCATGGACAGGAAAAAATGAAATGTGCATGGTGAGTCTGATCGAAAGTGAGTATTGAAGTGAGCCCAAAACAGTTTGGACACTTGTTGGTGAATCACCTGTGTTTATGGCTAGGGCTAGGGCTAGGGCTAGGGCTAGGGTGTGTTGTCTGTTCTAAATTAATTGGTGGAAGTAGTTCCGTAATCTTGGCAGTCGGTTAAAATAGAAGTGTCTTGAAAAGTTGGTTTTGGATCGGGTATGCTTTAACTTGATGTGCGTAGATGATCTTGTTTTGCAAGATGAAAACTCCATATGTTCATAGACGTTGAAGGTTTTTTAAGGATGTAGTTCTTAATCAGAGCATAGTGTGATATCTAAATCTTTATTATATTGGACTGGGAATTTGGATATTATAAGTGAAGGTGATGGGAATTGATGAGCGGATTTGGGTAACAGTCTCAAACGGGAAACGGATGATCCCCGCTCCTTTTTCCTTTCCCAGCGGATTGCAGTAGCCGTTCAACGAGGTAACACTATAGGCACCAGCTTTAGTTGTAATGACGATTATTTTTTATAAGTAGATATTGTTTTATTGTTTGTTTGTTTGTTATTCTGTTTATTGGACATTGTATTTAATATTGTATTATTTCTCACCATATATGTATATGAAATTATAATAATAATAATAAATTAAAAAAAGAAACATAAGGTCAGCGAGTTCAAAGTATATCATCAAAGGTAGAATCCTCAGGCTAATCAGACGCTCCCTATATTCCAATGAACAATTTTGCAAGATAAATCTAGTTGCCCTCCTCTGCACTATTTCCATCATTATAATATCTCTTAAGAAGCGTGGCCTCCACAGCTGGGAACAATAGGTCATTTGGGATCTTACAAGGGATAAGTATAATGTCTTCCTAGTTTGTAATGTGGATATATACACTTGCCAAAAGTTCGCTTCAAAAGACCTAAAATTTCTGGTGGTTCCAGGATAAATCAGAGCATAGTGTGATACCTAAATCTTTATTATATTGGACTGGGAATTTGGATATTATAAGTGAAGGTGATGGGAATTGATGAGCTGAAATGCATTGTTACACTCGAGTTCATTAAATGATAGTTTCCAATCAGCACTACCTGTAGTTTCTTTTGTTAGCTTAGTATCATCAGCAAACATGTATGCTTTGAGGTTTCTGACACACTGGGGAAGATAATTTATAATTATAGACAATAAAGAAGAGGGGACCTAAAATGCTACCTTGTGGCACTCCCGAGGTGACGGGCAAAAAAACCGGATAGTTCATCACCTACCCTCATACACTGGATGCGGTCGGTTAGATAATCTTCAAATAGTCCCTATATTAAACAATTTCACTAGAAGCTCTTTATGTGGAACAGAGTCAAAGGCTTTCTTAAATCTATGTACACATCTATTTGTGACTTGTTCTCCAAAACGTCCATAGCATTACTAACAAACTGAAGCAGTTGCTGTAAACAAGAATGGTGTGGCAAAAATCCAAATTGGTCCCGTGTGATGGATTTCAAGGCAAATCTCTAAGAGTAATCTTTCAAAGACTTTGGAAACAGTGCTGAGCAGAGATATAGGTCAATAGTTCTTGACTGATGCCCGTTCACAAGACTTATAGATAGGGGTTATTTTATGCATCTTCCACTCTAGAGGTATATGATGCTGAGAAAGACATTGGCGGTGCAAAACTATACGTAGAGAAAGAGCACAATGTTTAAGCGCTTTAGGACTCAATACCCATGGCTTTTGAAGGGTTGAGATTAACAAGAGCATTGATAATTCGATCTCGCTAACCACATCACAAGCCATCGGATATTCGGGTATACATGGAGATACAGAGGAACTTTCAGTGAAAACTGAATTGAAGTATTTATTGAAAAGTGTTGCTTTTCCCCCCGTCTGTGGCCACTTCCATTTGGTTGTAGCACATGACAGTAGGGAATCGCGTACAAGGCTCTACAACAGCCGCTACGGGGCTTTTCCTTCTAGTCCGCACTCTTCTTCACTACGTGACGTCCCTTGTTAAAAATATTTGTCCTTTCTCTTCCAGTGGGATCCTTTCCAGCTAACTGACGTTTTAAAAAAACACGTGATATTACTCACCTTTCCGGTTGCCTTACCTGGTCAATTCATTGTCCGCCCCCGACTGTAGACGGGTTAAGTGACACTATAAAAATGGTATATTATTTTATTAATAAGACTTTACAGAACAGTAGTACAAATAATTATGTGGTGATCATGGTTGTGAGACTATGATTGTATCTTGACAGGGCTGGTCTGATGGTCTGATGGCATTGAGCCAGCAGCCATAAAAGTAATCTTACAAGTAAACATTAAAATTGGTCAAACAATTATAATTAGCTAGACAAAGTCTGTAGAGGTGTTTGGAGGAGATGGGATGTTGGTGCATTTGTAACAGGGACAAGCGAAGTGCAATGAGCAAAGATTGTCGAGGCTCAAAGTGACTTTCAAAATGAGACCACAAGAATTTCTTGAGCTGATGGACGATGGTTTGTGTAGATAGATCCAAGTTGATGGGAGGGAGTGCATTCCACAAACGAGGAAATCTTCTGAAATAGAAATTACTTGATAGTTTTTTTCTAGAAATAGGCCTACAGTGTTTCAATTTGTTAGAGCTGGCTGCTCTGGTATATAGAGCCTGTGACAAGAGATATATAGTCACAAATATTGAAGGCTCCAGAATTACAATGAAAGGATTTGATAAAAAAATGTGATCTCTATCAGTTCAAATTGCATCATTAGAGGCATAAGATGGAGAGTTGTTAACCTAGATTTATAATCTGAGGTATAATTTGAAAGGATGAACTTTGCTGCTCGTCTCTGTATTTTCTCAAGATGGAGAATGTCCTTTATGAGATGGGGGTGCCAAACAGGAGAACAATAAGTTAGTTGAGACCGCAATAGAAAAGCTTTCTCGCCTTGACTGAACCACAGCTGATGGTCCGACGTAGTAGACCAAGAGTTCTATAATTATGATTTTTTTTGCTCAAGTTGTTATAATGTTCTTTCCAGGACAGATGAGAGGATATGATAACTCCTAGGTCACGGTGAAACTCCTTTGCAATAATCTTCTTGTTATTTATATTGATTGTAGAGCATTATCTTGTCTATTGAATACATTCTTCGGCTCATTAAAAGAAAGTTTCCATTCTTTGCTCCAGGCATGGATAGCAATCAAGGTCATTTTGAAGACATATATTATCTAGGGGAGAGCTGATCTGTTTTAGACACTTGGTGTCATCTGCAAAGAACAAAATCGAGGAGTGAGGTGAAGTATGTGGAAGGTCATTAATATAAATAAGAAACAGCATTGCCCCCAATATGCTTCCCTGAGGCACACCTGATAATACTGGAAGTGATTCAGAAACTGCTGCAGAGATTGTACTCTCTGTGATAGGTACGCACGAAACCACCCAAAGATTATCTCTAATGCAGATTTTCAGTAGTGAGGAACACTGTTGAATGCCTTCTGAAAATCCAAGTACAGGCAGTCTACTTGATCATTACAATCAACTGCTTTTATGATGAAATTCAACATAATGAGAAGCTGTTGCAGAGCTGAGCGTTTGGAGATGGACTTGTCTACAAAGCCGATGGATTTGCGGTATATAAGACGCTCTAGAACCTTAGAGACAGAGCACAAAAGTGAAATTGGTCTATAGTTATATATTAACCATGGATTTTTCACCAGATTTGAGGATTGGAATAATGAGGTGAGTGCGCCACTCTTTGGGAAGTACCTCATTGGATAGATAGAGAGACAACAAGTGACAGAGGGGTTGATAAAGTGCAGATGCACAGAACTTAAGAATCTTGTGGCCTATACCGTCAATACCCATGGCTTTGGTAATGTCCAGAGAAACAAGTTCTTCGTAAACATCAGAGTCATAAATGCTTAATTGACTGAGTGAAGTAGCATCTTGTTTATCTTCAAGAAGTGGCAGGTGGAAAGAGCTTGTGGTAAAGACAGAGTGAAAATATATGAGTTGAATAAGGTTGCTTTTTCCTCATCGGAAGTATATAGCCAAGGTGGAATTTAGACCAACAAGTGGGGGGATGGCACCACTTTTAGTACAGCTACGTAGGTATTTGTATATATTTGGGTGCTGGAGGAATAGGCAAAGTCATTAATCAGGTTTTTCTCATACTCTGATTTTGCTGCTATATAATTCTGATGGAATATTTGTTGAGTTTGGTGGATACGATCAAAAGCAGATTGGCTACTACTGGACTTTAGTCTTCTCTTCATGGTGTGTAGGCGATTTAGTTGATGACGTAACTCTAACTTCATCCAAGGTGGACCCTGTCTAGACTTAAGTTTAACCTTAGGGATGAAGAGTGGCAATGCATCCACCTTTTATGAGGGACCAAACATGTTCTACATTGTTGGAAATGAAACAGAGAGTGAAATCTGTATCCATCAAATAATCACATAAACCTACAAAGTCGACTTTGGTGCAGTCTAAAACATATTTGGTGATAAATTGGAATCGATCACAGAGAGCATTTGAGAAGGTGGTGTAACCAATGAGGGAAAACCAGTTGTGTCTGGAGCATTAAAGTCACCCACTAAGATGATATGATTTGATGAGATTGGGCCAGAGTGTATAAATATTCAATTAGATGTGAATGATATTCATCATTAGAATTTGGAGGTGAGTAGTACATAATATAATAGACTTTGTAGAGCAGATGCAAATAGTTACAACTTCAACGTTCTTTGGTGATGGCATCAGGAAACTAGTAATAGAATCCTTTTATAGCCACAATAACACCACCACCTCTTGAATCTCTGTCTTTACGATAAATGGTATAGCCTTTGGTCTTGGTTGTATATGTTATATGAGAGCCATGTCACAATATGAAGAGAACAAAAAAGAGATAGTTTATTAACTAGGCTGCGAATGTTTAGTAAACAGATTTGAATGGAAATGCATAGTCAATCAGAAGACTTTATTGAATTGTGTGTAGAAGAGTGTGATGTGATGTGATCTTGTAGTGAAATATCGGACTCATCTGCCTGAGACATCATGTGGCAAGGAAGAGGTATATATATACCTGATCCTGGATGCATAAAGCTGCTGCCAAGTGGGCGTTGGAGGAAACACTTTTGCCATAACATAATTTTATTAGAGAGTTGTTTACAACACTGGCATGTTTTTTTGCCTCTGACGAGAATGGATGATTGATGGATCTTTATGTCTTGTTTTCTCGTACCTGATTCGATTAGGGACCATCTTTCCTTAACTAAGGAGAAGCTGCTCAATGACTCTGTCTTCCTTGCTAGGTCTGGTTTGATCGATAGAGGAGCAGTAAGTTTGTTTCTTCTGGATAAAATACTTGTGACATCTGCAGTGTGCTGGTGTTCAATGTTTGCATTACATACCTTCCACGACTGTAGACCTTTCTTCCACCTCTTTTCCTCAAACCAATGGCGCCCCCCCCTCCCCTTTTACGTGGTCTCGACTCAATTCTCAGCACTTATTCTGCTTATATGGCATACTATTGGCTTAGACTTAATTGTGACTTGTAGTTTGATGACTAGTCGTTCAATTAGTATATAGAATGTCATTGAACCTTCACAAGTTTGATAGTCTTCAGGTGGAAGACGCCGAATGGGAAAGCAGTAAATTACAGGGGCGGATCTAGGTTATTATGATAGGAGGGGGTTGTAAGCTACTCCCCTAAAAATACACCCAAAACCATACCCTTTAATTGAACGTCTTATTAGCACATCAATTTTTTTATAATCACAGATAAATACAATTGTAAACATTTAATCAAACACGAAGCATTAAAAAGTCTTCTCGGATATGTTCTTACAAATGTCTGCAGATTTCATCAGTTGTAATGGTGAATAGCAATTACTGACATCGGATAAACGGTCGTCAGTCAGGTTTTGAGCCTTCTCAATAAGGAAAATGATCTCTCGACTTCAGCACTCGTAATTGTTAAGGTACATGCAATTATAAGAAGCTGGTGATGTTGGGAAATGAGTCCTTGTGGGCAAGCACCAAGAGCTAAAAGTAAATTGTCAGGAAGTGTACCACCTTGGATCTCTTTGTTTTGCCAAAGTCGTTTCCATCTTTCAAGTGCATTACAGAGAGATTTAGGGAAAGGAAGATCTTGTTCCCAATGTAACAAATTTGCTAAGTTCAAATCAGCATCATTTAACAGAAGGTACGAGACAGAGAAGCCCTTGAATATACCTCTTATCGGATGTAAATCTTTCTTCATCTGACTAAGGAAAGAATCTAAGAGAGCTATAGTTCTCTTGTAGAATTCTTCTGGACTATCGCTAGGATTACTAGGAGTATTACTCCTATTATTTTGAAGACTAGTCTTCCTAGAAATATTAGCAGATGTTCCCACACTGTCAGCAAGTTTGAGAATCTCCTCATATATACCATTTGCTGAAAATTGTACTGATGTTTGTTCTGGTGAACTTGATACTCTCAATGACAGTGCCTACCATTTTGCGAGCATCAAGAATATCTTAATCTCTCTTTTGCAACTTAGAACTAAAACTTTGACTTCACCAAAGACATTTTTCGTTACAATGAATGCAGGCAGCTATATATAGTCTGAAAAGAACAAAGAGAAGATTTCAACCGTTGTGCTTTTACTTCTGTTTCTTTATCCCACTTCCAGTTCTCATCATCTCAAGCAGAGCTGGATCATCTGGTGACAGTATGGAATCCAATAGAGTAACAAGGCACTCATATAGCTCAAGTCCAAACATGTAGCGTTCTACCCAGCATGTTTTGCATAATCCAGGAAGTTTAGAATGGATGATTCTGGCATGTATGTACGCTAAAAAAAGTGTTGCCGCGTAGGACTTTTGTTCAGAAACAAGAATGATTCATTTATTAAACCAATAAGATTTCTCACTTCTTGAAGTCTACAAAAAGCAGCAATAGAAAGGTTCAGACAATTTCTCTCTCACTTTGTTGGCATAGATGTGAATCAAATGTTCTTGCTGGTGTAGTTATATAGCATTTTTGCTGGCAAGATTAAGATGCTGTTGTAAAGTTCTATTTCTTTTAGCCAAGAGTTGCAATGCAGCTATAAAGTTTCCTCTGTTCATGGTTTCATCCGAAAAGTGAACTTTATCTTCTACTCTGAATGGTAAGCTAAAAACTGAACACAATTAACTATGTGACGCAGAATCTCTGTTTTCTTCTGCTTGTTCTTGTTTCACTTTTGTGAGTCAACTCTGGCATCAGGTAGTTTGTTTTGAAACAATCAGCTCTTTCTGTAGCATGCTGATACATGACGGTCCGCTCATGCATAAGAATTCCATCCTTACCCAGTGCTTTTGTATATGGCTTCTGATAGGATAGCACCAACACTCCTGGTATTGTACTTGCGCTGCCACCTCTTGTCTGTTTGGAGGCTCTGGGAACAGAATACAATAAGAACAAATTCCTCCTTCAAGTTTCCTATATAACTATAGCAAAGCCAGGGAAATAGGTTGAGCCAGTGCATCTGAAACGAAACTGTCCAGGTTTTACCCTGCTTGATGAGACTGAAGGGCTTCAGATGCTGATGGTCTGAAATGTGATGACAGATACTGGAACCACTTTGAGTCAGGAATGCTACTAGCCAAGTGCCTTAGGTTATCCAATGAATCCTGTGCCTCTTTCACAACTATTCCTAAAGTGTATGACCAGCTACCATTTTGTCATTACCTTCATCTTCTCTACACTTAACCATAGAGGTCTGATCAGGTTCAGTACATGCTCACTGGTTCTTGAGTAAACTCACCAGATCTGCCATTTAATATTAAAACAAATAATCACATTATTCTCTAGCAGTTTTTTTTAAAATGTCTTTTGCTTGGAATCTTTCAATCCACTATATTTACCAGAGGCCAGAGTTCAGCTCATGTGACCCAGAGAGTAAAAGGTAACACATCTTTTGATGTATACACATGGTTTTAGTGCATCAACAAAGTTAGGTGAAAAATAGATCTGGATTTGCCATTTTGGTGCCTCATTAAAAGAAGCTGTAGCTAGCAGGAAATCATACTCGTTAACTGAATTTCATTAGTGTACATTATTATTGTAGTATTCTGGAATTTTATTACCATTATTATCGTAATATTGTCCAAAAAGGGGTTGCACCCCTAGATCTGCCCCTGAATTAGCTGAGACTTGAACTATATACACGCAGAATCCTTTTAGCTGCTGGAAAATTAAATTACCTGGGCTGAATGTACACCATAACAACTTTGTATGCTCTGGATATGGTGTGGTCTGACCAGGAAAGGTTTGAGGAGACCATCACTTCCATGTCCCTGTATGCATCTGCTTCAATATTTGAATTGCTGAACCTAATCAAAGCACACTTTGGAAATTTACTTAGCCCGATACTTTCTGCTACTAAAATTATCGTGAGTGATCTATTGTACACAAAAGTATGTTAGGCAAAAAAGCAAGATGATCGCAAATACTGTTGCAGATGAATTTCAAGTTTACTATATACCTTAGTGAATGGTTCAAGACATGGGTTTCTTTTTGGTGCCAATACTGTAAACTCTCAGTTGACCTATGAGATATAATGACATTCTCAATCAACTTAATTAAACGTACTCACTTGAGGTTTCAAGCCTTAATTAATCGGAAGCATCCTGATAAAAGCTCAAGCATCTAGCTGAAACGTCAAGAGTGCATCAAGAACTTAATATTTAAAAGCATGTGTCAGCTGTCAGCTGAGAGTAATACTACATCAAGTGAATTATCGAGTCATTGTAGCTAAGAAGCTCATAGCCAAGATTTTAAAAGTTTTTTTTTTGGGTGGGGGGGGTTGGGGAGGTTGTCAGCCATTTTGAAATAGGAGTCAATATCAATATACTATTGCACTCTTCCAACAGTTATTGGACACTACCCCACACATGATATCAACAATGTACAGGTCAGTGCTATATACAACAATGGCTAGTATATAACAGTGATAGGATTTGAAGTTTTGTCCCAAGGAGATCAGGCTGTAATAAATATTTAGCCAGACACTTCCATATGTCTCCTAGCATGAAGTGGCCTGTGCACTGGTTTATGGAGTCATCATGACACACTGGAGGATAATCCACATAGCCCCTTCATTTACAATCACCCCTAAATTCCATCAGGCAGAGGAAGCACCTGAAAGCCACACCCTTCCAGGGTGTTAGGCTCAAGATCATATTCCCAGAGCTTCATTAAAATTCGAGCATGTGACTCTGGAGCATCAATCATAGTGCACACAGAACCATGTCAAGTGTCTCCAAACACTTCTCCAGCAATGCATCCGCAGAGGGGCAACACTGCTGCTATACATGTGTGCGTGGGGCAACACTGCTGCTATACATGTGTGCGTGGGACAACACTGCTGCTATACATGTGTGTGTGGGGCAACACTGCTGCTATACATGTGTGCGTGGGGTAACACTGCTGCTATACATGTGTGCGTGGGGCAACACTGCTGCTATACATGTGTGCGTGGGACAATACTGCTGCTATACATGTGTGTGTGGGGCAACACTGCTGCTATACATGTGTGCATGGGGCAACACTGCTGCTATACATGTGTGCGTGGGACAACACTATTGCTATACATGTGTGCGTGGGACAACACTGCTGCTATACATGTGTGCATGGGGCAACACTGCTGCTATACATGTGTGCGTGGAGCAACACTGCTGCTATACATGTGTGCGTGGGGCAACACTGCTGCTATACATGTGTGCGTGGGGCAACACTGCTGCTATACATGTGTGCGTGGGGCAACACTGCTGCTATACATGTGTGCGTGGGGCAACACTGCTGCTATACATGTGTGCGTGGGGCAACACTGCTGCTATACATGTGTGCGTGGGGCAACACTGCTGCTATACATGTGTGCGTGGGGTAACACTGCTGCTATACATGTGTGCGTGGGGCAACACTGCTGCTATACATGTGTGCGTGGGACAATACTGCTGCTATACATGTGTGTGTGGGGCAACACTGCTGCTATACATGTGTGCGTGGGGCAACACTGCTGCTATACATGTGTGCGTGGGACAACACTGCTGCTATACAGGTGTGTGTGGGGCAACACTGCTGCTATACATGTGTGTGTGGACTGATTTTTGTTAAAATGGGGAAAACACACACACACACACACACCCCGAAAAAACTTAACACAAAAACAACAACAACAATAATGTTAAATAAAAACATGATCGCATGCAAACAGATGTTGAGATATATAATGAGTTAACTTTTGAAGAAGGCCCTCGATCCTTTGGTTTTAGAGTCGCTTCTGAGCTGTATCACTGCCTGGAGCACGGAGCGATCAAAGTTGGCCTGAAAAGCAAAGCAAACATAAGCATCACACATGATCATCATACATCCCCCAACAGTCAACCAATTAACATGGATTCACGCTGCCCCACACAGTGCCTAGGAGGGACTGTAGTAGCATTAGACAACTCTGGTCCCTTTGAGTGGGCATCATTCACAAGAACCTGTGGCTTCGGTATATAGAGGAGTCTTTCCCACTGGCTTCAGTATATAGAGGCCCTTCTCATGGTCTGACTTCAGTATATAGAGGAGGCCTTTCCCACTGGCTTCAGTATATAGAGGCCTTTCCCATGGTGTGGCTTCAGTATATAGAGGCCCTTCTCATGGTGTGCTTCAGTATATAGAGGAGGCCTTTCCCACTGGCTTCAGTATATAGAGGCCTTTCCCATGGTGTGGCTTCGTATATAGAGGCCCTTCTCATGGTGTGCTTCAGTATATAGAGAAGGCTCTTGGCCTCCATTATAGCTACCCAATTTTATAAAACTATTAAAAAACGCATGCTATATGGTTAGCTGCTGAAATAAGTCATTCTAGATGCTTTGTGAAAATGTGCAGATTTTGTACTAAGTTTCTATGGCTCACATGCGAGTTGCGTTTCTTTACCATTTTGTGTGTTGGCTTCTACGTCACATTTCTTCGTGTTTCTGATCTCTTCTTGAACGATCGTCCTGAAATTAGTATGTGGAAAAAGAAGTGGAGAAGTGCTACCAAAGCTAGGGAGAAAAGCAAAGTGCTTGAAGGAACAAGAACAGCGGGGCAATGAAGGCAGAGAGGCTCTTCAGAGGCAGCAACCTGAGTCACTAGTAGCACACCAGTAGAGCTAGAAAGCAGTGAGGCTCTTCAGAGGCAGCAATCTGAGTCACCAGTACCACACCAGTAGAGCTAGAAGGCAGTGAGGCTCTTCAGAGGCAGCAATCTGAGTCACCAGTACCACACCAGTAGAGCTAGAAGGCAGCGAGGCTCTTCAGAGGCAGCAATCTGAGTCGTCACCAGTACCACACCAGTAGAGCTAGAAGGCAGTGAGGCTCTTCAGAGGCAGCAATCTGAGTCACCAGTACCACACCAGTAGAGCTAGAAGGCAGTGAGGCTCTTCAGAGGCAGCAACCTGAGTCACCAGTACCACACCAGTAGAGCTAGAAGGCAGTGAGGCTCTTCAGAGGCAGCAATCTGAGTCACCAGTACCACACCAGTAGAGCTAGAAGGCAGCGAGGCTCTTCAGAGGAAGCAACCAGAGTCACCAGTACCACACCAGTAGAGCTAGAAGGCAGTGAGGTTCTTCAGAGACAGCAACCAGAGTCACCAGTACCACACCAGTAGAGCTAGAAGGCAGCGAGGCTCTTCAGAGGCAGCAATCTGAGTCACCAGTACCACACCAGTAGAGCTAGAAGGAAGCGAGGCTCTTCAGAGGAAGCAACCTGAGTCACCAGTAGAGCAAAAGGCAGCAAGGCTCTTCAGAGACAGCAACCTGAGTCAACCAGTACCAGGACAATCTGCACCAGTACCAGTAGAATCAGAAGTGCCATCCCACGACCCACCGATGTTGATGAAAACCAGCACGATGAAGACAGAAAGTTGGAGGAAGATCCTGATGCAGAAGATGAGTATACTGAACCCCAGAAGTGTTTGACGAGTGGATACCGACTCTATCTCTAGAACAGCGTAAGACCTATCTGTGCTTCTCTATGAGAGCTTCCAGAACAGATATAAGACGAACAACATGGATGCAGCACAGGAGTCTGCAGGTGTGTTTTTAATTCTCTAAAACAGTATATAGCTATGCTTAATGTAGTATATTATATATATTAGAGGTTTCATGAGAGAACTATCCGAGGTTATCAAAAATTAGTTTTTTTAAAAATATTAAAAAAATATGTTTAAAATGAAGGAGAGTCGGCAAGGGAAGCAGTACAGTAATGTCTCTTATTGTTAAGCATAGAAGGAGGAATTACCAGCTTAAATATTTTTATAGCTGGTAATGGCCAGCTTAGATGCTGGGATAGCCACTGCCTTCCAGGCATTTTCTTTGGCCCCAAGATATTTTAGCTGAGACCTGCCAGAGGCTGGGAAAGCTCCTCACCGCTTCAATAGTTATAGAGACACGATGGAAAGAGTGTAAAGTTCAACACGTGATATGTTCTAGGATTCTGATTGGTCCGATGCGATGGATTGGACGCAAGAGCTGAACCAAATCCTACCCATGCGTTTCATATCCGTTCTTGTCTGCTAGATCCGTAGTCTGTTGCGTTAACGGTTCACGATATCAGTGCAACGGATCGGAAGGATGGAATACACAGAGCAACTTCAAACACTGACCATCAGAAGGTGTTACATATGAAGGCTAGAGCATGTAGTCGAAACATCGAGTGAATACAATTTGAATTTGATTATTGAGGTGATTTTAAGTTACTATTTTGGTGGATGTTTCAAACACACAACATTTAATACCTGTACAACGGGCATGCAGAACAGAAATGGAATGAGTCATTCAAACAGCAGCTAGAGGTTATGGAGAAGAGTTCCTGCACACCAAACTTGTCTATAGTATTGGTTAAGACCTCCCACCCCTTCACCCCCCAAGCACACCCAGATGACGGGTAATAAATCCATGATAATTGAAAATTACCAAGTAGCAAATACGCCAACACAACAGCTGGCCAGCATTAGCTGAGCTGCGATTGCTGCCGCCAGGCACAACCTGCAGGCAACTATCACAAGCAACAGCGCACCCGGGAGGTAACTGTCACCAGCAACTCTGTACATTGCCATATGCAAGTGGATCCTGGCAAAGATCACAAGCAACACCTAACATGCTGCAAGCAACTGTTGCCAGCAACACTGTTCTAATTATACCAACACCACAGTGCTGTCATGACTATGACATTCACGCAGCTACAGTAAAAAACAACAAAACAAACAACAACAACCCAATAACAATGCAACATCAGCTGATATTTCAGCTGATTATGGCTCACAAAGACACACACTCCCATACATACATAAGGTTCCTCGGAGCAGACTATGGCTATGTTTTCCGCCTTCACTACGAAGAGGTTGGACAAAGTTTGGAGCCCTTCAAAAAGCTCGTCGATCATGGAATTCTGTGGACATCAGGAATAGATCTTACAGCACCAATCAAACATGGCACAATTCAATCACTTTATTGAGGCATTCAAGTCTCATACTTTGATGGCAGACAACTTGCCTTGAAGTTCTTCATGACTCTTCTGTACTCATTCATGTCACAGATAATGACCATGGCTCCTGCAAGATCGGCACAAGTGGTAATAGGTGCTCGCAGGTGTAAGTATTATACACATTACATATACACATACATACATGTATCAATAAATACATATACACATACATACATGTATCAATAAATACATATACACATACATACATACATGTATCAATAAATACATATACACATACATACATGTATCAATAAATACATATACACATACATACATACATGTATCAATAAATACATATACACATACATACATGTATCAATAAATACATATACACATACATACATGTATCAATAAATACATATACACATACATACATGTATCAATAAATACATATACACATACATACATGTATCAATAAATACATATACACATACATACATGTATCAATAAATACATATACACATACATACATGTATCAATAAATACATATACACATACATACATGTATCAATAAATACATATACACATACATACATGTATCAATAAATACATATACACATACATACATGTATCAATAAATACATATACACATACATACATGTATCAATAAATACATATACATACATGTATCAATAAATACATATACACATACATACATGTATCAATAAATACATATACACACATACATGTATCAATAAATACATATACATACATGTATCAATAAATACATATACACATACATACATGTATCAATAAATACATATACACATACATACATGTACCAATAAATACATATACACATACATACATGTATCAATAAATACATATACACATACATACATGTATTAATAAATACATACATAGATAGAACAAACAACAATATAAACAAGGTTGTGGTTGCTCTAAGGGGCAATTATGTGTGACTCTAAGTTCACTAAGTCAATTGCATGTGGTACTTCTGATGGGAAGACCACTGGATGACCTGGCCACTCCTGAATTGCTGAAGGAGAGAGAATGATAGCCGACATCTTAGCCAGCTCATGGTACTGCTATATGGATGGTTCGATTCTGAAGCAAGCTTGGAGGCTAGCCTTTTGTAAAAAGTGATTGCTTCATTGGCAAGACCACCGGCGAGTATGCAATCATTACTCCTAAGAAACAAGTTCTCTAAATGTGTTCATGCTTACTTACTTTCTTTTCTGACAAGCCAACCCAATATGGTTGTTTTCGTTTAACCCTTTGTGCACTAACATATCGTTTTTCAGACACTCTAAACTTTCACATCGAGTCAATATTTTCCAAGAGTTATTTTTTTTTGCTGTTCTGAAGGAAGTAAGACAAGAAGTAGTTGTCTTTGAATATTAATCACACATGCCATTGCTGCCTTCTTTCATTAAACTAACTGTTAACTTCAAAAGGAAATGACCTATAATCGCTTGCTTTCTGTGAGCAACAACAACAAAAAGCATGGCTCAGCCAGTGTGTATGAAGTCAAAGAAACTGTTTAATGCAGATTCAAACTCAAAAGTTAATTTGAAAGATTGCGAGTTTCATTGCCTCGAAGAGTGTTCATCCAGTGATCACACAACCTACTTGCCAGCTGTTGGGAGAGTGACATCAATGGCAATTTAGCCTCCTCTTCATAAACAACAAAGGTCCCCGAGAGTGATTAGCTAGCTATTATTATTGTGCGAACTCCAAGGATAGCTGACTGATGCAATGCACGCACAATGACTCTGAGAGAAAAATATGCACAGCACCTTCCTGTAGCAGTCAGTCTCGAATTATTATCGTAGGAACCTGGTTGTATATTTGATGAATATGGTTCAAAGGTCAATCAAATCAGTGTCAGAGCAATAAACTTTGCACATGGCATTGTCCGAGACCTTCCACTCTCCCCTCGCAAGTGCTGACAAAATGAAGGGGAAAAAATAAATAAAATAATAATAATAAATAAATAATCATGCGACGATACTGCCCTTTTAGTACAGCAAATATGTGCAACGATTGTGCTTTTAACGATAAAAGCATGAAACTTTGTACAGTGCTAAAGCATTATATGAAAAGGATTTTTGGCTATAGGGACATTGCAGATATGTCCTGTGAGAAAAATGGCTACCATTTTTTCAAAATGGCCGTCAATAGTTATAATCGTCAATGCAATAATCACTATAGGAATATGATGTACTGATTATAAACTAACTGTGTCAAGGTAAATATGCTAGAAAGTCATTATGAGATGGAAGAGAAATTTAGTCAGTGCAATTGCCACCACAAAAGCAAAGTGATGTGCATGGTAGAGCAGCTTTCTTGCACTTGCAGCGACCTCTGCAGCTCTTCTTGCAGCTACATTTTATCAGCTCCCTACAAGCTTTTGCAGCTTCTGGTAATGTTGTCCAGTGTGCTTCCCAGCCTTCTTCGGTCTTCTTCCACCCCATTCATTTGGTGATGGAAGTTCGGGAGCCTTGATTACCATCTGGGCCCAGCAGTAACCAGCCTGGTAAGCAGCCCTCTTGATGTGCTGGGTAAGTGCAGCCTGCGTAGGTGGCAAACACTCAATTGCCCTCCCTTTCTGGGTGAAGAGCTGTTTCCTAGCCTCATTTACACACTCCTGGCTACTGGAACGGTCGTACAGCAAAATTACGAATCGCTCAAGTGGTCCAAGCCATTCCTGGACGGTTTGTGGAGTTGGTCTAGCTGCCAAGGCAGAGAATGCTGGAGTCACCTCTTTGTATGCCATCCAGGTGTCCCACGCACCTTTGCCTCCAAAGAAAGAAACTGTGTCGCATCCAGTGAAGGCATGGAACATTGGCAATGCAATGCACTTATCAGGACCAAGTAACCTTGGCTATTTCATGTGCAGCAAAGAACCGAAAATTCTTCCCAACACCAAAGGCAATCCACAATTCAGCAAGGTCAAGCCATTGAGCTGATGTTACTGCCAAAACTACAACATCAGTGTGTCTACTGTGCGTATTGACACTTTGTTGTGTCCATCCCGCACAGCATCCTCCAGATGGAAGAACATGCGGGTGTCAGCCTCCTCATGGGTGCATGGAGCTAGAGACGAGATATCTTGCCGATTCTTACAAATCACATTGACATGATGCGTGGAGATAACCTGCTTGCTAGTATCAATGCCGACTGCCATTGTAACCAAATAGGAGCACAATTCAGATTTGTTGTCTGCAATTTGGAGAAATGCCGACCAATTTCCAGGAACTGCACTTGATGGCTCAACACATCTCCTCACCCCCTTTCCCCTCTTGCTTCGAGCACCAGCCTTCAAGCTGTCAGATACAACTCATCCCAGACAATGTCTAGTCTGGTCACATGCTGAAGCTGTGATGTGATATATGGCAAAAAAATATCAGTTGCATAGTCCTGGAAGGTTTTGGCAGTACGAGGTGGCAGCATGTGGACAATTGCAGCACCATCAAGAATGGTGCATGTAACTTCTCCAGTGGGACTATGGGGGACATTGACAGGTGTAAGGTCTTGTAAGCAGCTTAACAAGTCTGACTTTTTCTCTCCTCTCAAAACACCCATCTGCGAAAGTGATGGTGGGCAAGGCTGGTTTTCATGCTGAAAGAACTCGTCAAGGTCACCATCACGAACTTGAGAGGCAATGTATAGCCTGGAAAAGAGAGAGCAGTTGTTCTTCAAGCTTGAAATCTGCTGCTGTTTGCTTGATTTTCCCTTGACTGGAGGCCGACTGAACAAAATCAGGTTGTTGCGTTTGATCGTATTAGAGATTGGTATTCTCTGGTTGACCAGTCTCTCGTCCACATATGCCTCATATAGTTCAAGCCCTACTTGCTCAATCTGCTGTACTGTGTCTGCCACTGCTGCATCTGCAATATTCCTGCTGTCCAGCACAGGAAGATCATTGCTGTCCTCAGTGAATGGGTTCCCCATATCTTCCATTGCTGCACTCAGTGCTTTCACATCTTGTACAAAAGCTACTTGAGTGTGCCTTTTCTGCTCGTGGTGACGGCAATCGCTGTCCTGCTTCTCCATGACTGAACTCTCAAACTCTCCAATCAAACGAGCCATCTCAGGACCAGACACCATCCAACGTCGTAGAGCTGATGGGTTTTTGGTCAGGCCTACAGCTCCACCATCTCCTTTCACTGATGCATTGTTCTGCTCATGTGCATGGTCAATTGCAATCGCAGAAAACGCATGCTTCGACTTCTTCACGGTGAAATTCCCCTTCACAAACTCTTCATAGACATTGGGATGGCACTCCTTTAGTGAAATCATATCGCGCAAGTGAACTGGCACCCATCTGGAGTAATGGGTATATATGGTCTAAAGCAAAGAACCATGGAACAATCTTTGTCAGGGACTCTATGTAGAGTTGAAAGTTTCACTCTCGTATGGCTCTCACATAGATCATCAAAGCCAGTTCCATCTGCAGAATAATGTGCCAGAATTTGAAATGGGGGCATGCAGCAGCCCTATCCGTGCGCCACTCTTCCATTGACATCACCTCACCTTCAGCTTCTTCTCTGTACTTAGCATACGCCTTCTGCAGGAGTAGATAGAGACTACTGGCTGTGACCTGATGGGCCCGTCGGGTACGTGTCACATGCGCTGCTTTCAAGATTGAATTTGCTGTTCCAGGTCCTGCAACACCGGCCTGAGTGAGTGCTCCTGTCCACCCACTGTCTTCCAAAAGATCTCCAAGTACCTTGAGAGTTGCCATCTCAATATGTAGTCCACCAAACATGATTACAAATGTTTTTCACCGTGACTTTTGGGCCAGGTCCACTGAATCTGCTTTGCAAGCGAATACAGTGGCTGGGCTGATCACACGCAATAACTGCAACCTGACCTGGATTCAGGACTTCAACTGCTGTCTTCACAATGTTCATGGAGTGACGGATCATGGCTACTGACTTAGCTTGGTCATGGAAGAGAGGTAACATGGAAATGAGAGCCACTTCACTGTCATCAGGCGGTGCTACTTGCTGACTAGCATGATAAGCAGCCCAGGATATCACCTGATCCTCAGACAAGACATCCATGGCTATGTCAAGAACCTGTTTCAAATGCTCCAGCCATCTGCAATATACAAAGCTAATAAATTTATCCATCAAAGAGTGAACCATAAACCAACCTATATTCCTCTTCCACTGCCTGTGATATGATCTGACAGCCAGTTTTGTTTGGGCCTGTTAGCTGTGGTACAGGTGGATCTTGTTTGATGAGAGTAGCAGGAGGGATGCTGGTATAGGTCTCGGGCAGGCATGCCCTTGGTAGCAGTATCACTGTGAGTCACAACAAGCTGAGGAACTCCACTGTTGTCTTTGTTTGGATGCTGAAACAAAGACTGTGCAGTTCCATGGAATGCATCATGAGCAGAAGTGGAGCTGGGGTTGTGATCTACATGTATGTTGTCAACTGCAGCAGTTGTGAAGAGGCCACATTTAAGCTCAGGAGGACAGACAGCATTTGCTACATGGTAGTGATGACATATCTTGTTGCCTAGCTCAGTTGAAATATCCAACACACGGCTGTATGAGACACTCAAACCCAGCTGGTACATAATATCCACTAGTTCACGCTTGCGAGTCTTGGTGTGAAGCATCACACCTAGATAGATGGGCAAGGGAGTTTCTCTTTCCTGGCTATGTTTGACCGTACTTGAAGCACGATTCTTCCGGGATCGCACCAAACTGTTGTGCATCAGCAACTGTGAAATGGTCAGAACTGGCTGGGACAATGTGGTTGAACTTGACTGTACTTCAACGTTAGGTCCACACAAAACCATAGCAACTAGAGACAAGAGAGAGGTTGGGACGGATTTTTCCTGGCATTTCATTTCAAACAAACCATTGAATTGCTTTTTCAACTTGAACATCTCTCTTCTTACTATCTTAGCAGCCCTGGCAAGATGAAAGGCATCGTTGTCAGCATCATGCTCACAAGCCTTCCTCAGTGCAGATCCAATATCTTTGTTAGAAATGAGGACTACTTCTCGTCCTTGCTTGTGAGCTTCCATGTCAGGAAAATATCCCAGTAGTCTGTCTTTGAGCTTGGTGGAGTGAATGCGTCCAGTTACATCAGTTCCAAGCTGTTTTAGCCTTGTGCTGTAGAGGTTCACCAGATCTTTGAGTTTGAAGACAGGTGCAATAAGATCATCCATGCAAGTATCTTCAATGTACAACACCAGTTCAGCAAATGCTATACCGTGGTTCACATCATCAGCATCAAAATCATGACATTTTTTGTTTCGGAATCCCTTGCTCTGTTGTACAATGATGCCAGACACTGTACATGATACTGGGCATCTTGTGCAATCAGGTTACCTGAGCTCAGTTTGGCAAGCAGTTGCTCGTCCTGTAGTTTGATGGCACATTGTCTCACCTTGATGTCTACTCCAAAAGTTGATGCTTTGCTTTAAGAACCTTCCAGCAGGTGCAGGTGCAGGCTTACCGCAAAAGAAACATCTCTCAATGGACGTACGAACACCTACGACTAAATCTCATACAGGCTTCCACATCACCATCATCATCATCTACCAGTCTCTTTCTCTTCTCTGCTTGTCGTAGCTGGGTTTTGTACTGAAGTCTACACGAATCATGCCACCTGGCCAAGTGCTTCTTTAGTGTAGCCTCAACGCCATCACCATCATCAAGCCGTGACAAATTTAAGGTCTTTGGCAAGCAACCTATGGCACTAAAACCCTTCAGAAGATCTGCAATTGTTGAGTAGTCTACCCCCTGTGTGCCACGATGGGACTCAGCTGGACACTGAAGAGCCTCTGTTGAATCTTCCTGGCACAGAAAGCACTTGCTCCAGTCAGTTACCAGAACTTGCACTGATGCCTGAGACCTAAGAGTATCCACCACTTTGTAGATCTTTGCCATTACCACTCTAAGAGAAGGTAAGTATGGAGTAGCTATAGGGTTTACTTCTATAAACTATGTATATATTATTATACTTACCTTCAAAGAGGCCTTTCTCTTGCTGTAGCTACTCCAGCTGGTACCATGTGGCAGAATCACATGACTGTAGTCTCAGGTGGCAGAATCACATGACTGTAGTCTCAGGAGTGTTGATGTTCTTACTAATTGTACTTCATGTAGATGAAAATTATGCGGGTAAAAATTAGGTCTAGGCCACAAGCTTGTACCTTCTATTTACATGTGCCATACATTTTGTGCAATGGAGTCTGTTTCAAGAAACGATACTGAAGGTTCACTCTATCGTTGGCGGCCATTTTGAAAATCGCACTGCCATTTTTGTTGTGGGTCAAATTAGCGATGTCCCTATAGCCAATAATGTTTTAAAAGGTATACTCTGACTGTGCACAAAGTTTCATGCTTTTATCGTAAAAGGCACAATTCATCTAATATTGCACATATTTGCTGTACTATTTGTAAATCTCACCATTTCAGCAACTGCGATGTTTTATTTTCTAAGAGAGTATTGCTAGAGTAGCCTCACTAGAAACTGTTTGTATTAGGTGAGGTCTAATCTAGTTGGTTGGCAATGTTGTATTAGGTGAGGTCTAATCTAGCTGGCGTAGTTGGTTGGCAATGTTGCATTAGGTGAGGTCTAATCTAGCTGACGTAGTTGGTTGGCAATGTTGCATTAGGTGAGGTCTAATCTAGCTGACGTAGTTTGTTGGTAATGTTGCCATGTTGCATTAGGCGAGGTCTAATCTAGCTAGCATAGTTTGTTGGTAATGTTGCCATGTCGACGTCTAATCTAGCTAGCATAGTTTGTTGGCAATGTTGCCATGTTGCATTGTGTTCCATCGTCATGAACGTGACAAATGCACCATAGGAAGCTATACATTCCTAAACAAAATGGCAGACTGGCCGACAAGACAATGTGCCATGCCATTCAATGGTGGATTCCAGTCTGAACCTGGACCAAACTTTACAAAAACCATCCAGGCATCCATCCAGTTCCGTAGGTGAAGTTTCGTCTTGATCCGACCTTCAAATCGGCCATGCATAGTGGACATACATACATACATACAGATGCTACTAGTATATATATATATAATTCCAAGTGTAATATACATGTCCTCTTTTACAGAATGTATAAAGGGGAGACAATGGCATTTTTTGGGGGGAGTAACCCACATGTTTTTTTTGGTGTTTTTTTGTTTTGTTTGTATAACTCCATAGATTCCGTAAACTTCATGGTATGGACTTGATATATAGCTCAAAAGATAGGTCTCTCTTTGTGCCCTCTGTTGATACTCTACTCTATTCAATGAGTGTTTTCATTAGGCGTTAAAATATAAGTATGTGGTCAATCGTGCGGGTGGAAAATGAATTTCTTTAATAATCCATAAAACTCATTTTCCACCCGCTTGCTTGACCATGTACTTACGTTTTAGCACCTAATGAAAACACTCATTGAATAGAGTAGGCTAGTCAGCTAATTTCAAATCTTTAGCACTTTGCAATCTGGAGATTATGACAGGCTTTCAGGTTTTGAAATTCCCTCCACTTTAGGTCTAGTAACTTGGCTATAGTTATATCTATGAAAAATATTTTAGTATCAAAAGAGAGCACACAGAGAGACCTATCTTTTGAGAAGTCCACACCATGAAGTTTGCAGAATCTACGGAGCTCTAAAGTAGTAACTATAAGTAAAAAAATAAATAAAAAAATGCCATCGTCCCCCCCTTGACAGGTGGATCCTATGTACACAAAAGGGCAAGGAGGAAGGAATATAGACGGAAGAAAACATGGTCGCACAAGAGCTGTACCTATCTCATTAATGGAGAATTGTTGAATGCTGTCAAAGATCACTCTGTGTAGGCTGACTCCAAACTCAATCAGGACGATTTCTAGATTCTTACCATCCAGAGAATCATGCAAGACTTGGCTGCACTTTTCCACATAGCTGACTACATAATTACAGGCCTGGGAAGGGGAAGCAGAAGGCAGGAGAGTAGAGGGATGGGCATGGGGGGGGGGAGCAAGAGTGGGAGTGAGAGAAGCGAGAGTGGGAAGGAGAGAGAAGAGGTGAGGGGAGTAGAAGTAGGAGGAAGTGAGAGGACAAAGATAGGGAAGATAAAGGAGATAGAGGAGAAGAAAGAGGGAAAATGGAGGAGTGTAGAAAAGTGATGGTTGAGGGGGCAAAAGGATAGAGGAAGAGGTGAGGATAGAGTGAGATGGAGAGAGAGAGAAGAGAGGGGAGTGATGAAGGATAGGGAAACACACCAACAAAAAGGTGACTTGCTATTAAATAGACCATCAAGCACATGTCAATGAGAAACAATAAACTCGTGTTACAATATGTATGCATCTTGTGCACTGACTTGAGTTCCCTCTATCACCATTGGAATATCAGGCTTGAAGTCGGATTTCTTCTGGTGTGTGGAGAGAATCTGCCTGACAGAGCTCACCATGTGTGTGAGAGTCCTGGGCAGCGCACAAAACACAACAGCAACACAATTAGGCCAGGCTGCAAACTTTAGCCTTCTTCTGGCCACCAGAGCTACTTACATTCCTGCAGTATGTATTCTATGACCTGCATGTACAACATACCCACGTACAGTGGAACTCCTCTATACAGACTCCCTGAAATGCAGACGCAAGTTGATCCGGACAATTCATCAAGGTGTCCCCGATCAACGCCCACAACAAATGTATTGACTTACGTCCCTGGTCTAAGGACACCTCACCACTATTCTGGAGTATGAACACTATTTCAATTTCCCTGCTCTACAAAACTGTAATCCGTGAAAGGTCTTGCATGCACTTCTGCAAAAGGAAATGATCATCCTACTCACTCATCTAATAGTAGCTACTAGATAGTTGAGTGCATACAACAGAAACACTGGAGAGAATGAGCTGCATGGTCAGTAGAGGAGAGAGAACTGGCTGCATGGTCAGTAGAGGAGAGAGAACTGGCTGCATGGTTAGTAGAGGAGAGAGAAATGACTGCATCATCAGTAGAGGAGATAGAAATATCTGCATCATCAGTATAGGAGAGAGAAATTGCTGCATCACCAGGAGAACTGGCTATATTGGCTGCATAGCAATAGAGGAGAGAGAACTGGCTGCATAGTCAGTACAGGGGGAAAAACTAGCTGCATAACTGCATCAGTAGAGGAGAGAGAACTGGCTGCATCGTCAGTAGAGGAGAGAGAACTGCCTGCATGGTCAGCAGAGGACATAGATGCTGATAAACATGACCACTGGACACTTTTAGCTAGATCCCAAATGAGGAGTTCCACTGTAAACCTGGGTTGACAGTCACAATACCCATAGAGAGCTATGAATGTCATTACATACCATGCAGATCAGTAGCTCCTACTAAGGAGTGCTACACACACAAAACATCTTATGCCGACACATGCACTGGAGCATACTTTTCAATGCCAGTTTCTATCTTGGCTTCAAGCTTAGAGGCCACTTCTCTCTTCCGTGCCACACAAACACTAGCCATGGATGGGGACCTAGAGGTTAGGAGAGGACCGAGTGGACAGGGTAAGGAAGGAATAGAGAAAGAAAGAAAAAGAGATATACATGTAGTCCGGAGAGGGGAGAAGGGGGAATGATGGGAAAATAAAGGGTGGCAGTGAAACAAAAGAAAGGCAGAGAGAACAATGACCTGCACAGTAGGACGCAGGCTCTTCCCATGACCTTCCAAAATCAAAACAAAATGTTCCTTGGTACCCCATGTTTGGTCAAGATCCATCAAGATGTGTTTGAGTAATTTTGATCGCACAGACAAAACTGACTCACACACAAGCAAGACAGACAGGAGCAAAAACAACATGCTGTCAGCCGGCCATCGCTGCAGGCAGGGCAACAAGGGCGGAGAGGTGGACAGGAAAAGAGATGGTAAGAGTGAAGAGTGTGAGATGAAGATTTGATATGTTCCCCCCCCCTTCTGAACATACGTGAAGCAAGGCATGATGATTTCTCTGAAGAGATCTTCTAAGAGGTGCATGTTGTTGTTGATGTGGCCTACCACTGTGAGGAAGTATCCCACAGGGGCAGTCTTCAGGTCAACTGTCAGAAATAAGGTAAAGGAAGGTCAAGAAATTCATCTCCCTAATTAACAATTAGGCCTCATGCTTTGTAGTTGGCTCCTCCTGCCACTAAGGTTGCCTAGAACCATGGGCAACAACTAGAGCAACATTGTTGCTGCATCAACAATGACACTATAGCAACACTGTTGCTGCATCACCTATCACATTGTAGCAACATTGTGGGAAGATTAGGGTGGGGGCGCATACTAGTTTGCGTCAGGTCCAAGGCAATCTGGAAGTGTTCCATACACAGCTTGTCCAACACAGTCAGGAAGATCTGCCTGGCGATGTCACCCAACTCTCGGTCACTCAGCAGCTGCAGACAACCAAGAAGAGGGATTAGTAGGGTGGAGTAAGTTAGCATCTTGACAACATCACACTGTATGTATCTGCATCCATGCAGAGGAGGCTAAGCATTCATAACTTGTATGGTAACACTACACTGGGTTGAGGAAGGTTGAAGTAGGTTGACAATAGCTCTATGGGGACACACACTGGACCAACATCACACTGGGTTGAGGAAGGTTGAAGTAGGTTGACAATAGCTCTATGGGGACACACACTGGACCAACATCACACTGACCGGGTGGAGGCAGGTTGAAGTAGGTTGACAATAGCTCTATGGGGACACACATTGGACCAACATCACACTGGGTGGTGGCAGGTTGGAGTAGGTTGATAATAGCTCTATGGGGACACACACTGGACCAACATCACACTGGGTTGAGGAAGGTTGAAGTAGGTCTCTATGGGGACACACACTGGACCAACATCACACTGACCGGGTGGAGGCAGGTTGAAGTAGGTTGACAATAGCTCTATGGGGACACACATTGGACCAACACCACACTGGGTGGAGGCAAGTTGAAGTAGGTTGACAATAGCTCTATGGGGACACACACTGGACCAACATCACACTGGGTGGTGGCAGGTTGGAGTAGGTTGATAATAGCTCTATGGGGACACACACTGGACCAACATCACACTGGGTTGAGGAAGGTTGAAGTAGGTTGACAATAGCTCTATGGGGACACACACTGGACCAACATCACACTGGGTTGAGGAAGGTTGAAGTAGGTTGACAATAGCTCTATGGGGACACACACTGGACCAACATCACACTGACCGGGTGGAGGCAGGTTGAAGTAGGTTGACAATAGCTCTATGGGGACACACATTGGACCAACACCACACTGGGTGGAGGCAAGTTGAGTAGGTTGACAATAGCTCTATGGGGACACACACTGGACCAACATCACACTGGGTGGTGGCAGGTTGGAGTAGGTTGATAATAGCTCTGTGGGGACACTACTGGACCAATATTACACTGGGTTGAAGTAAGTTGACAATAGCTCTATGGGGACAAACACTGGACCAATACTACACTGAGTGGAGGCAGGTTGAAGTTACGTAGCTCTACGGGGACACACAATGGCCATGATCATACTGTGTGGCAGCAGGTTGAACACTGGACCAACACCACACTGGGTGGAGGGATGGGAGATGTACACACAATACTCTTAGATAAAACCTCACACACTGGCAAGCTCAACAAAACAAAATCTTCCATCCAGTTCCCTAATGTGTGCAGCTGCTCCACTTGCCAAATCAACTGACTTACAGCTTTGGCTCTCTTGATGGAGCACTTGGCCTCGTGGATAATGCCAGTGCAGACTTCCTGTGAAATGTACGTCTCTTCTGGTTGTCTGTTTGCACTCACAGTAGGACGACCTGCACCGAGACGGCTACGAGGAGGAGGGACAAGGGAGGAAAAAAAGGGGGAAAAAGAGAAAAAAGAGGAGAGGAAGCAGAAGGAGTGAGGACACAATGAAGATGAGCAAATGAGTTGGCAGAAGAAAGAAGACGGGGAGGACGAGAAAGAAGAAACAATAGAGTGAAGGAAGGGAAGAGAACAGAAGGAAGGAAAGAGAAGGAAGTCCATACCTACTGCAGCAACAAGTCCACCTACCCAGGAGCTGTCTTCAAAGATATGCCCACCATGTCTTGGAAGTCATTGAGAGTGTACGAGCTACGTGCAGACAAGTGTTCTATCTCAACTCTGGAGAGGAAGGGGGTGAGGGAAGAGGGGGGAAGGAATAAAAGGAGAGAGAGAGAAGAGAAGGTATGTAAGAGAAGAGGGGAGAAGAGAAACACAAGGAGTGGAAAGAGGGTGAGGAAGTGTGAGAAGCAAACACAAAATTACAATGAAGAAGAGAGGGAAAGAAAGATGAAAGAAATAAGAAGGGAAGGGTGGGAGACAGAGGAGAGGAGGAAAGATGGAGAAAGGAGATGATGATTCATCAGGTCGGCATTCTAAACACCAAAGATTGTCTTACTCGGTATAAGTAGAAAGGTATTTGCCAAAGAGGTTGATTCGAGTCATTTTTGAAAGAAATTGTGGGTCCACACTTACTAGGTACTTGGCAAGTTTCTCCTGCAGTTTCATCATTCTAGACAGATGAACGAGCACAACATCATCAACTACAACAACAACAACAACAACAACAAACTTACTTTACGTAGAGGTTGTGCAAGAGTATCAAGTACTTCCCGTTGTCTGAGTTTGCTTTCTTCAAGTGTTTCAGCTCGGCGTCGATGCGTTTCTGTCACATGACATTATCATCACATAAGTATACACGTCAACCAAAATGGCTCCGTCCTGGACTTTCAGCCCCCCTTACACATAATACATGTATTTCTTTGACTGGTACTAAAATATTCAAATGAGCAAAGCATTCACTCAAACTCCCGTCATCCAGACGCCCCACCCCACATCCGGGCTCCCTTGCACAATCGCATCACATGCATTGTCCTCGCAGAAGTGTGACCCATTTTTGACAGAACTACCATCTAGTTACTTGTCGGCAGAGACCGAATCTCAGCATTCTAGCTAGTTTTGTGTGTAGCTTGCACCTAAATATGCCTAAGACAAAGATCAACAAGGAAGGCTGCCCCTTGGAAGCAGGAGAGATCTGTGATGATGCTCCAGAAGAAATTGGAGATTGTGCGTGAGCTTGAAGAAGGAAATTCTGAGCTGTCGCTGAAAAGTTTGGGATCGCCAAGTCAACAATCGGTAATATTTGGAAAAGCCACCAGAAAATCGAGACTGTGTTTCGTCCAGTGAGTCGCTGGTACTTGCGAAGAAATGCTGCATAGTATGAGATGAGACACAAAGTTTGAGCTGGTGGACGCTGCTGGCTGGAGATGGTTTTCCAGAAGCACTCTAAAGGAGCACCTGGTCAAGTGTCTTGCTCCAGGAAAAAGCTGGAGTATTCTTGCACAGCTCTACCCTGACACTGACCCGGACAGTTTCAAGGGCAGCACAGGATGGCTCCAGAAGTTCAACCTGCATCACTGCATAAAGAACACGGCGTTGTGTGGAGAGGTTTTGTCGGCAGACAAGTCGGCTGTCGATCATCTCGTGAGGAACTCAAGAGGTGGGTGGAGAACGAGGGATATTACCAGGATCAAATCAGACAAAACGGGATTGTGGCAGCTAACCCGATTTTCATCTTTGAATTCTGCAGCATTCTTTTTGGTTGTGCTAATGGCTCTGGGACAGAACCTTCCTGTCCATTATTACGCTCAGAAGAAGTCATGGCTGGACTGCAGGCTGTTCACTGAGTGGTTCCATCAATGGTTTGTACCATCCAGGAGAAGTCATGGATGGACTGCAGGCAGTTCACTGAGTGGTTCCATCAATTTGGTTTGTATCATCCAGGAGAAGTCATGGATGGACTGCAAGCTGTTCACTGAGTGGTTCCATCAATGGTTTGTCATCCAGGAGAAGTCATGGATGGACTGCAGGCTGTTCACTGAGTGGTTCCATCAATTTGTAGTTTGTACCATCCAGGAGAAGTCATGGATGGACTGCAAGCTGTTCACTGGGTGGTTCCATCAATGGTTTGTCATCCAGGAGAAGTCATGGATGGACTGCAGGCTGTTCACCGAGTGGTTCCATCAATGGTTTGTACCATCCAGGAGAAGTCATGGCTGGACTGCAGGCAGTTCACTGAGTGGTTCCATCAATGGTTTGTCATCCAGGAGAAGTCATGGATGGACTGCAGGCTGTTCACTGAGTGGTTCCATCAATTTGTGGTTTGTACCATCCAGGAGAAGTCATGGATGGACTGCAAGCTGTTCACTGAGTGGTTCCATCAATGGTTTGTCATCCAGGAGAAGTCATGGATGGACTGCAGGCTGTTCACCGAGTGGTTCCATCAATGGTTTGTACCATCCAGGAGAAGTCATGGCTGGACTGCAGGCAGTTCACTGAGTGGTTCCATCAATGGTTTGTCATCCAGGAGAAGTCATGGATGGACTGCAGGCTGTTCACTGAGTGGTTCCATAAATGGTTTGTACCATCCGTTCAGGAAGTTCTTCCAGGATAAAGGAATCGAAGAGAAGCTGCTTATGTTTGCTGGACAATGCACCACCTCATCCATCTCTGGCAAGATTTCAGTGTGAGGATGGCAAGGTGAAAACACTGCTCTTGCTAGTACAACATCTGTGACCCAGCCATTAGATCAGCATGTTCTTGACTAAAGGAAGAAGCAATACAAATAACACAAGCTGCTGTCACACATCATCATGGAGAACGAGTCTCCTGATTGGTCTGTCCTTGAGATCCTCAAGAAGTCACCTTGAAGAACATTGTCTACTGGATCTCAGTTTCTTGGAATGAAGCATCGACGACAGATTGCGTAATGCATGGAAGCATCTGCTGCCCGAGTCTGACACACGTGAGGCAACTGAAGGTTCCATTCCCAAGCGATGAGATGTGCAGTGATCTGATGGAAATGGCTGCCCCTTTGGCACCTGATGCCCAAGAACCTGTTGCTGAGTGGCTTGATTCAGATTCGGTCACTGAGTCATGGAAGATGACGAGATTGTGGCAGATACGCAACAGCAACATGAGCAAAGAGGAGGCCATGGAAGACTTTAAGTCACACTGAGTGAAGCTTTCAATACCCTAGAGACCTCAATGTTGTGGCTTCAATATCAAAACACTGATCCACATCACCTTCTTCTTGTGAGGAAATGGCGCAACACTGCAGCTCGAATGAGGCAAGAATCGTTGAGGCAAACATCATTTTTTAAATTTTTACAGAACTGGATGAGTGTGTTCTCATGTTGCTTCCAATAATATACATATGTACATGCATGCATTTAATATACATACAGGGATGCAGGTTGTTCCAAGATACAGGTGTTTCTGAGTTACGGGCAGTGCCTGGTCCCAAGATGCCCGGATAAGGGTGAGTTTGAGCTTAGTTCTTTCTGGCAAGACACAGTGGAAGCTGGAAAATGGTTGGCATAGCCTTGCTGTTATATTAATGCAGCACACTCTAGTTGGCAGAAAAACAATGGAAGTTCTTAATTAATAAATAAATAAATAAATAAATAAATAAATAAATAAATAAAAAAAATTTAAAAAAGGAGAGAAGAGGGGAAAGTAATACGTGTCAGAAAAACAGCAACAAATGGAATGAAAAGGAAGGAAAGAAAAAAAAGGGGGAAAAACGCCATGGGTTTGAGACTAGGAAAAGAGGTGGAAGAAAGACCATCGTAAGGTATGTAATGCAAACATTGAACGCCAGCACAACTGCAACTGCATACCCCAACTTTCTATTCTGCCTGCTACTGAACTGCAGTGCCTTCTAGTAGCCATCATAATAGCCAGTTTCTAATGCTGTCACTTCTTGTCTTTTGCAGTGCTTTGTGTGCTCCTTCTACAGAGTGCAGAGAAGCTGAATCTTGCCACAAAGAAGACCAAGGAGAGACATTGATAGATTACAGCGGGCAGAGTAACATACACGGCCCATGTGTTCATCTAGCTCACATAAGTTTTGTAAATAAACAGTTTATGTATGCATGCCAGGGTTTCATTTAGAAAATTGTCCAAGGGGGGGCAACTGGAGGAATCTGGATTTTAAGGGGGGTGGGGCATGATGGTTAAAGATGTGATAAAGTTTCTAATAATACAATTTCCAAGGGGGGGGAGGGGGCAGCCACCCCTAAATGAAACCCTGCACGTGGTGGACTCTCACCTGTAAAACCTTGTCCAACATGGCTTGAATGAACTTGGTCATGACGACATCAGGACTGTCGAATACCTCCACTATTTGGTCGTGGGTCTGCAGATCACAAAAACAACAACAACAACATTGAGAGTGGGTCATTATCACATGCAGGCTATTCGGAGTACTAACTATTAGCAATTATAATTTAATTGTGGGGTGGGGGGGAGTACACCCCCTCTCAAAAGTTCTAAGCACCCCCTGAGATATGAGGCCTCTTAGGAATAGATGATGGTGAATCACTCGGCTTTAGTTGAGCCAGAAACTTTAGTTGAGCCAGAAGCACAGCCAGCAGGGGACTTCTTTATCAGAAATAGGCCCTTATTGGTACATGTGTGCTGTACCATGCACTATGCATATGGTGGCCTAGTCAATGGCGGGTGGAGGGGGAAGGCAGTGCTAGTGTATAGGGTTCTGGTGGATCAACATATAACACACCCCAAGGCCTCCCATAGTCTTGATAATGAGTGCAATAACACACCACAAGGCCTCCCATAGTCTTGATAATGAGTGCAATAACACACCACAAGGCCTCCCATAGTCTTGATAATGAGTGCAATAACACACCACAAGGCCTGCCATAGTCTTGATGAGTGCAATAACACACCACAAGGCCTCCCATAGTCTTGCTAATGAGTGCAATAACACACCACAAGGCCTCCCATAGTTGATAATGAGTGCAATAACACACCACAAGGCCTCCCATAGTCTTGATAATGAGAACACACCACAAGGCCTCCCATAGTCTTGATAATGAGTGCAATAACACACCACAAGGCCTCCCATAGTCTTGATAATGAGTGCAATAACACACCACAAGGCCTCCCATAGTCTTGATAATGAGTGCAATAACACACCACAAGGCCTCCCAGTCTTGATAATGAGTGCAATAACACACCACAAGGCCTCCCATAGTCTTGATAATGAGTGCAATAACACACCACAAGGCCTCCCAGTCTTGATAATGAGTGCAATAACACACCACAAGGCCTCCCATAGTCTTGATAATGAGTGCAATAACACACCACAAGGCCTCTCATAGTCTTGATAATGAGTGCAATAACACACCACAAGGCCTCTCATAGTCTTGATAATGAGTGCAATACACACCACAAGGCCTCCCATAGTCTTGATAATGAGTGCAATAACACACCACAAGGCCTCCCATAGTCTTGATAATGAGTGCAATTACACACCACAAGGCCTCCCATAGTCTTGATAATGAGTGCAATAACACACCACAAGGCCTCCCATAGTCTTGATAATGAGTGCAATAACACACCACAGGGCCTCCCATAGTCTTGATAATGAGTGCAATAACACACCACAAGGCCTCCCATAGTCTTGATAATGAGTGCAATAACACACCACAAGGCCTCCCATAGTCTTGATAATGAGTGCAATAACACCACAAGGCCTCTCATAGTCTTGATAATGAGTGCAATAACACACCACAAGGCCTCCCATAGTCTTGATAATGAGTGCAATAACACACCACAAGGCCTCACATAGTCTTGATAATGAGTGCAATAACACACCACAAGGCCTCCCATAGTCTTGATAATGAGTGCAATAACACACCACAAGGCCTCCCAGTCTTGATAATGAGTGCAATAACACACCACAAGGCCTCCCATAGTCTTGATAATGAGTGCAATAACACACCACAAGGCCTCCCATAGTCTGATAATGAGTGCAATAACACACCACATGGCCTCCCATAGTCTTGATAAATGAGTGCAATAACACACCACAAGGCCTCCCATAGTCTTGATAATGAGTGCAATAACACACCACAAGGCCTCCCATAGTCTTGATAATGAGTGCAATAACACACCACAAGGCCTCCCATAGTCTTGATAATGAGTGGTGCATTGGGAAACTCTAGGGGATGCAGGGTGGTTCAGTGTTGCTCCATTACGGTCCACGGATGTCCAAAATTCAAAGTTATTGTATCCCTAACCCCCAGCCCCAGTTAGTATTAGAATTCTGCACCCTAGTTGATCCCTGGACTGACCCATGGCATCAACGGACAAACAAAACTCAAGCAGCAATACTCCACTGCATGGGATGCTCTGGGGTGCCACTAAAAACATAAAAAACATAGGGTTCCGTGTGCTAACCCCCCCCCCCCCCCCCCCCCCCACCCCCATAGCAGTCCATCCATCCAGTGCCAAAAGTAGATTCCCTTCCAAACACAAATTCCCAATTCCTAGATGAAACCAACGCCTGCATTAGCCAATGACGGGAATATCAGTCTAATGGTGTCAATGTGCACATAGAGAGCTATACAGTGACAGAAGCATTACCCAGTTTATACCTTTTTGCAAGTCTTCTCCACCACAGAGAGCATTTCATCTGTGTTGTTGAATTGTTGTTGCTGGGAGGAAATAACAAATAAATAATAATGCTTGACCGATGATGAATTATTGCAAACACTGGTTGTTAATTAGGCAGGTATAAGATGCACCTACTGTACTTTGCACCTGTGCCTGTATGTGGATGGTGACTACATTTCTCCTACAGGCATTTCTGGAGACGAGACAAGACTTGTCAATGGACGTCCATATATGACACTCACCAGGCTCTGCCCTGCAATAGTTCACCATCTCTACTAGCTAGCCAGGTACTCGACAAACCACATCTATAAGAGATTAATTACATCAGCACATGGGCATTGCGGTTGCTTACTTTATTTTTTAAGCACATCACTTTTCGTGCTGACAGATGTTTACGGTAATTAGAAATTACAAAATAACAACTATATATATCGGATTGACGGTTCAGAAATGAAAGGAAATGAGCGTACCCAGGTAGACCACAACCAGTTAGATGACACTTTACCATTCAACTATACAGGTCTTAAAAATCAGTATAATACTAGTACATTATTTCCTCGAATGGACCCTGCTGGTTCAACTCATTTCAGGCATCCCAATGGAGCGAATACTAAACGAGGGTGTATACAATTAACCACAAGCCCAGGCTAGGCATGTGCGCCAGCTCATTTAGCTTTGCGCAACGGCTCCTCCCAGTCATTGCTGAGCTCGACCTAACAAACACTAACACAAGGAAATTGAATATAGCAAGAGAAAATACCCGACTGAAGTTGGAGCAATTTGCTAGGCCTAGGTCATCAACTAGGCCGAGAAATGGTCGCTCGAATCCCCTGACGTTCTTGACTTTCCAGATTGAAAGGGAGCTAAAAAATGTGTGCAGCTTCAGCTGCCACTGCCACCTCTCCATGCTTTAGGTGGTGAATTTCACCACCTTCACTGCCATCCTCCTGACGTTCTCAACTTCCAGCTTGGAATTAAAATTTATCTGCGCATGCGCGAGATGGAGCGCACGCTGCAAATACTCTTTGGAGGGCGAACATGTTTTGCTCAGATCTCATAATGGGGCGAACACCTTTGGAGGGCTAATGCTACCCTTCGAGGAAATACGATTCTAAATGGAAAAGGGTGATAACTGGTTGTGGTCTACATAGAACCGTTTTGTTTACTTTTTGACCTCATAGCTGGGTTGTTGTTTTTAAGAGGGTATAAGCACTGAAAAAGTGTGGTTTACCATTTTAAAGTACCATATCTTTGCACACATTCATGCTATGGTCCTGATTTATATACCAAAATGTAGCCAGTGCAGTATGCTTTCTGATGGTAGTTTTTGTTTTGCCATTCATGTTTATTTTTTGGAACTGCAAGTTGGAATGTGAAGTACAATCACCCCCACAAACTCCTTCGAGTAACTACTTTCCAGCACCAAGTCTTCCAGCACCAAGTCTTGAATGGCTGTAACAAACGCTACAGATTGAAGCTAAGGTGTTTACATATTTTTTAAAGTGGACATGTTCATGTAAAGGGACTAAATTATATTAAATACAAACACTAACAAAACTTTGTGGTTATGACTTTGGAGCTCCATGGATTCAGCACACTTCACTGTATGATAGATATATAGCTCAAGCAATAGACTTCTCTGTGTGCTCTGTTTTGATAATAATAAAAATATATGTTGCACTGATATAACTATGCTAAAGTTACATGCAGGCCAAGTGTGGGTACCTCAAAATCTTGAGTGCCTCAAAGCATACTGCATTGTCTACAATCAGGTATACATTTTGGTATATAAATCAGAACCATATGTGAGCAAAGATATGATACTTCACATGTTTTCAGATCCTGACACTTAAATAAAAAATGTCTGTTCTTGTTCATAGCTACTTATTTTGTTGGTTTGTTAATGTTGTTGTTTTACAGAATCCTTCAAGATTTTGGTCTGTGGTACACCAACTAGCAGAGATGACTCAACACTTGATCTAACTTATTTTAATTGTTGTACACTCCACGCGTCAGCACATACCTCATCTTGTTGTTGTGGTGGTGTTATTAGAGCCAGCCAGGGATCAGCTACAGCCTCTTTCAAGGACTTGGCAAGAGTTAGACGGGGGAACTCCTGACCAACATAGCAGACTTTATTCTATACCTTGTTTACTACTAAGGTAAACATGCATATATTGTTGTACAGCTGTTTGCTTCTGCTTATATTCTTTGTTGAGTCTTCCCAGTGGCGTGCAACCATCGTAAGCATGGAAGGAGGAGTCACTGACAAATTGGCAAGCAGAGAAAGAACACTGATTGGAAAAGATTATTCACCAGTTAAAAACCCTTAATCAACTGGCCACTCAGTTCAGATTCACCTGCACCATCTTCATAACAATTTTCATCCAATTCTGATTATAAAACAGCACCCGAGAACCTTTTTTTACCACCATTGAGTAACCGATGAGTCGTGGACGTGCATTGGAAGATTTGGTCTTTCTAGTATACTAATGTGTTATGAATGGACTTATTGTATGCAGTCTATGTCAGGGAGAAAACAGAGACACATATACCATGTTTCCTCTATTAGGAACCGCCCCTCTAATTGTGTCCAGCGTAGCTCAGTCTCAATTGGTGGCCTTCCAATTGTAACCACGGAGGCAAAGTGCTTATAAACTGAAAACTGAAGATGAGGGGAAAAAATATGAGAGAGAAAAAAAGGGGGAAATATTCTAGGCACAAGCAGAGATTGAACCCTTAACTTCTACTTTCCGGGCGCCAAGCGTACCCAAACAATTAGAAATCCTCCAAACAAGCACTTGAACTCTTTTACAACTGAATCAATACTATAGTAATCGCAGGTAGACAGGATGGAAGTAAATAGTAACCACAGTATATGCATGGTCCCTTGAAGATGAATTTCAAGGACTCTTTCTGCGTTTGCTGTTCTGTCTGTCCCTCAGCAAAGGATTAGAGGCACACTGGGAGTCTTTTAGAACTAGTAGTGGCAAAAACAACCATTTAGGAAGCTGCCGACATGAGCTTCAGCTAAGAAATGAGCTTTGATTTTTGGTGTCCCCCCCCCCATTCTTTTACTGTCCGCCATTTTCCAAAAGTGGTCACACCAACAGAGTACTAGCCACTCCCTGATAATGGTTTTACAGGTATGTCCTGATTGCTGGTGAACTCTCTGTGCAGAACAAGGCACCAGTACTAGTGCATGCAAGTAGCTAACACATTAGCCAGCATTCCATTCAAGTGTATGCATACACACACACTGACTGTGCAAAATAGTGACTGAACGCAATGTACTGGCTCTGATGAGTGAGGACCCTCCCCTTACTCAAAACAGGAACCCACCAATCTTATGGCTTTCAGGTTGACAACCATAAGCAGATATATATATATATATATACTGTATATATATATCTATATATATCTATATAGAGCAAACTTGGGCATCGTTCACAACAAGAAAAACAAAACTAACAAACAAAAAAGGGCAACGATTGTAACTGCACTCTGACCTCTCTCTTGGGCCGATCCTTCTTTTTCTGGAAGCTCTTCTACTACTCAACACAAGAACAAACAAACTAAACAACTAACAAGAACAAACAAACTAAACAATACAAACAAACTAACAAACTAAACAATACAAACAAACTAAACAACTAAACAAAACAAACTAAACAAGAACAAACAAACTAAACAAGAACAAACAAATTAAACAAGAACAAACAAACTAAACAAGAACAAACAAACTAAACAAGAACAAACAAATTAAACAAGAACAAACAAACTAAACAAGAAAAACAAATTAAACAAGAACAAACAAACTAAACAAGAACAAACAAATTAAACAAGAACAAACAAACTAAACAAGAACAAACAAACTAAACAAGAACAAACAAATTAAACAAGAACAAACAACCTAAACAAGAACAAACAAACTAAACAATACAAACAAACTAAACAAGAATAAACAAACTAAACAAGAACAAACAAACTAAACAAGAAAACAAGAACAAACAAACTAAACAAGAACAAACAAACTAAACAAGAACAAACAAACTAAACAAGAACAAACAAATTAAACAAGAACAAACAAACTAAACAAGAACAAACAAACTAAACAAGAACAAACAAATTAAACAAGAACAAACAACCTAAACAAGAACAAACAAACTAAACAATACAAACAAACTAAACAAGAATAAACAAACTAAACAAGAACAAACAAACTAAACAAGAAAACAAGAACAAACAAACTAAACAACTAAACAAAACAAACTAAACAAGAACAAACAAACTAAACAAGAACAAACAAATTAAACAAGAACAAACAAACTAAACAAGAACAAACAAACTAAACAAGAACAAACAAATTAAACAAGAACAAACAAACTAAACAAGAACAAACAAATTAAACAAGAACAAACAAACTAAACAAGAACAAACAAATTAAACAAGAACAAACAAACTAAACAAGAACAAACAAACTAAACAAGAACAAACAAATTAAACAAGAACAAACAACCTAAACAAGAACAAACAAACTAAACAATACAAACAAACTAAACAAGAATAAACAAACTAAACAAGAACAAACAAACTAAACAAGAAAACAAGAACAAACAAACTAAACAAGAACAAACAAACTAAACAATACATACAAACTAAACAAGAACAAACAGACTAAACAAGAACAAACAAACTAAACAATACAAACAAACTAAACAAGAACAAACAAACTAAACAATACATACAAACTAAACAAGAACAAACAAACAAACTAAACAAGAACAAACAAACTAAACAACTAACAAGAACAAACAAACTAAACAATACAAACAAACTAAACAATACAAACAAACTAAACAATACATACAAACTAAACAAGAACAAACAAACTAAACAAGAACAAACAAACTAAACAAGAACAAACAAACTAAACAATACAAACAAACTAAACAAGAATAAACAAACTAAACAAGAACAAACAAACTAAATAATACATACAAACTAAACAAGAACAAACAAACTAAACAAGAACAAACAAACTAAACAATACAAACAAACTAAACAATACAAACTAAACAAGAACAAACAAACTAAACAAGAACAAACAAACTAAACAATACAAACAAACTAAATAAGAATAAACAAACTAAACAAGAACAAACAAACTAAACAAGAAAACAAGAACAAACAAACTAAACAAGAACAAACAAACTAAACAATACATACAAACTAAACAAGAACAAACAAACTAAACAAGAACAAACAAACTAAACAAGAACAAACAAACTAAACAATACATACAAACTAAACAAGAACAAACAAACTAAACAAGAACAAACAAACTAAACAAGAACAAACAAACTAAACAAGAACAAACAAACTAAACAATACAAACAAACTAAACAATACAAACAAACTAAACAAGAACAAACAAACTAAACAATACAAACAAACTAAACAAACTAAACAAGAACAAACAAACTAAACAAAAACAAAATTAGAACAAAAACAAGAAGAAACGAGACTGCCTATTTCTAGGGCTGATCCTGATTTTTCTGGTAGCTCTTCTACACAAGAAGACTGCACGCACGCACACCTATTATCAACTGGGAGCCATCTGAATCATTTGTGCTTGAAAAAGGAGAAGTTTTTGTTTCAGACACAAGAGCTTGATGTAGCTTTTCTTTGCTAACCTGAATGGAACCGAAAGCTTAATGCCAAACAAGTATTAGCACAGAAATAGGTTGATGAAAAAACCCACAAATTAAATATAGGGTTAAACATTTACTTAAGGCCACTGTTATCCTGAATTAAAAAGGTTAGATGCTTAATGAGGTACATATTGAGGGTTACTTAGATAACTCACTGGAATGTTGAAGTGGATGTAGTTGTCCGTAGCCTTTTGAAAACCCTATGGGGGGGGAGGGGGGCATTCATTACTAACTTCACGCTTGCACTTGTTAAGGTACTGGTTATTGGCTAGAAGTATACAAAAGCAAATCTTCTTTTCTTTTAATATTGCACCCACCCCTTCCCACCATTGCATCCTCATACATAACCAAACATATTTCCCCCCACACCCTTTCATGATATACATGTACACCCATATTCCCCTCATCCAGACATGCCCATCTACCAGGTACACTCGCATTGCACAACCACATCACACTCGAGCTCGCGGAAGCGTCATCACTTTGACAGTAGCAAGGTCCAGTTTCTTGTCAACCGAGAGCAATTCTTGCTTAGATTCTAGCCATTTATAGCTTTATAGCCTGACGATGTTTGAAACAAGAACAACGTGGAAGGCTTCCCGCAACAGTGATGACGAGAGCGAAGGGGAGGAGGCCATGAAAGACTATCAGTCACACCCGGTCAAGCTTTCAATGCTCCAGAAATCACACTCATGGCTTGAAATAATCTCCTTGTAAAAAAAATGGTGCAACACTTGCAGCTGGGATGAGACAGGATTCACTGAGGCAAACCTCCATCATTGCATTTTAAAATGAGCATGTTCTTGTTGCTTACAGTCAGTGCACATGTGCAGTATGTACAAGTACTATGTATGTGCATGCACATGTGCAGTATGTACAGGTACTATGTATGTGCATGCACTTAATGCAATAGGGACGCAAAATTCAAGGCAAATCATCAATATTGGGGGAAATGTGGAGTGTTCCCCGAGGGCCATTTCTGAGTCATGGACAGTGCCAGGTCCCATGCTTCCCGGATAATGGGAAGCTGGAGAGTATATATTTATCCACCCTCTCACACTTGTCAATCCTTTCAAGTTTTCAAGATGTTCTCCACCTCCTCTCTCATTCTCTGCCATTCCTTCCACTCTCCTCTCTCTCTCTCCTATCTTTTTTCTCCCCCCCTCTCTCTCTTTCCTGCACCACTTACTAGAGAAAAAGGAGCAAGTGCTTGTGCATACTGCCTCATGCGCTTGGTGTCCATAGAACGCTGTGCATCGATGAATGCATCCACCAACTGGGCTTCAATCTCAGCATACTTCCTTGCTATCTTCTGTTTCACCTCCTTGTACTTGTTGTTCTTGCCCTGGGGCAGCTCAGACGACAGCATTTGCAGCTTGAAGATCAGATCACCTGCTTCAACTTTCTGTTAATTAAATTACAAAAATTCGGGGAAAGAGAAAAAAACAGAAAACAACAACAACAACAACATTGGACATACTTCACTCGATCGGTCAAATATATATAGCTATTTATGTGTGCTCTTTGAACTTTGAGTCTAGGATTAACCCTTTGACTCAGAATGCAGTAAAATGCTATTCATTCAGTGACTACTGAGGTCTTTGACTACGAGTAATTTTACCAAAAGAGACCACACAGTTATATACATGCATAGATAGATTACAATACTGAACACAAATGTCTCGACCATAGTCACCTCTTACATGACCCACTTCCTCTCCCTTCACTTCATCCTCTCTCCTGCACTTCACTCACCACTTACTTCCACATCACCACGACTCCCATCTCCACTCTTCCTCCTTCAGAAACACATCCCAACTTCAACAACCCCCCCCCCCATCTTTATCCAACTCCTCCTCCTCTTAAATGACTCCCATCCTTCCTATGCCGCAGTTACTCACCCTCCTTGTGTCAATAAAGATGGGCAAAGTCGATCTAACGTTCCAAATTCCTTCAAATGTTCACGAGGAACTACTCTCTCCTCTCCCCCCCTCCCCTTCCTAAATGCCTCCCGCAACCTCAGTTACTCACCCTCCCTGGGTCAGTAAAGACGGGCAAGGTTGGTCTAGGCTTCTCAAACTCCTTCAAATGTTGCATGAGGTTCTGTGCCTCCATGGCACGCATCCTCCTGCAGTTGGAGCTCTCCAGCTGGTCTCCCAAGTGCACCACCTTGGTGGACACTGCTATGATCCTCTCTTCAAGCACTTGGAACTCCGAGAAAGCATCCTGGAGTGCACAAACAACAACAACAACAACAACAACAACAAAATAAGACATCACTTTAAGGACTGATGTTCGCAAACTTACAATGTAAGTGACTATAGCCTAGTGGGCTCAGAACACAATAACAACAACAAAAACAAGTCATCCTCACAGCATACAGTCCCTTCAGCTCTCCTATTCTAGCAGCATGCTCCTTCTCCTGCTTGAGACAGACGTGATCCAGCTTATCCACTCTCCGCTGGTTCTTCTCCGCCAGCTCCTGCAGCGTACGCATGCTGCCTTCAAATGACTCAAGCAGAACCTGGGACCAATATACCATATACCAGACAGGCACGACACCAAGCAAATTTCATTGAGTCACATCATCATCGATCCTATCAGCATCATCGGTCATCACCATTCTATCATCACCTTCACCAAATGGTGATGTTGTTTCTAACCATATAACAGCAAGCTGCATTGACTGCTAGGGCTGAACATCACAAAAATAAACATTAATCTTAGAAATCATCACTGAGAGAGTTTAGTGAGCTAGAACTGGGATCGCCTCAAGCACGCACGAGCATGCTTTCAGCTCTACTGAATCAGGCTTCTGTGGAGGAAGGCCTCACCGCCTTGACGGCTGAGCAGCAAGAAAGCCATTCAAACCTAAACCGCTCTTTCGATGCCTCCTATTCCTGGTATCCTTGAGCATGTGCACAGCAGATAGCATGTCGTCCATTTCAAACCTCACGAAGTTCTAAGATCAAGTTCAGAACCCGATTTTAACTGAATAAGCAAACACTAATAAGATTCTCAACAAACTCTCAGTTGACAATAACATTACAATAACCTTCAGCTTCAAATTGTCTTCTCTCAATGTTTCAACTAGATGCTCTAGCCTTCATCAGCCGAAGGTTCATGTAAAGCTAATAAGACTACTTCAACATTAAACTTTCAATGAACTCTCAGTTGACGTAACAAAATTACAATGACCTCAATAATCAACATGAATTTTACTCTCGCGATGTTTCGACAAGATGCTCTGGAGCATTCATTTCTATCAGCTATAATGATTCTAAGTCCGATGTTCGGACCAACGTGCTTTAGCCTTCTTCACACATATATCTTTAGTCTCCCAGCCTCTTTATTTCTGCTGGCACTGTTGTCCAGACCTTTTACCTCCCGCATGTGGCAGTTCAGAGGTCAAAGGTGCTGACCCGTAAGATTAGATGCACCGGAAGAAGGAAATTGGGATTGTACCTCAGGGACATCAAGTGCTATAACCGCATGCATGCAAGAGACTGCGATGAGGCGTACTCACACTAGACATGTAGCAAGCAAGCACCTGGTCTGGCAACGCCTACCCTTCACCTTTGGGGAAGGAGGAAAAAAGGTTGGGCGTGACTAGCATAGATGACTTATGCTCTAGGAATTTAACACTTCACTTTAAAATGGCCGAGTTTTTTTCCTTCCACATGTAATAGCACCACCAGTGGATTGACTAATATTGAGTTGATGGTTACTCCTGTGTTTTCTCTCCAGCAACACCAAGTCTGCTTTGCTTGTGGAGAATTGAATCCCAGCACTCGTACTTCCACTTGCCTTGAATGTATTCAACAGGAATATTGCAATCCGATTGGGCTGCAACTCTAGTTGTGATGACAAAAGTCAAATGCGCTCGAGACACCAGTCTCTTTTCTTCCCTTCCCAAAGATAAGAAAGGTAAAGGGTTGGCTGCACCAGACTAATAGCAACCCAACACATAAAGATGCAGAGGAACAAATTATCTCCAAGCTCACATATTGTTACTTGAATGCTACCTTTATCTTGTATGTGTAGCATTGCTCCTGTATTGCATGACATATGTTGATACTGTACCTGTGAGTTGAAGGGCTTGATTTCACATTTACTCATGGGACCCAGCCCAGTGTTCGAGTCCAGCTGGGCCAATTTCTCCACATATTTCTCTATTGTAAAGGACTCCTACCACCCAGAACGATAACAAGAAAGTCACACTAACTTATCACCTAACTTGCAAAACTGGCGACCTACTGTTGCAAAATCTTTTATGGAAAGTCCTGAAGAAGACATCTTTAGAAAAGATAAAATCACGCGACTTGCGTACGCCGCTAGTCAGGGCGTTGCCGACCCTTTCCGGGGAGTTTACAAGAGAGCAATAAAAAACTCGGTCTAGAGGTAGCTAAAATGCTAACAAAAAGAGCCACTAAGTACTCGGAAGAACCTGCTCCACTTCTGTGCCCCGTTTGCAAGAAAATTTTCCAGGAGCCCATCATTTCTGTCAAATGTGGGCACACCTTCTGCAGACAATGTATCGAGGATCTGGTAAGCACGAGGAGCCGTTGCCCTCTGGATGGGCAGGCTTGTGACTCGGGGCAACTGGTATTGAACCTTGCAATTATGGGACAGCTTGCTGATCTAAAAATCTATTGCTGTCATGGACTCTGCCTAATCGACCCTCCTTCCCCTTTCTCCGCCTTCAACGGTCCCGCCAGTGGGACGGAGAGATATGAGACCGATCCAGATGGTTGCCCTCAAAAGATTTGCATTAGCAAGAGAAAGGAGCATGAGGACAACTGCCAGTTTGCATGGCTGGAGTGCCCCATTGCTGGAACTGCGTGTGGTCCTTTGAGGAAGAAGGACTTGCATGAACATATGAAGGTGTGCTCTAATGTGCCATGCTCCTTCGCTGACTTTGGTGAGGAAGAGAGTGTCATTTGTATTATTTATTGTTGAGGATGAGGAGGAGGAGGTAGAGGGTGATTAGAAAGAAAAGTGTACTATTTTTAGTGTTGCTATTTAACTGGGTGATCACTTATTGAAACAGGGAAGGTGGAGGTCGTCATGAAAAGGAAATCAAAAGGATGGTGAGAAGTTCTCAATGAACTCCCAGTTGACATAATTAAATTACAAGGACCTCAATAATCAACTCGCTGAAATTATCGATATTTCCTTAGCGAGAAACCCTGATGGAAGGTTGGCACTTTTTGATACGGAGCCCTAGTCAACTTGAATTTTACTCTTTCGATGTTTCGACTAGATGCTCTGATCTTCATCAGTATGGATGAATGAAGATTAGAGCATCTAGTCTAAACGTCGATGGAGTAAAATTCAAGTTTATTATTGAGAAGGTTGTTGTAATTGTTAAAAGTTATTGCATATGAATGGGTGGGGGCAAGGGGTGTTGTCAAATGTTTGGACATGAGTGATGGTAAGGGAAGAAGTTGGTACTGTGCTTGCCTTAAAAAAAGCCATGTGCAAATGTTTCCATCAACTCTATCGTTGCTGCTTGTCATGATTGGAGAACCATGATGCAGGATAACTTGTGAGCCTCAGAAAACCGTGTCAAGCAGAAGCTGCTACCATTACCTTAGTTCTCATCTTGGGTGTTGTTGAGCAGTCCTCCATCTTATCCCTCATAGGTTGCCTGTTTACTGGTAGTCGTGAGGACATTAGTGGCCACAAGCTGGTGTGCACTTTCAGGGACGAGTCGCAGCTGGTGGCAGCTGTAATGAAGCAGGTGTGTTTGAGCAGCTTGACTTGTTGTGAAGGGCAGTGAAGGGCAGCTTCTAATTCCGCAGCTGTCTGTGTTGTGTGTGTGTGCAATGGCTTGATGTTTCTAGTTGAAGGCTGTGAAGCTCTCCAATGAGGAGCTTCAGAAGTCGCTTGCTCAGTCGAACAAGACTATTGATAAGCTTGTATTGGAGAGGGTTACCATGGTGACACAGCTAGAGCAGCAGGCACTGTGAGTTGGATGGGTTACCCTCCACCCTGTGTAATACATCTCCCTTCTTTCTCCTGTTCTCTCTTTTTCCTAACTATTCTCCTCTCTGTTGTTTTTATACAATATTCATGGGGGTGGGGGAGCTGCAAATCGGGGTTTCTGAAATTATAGTAGGGGGAGGTGGCAAACAGGCACAAACAGGCAGAAATGATCATACTCTTAAGGGGGCTGAAACCCATTTATCATGAATTATTCATGAAATATATGTAACATTCATAACTCTGTTGTCCTTTGGCTCCTTTAAGAACAGTTCTTGAAGATGGCTAATTTCAAGAGCTTTCCAATGAATATGCTTTATGTTCGGCTTTAGAGGTAGTAGTCAGTACCCTAGTGACCTGACCTGGGTCAAATAAATATTCCTGACGGCCTGTCTACGCACTTCAATGCACATTAATCTCACATTGGTCGCGTCCATACTGAATTAAAATTAAAATAATGCGCATTAATCTGGTCCACCTCAGAGAGTTGGTTTGAGTTGAAAAGACCAAATGCATTCAAATAACTGCAAGTGTGCATTGAAAATAATTTCATTCTTCGTAATGCTGCAGTTGGGAACTTTGGAGCTAGCTGTGTACACTATCTGTGGCCTGCGACCAAACTAGCTAGCTAGAGTAGCTAGTTAGACCAACTACATAGCTAGAGAACTGTTGTTGATATGTTTATATGCCCTGCACTTGGACTTCTGAAGTTTGTGCAGTCACAACCTTCGTTGGTTCTGCCTTTCCCTCAGTCTTCTCCTCTTTCTTCTCTGCAGAAAATGTTTCCTGCACATCTGTAGGTCACTGATCTGTAGGTCACTGATCTGCAGGACGCAAAAACAAATCCATCTCAACTATAGCTACAGTAGATGATTTTGACTGACTTAGGCTGATTGTTTTTGCTTCATAAGTTTATTTCTGTGCTATTGTGGATGTGATGAACGCGCATTGACTTGAAGAGGTTTTTTCTCTACTAACGTATATTAATGTACATCAGTTTAGGTGCGCGTGGACAGGTCTTAAATGTGTGCACATGAAATGACTTCTTCTGGGTCAAATAAAAGTGTGTACATGGAATGACTTCTTCTGGGTCAAATAAAAGTGTGCACATGGAATGACTTCCCCTGGGTCAAATAAAAGTGTGTACATGGAATGACTTCTTCTGGGTCAAATAAAAGTGTGCACATGGAATGACTTCCCCTGGGTCAAATAAAAGTGAGCACATGGAATGACTTGCCCTGGGTCAAATAAAAGTGAGCACATGGAATGACTTCCCCTGGGTCAAATAAAAGTGTGCACATGGAATGACTCCCCCTGGGTCAAATAAAAGTGTGCACAGGAATGACTTCCCCTGGGTCAAATAAAAGTGAGCACATGGAATGACTTCCCCTGGGTCAAATAAAAGTGAGCACATGGAATGACTTCTTCTGGGTCAAATAAAAGTGTGCACATGGAATGACTTCCCCTGGGTCAAATAAAAGTGAGCACATGGAATGACTTCCCCTGGGTCAAATAAAAGTGTGCACATGGAATGACTTCCCCTGGGTCAAATAAAAGTGTGCACATGGAATGACTTCCCCTGGGTCAAATAAAAGTGAGGACATGGAATGACTTCCCCTGGGTCAAATAAAAGTGTGCACAGGAATGACTTCCCATTTATGGAGTACTCAAGTGTTACGTTTCTGTGAAGTTTTGTGGTGAACCCTGCATTCATTACACAGCTTAGAGGACACATGGGGGTGGGGGGGGGTGGGGGAGGGGGGGGGGGGGGGGTGATTCCAAGAACACACATCTAGTCTGGAATTTTTTCCAACCTAGATCAGGTTGCTAGGTTACTGACTGCTACACGAACACAAAGCACATCAGTGTGTAAGCTCTTGAAATGAGCTTTATAGAGGCCAAAGGGCAACAAAATCATGGATGAGCAGAAGTATATTTCATGAATAATTCATGATAAATGAGCATCACCCCCCCCCCCCCCATTTTGTCACTGGAGGGGTGGGGGGGGGGGGGTGGGACCAGATCCAATGGGGACCAGATCCAATGGGGACCAGATCCAAGGCAGGCAAATTCTCTCTGTCCCCCCCCCCCCCCCCCAAAAGAAACCATACCTCTTATCAAACCCTTTCTCTTCGCTCTTCTCCTCGTCAATCCTCTCCACCCATTTTGTTCTTCTTTCTCCCTTTTCTTCCCCCTTCTCCCCCCTCCCCCTTTCATTCTCCCCCTCCTCTCCCTTTGTCCACTGTGCACCCAGCACCATCACCTCTCTCTCCTCGCGGATGGACAAACTTGAGACGGACGTGGAGACCCAAAGAGCCATTCGGCCTCAGCACGCCGGTAGCCGGCATAATGCGGAGTGGGGCGAGGTCACGCCCAGGTACAGCCGGAGGGACAGACAGTCTGTGAACGACAACAGCCACAAGCGATGGTCCACCGAATCCACGGCCTCAATGACCTCCTGTTTAGACGGAATGCACAAAGGCGGCCCCTTTCATTGGCAAATGCCGTTCACTGTCAAGTGTGTAGGAACATTCAGGTCAGAACATGTCCTCTTGTTTGCTGTGTGTGTGTGCATGCACACCGTTTGTTGGCACAGATCATTAAAGGCTATTTCTTGCACCCACATTTGCTGATGCTCTCTGTTTGTCATGTACCGATCACGGCATTTTCTCCCCCTGCTTGGAGGTCTGGATTTTGCAACTATGTATACAAGTTTGTAGATGGGATGTGCCACATGTGAGACAGTCTCCGGGTTATGCTCTGCAACAGTTTATGCATTTGCCATTCCCTTCTATGCCAGCCCGCTACACACCCTGAACAATCCACACCTATGAGAGGTCTTCACATGTGCTATGCTTGTGGTTGCTCGGTGTTAAATGTGCCACTTCCTTGCTCAGTGGTACTGCCTTCTTAACAACCAGTCTTTACGCTACTTACCCTCGATTGTTCCATGCTCCTTGAATGCATGCTCACCTACCCTAGCCCACATGACATAATGCATACATACATACGCACATACTTATATACACACACATACATACTTACATACACATACATACACACATACACCATACATACATACTTACATACAGACAGACATACTTACATACACACACATACATACTTACATACACATACATACATACACACATACACCATACTTACATACAGACAGACATACTTACATACACACACATACATACTTACATACACACATACATACTTACACACATACATACTTACATACACATACATACTGTATATACACACACCATACATACATACTTACATACACATACATATATACACACATACACCATACATACATACTTACATACACACACATACATATATACACACATACATACATACTCACATACAGACGGACATACTTACACACAAACACACATATATATGCACATACATACATACATAAATACTTACATATTATATGCATACATCTCTTAATGTCTCTCTTCTGGCCTTAAAGATTCAAGTGTTGAGTTCATTTTTATAAGTTTTTTTTAAAACAAATTTTATGTGAACCATGCCTGTGAGTTTGTGCCTGTAGGCACTGATGAAGTCAAATCAGTTAAAGGTGTGATATGTTAATGAGCTATTGCTCCCCCCTCCCCCCCCCCCCCCCCCCCCCTTCAGCCATCACGTCTCCCACTCTCTCTCGTACGGCACCTTTCCCACAGCCTTTGGTTCCTGCCATGAGCTAAGAGGAGTGTGGGTGTTGCGTTAGTGCCTAAATGAAATACCAGGTTCTCCTCGTCTTTGGTCAGTGGCAAAAACCCTCCCACGCCAAAATGACCTAAAAATGAGAATCTCATGTTAACGAGCTGATGACCAGCATAAGTGCCTGCAGGTTGCGAATGCTCCTGGTATCATTCACGGGGAAAATCTTTATTTTTAATTACCCATGTGTGCCAAACTTGTTTTTTTGCCTGGTAGATTGATATGGAAGAGTCAGAAAACTGTTTCCTGTTTGAAGGAGTGAGGGAGTTTAAATTCTTAATTTTCATTTTTCATTTTCTACCTCAGGCCAAGGAGGTTATTATTGTTTTAATTAATTAATGACTGGTGTTTATAACTGTTCTGCCATTTCTGGAAGCTCTTACCACAGGGATCATGTTCACCGGGAACCACTCCGAACTCCTTTGACCTTGAGAACAGACGTTCTCATGAATGGATTTCTTTGCTTATAAGCTTTGTTATAGACATAGCATGGCACAGTGCAGTGAAGCTTATCTTGTTTGTTATAGACGTAGCATGGCACAGTGCAGTGAAGCTTATCTTGTTTGTTATACACACAGCATGACACATGCAGTGAAGCTTATCTTGTTTGTTATACACACAGCATGACACATGCAGTGAAGCTTATCTTGTTTGTTATAGACGTAGCATGGCACATGCAGTGAAGCTTATCTTGTTTGTTATACACACAGCATGACACATGCAGTGAAGCTTATCTTGTTTGTTATAGACGTAGCATGGCACATGCAGTGAAGCTTATCTTGTTTGTTATAGACGTAGCATGGCACAGTGCAGTGAAGCTTATCTTGTTTGTTATAGACGTAGCATGACACATGCAGTGAAGCTTATCTTGTTTGTTATAGACGTAGCATGGCACATGCAGTGAAGCTTATCTTGTTTGTTATAGACGTAGCATGGCACAGTGCAGTGAAGCTTATCTTGTTTGTTATAGATACAGCATGACACATGCAGTGAAGCTTATCTTGTTTGTTATAGACAGCATGACACATGCAGTGAAGCTTATCTTGTTTGTTATACGTAGCATGACACAGTGCAGTGAAGCTTATCTTGACTTACCTCAAGGAACTGATTCTTATACCAAACTTGCAGCCTACTCAGACATGTGCGATTGTTTTCAGCCAACTTCATTCAGCTAGTTACATAATGATATCAGCAGATTGTTCCTGAGGAAATATAATCAATGGTTATTAAGAACCACAAAGAGTTGGTTGGATAACTTATTGCAGTGTCAATTGTTGTTCATTCTTGCCTTTATACAAGCAGCTGCATTCTGAGGGTCTGGTGATATCACTTTATGGCAGCCCTAGTTACCATGAGAGACTGGTGCAGGATTAATGTGTGCATGACCTAACTGGGGAGTGTCACATACGTACATTACAAGATAGGACGAGGACATCATCCAACAGAATACAGTTCCTAACCTCTAACAGCCTTGCTCTGTGTGTAGTGTGTGTATGGTCTAACAGCCTTGCTCTGTGTGTAGTGTGTGCATGGCCTAACAGCCTTGCTCTGTGTGTAGTGTGTGCATGGCCTAACAACCTTGCTCTGTGTGTAGTGTGTGCATGATCTAACAGCCTTGCTCTGTGTGTAGTGTGTGCATGATCTAACAGCCTTGCTCTGTGTGTAGTGTGTGCATGATCTAACAGCCTTGCTCTGTATGTAGTGTGTGAATGATCTAACAGCCTTGCTCTGTGTGTAGTGTGTGCATGGCCTAACAGCCTTGCTCTGTGTGTAGTGTGTGTATGGCCTAACAGCCTTGCTCTGTGTGTAGTGTGTGCATGATCTAACAGCCTTGCTCTGTGTGTAGTGTGTGCATGATCTAACAGCCTTGCTCTGTGTGTAGTGTGTGCATGATCTAACAGCCTTGCTCTGTGTGTAGTGTGTGCATGATCTAACAGCCTTGCTCTGTGTGTAGTGTGTGTATGGTCTAACAACCTTGCTCTGTGTGTAGTGTGTGCATGGCCTAACAGCCTTGCTCTGTGTGTAGTGTGTGCATGATCTAACAGCCTTGCTCTGTGTGTAGTGTGTGCATGGCCTAACAACCTTGCTCTGTGTGTAGTGTGTGCATGATCTAACAGCCTTGCTCTGTGTGTAGTGTGTGCATGATCTAACAGCCTTGCTCTGTGTGTAGTGTGTGCATGGCCTAACAACCTTGCTCTGTGTGTAGTATGTGCATGATCTAACAGCCTTGCTCTGTGTGTAGTGTGTGCATGGCCTAACAGCCTTGCTCTGTGTGTAGTGTGTGCATGATCTAACAGCCTTGCTCTGTGTGTAGTGTGTGTATGATCTAACAGCCTTGCTCTGTGTGCAGGGGACACGAGGGGACTATCTGGTCTCTAGTGGCCAATAATGGTCACTTATATAGTGGCAGCAGTGATGGCTCCATCAAGGTGTGGGACATTTTTAACTTCAGGAGAGGCTGCCTCAATACTGTCATCGCTCACAAGGATTGTGTGAGTGGTAGTGTGTGTGAGTGGTGGTGCATGTGTGTGAGTGGTGAGTGATGCATGTGTCCGAGTAGAGTCATGTGTGAATGAGTGTCAGGAAGACGTGGTTTCATAACCTTGCCAAAATGGGGGTATGGGTTGTGTCTGATGTGTTGATGTGGCCGCTAAAACATAACGAATTAGACAAGTATGGGTGCAGGGTAAATGAATTTTATTCTTCCCAGTACCAATGCTTTCCTAATTAGTCATGGTTTAGTAATTAGTCATGGTTTAGCACCTAATGATTGTAGAGTAGGGCTGGCCTCTAGTCACAGATAACAACTTAGCACTTCACAATCAGGAACCACAACTACAAACAGACTCCCACTTTGGCTGCATGTAACTTTATATCGATGCAACTTTTTATTAATATCAAAAGAGAGCACACAGAGAATCATTTGAGCTATATATATATATATATATACAGTAAAGTGTGCAGAATCTATGGAGCTCTAAAGTCATAACCACGTGTTTTTTTAGTGTTTGTATATATAATTTTAGACCCCCCCTTCACATGAGCATAAGTCCACTTGAAAAAAAATATTTAAAAAATCTCTATCGTAGTGTTTGTACAGCCTTATCAACCACAGTCATTCAAGACTTGATGCTGGGTTTGTCGGGTGATTTCACTTCACATTCCAGCCTGAAGTTCCAAAAGATAAACATGCATGGCAAAACAAAAAGCTACCATCAGAAAGCATACTGCACTGGCTACATTTTGGTGTATAAATCAGGACGCAAAGATGTGGTACTTTAAAATAGACCACCCGTTATCTGGCACCCGTTATCTGGGACGTGTCTGGCCTTAATGTTGCATGAATGGTGATGCATATGTGTGAGTGATATGTGAGTGGTGATGTGTGTGAGTGATTGTGGGTGGTGTGTGAGTGTGGTGAGGAGTAGTGATGTGAGTAGTGCTGTATAAGCGATGATGTGTGTGTGTGTGAGTGATTATGTGTATGCGATGACGAGTGGTGATATGCATGTGTGTGAGAAGTGTGTGTCTGTGTTGATGTGAGTGATTGTGTGTGTGTGTGTGCTATGCACGACATGTGTTGCTGTGTGCATACCCACCCATGCAGACACTGTGTATGACTACTGGCAATGGTATTCTGTACAGCGCTGGTACAGACCTCTGCATACGCTCATGGCACCTGGACTCCCTGGAAGAGATTGGCTGCGCACAGGTACAAAAGGCGAAGGGAGTGGCTGCAACATGATCAACGTGTTGCTCACTCTCTAATGGTCACCGTCTCTAATTCTGCATGATCTAATTAAGAAGTGTAATATGGAGCAGGGATGGTACCTGTGTTTCGTTTCTGCTATCAATACCTTACCTGATTCACTTCCTGAAGTAAAATGCTGTAGAATCCTGTGGCTATTGGTGTGATATTTCACAATCAGAATGCCTTTTTTTAAACAAATATCTGTGAAAAGAGTGCAATTGCACTCCAATTTGTCGAATAAGCATGTGCAAATCACGTTGACATGGCAACCGGTGTGGTGAGGTACAAAACCGATTCTCAAGGTATTAAGTATTGTATGTGTTTCTGCGCATGGCATATCTATTTAACCCCCATGACACCCCCGTGACCTTTCACCCATAAAAATATGAATGGGTCATCCGACATAAATAGTGCGGGCTTACATAAATTGGGAGTGGTTGTCATAGTGAAGAGAACGCCTGGCAGAGATTCGAAGCCATGGCCTGGCTGCACTGCATTAGTGAGAACTGGGCTGCATGGTTAATAGCTGATGTGACCCCTTACCAGATAGCAGAACAAGCCAGCCGGAAATAGGACAAACAACAAACCTGGACCCTAATAACCCTCCCCCTCCCCTGGCTAGGCCTCCAAAACCATCCCCATAGGCCCTTATACCCACCCTCCCACCCCAAATTAGAATTTGCTGCACTGGCAGGGAAGAATGGGCTGCATGGCTGACAGGCAAGGATGGTGGACATAGTCACTGGGTTCATCAACATGCTCTAGCTTTTTCCTTTTTCTTCTCCGCTTGCCAGTCCACGTCCAGAGCATTCATTACTAGCATGGTTTGATTACTAGCATGGTTTGTAGTGAAATTTGGTATAAATACCACTCAAAATGAGGGGACGGCAAGAGCACACAGCTTTGCCTCGTGCAAACGTGTTTGCCATCCCCTCTACATTACTCGTATTTCACGGCAGACCATGCCATTGCATATACGCGTTAGCTGGCTCTGAATGGCTGCTATTTTGGTTACTTGAGCTCGACCAAGGTAAACCTGTAAAGCAGAATGAATCCAGTAGATATATAGTAATAGTAGTAGTAGTAATAATAATAATAATAGTAGTAGTAGTAGTAGTAGTAACAACAACAATAATTATAATTATAATTATAATACAGTAATTATAATAAAATCCAATCCAAGGAGTGCACTGTTAGAAACCTTGTGACCTCACCAGTGTCTGAGATTGAAGTCCCAGACATTGTAACTGGTCTAGTTGTACATGCCTACACCTACCATTCTAAAGAAAGCATACAGTGAACTATTAGGGTAATATGGAGCTTCAGAATTTCTTTATAGCCACACCCCTTGACCTCTCTTAATAATTGCTCTTTGAAAATGCGTGGCCATCATAATCTACTTCTTGGTATGTGCTGTCTTCCTGCTGTGTGTGCGTGCAGGGTGCTCATGAGACCATGGCCAGTGCCATGGCCTGCAGCAAAGATTACCTCTTCACTTCATCATTTGGTTGCATCAAGGTAAGAGCAAGGTAGCAGTCTATCGTCAGTGTCTCCTTGGACAAGCAGGACTGGCAGCCGCTACGGCTCCTATTGCAGGCTCAGTTGTGAGTGCATGTGTGTGCGTGTGGGCCTGTGCAGGTGTGGGACGCCGTCACTCTGAAGGAAGTGCACAAGATGAAGTCTATCTCCGAGTCTTGGGTCCGCTCCCTCACCTACAACAAGAGAAAGGTCTGTATGCTCCATAGTCAGTGTGTGTCTCCATAGTCAGTGTGTGCTCCATAGTCAGTGTGTGCTCCATAGTCAGTGTATGCTCCATAGTCAGTGTGTGCTCCATAGTCAGTGTATGCTCCATAGTCAGTGTGTGCTCCATAGTCAGTGTATGCTCCATAGTCAGTGTATGCTCCATAGTCAGTGTGTGCTCCATAGTCAGTGTGTGCTCCATAGTCAGTGTGTGCTCCATAGTCAGTGTGTGCTCCATAGTCAGTGTGTGCTCCATAGTCAGTGTGTGCTCCATAGTCAGTGTGTGCTCCATAGTCAGTGTATGCTCCATAGTCAGTGTGTGCTCCATAGTCAGTGTGTGCTCCATAGTCAGTGTATGCTCCATAGTCAGTGTGTGCTCCATAGTCAGTGTGTGCTCCATAGTCAGTGTGTGCTCCATAGTCAGTGTGTGCTCCATAGTCAGTGTGTGCTCCATAGTCAGTGTATGCTCCATAGTCAGTGTGTGCTCCATAGTCAGTGTATGCTCCATAGTCAGTGTGTGCTCCATAGTCAGTGTATGCTCCATAGTCAGTGTGTGTCCCCATAGTCAGTGTGTGCTCCATAGTCAGTGTATGCTCCATAGTCAGTGTGTATGCTCCATAGTCAGTGTGTGTCCCCATAGTCAGTGTGTGCTCCATAGTCAGTGTGTGCTCCATAGTCAGTGTATGCTCCATAGTCAGTGTGTGCTCCATAGTCAGTGTGTGTCCCCATAGTCAGTGTGTGCTCCATAGTCAGTGTGTGCTCCATAGTCAGTGTATGCTCCATAGTCAGTGTGTGCTCCATAGTCAGTGTGTATGCTCCATAGTCAGTGTGTGTCCCCATAGTCAGTGTGTATGCTCCATAGTCAGTGTGTGTCCCCATAGTCAGTGTGTGCTCCATAGTCAGTGTGTGCTCCATAGTCAGTGTGTGCTCCATAGTCAGTGTGTGCTCCATAGTCAGTGTATGCTCCATAGTCAGTGTGTGCTCCATAGTCAGTGTGTGCTCCATAGTCAGTGTGTGCTCCATAGTCAGTGTATGCTCCATAGTCAGTGTGTGCTCCATAGTCAGTGTGTGCTCCATAGTCAGTGTATGCTCCATAGTCAGTGTATGCTCCATAGTCAGTGTGTGTCTCCATAGTCAGTGTGTGCTCCATAGTCAGTGTGTGCTCCATAGTCAGTGTATGCTCCATAGTCAGTGTATGCTCCATAGTCAGTGTATGCTCCATAGTCAGTGTATGCTCCATAGTCAGTGTATGCTCCATAGTCAGTGTGTGCTCCATAGTCAGTGTGTGCTCCATAGTCAGTGTGTGCTCCATAGTCAGTGTGTGCTCCATAGTCAGTGTGTATGCTCCATAGTCAGTGTGTGCTCCATAGTCAGTGTATGCTCCATAGTCAGTGTATGCTCCATAGTCAGTGTGTGCTCCATAGTCAGTGTGTGCTCCATAGTCAGTGTGTGCTCCATAGTCAGTGTATGCTCCATAGTCAGTGTGTGCTCCATAGTCAGTGTGTGCTCCATAGTCAGTGTGTGCTCCATAGTCAGTGTGTGCTCCATAGTCAGTGTGTGCTCCATAGTCAGTGTATGCTCCATAGTCAGTGTATGCTCCATAGTCAGTGTATGCTCCATAGTCAGTGTATGCTCCATAGTCAGTGTGTGCTCCATAGTCAGTGTGTGCTCCATAGTCAGTGTATGCTCCATAGTCAGTGTGTGCTCCATAGTCAGTGTGTGCTCCATAGTCAGTGTATGCTCCATAGTCAGTGTGTGCCCATAGTCAGTGTATGCTCCATAGTCAGTGTATGCTCCATAGTCAGTGTATGCTCCATAGTCAGTGTGTGCTCCATAGTCAGTGTGTGCTCCATAGTCAGTGTATGCTCCATAGTCAGTGTATGCTCCATAGTCAGTGTATGCTCCATAGTCAGTGTATGCTCCATAGTCAGTGTATGCTCCATAGTCAGTGTGTGCTCCATAGTCAGTGTGTGCTCCATAGTCAGTGTGTGCTCCATAGTCAGTGTGTGCTCCATAGTCAGTGTGTGCTCCATAGTCAGTGTGTGCTCCATAGTCAGTGTGTGCTCCATAGTCAGTGTATGCTCCATAGTCAGTGTGTGCTCCATAGTCAGTGTATGCTCCATAGTCAGTGTATGCTCCATAGTCAGTGTATGCTCCATAGTCAGTGTATGCTCCATAGTCAGTGTGTGCTCCATAGTCAGTGTGTGCTCCATAGTCAGTGTATGCTCCATAGTCAGTGTGTGCTCCATAGTCAGTGTATGCTCCATAGTCAGTGTATGCTCCATAGTCAGTGTGTGCTCCATAGTCAGTGTATGCTCCATAGTCAGTGTATGCTCCATAGTCAGTGTATGCTCCATAGTCAGTGTGTGCTCCATAGTCAGTGTATGCTCCATAGTCAGTGTATGCTCCATAGTCAGTGTATGCTCCATAGTCAGTGTGTGTCTCCATAGTCAGTGTGTGCTCCATAGTCAGTGTATGCTCCATAGTCAGTGTGTGCTCCATAGTCAGTGTGTGCTCCATAGTCAGTGTGTGCTCCATAGTCAGTGTGTGCTCCATAGTCAGTGTATGCTCCATAGTCAGTGTGTGCTCCATAGTCAGTGTGTGCTCCATAGTCAGTGTATGCTCCATAGTCAGTGTATGCTCCATAGTCAGTGTGTGCTCCATAGTCAGTGTGTGCTCCATAGTCAGTGTGTGTCTCCATAGTCAGTGTGTGCTCCATAGTCAGTGTATGCTCCATAGTCAGTGTATGCTCCATAGTCAGTGTATGCTCCATAGTCAGTGTGTGCTCCATAGTCAGTGTGTGCTCCATAGTCAGTGTGTGCTCCATAGTCAGTGTGTGCTCCATAGTCAGTGTGTGCTCCATAGTCAGTGTGTGCTCCATAGTCAGTGTGTGCTCCATAGTCAGTGTGTGCTCCATAGTCAGTGTATGCTCCATAGTCAGTGTGTGCTCCATAGTCAGTGTATGCTCCATAGTCAGTGTGTGTCCCCATAGTCAGTGTGTGCTCCATAGTCAGTGTATGCTCCATAGTCAGTGTGTATGCTCCATAGTCAGTGTGTGTCCCCATAGTCAGTGTGTGCTCCATAGTCAGTGTGTGCTCCATAGTCAGTGTATGCTCCATAGTCAGTGTGTGCTCCATAGTCAGTGTGTGTCCCCATAGTCAGTGTGTGCTCCATAGTCAGTGTGTGCTCCATAGTCAGTGTATGCTCCATAGTCAGTGTATGCTCCATAGTCAGTGTGTGCTCCATAGTCAGTGTGTGCTCCATAGTCAGTGTGTGCTCCATAGTCAGTGTATGCTCCATAGTCAGTGTGTATGCTCCATAGTCAGTGTGTGTCCCCATAGTCAGTGTGTATGCTCCATAGTCAGTGTGTGTCCCCATAGTCAGTGTGTGCTCCATAGTCAGTGTGTGCTCCATAGTCAGTGTGTGCTCCATAGTCAGTGTGTGCTCCATAGTCAGTGTGTGCTCCATAGTCAGTGTATGCTCCATAGTCAGTGTATGCTCCATAGTCAGTGTGTGTCTCCATAGTCAGTGTGTGCTCCATAGTCAGTGTGTGCTCCATAGTCAGTGTGTGCTCCATAGTCAGTGTATGCTCCATAGTCAGTGTGTGCTCCATAGTCAGTGTGTGCTCCATAGTCAGTGTGTGCTCCATAGTCAGTGTGTGCTCCATAGTCAGTGTGTGCTCCATAGTCAGTGTGTGCTCCATAGTCAGTGTATGCTCCATAGTCAGTGTATGCTCCATAGTCAGTGTATGCTCCATAGTCAGTGTGTGCTCCATAGTCAGTGTGTGCTCCATAGTCAGTGTGTGCTCCATAGTCAGTGTATGCTCCATAGTCAGTGTGTGCTCCATAGTCAGTGTATGCTCCATAGTCAGTGTGTGCTCCATAGTCAGTGTGTGCTCCATAGTCAGTGTATGCTCCATAGTCAGTGTATGCTCCATAGTCAGTGTGTGCTCCATAGTCAGTGTATGCTCCATAGTCAGTGTATGCTCCATAGTCAGTGTATGCTCCATAGTCAGTGTATGCTCCATAGTCAGTGTATGCTCCATAGTCAGTGTATGCTCCATAGTCAGTGTGTGCTCCATAGTCAGTGTGTGCTCCATAGTCAGTGTGTGCTCCATAGTCAGTGTGTGCTCCATAGTCAGTGTGTGCTCCATAGTCAGTGTGTGCTCCATAGTCAGTGTATGCTCCATAGTCAGTGTATGCTCCATAGTCAGTGTATGCTCCATAGTCAGTGTATGCTCCATAGTCAGTGTATGCTCCATAGTCAGTGTATGCTCCATAGTCAGTGTGTGCTCCATAGTCAGTGTATGCTCCATAGTCAGTGTGTGCTCCATAGTCAGTGTATGCTCCATAGTCAGTGTGTGCTCCATAGTCAGTGTATGCTCCATAGTCAGTGTGTGCTCCATAGTCAGTGTATGCTCCATAGTCAGTGTATGCTCCATAGTCAGTGTATGCTCCATAGTCAGTGTGTGCTCCATAGTCAGTGTATGCTCCATAGTCAGTGTATGCTCCATAGTCAGTGTGTATGCTCCATAGTCAGTGTATGCTCCATAGTCAGTGTGTGTCTCCATAGTCAGTGTGTGCTCCATAGTCAGTGTATGCTCCATAGTCAGTGTGTGCTCCATAGTCAGTGTGTGCTCCATAGTCAGTGTGTGCTCCATAGTCAGTGTGTGCTCCATAGTCAGTGTATGCTCCATAGTCAGTGTGTGCTCCATAGTCAGTGTGTGCTCCATAGTCAGTGTATGCTCCATAGTCAGTGTATGCTCCATAGTCAGTGTGTGCTCCATAGTCAGTGTGTGCTCCATAGTCAGTGTGTGTCTCCATAGTCAGTGTGTGCTCCATAGTCAGTGTATGCTCCATAGTCAGTGTATGCTCCATAGTCAGTGTGTGCTCCATAGTCAGTGTATGCTCCATAGTCAGTGTATGCTCCATAGTCAGTGTGTGCTCCATAGTCAGTGTGTGCTCCATAGTCGGTGTATGCTCCATAGTCAGTGTATGCTCCATAGTCAGTGTATGCTCCATAGTCAGTGTGTGCTCCATAGTCAGTGTGTGCTCCATAGTCAGTGTGTGCTCCATAGTCAGTGTATGCTCCATAGTCAGTGTGTGCTCCATAGTCAGTGTGTGTCTCCATAGTCAGTGAGTGCTCCATAGTCAGTGTGTGCTCCATAGTCAGTGTGTGCTCCATAGTCAGTGTATGCTCCATAGTCAGTGTGTGCTCCATAGTCAGTGTGTGCTCCATAGTCGGTGTGTGCTCCATAGTCAGTGTATGCTCCATAGTCAGTGTGTGCTCCATAGTCAGTGTGTGCTCCATAGTCAGTGTGTGCTCCATAGTCAGTGTGTGCTCCATAGTCAGTGTGTGCTCCATAGTCAGTGTATGCTCCATAGTCAGTGTGTGCTCCATAGTCAGTGTATGCTCCATAGTCAGTGTGTGCTCCATAGTCAGTGTGTGCTCCATAGTCAGTGTGTGCTCCATAGTCAGTGTGTGCTCCATAGTCAGTGTGTGCTCCATAGTCAGTGTATGCTCCATAGTCAGTGTGTGCTCCATAGTCAGTGTGTGCTCCATAGTCAGTGTGTGCTCCATAGTCAGTGTATGCTCCATAGTCAGTGTGTGCTCCATAGTCAGTGTGTGCTCCATAGTCAGTGTGTGCTCCATAGTCAGTGTGTGCTCCATAGTCAGTGTATGCTCCATAGTCAGTGTGTGCTCCATAGTCAGTGTATGCTCCATAGTCAGTGTGTGCTCCATAGTCAGTGTGTGCTCCATAGTCAGTGTGTGCTCCATAGTCAGTGTATGCTCCATAGTCAGTGTGTGCTCCATAGTCAGTGTGTGCTCCATAGTCAGTGTGTGCTCCATAGTCAGTGTGTGTCCCCATAGTCAGTGTGTGCTCCATAGTCAGTGTGTGCTCCATAGTCAGTGTGTGCTCCATAGTCAGTGTGTGCTCCATAGTCAGTGTGTGCTCCATAGTCAGTGTGTGCTCCATAGTCAGTGTGTGCTCCATAGTCAGTGTGTGCTCCATAGTCAGTGTGTGCTCCATAGTCAGTGTGTGCTCCATAGTCAGTGTGTGCTCCATAGTCAGTGTGTGCTCCATAGTCAGTGTGTGTCTCCATAGTCAGTGAGTGCTCCATAGTCAGTGTGTGCTCCATAGTCAGTGTGTGCTCCATAGTCAGTGTATGCTCCATAGTCAGTGTGTGCTCCATAGTCAGTGTGTGCTCCATAGTCAGTGTGTGCTCCATAGTCAGTGTGTGCTCCATAGTCAGTGTGTGCTCCATAGTCAGTGTGTGCTCCATAGTCAGTGTGTGCTCCATAGTCAGTGTGTGCTCCATAGTCAGTGTGTGCTCCATAGTCAGTGTGTGTCTCCATAGTCAGTGTGTGCTCCATAGTCAGTGTGTGCTCCATAGTCAGTGTGTGCTCCATAGTCAGTGTGTGCTCCATAGTCAGTGTGTGCTCCATAGTCAGTGTGTGCTCCATAGTCAGTGTGTGCTCCATAGTCAGTGTGTGCTCCATAGTCAGTGTGTGCTCCATAGTCAGTGTGTGCTCCATAGTCAGTGTGTGTCTCCATAGTCAGTGTGTGCTCCATAGTCAGTGTGTGCTCCATAGTCAGTGTGTGCTCCATAGTCAGTGTATGCTCCATAGTCAGTGTGTGCTCCATAGTCAGTGTATGCTCCATAGTCAGTGTGTGCTCCATAGTCAGTGTGTGCTCCATAGTCAGTGTGTGCTCCATAGTCAGTGTGTGCTCCATAGTCAGTGTGTGTCTCCATAGTCAGTGTGTGCTCCATAGTCAGTGTGTGCTCCATAGTCAGTGTATGCTCCATAGTCAGTGTGTGCTCCATAGTCAGTGTGTGCTCCATAGTCAGTGTGTGCTCCATAGTCAGTGTGTGCTCCATAGTCAGTGTGTGCTCCATAGTCAGTGTGTGCTCCATAGTCAGTGTGTGCTCCATAGTCAGTGTGTGCTCCATAGTCAGTGTGTGCTCCATAGTCAGTGTGTGCTCCATAGTCAGTGTGTGCTCCATAGTCAGTGTGTGCTCCATAGTCAGTGTATGCTCCATAGTCAGTGTGTGCTCCATAGTCAGTGTGTGCTCCATAGTCAGTGTGTGCTCCATAGTCAGTGTATGCTCCATAGTCAGTGTATGCTCCATAGTCAGTGTATGCTCCATAGTCAGTGTATGCTCCATAGTCAGTGTATGCTCCATAGTCAGTGTGTGCTCCATAGTCAGTGTGTGCTCCATAGTCAGTGTGTGCTCCATAGTCAGTGTATGCTCCATAGTCAGTGTGTGCTCCATAGTCAGTGTGTGTCTCCATAGTCAGTGTGTGCTCCATAGTCAGTGTATGCTCCATAGTCAGTGTGTGTCTCCATAGTCAGTGTGTGCTCCATAGTCAGTGTGTGCTCCATAGTCAGTGTGTGCTCCATAGTCAGTGTATGCTCCATAGTCAGTGTATGCTCCATAGTCAGTGTATGCTCCATAGTCAGTGTATGCTCCATAGTCAGTGTATGCTCCATAGTCAGTGTAAGCTCCATAGTCAGTGTGTGCTCCATAGTCAGTGTGTGTCTCCATAGTCAGTGTGTGCTCCATAGTCAGTGTGTACTCAATAAGTACTTGACTAACTAGTGAGTTCAGTACTTCTACGAACAAGTTGTGGAGGAGATGACAAGTCCTAAATAAAAGGTTGGCTACTCACAGTCCAGCAGAATTCTTTAGACCACCTGCAGAATCGTTAGAATAAAACAAGTTCTCAAGAAATCGTTAACATTTAAGATCTTTACAATAATTTCTGTATGTACCGTATACAACACTTTTGCTTGGCATCGCAGGATTTGCTTATGGAGCCCTCACATTTAAAAACTTTGTTCAGGTGTTCTGGCTTATGTTTGTTGTGTTGTGTGTTTTAGAATTATCTCTACAGTTGCTCCTCCAACAAGATCCACGTGTGGAAGTGTGGGGACGACTTTTCTCTCATCCATTCGTTTGAGACGCAGTACGGAGCTCTCTACTCTCTGGCCACGACCAAGAAGTACATCATCACTGGTGAGCATTGTCTTCTCCTCCGTGGGATAAATTAGTTTACCAAGGGGCACTCCCTGTATTGGTTTGGCCCCTGTTTGAAAATGGCTGACAAAAAATCTCGGCTAAAACTCACTTTAGCAGCTTCTTCTCGGCATCTAAATTAAGTGGCAGTTTCAGCCGATTTAAGTTCCAAAAGCACTTCCAACGTGCCTTGAATCCTGCGGAGATAGTAAACCTGCAGCCCCCTCACAAAAACGTTAAAAAAGTGTTTCCAAAAAGCACTGCCTGCCTTCTTATGTCTTTCTCCAGTTGTTCTCATCGTTTGAAATATTCAAACTTGACCTTTGTTTTGACTTGCCTGACAAACCTACTGTATCTAAAATCTTATTACTGGAAATTATCTTCAAATACCATCCAATTCATAGATCTGATGACTTATAGCCGCTAGCATGTTACATTTATATCTAGAGCCAGTCCTTTTGATCACCCATTGTTGTTCCTTTAATACCATAGGTTCTACCGCGGTTGTCCGAAGACTGTATGCCCATTCCATCTCCCCAATAGTGAAATATTGGTCTTCAAGGATGTGTATCTATATACATGTGTGTGTCTCTCTGTCTACTTTTTTTAAAACCAGCACAACAACTTGCGAATGATCTCTTCAGACTGTCGGTCAACTCCAAATTGTCCACTGCAATGCAGCAATTAATCAGTTTTTAGAACACCTGAAAACAAGTCAAAGATAGTTCAGCCTTCAGGCATCCAACGCTTCTTCCCAATATCCCTCTCCACCCTCTCCTCTCCTTTTGTGAAATTTTTTCTAAAGCTACTTAGTAAGACTTGGAGATAGTTAGCTATATAACACACTTAGCTCTATTGCTAACACCACTTAGCCACCATGGCACTGCTCACTGGGACGGTCTTGTCACTGAAGCAATGTGTCCGTCTGTTGGTCTCCTACAACAGTACCAGACTACATGGGACCAGATTTGGGGAAAACCTCATCTATGCTAAAATCCAAACTCTCTCAGTTGGCCATAGTACAGATGACTTTCTCGGGCAACTCATTATTCCTGTTGAAGGCTAGAACATCTAGCTGAAGCGTTGAGTTAATAAATGTGAGTTGATTATCGAGAAAGTCATTATATGTTTTAGTCTAGCACTTCTCTCTCTAAAATTTGGTACAATAAGGTAAGGGGTTTGCAATAACCTCGAAAATAATTCAATGAAGCAGTTCAGCTACAGCAATCCTCGAAATTTGAGCTCCTCGAGAATCAAGCACTATGTGGTATTAACACCCAGGCTAAAGATCGTGTCCTGAAAGTCCGGAAAGATGTCTGAAAGCTGTTTGAGTGCGTTGCCTGAGCTACAACATGAAACAGTTAAGAGTCGATATGATGGGAGACTCTGACGGTCACACACTTGAGCAAAGTGAGCAGCACTTGGCTTCACCTCGGAAGTGTACCTCTTCACCTCGCACGCACACCAATAATTCATTTGGAATGCAAATATTCCAATAATTAATTTTCGAGACCTGTTGAGAGCACTGGCTGTTTGGTCTGCACTTGTCATCTCTAAGCCAACTTGACAAAGAGCAGAAAGTACAGCAGCTGAAGAAAGTGCGCCTAATTGATGCGTATGCAAATAACGCTCCATTCACAAAAGTTAGTGCATTGCCCTAGCTCACTGTGTACAGGCTTATTTTATCCTTTGGAATGGGCGCCTGGGCTTATCACTGCCACATGTTTATACATGAAGGTAGTTCTATTAGTGCAATAAAAAAATGTTCATTGACAAAAAAATAACTAAACTGCTAATAGAAAAATAATTGTTCAGGTGCGCGTTTAGACGAGTTTTCGCAAATCCAGTCACATGGGAAATGTAAAATTTTTTATTTTATTTTTATTTTTATTAATTGCTCCTGGAAGTCATCATCGCCAGAATTTGACATGTGATCTTCAGCCATTTTGTTTAGGGATATACTTGCACTTATGCTTTTCACACTCCCGACAATAGCTCACAAATTACGGAGCTGCACTAACCATGTTCGAGCTCACATAAAATGCAGGCAGTTTGTTAGCGAGGCTGCCTCTAGCCCTACTCAGTTAGTCTTAGTGACTGAAATTTATAGAGGGCAGCGTCGTCATGGTCGATGGCTGTGATCCATTAGACGAACACCTTAGTTACAATAATCAACTTGAATTTTACTCTCTCAATGTTTCGACTAGATGCTCTAGCCTTCATTACCTTAGTTACTTGCAATTCACAAATAATCAGTTTTGGTCATCAAAAAGGATTTGGTGTGGGTACCTCTGCTGTATATATATATATTGTGTGTGTGTGTGTACGTAACTCTTTTTAGGAGGTTTTTGTGGCATTTTGGTCTATAAATTGTCCGAGCAGTGCTGGGTAGTCCAGCTAGTGGGTGATGTAATGCAGGAGCCACGACTCCCACTTGCTGCTTCTGTTTGGATGGTTACATTGTATATACATGCTGTCAAAGTGGATTCCATTTTTGCGTGCCACTAACCCAATGCCTGCTGTCTCAATATTTGAATGCCTTTTGATGGCATGCAGAGAGTGACGCTTGTGTGTGAGGTAAAGAATTTATTTTTATTTTTAGAAGAACATCAAACAACTTATATAAGGGTCGGAAAAAGGTCGGCCAAAAAGGGGTCAAAAAAGACAAATGTGTCCCCACGTAGACCACGACCAGGTAGGTGACCCTTTACCAACTAAAACAATCACTATACAGAAAATCGTGTTTTAGGAATTCAAAAATGGTAAAGGATCGTCAAACGGGTCGTAGTCAACATGGGCGCACTTGTCTTTCTTCTTTCTTGACCACGTATGTAGTTGTTTGTTGTTGTTTTACGGCTCAATATTATGGCAAACCAGTAGCAGGGACGAACCACTCCTGTTCAACATTAAAAAAAATTTAAATTGTTGTATACTCCACGCATCAGCACATGCCTCATCTTGTTGTTGCTGTGTAACTAGAGCCAGCCAGGGATCACCTATAGCCTCTTTCAAGGACTTGGCCAAGAGTTGCACACGAGAACTCAAGGACTCACCAAACACAGCAGATGTGGTATAGTTGCTTGCTAGCAAACTAGACTGCACTGCTTGAAGAAGACTATTCATCCACCACTAACAAGTGCAGCAGCACTGGCCCTCGTGCTTTAACACACCACACCGTCCATGGACCGTCCAACATGTGTCAGAGGGCTTGATGATCTTCATTTCTGGTAGTGCATAAGATATTTGATGCAGCACTATTTCCCCTTTCCTGCACTCCTCCACGCTGCAGTAGCTGCACGAGTGCCCCTTGCTTAGCTGCTCCTACAGCTAGGGAACTGCTTTATTGGCTTGCATGTGCGACTTTCATGTGCTCATCTTTTCCAGCGTTCTTCTAGTTTTTGAAAGATTTAGTGATCCACACTCCTCCTGTGTGCTGCAGTGGCCCACACTCCTCCTGTGTGCTGCAGTGACCCACACTCCTCCTGTGTGCTGCAGTGACCCACACTCCTCCTGTGTGCTGCAGTGACCCACACTCCTCCTGTGTGCTGCAGTGACTCACACTCCTCCTGTGTGCTGCGGTGACCCACACTCCTCCTGTGTGCTGCAGTGGCCCACACTCCTCCTGTGTGCTGCAGTGACCCACACTCCTCCTGTGTGCTGCAGTGGCCCACACTCCTCTTGTGTGCTGCAGTGACACACACTCCTCCTGTGTGCTGCAGTGACCCCCCACACTCCTCCTGTGTGCTGCAGTGGCCCACACTCCTCCTGTGTGCTGCAGTGGCCCACACTCCTCCTGTGTGCTGCAGTGACTCACACTCCTCCTGTGTGCTGCAGTGACCCACACTCCTCCTGTGTGCTGCAGTGACCCACACTCCTCCCGTGTGCTGCAGAGACCCACACTCCTCCCGTGTGCTGCAGTGACACACACTCCTCCCGTGTGCTGCAGTGGCCCACACTCCTCCCGTGTGCTGCAGTGGCCCACACTCCTCCCGTGTGCTGCAGTGACCCACACTCCTCCTGTGTGCTGCAGTGACCCACACTCCTCCTGTGTGCTGCAGTGCCCCACACTCCTCCTGTGTGCTGCAGTGACCCACACTCCTCCTGTGTGCTGCAGTGGCCCACACTCCTCCTGTGTGCTGCAGTGACCCACACTCCTCCTGTGTGCTGCAGTGACCCACACTCCTCCTGTGTGCTGCAGTGACCCACACTCCTCCTGTGTGCTGCAGTGACCCACACTCCTCCTGTGTGCTGCAGTGACCCACACTCCTCCTGTGTGCTGCAGTGACCCACACTCCTCCTGTGTGCTGCAGTGATCCACACTCCTCCTGTGTGCTGCAGTGACCCACACTCCTCCTGTGTGCTGCAGTGACCCACACTCCTCCTGTGTGCTGTAGTGATCCACACTCCTCCTGTGTGCTACAGTGACCCACACTCCTCCTGTGTGCTGCAGTGGCCCACACTCCTCCTGTGTGCTGCAGTGACCCCCCACACTCCTCCTGTGTGCTGCAGTGACCCACACTCCTCCTGTGTGCTGCAGTGACCCACACTCCTCCCGTGTGCCGTGTGCTGCAGTGACCCACACTCCTCCCGTGTGCTGCAGTGACCCACACTCCTCCTGTGTGCTGCAGTGACCCACACTCCTCCTGTGTGCTGTAGTGACCCACACTCCTCCTGTGTGCTGCAGTGACCCACACTCCTCCTGTGTGCTGCAGTGGCCCACACTCCTCCCGTGTGCTGCAGTGACCCACACTCCTCCCGTGTGCTGCAGTGACCCACACTCCTCCTGTGTGCTGCAGTGGCCCACACTCCTCCTGTGTGCTGCAGTGACCCACACTCCTCCTGTGTGCTGCAGTGACCCACACTCCTCCTGTGTGCTGCAGTGACCCACACTCCTCCTGTGTGCTGCAGTGACCCACACTCCTCCTGTGTGCTGCAGTGACCCACACTCCTCCTGTGTGCTGCAGTGCCCCACACTCCTCCTGTGTGCTGCAGTGACCCACACTCCTCCTGTGTGCTGCAGTGACCCCCCACACTCCTCCTGTGTGCTGCAGTGACCCACACTCCTCCTGTGTGCTGCAGTGACCCACACTCCTCCTGTGTGCTGCAGTGACCCACACTCCTGTGTGCTGCGGTGACCCACACTCCTCCTGTGTGCTGCAGTGACCCACACTCCTCCTGTGTGCTGCAGTGGTCCACACTCCTCCTGTGTGCTGCAGTGACCCCCCACACTCCTCCTGTGTGCTGCGGTGACCCACACTCCTCCTGTGTGCTGCAGTGACCCACACTCCTCCTGTGTGCTGCAGTGATCCACACTCCTCCTGTGTGCTGCAGTGACCCACACTCCTCCCGTGTGCTGCAGTGACCCACACTCCTCCCGTGTGCTGCAGTGACCCACACTCCTCCTGTGTGCTGCAGTGACCCACACTCCTCCTGTGTGCTGCAGTGACCCCCCACACTCCTCCTGTGTGCTGCAGTGATCCCCCACACTCCTCCTGTGTGCTGCAGTGACCCACACTCCTCCTGTGTGCTGCAGTGACCCACACTCCTCCTGTGTGCTGCAGTGGCCCACACTCCTCCTGTGTGCTGCAGTGACCCACACTCCTCCTGTGTGCTGCAGTGACCCACACTCCTCCCGTGTGCTGCAGTGACCCACACTCCTCCCGTGTGCTGCAGTGACCCACACTCCTCCTGTGTGCTGCAGTGACCCACACTCCTCCTGTGTGCTGCAGTGCCCCACACTCCTCCTGTGTGCTGCAGTGCCCCACACTCCTCCTGTGTGCTGCAGTGATCCACACTCCTCCTGTGTGCTGCAGTGGCCCACACTCCTCCTGTGTGCTGCAGTGGCCCACACTCCTCCTGTGTGCTGCAGTGACCCACACTCCTCCTGTGTGCTGCAGTGACCCCCCACACTCCTCCTGTGTGCTGCAGTGACCCACACTCCTCCTGTGTGCTGCAGTGACCCACACTCCTCCTGTGTGCTGCAGTGACCCACACTCCTCCTGTGTGCTGCAGTGACCCACACTCCTCCTGTGTGCTGCAGTGGCCCGCACAGAATTGCACTTCTTAATTTTGCCAGTTACTTTTTCTTGAAGTGTGGCTCAAAGTTGTGATCAGAGTGAGACTCGGAAGAGAGGGTATCCGACTCTTCATTTTTAGCACTGGGTAGTAGAGGAACAATTAGCACTTAATTAAGAGCGAATATTCATGACTTTGCTGACACATGTTGAGGGCCAGTTATGTCGCACTTGTTGTTGCCCTTGACAGCAACTACAAGAATTTCCACGAGCCAGAAGCTCTGGGAATCAATAAGGTCTCTACAACTGCAGTCATTTATCTTCTTGACTACACCTTACCGAATACAACCAATCTCAGTAAAACACGTCGGGTGAAACAGATCGATGTATCAGGTGACTTCCACTGTCGTTGATGCTACTATCAACTATCAAATCATTGGATGATGCTATTTCACCAGTTGGAACTATTTGACTCCAGTGACGATATTCAGAAAGCTTACAGGCAAATCCATCAACACCACCAAGATACACACTCTTTTCAGGACACTGTTGCTAGACCATATAATGCCCATCTCAAGGAAAAACATATCAAGCCAATTTTTGTCACCTCACGATGTCAATCAGCGTTTACCCTCTTTGATTGCGTAGTTCCAAGTGCCGATTCTGTCGGTTTACCTACTTTGAGATGCTTTTCGATGCAAAGACAAACTTGCCCAAACAGTACTTGGAGAAGGAACAGTGAAATCAGTTGCGATACCATCTGACGTGTGGCGAACCTTTTCTTCTCTGCTGGTCAAGAAACCTGAAGACAGCACTGCCTTGCAGCTTGAGGAGCTGCTTGCAAGTGAAGACAACACTAGCTTGCAGCTTGAGGAGCTGCTTACAAGTGAAGACAGCACTAGCCTTGCAGCTGGAGGTGCTGCTTACAAGTGAAGACAACACTAGCTTGCAGCTTGAGGAGCTGGTTACAAGTGAAGACAATACTGCCTTGTAGCTTGAGGAGCTGCTTGCAAGTGAAGACAACACTAGCTTGCAGCTTGAGGAGCTGGTTACAAGTGAAGACAATACTGCCTTGTAGCTTGAGGAGCTGCTTGCAAGTGAAGACAACACTAGCTTGCAGCTTGAGGAGCTGCTTGCAAGTGAAGACAGCACTAGCTTGCAGCTTGAGGAGCTGGTTACAAGTGAAGACAACACTAGCTTGCAGCTTGAGGAGCTGCTTGCAAGTGAAGACAACACTGCCTTGCAGCTTGAGGAGCTGGTTACAAGTGAAGACAACACTAGCTTGCAGCTTGAGGAGCTGCTTGCAAGTGAAGACAGCACTAGCCTGCAGCTTGAAGAGCTGCTTGCAAGTGAAGACAACACTAGCTTGCAGCTTGAGGAGCTGGTTACAAGTGAAGACAGCACTTGCCTTGCAGCTGGAGGTGCTGCTTACAAGTGAAGACAACACTGCCTTGCAGCTTGAGGAGCTGCTTACAAGTGAAGACAACACTAGCTTGCAGCTTGAGGAGCTGCTTGCAAGTGAAGACAACACTGCCTTGCAGCTTGAGGAGCTGCTTACAAGTGAAGACAACACTAGCTTGCAGCTTGAGGAGCTGGTTACAAGTGAAGACAATACTGCCTTGTAGCTTGAGGAGCTGCTTGCAAGTGAAGACAACAATAGCTTGCAGTTTGAGGAGCTGCTTGCAAGTGAAGACAGCACTAGCCTGCAGCTTGAGGAGCTGCTTGCAAGTGAAGACAACACTAGCTTGCAGCTTGAGGAGCTGCTTGCAAGTGAAGACAGCACTAGCCTGCAGCTTGAAGAGCTGCTTACAAGTGAAGACAACACTAGCTTGCAGCTTGAGGAGCTGGTTACAAGTGAAGACAGCACTTGCCTTGCAGCTGGAGGTGCTGCTTACAAGTGAAGACAACACTAGCTTGCAGCTTGAGGAGCTGCTTGCAAGTGAAGACAACACTAGCTTGCAGCTTGAGGAGCTGGTTACAAGTGAAGACAATACTGCCTTGTAGCTTGAGGAGCTGCTTGCAAGTGAAGACAACAATAGCTTGCAGTTTGAGGAGCTGCTTGCAAGTAAAGACAGCACTAGCTTGCAGCTTGAGGAGCTGCTTGCAAGTGAAGACAACACTGCCTTGCAGCTTGAGGAGCTGGTTACAAGTGAAGACAACACTAGCTTGCAGCTTGAGGAGCTGCTTGCAAGTGAAGACAGCACTAGCTTGCAGCTTTAGGAGCTGCTTGCAAGTGAAGACAGCACTAGCGTACAGCTTGAGGAGCTGGTTACAAGTGAAGACAACACTGCCTTGCAGCTTGAGGAGCTGGTTACAAGTGAAGACAACACTAGCTTGCAGCTTGAGGAGCTGCTTAGAAGTGAAGGCAACACTGCCTTGCAGCTTGAGGAGCTGGTTACAAGTGAAGACAACACTAGCTTGCAGCTTGAGGAGCTGCTTGCAAGTGAAGACAACACTGCCTTGCAGCTTGAGGAGCTGGTTACAAGTGAAGACAACACTAGCTTGCAGCTTGAGGAGCTGCTTGCAAGTGAAGACAGCACTAGCCTGCAGCTTGAAGAGCTGCTTGCAAGTGAAGACAACACTAGCTTGCAGCTTGAGGAGCTGGTTACAAGTGAAGACAGCACTTGCCTTGCAGCTGGAGGTGCTGCTTACAAGTGAAGACAACACTAGCTTGCAGCTTGAGGAGCTGGTTACAAGTGAAGACAATACTGCCTTGTAGCTTGAGGAGCTGCTTGCAAGTGAAGACAACAATAGCTTGCAGTTTGAGGAGCTGCTTGCAAGTGAAGACAGCACTAGCTTGCAGCTTGAGGAGCTGGTTACAAGTGAAGACAACACTGCCTTGCAGCTTGAGGAGCTGGTTACAAGTGAAGACAACACTAGCTTGCAGCTTGAGGAGCTGCTTGCAAGTGAAGACAGCACTAGCCTGCAGCTTGAGGAGCTGCTTGCAAGTGAAGACAACACTAGCTTGCAGCTTGAGGAGCTGCTTGCAAGTGAAGACAGCACTAGCCTGCAGCTTGAAGAGCTGCTTGCAAGTGAAGACAACACTAGCTTGCAGCTTGAGGAGCTGGTTACAAGTGAAGACAGCACTTGCCTTGCAGCTGGAGGTGCTGCTTACAAGTGAAGACAACACTAGCTTGCAGCTTGAGGAGCTGGTTACAAGTGAAGACAATACTGCCTTGTAGCTTGAGGAGCTGCTTGCAAGTGAAGACAACAATAGCTTGCAGTTTGAGGAGCTGCTTGCAAGTGAAGACAGCACTAGCTTGCAGCTTGAGGAGCTGCTTGCAAGTGAAGACAACACTGCCTTGCAGCTTGAGGAGCTGGTTACAAGTGAAGACAACACTAGCTTGCAGCTTGAGGAGCTGCTTGCAAGTTAAGACAGCACTAGCTTGCAGCTTTAGGAGCTGCTTGCAAGTGAAGACAGCACTAGCGTACAGCTTGAGGAGCTGCTTGCAAGTGAAGACAACACTAGCTTGCAGCTTGAGGAGCTGCTTAGAAGTGAAGGCAACACTGCCTTGCAGCTTGAGGAGCTGCTTGCAAGTGAAGACAACACTAGCTTGCTGCTTGAGGAGCTGCTTGCAAGTGAAGACAACACTAGCTTGCAGCTTGAGGAGCTGCTTGCAAGTGAAGACAGCACTAGCCTGCAGCTTGAAGAGCTGCTTGCAAGTGAAGACAACACTAGCTTGCAGCTTGAGGAGCTGCTTATAAGTGAAGACAACACTAGCTTGCAGCTTGAGGAGCTGGTTACAAGTGAAGACAACACAGCCTTGCAGCTTGAGGAGCTGCTTGCAAGTGAAGACAGCACTAGCTTGCAGCTTGAGGAGCTGGTTACAAGTGAAGACAGCACTAGCTTGCAGCTTGAGGAGCTGCTTGCAAGTGAAGACAACACTGCCTTGCAGCTTGAGGAGCTGGTTACAAGTGAAGGCAACACTAGCTTGCAGCTTGAGGAGCTGCTTAGAAGTGAAGGCAACACTAGCTTGCAGCTTGAGGAGCTGCTTAGAAGTGAAGACAACACTGCCTTGCAGCTTGAGGAGCTGCTTGCAAGTGAAGACAACAATAGCTTGCAGTTTGAGGAGCTGCTTGCAAGTGAAGACAGCACTAGCTTGCAGCTTGAGGAGCTGGTTACAAGTGAAGACAACACTGCCTTGCAGCTTGAGGAGCTGGTTACAAGTGAAGACAACACTAGCTTGCAGCTTGAGGAGCTGCTTGCAAGTGAAGACAGCACTAGCCTGCAGCTTGAGGAGCTGCTTGCAAGTGAAGACAACACTAGCTTGCAGCTTGAGGAGCTGCTTGCAAGTGAAGACAACACTAGCTTGCAGCTTGAGGAGCTGGTTACAAGTGAAGACAATACTGCCTTGTAGCTTGAGGAGCTGCTTGCAAGTGAAGACAACACTGCCTTGCAGCTTGAGGAGCTGCTTGCAAGTGAAGACAACACTGCCTTGCAGCTTGAGGAGCTGGTTACAAGTGAAGACAACACTAGCTTGCAGCTTGAGGAGCTGCTTGCAAGTGAAGACAGCACTAGCTTGCAGCTTTAGGAGCTGCTTGCAAGTGAAGACAGCACTAGCGTACAGCTTGAGGAGCTGCTTGCAAGTGAAGACAACACTAGCTTGCAGCTTGAGGAGCTGCTTAGAAGTGAAGGCAACACTGCCTTGCAGCTTGAGGAGCTGGTTACAAGTGAAGACAACACTAGCTTGCAGCTTGAGGAGCTGCTTGCAAGTGAAGACAGCACTAGCCTGCAGCTTGAAGAGCTGCTTGCAAGTGAAGACAACACTAGCTTGCAGCTTGAGGAGCTGGTTACAAGTGAAGACAGCACTTGCCTTGCAGCTGGAGGTGCTGCTTACAAGTGAAGACAACACTAGCTTGCAGCTTGAGGAGCTGCTTGCAAGTGAAGACAACACTAGCTTGCAGCTTGAGGAGCTGGTTACAAGTGAAGACAATACTGCCTTGTAGCTTGAGGAGCTGCTTGCAAGTGAAGACAACAATAGCTTGCAGTTTGAGGAGCTGCTTGCAAGTGAAGACAGCACTAGCTTGCAGCTTGAGGAGCTGGTTACAAGTGAAGACAACACTGCCTTGCAGCTTGAGGAGCTGGTTACAAGTGAAGACAACACTAGCTTGCAGCTTTAGGAGCTGCTTGCAAGTGAAGACAGCACTAGCCTGCAGCTTGAGGAGCTGCTTGCAAGTGAAGACAACACTAGCTTGCAGCTTGAGGAGCTGCTTGCAAGTGAAGACAGCACTAGCCTGCAGCTTGAAGAGCTGCTTGCAAGTGAAGACAACACTAGCTTGCAGCTTGAGGAGCTGGTTACAAGTGAAGACAGCACTTGCCTTGCAGCTGGAGGTGCTGCTTACAAGTGAAGACAACACTAGCTTGCAGCTGGAGGAGCTGCTTGCAAGTGAAGACAACACTAGCTTGCAGCTTGAGGAGCTGGTTACAAGTGAAGACAATACTGCCTTGTAGCTTGAGGAGCTGCTTGCAAGTGAAGACAACAATAGCTTGCAGTTTGAGGAGCTGCTTGCAAGTGAAGACAGCACTAGCTTGCAGCTTGAGGAGCTGCTTGCAAGTGAAGACAACACTACCTTGCAGCTTGAGGAGCTGGTTACAAGTGAAGACAACACTAGCTTGCAGCTTGAGGAGCTGCTTGCAAGTGAAGACAGCACTAGCTTGCAGCTTTAGGAGCTGCTTGCAAGTGAAGACAGCACTAGCGTACAGCTTGAGGAGCTGCTTGCAAGTGAAGACAACACTAGCTTGCAGCTTGAGGAGCTGCTTAGAAGTGAAGGCAACACTGCCTTGCAGCTTGAGGAGCTGCTTGCAAGTGAAGACAACACTAGCTTGCAGCTTGAGGAGCTGCTTGCAAGTGAAGACAACACTAGCTTGCAGCTTGAGGAGCTGCTTGCAAGTGAAGACAGCACTAGCCTGCAGCTTGAAGAGCTGCTTGCAAGTGAAGACAACACTAGCTTGCAGCTTGAGGAGCTGCTTATAAGTGAAGACAACACTAGCTTGCAGCTTGAGGAGCTGGTTACAAGTGAAGACAACACAGCCTTGCAGATTGAGGAGCTGCTTGCAAGTGAAGACAGCACTAGCTTGCAGCTTGAGGAGCTGGTTACAAGTGAAGACAGCACTAGCTTGAGGAGCTGCTTGCAAGTGAAGACAACACTGCCTTGCAGCTTGAGGAGCTGGTTACAAGTGAAGGCAACACTAGCTTGCAGCTTGAGGAGCTGCTTAGAAGTGAAGGCAACACTAGCTTGCAGTTTGAGGAGCTGCTTAGAAGTGAAGACAACACTGTCTTGCAGCTTGAGGAGCTGATATGCTGCCAGTAATGTCTGCCAACCGGCACAGAGAGATTCTCTCAGTGAGTTGATCAATTCCAGTGTCTACCACTTCCATTGAGGGAAGTTTCTCGCAGCAGATGAAACTCGTTAAAACATGTTTGCACAACTCTATCTGAAATGCAGTTAATTAAATGTAATGAGAATTTACATTGAGTCACCAGACAAGCTTATAGAGAGAGGCCTTGAAGAAATTGTGGATGTACGGAGCCAGAAATCACGGAGAATAGCTGCTTAGAGCTTGAACAACTTAACTTTGTCCACGTTTATTATTCGTGATTGTACAATCTCTACAATAATGTAAGTTTCCAAAGATTTCAATGGCGGGAGGGGAGGGGGGGGGAAGGGGGGAGAGCTTCAGCAAGGAGGGAAATGTAGCCTACCTGCACCTTTTTTGGGATTGAGTAACCGATGAGTCGTAGATGGATCCTTGAAGTTGGAATTTCAAGGTTCCCCCCAAACTTTCTACTGATTGTTTGTGTGTCTGCTACGTTAGCAAAGGACTCCAGGCATGCTGGGATGGAACTAATAGTATCTGCAGCCATCATTTAGGCAGCTAAAGAGCTATCGATGAGACTGAAATATGGGCTTTGGATTTAGGGAATGGAGTGTGCCATCTGCCATTTCAAAAATAATTTCAAACCAAAGAGAGTGCTGGTGTACCCCCCCATTATGTACTTCAACAGCCAGCATTTGTGGTGTGCATCAATACGTGGACTAATTGATTGACACTTGAATCTAACCTTTGACCTCCCAAACATCAAATAGTTGGAAAATAGTTGGACAAAGTATTAAAAAATTTTCATTATAATTTAAGTCACATGACATCAAATGAAAACATGACTGTTGGGGAGGGGGGGTTCAAAATTCATTGTCAATGTCAATTATCTTATATGCACATTAAGAATGCAGTTTGTATATATATGTTGTGTGTGCTCCCCTCCCAGGGACCCATTTGTATGTGTTGTGTGTGCCCCCTCCCAGGGACCCATTAGTATGTGTTGTGTGTGCCCCCTCCCAGGGACCCATTAGTATGTGTTGTGTGTGCCTCCCTCCCAGGGACCTATTAGTATGTGTTGTGTGTGCCCCCTCCCAGGGACCCATTAGTATGTGTTGTGTGCCCCCTCCCAGGGACCCATTAGTATGTGTTGTGTGTGCCCCCTCCCAGGGACCCATTATAATGTGTGGTGTGTGCCCCTTCCCAGGGACCTATTACCTAATGTTATGTATGCCCCCCTCCCAGGGACCCACAGTCAGAACATCCAAGTCTACGACATAGTCACTCTAAAGCATCTGCACACGCTCAGTGGGCACATCGGCAGGGTAACGGTCCTCTGCATGACGGAGCCTTCTCCTCACGGGGAGTTCATGTTCTCTGGATCATCAGATGCCACAGTCACAGTAAGTGTCCCATCAGATGCCTGTCTTGTTGCCCCACTATGTCCCACAAGGTCCACTGTGCCTGTCTTGTTCCCCCACTAGTGTCCCACAAGGTCCACTGTGCCTGTCTTGTTGCCCCACTAGTGTCCCACAAGGTCCACTGTGCCTGTCTTGTTGCCCCACTAGTGTCCCACAAGGTCCACTGTGTCTGTCTTGTTGCCCCACTAGTGTCCCACAAGGTCCACTGTGCCTGTCTTGTTGCCCCACTAGTGTCCCACAAGGTCCACTGTGCCTGTCTTGTTGCCTCACTAGTGTCCCACAAGATCCACTGTGCCTGTCTTGTTGCCCCACTAGTGTCCCACAAGGTCCACTGTGCCTGTCTTGTTGCCCCACTAGTGCCCCACAAGGTCCACTGTGCCTGTCTTGTTGCCCCACTAGTGTCTCACAAGGTCCACTGTGCCTGTCTTGTTGCCCCACTAGTGTCCCACAAGGTCCACTGTGCCTGTCTTGTTGCCCCACTAGTGTCCCACAAGGTCCACTGTGCCTGTCTTGTTGCCCCACTAGTGTCCCACAAGGTCCACTGTGCCTGTCTTGTTGCCCCACTAGTGTCCCACAAGGTCCACTGTGCCTGTCTTGTTGCCCCACTAGTGTCCCACAAGGTCCACTGTGCCTGTCTTGTTGCCCCACTAGTGTCCCACAAGGTCCACTGTGCCTGTCTTGTTGCCCCACTAGTGTCCCACAAGGTCCACTGTGCCTGTCTTGTTGCCCCACTAGTGTCCCACAAGGTCCACTGTGCCTGTCTTGTTGCCCCACTAGTCTCCCACAAGGTCCACTGTGCCTGTCTTGTTGCCCCACTAGTGTCCCACAAGGTCCACTGTGCCTGTCTTGTTGCCCCACTAGTGTCCCACAAGGTCCACTGTGCCTGTCTTGTTGCCCCACTAGTGTCCCACAAGGTCCACTGTGCCTGTCTTGTTGCCCCACTAGTGTCCCACAAGGTCCACTGTGCCTGTCTTGTTTCCCCACTAGTGTCCCACAAGGTCCACTGTGCCTGTCTTGTTGCCCCACTAGTGTCCCACAAGGTCCACTGTGCCTGTCTTGTTGCCCCACTAGTGTCCCACAAGGTCCACTGTGCCTGTCTTGTTTCCCCACTAGTGTCCCACAAGGTCCACTGTGCCTGTCTTGTTGCCCCACTAGTGTCCCACAAGGTCCACTGTGCCTGTCTTGTTGCCTCACTAGTGTCCCACAAGGTCCACTGTGCCTGTCTTGTTGCCCCACTAGTGTCCCACAAGGTCCACTGTGTCTGTCTTGTTGCCCCACTAGTGTCCCACAAGGTCCACTGTGCCTGTCTTGTTGCCCCACTAGTGTCCCACAAGGTCCACTGTGCCTGTCTTGTTGCCCCACTAGTGTCCCACAAGGTCCACTGTGCCTGTCTTGTTGCCCCACTAGTGTCCCACAAGGTCCACTGTGCCTGTCTTGTTGCCCCACTAGTGTCCCACAAGGTCCACTGTGCCTGTCTTGTTGCCCCACTAGTGTCCCACAAGGTCCACTGTGCCTGTCTTGTTGCCCCACTAGTGTCCCACAAGGTCCACTGTGCCTCTCTTGTTGCTTTGCTAGTATGCAACATTACGTAACTAATTAACAACCAACTTGCATGTGTTTTGTAATGTTTTTAATTACTTTAATATTTATAAGCTTTTTCTTCTCCTTCTTCCAAACACAATATTTCCCAACTCTAATGGAGTGCAAATACAATAAGTTGCAGTTGGTAAAAGAAACGAACTAAAACTATTCAGCGCTGCATTGCACATGTCTATGTAAGGAGGTGCAACCTCTGAGCACCTCTTTTTTCAAGAGTGAAGAGATTGAGAGTGGCTCCAGGTAAGCTTGGGTGTGCCTTTGCTGCATTCCTCAGCAGGAGAGCTTCCGGGACCTGCAGTAAAGACCTGGAAGAGATAGTTCATGACTATAGTTGCGGATATCACTTGTTAGTTGTTGCACTAAAGGTCTAAACCCGTTGCTATGTTACAGTTGGTAAGGTGTGGATTGAGCGAGTGTAAATTTTGCCTTAATGATACTAATTAATTTGTTTTGGTAAGGTGTGGAACTTGGAGAACATGCTACCCATCCTGACGCTTCAGAGGCACGAGAAAGCCGTGCACTCGCTGGCCGTTTGGCGGGACTCCGTCTTCACCGGCTCGGAGGACATGGAGATAAAAGTACGTAAGCCATGGTGACTGGACGAGGCTGCATGCTTGTGTCCCTGAGTAGCTGCTTCACAGTGAGCATACAGAGCATGTGCATAATAGGAGCATACAGAGCATGTGGATAATAGGGAGCATACAGAGCATGTGCATAATAGGGAGCATACAGAGCATGTGCATAATAGGGAGCATACAGAGCATGTGCATAATAGGGAGCATACAGAGCATGTGCATAATAGGGAGCATACAGAGCATGTGCATAATAGGAGCATACAGAGCATGTGCATAATAGGGAGCATACAGAGCATGTGCATAATAGGGAGCATATAGAGCATGTGCATAATAGTGAGCATACAGAGCATGTGCATAATAGGGAGCATACAGAGCATGTGCATAATAGGGAGCATACAGAGCATGTGCATAATAGGGAGCATACAGAGCATGTGCATAATAGGGAGCATACAGAGCATGTGCATAATAGGGAGCATACAGAGCATGTGCATAATAGGGAGCATACAGAGCATGTGCATAATAGGGAGCATACAGAGCATGTGCATAATAGGGAGCATACAGAGCATGTGCATAATAGGGAGCATACAGAGCATGTGCATAATAGTGAGCATACAGAGCATGTGCATAATAGGGAGCATACAGAGCATGTGCATAATAGGGAGCATACAGAGCATGTGCATAATAGGGAGCATACAGAGCATGTGCATAATAGGGAGCATACAGAGCATGTGCATAATAGGGAGCATACAGAGCATGTGCATAATAGGGAGCATACAGAGCATGTGCATAATAGGGAGCATACAGAGCATGTGCATAATAGGGAGCATACAGAGCATGTGCATAATAGTGAGCATACAGAGCATGTGCATAATAGTGAGCATACAGAGCATGTGCATAATAGGGAGCATACAGAGCATGTGCATAATAGGGAGCATACAGAGCATGTGCATAATAGGGAGCATACAGAGCATGTGCATAATAGGGAGCATACAGAGCATGTGCATAATAGGGAGCATACAGAGCATGTGCATAATAGGGAGCATACAGAGCATGTGCATAATAGTGAGCATACAGAGCATGTGCATAATAGGGAGCATACAGAGCATGTGCATAATAGGGAGCATACAGAGCATGTGCATAATAGGGAGCATACAGAGCATGTGCATAATAGGGAGCATACAGAGCATGTGCATAATAGTGAGCATACAGAGCATGTGCATAATAGGGAGCATACAGAGCATGTGCATAATAGGGAGCATACAGAGCATGTGCATAATAGGGAGCATACAGAGCATGTGCATAATAGGGAGCATACAGAGCATGTGCATAATAGGGAGCATACAGAGCATGTGCATAATAGGGAGCATACAGAGCATGTGCATAATAGGGAGCATACAGAGCATGTGCATAATAGGGAGCATACAGAGCATGTGCATAATAGGGAGCATACAGAGCATGTGCATAATAGGGAGCATACAGAGCATGTGCATAATAGGGAGCATACAGAGCATGTGCATAATAGGGAGCATACAGAGCATGTGCATAATAGGGAGCATACAGAGCATGTGCATAATAGGGAGCATACAGAGCATGTGCATAATAGGGAGCATACAGAGCATGTGCATAATAGGGAGCATACAGAGCATGTGCATAATAGGGAGCATACAGAGCATGTGCATAATAGGGAGCATACAGAGCATGTGCATAATAGGGAGCATACAGAGCATGTGCATAATAGGGAGCATACAGAGCATGTGCATAATAGTGAGCATACAGAGCATGTGCATAATAGGGAGCATACAGAGCATGTGCATAATAGGGAGCATACAGAGCATGTGCATAATAGGGAGCATACAGAGCATGTGCATAATAGGGAGCATACAGAGCATGTGCATAATAGGGAGCATACAGAGCATGTGCATAATAGGGAGCATACAGAGCATGTGCATAATAGGGAGCATACAGAGCATGTGCATAATAGGGAGCATACAGAGCATGTGCATAATAGGGAGCATACAGAGCATGTGCATAATAGGGGGCATGAAGTGTCAGCTATGTGTGTGGGGGGGGGGGGAGTGGGAGGGGGAGGCTGTGTGATCACCAAACGTCAGCTTCAGCTGCCTTACGTGATAAGTTAATTTTTAGGGCCAGTAACGGATGTATCTGCACATCAATGTTAAGGGAAGATATCTGCACAAAGAACTCGACCAGGCTGCCATCACCAAATGCCTGTTCAAGAGCTCCAACAGTGGAATCTAGCACAAGCTGTTAGCAATGCTGTGTGAACATCCCTAAGCTTAGAAAGTGGAGGAGTACCAGCTAGCTAAAAGCTAAACAGACCACTATGGTATTCAGCCTTAACAATGGCGAGCTGGATCAACAAATAAGAAAGCATAAGTGCTTTGATTGTCATTAGAGCAGCTAGTAAATTTACAACACTTGCCGCCCGATAGAGCCCTCAGCCATTGCAAGGTACATCTACTCCTGCTGTTGATTCTTCTCAAAATTACTCAGACCCTCAAGAGTGAAGCAGGTGGGTAGGGGGCAGGTATGATTTCAGAAAAGTCCTCCACCCTTCTATGCCACTTTAATAAGAACCCTAATAGTGAACTGTCCCTTGCTGCGATACTTAGCAAGAGAGGATGTTGCTGGACTTTTTTCTTTTACTCCCCAATGTACACTGTTCTCCTTTTCTCAAACCCTCTCCCTTCTTACCCCCGTCTCTCTCAATTCCCCTCTCATCCCACTGCCCCTCTCCTCTTACTTCTCCCACTGCCCCACTCACCTCTCCTCTTACTTCTCCTACTGTCTCTCTCACCTCTCCAACTTCCTCTCACTTCTCTTCTCCCACTGACTTCTCCTACTGTCTCTCTCTCACCTCTCCAACTTCCTCTCACTTCTCTTCTCCCACTGACTTCTCCTACTGCCTCTCTCACCTCTCCAACTTCCTCTCACCTCTCCTACTTCCTCTCACCTCTCCTCTTACTTCTCCAACTTCCTCTCACCTCTCCTACTTCTCTCACCTCTCCTCTTACTTCTCCCACCTCTCCTCTTACTTCTCCTACTGTCTCTCACCTCTTTTTCCATCCTCCTCTCCTCTCGTAACCTTCCCTTATCTCTCTTTCTGTGCAGGTCTTTAGACATTTCAAACTTTAGCAGCGCCACCATCACAAGCAGTGTTTATAAAATGTATTCGATATATTTTTGTGTCACAAGAATTTTTTTTGTATTTAAAATATATTCATATATATTTTAGTGTGTATATATTTTAGTGTGTATAATTATATATTTTCTCCATCGTGGAAGTGTTTTCAAATTGGTGTAGCATTCAGTGGCCTCTGAACACACAGACAGACATAGCTGTTATTATGGTCGAAGCCATCGATGATGACACTTCCCTTTGTAAATTTTACTATTTCAGCAACTGCAGCATTCAGAGTATGACTAGAGGCAGCCTTGCTAGCAAACTGCTTGCATTATGAGAGTTCTAACATAGCCAGTGTAGTTTAACTCTATCCCAGCAGTTAGGGGCTTTTTTGACCCTATAACGGTAGGGTGAATTCAACCCACTATACTTCAATAATGGCTTAGAATATCAATAATGGCTTAGAATACACGCGATTGACGGCCATCTTCAGATTCAGCACGTTATAAGGACTTCAATCATATATTTTGTTGCTACAATACAATACAAAGTTTGGGAGCTATGGCGCAGTCTTCAAGGAGAAACTAGAGGAGAAACTACTCAGTTTCTGAAGTGCTCCACATGCTGGAAGACTCTGAACTGCTAGTAGATGAAGTGAGTGACCTGTTGATTTGGATGAAGAAAGTGAAGATGAGGCCCATCCTGAGGGTGATGGCACTGGGATAGATGCTTCATCATGCTTATACCATCTGAATATCTCGAGGCTGTAGCAAGCCAGCTCCTTGTTGATGCCATAGGGGTTCCTTCCCCAGCTGAGAGAGTCAGGCTGTTGTCAGACTCTGACCTTCATGACAGCTTGGCTGAAGACTCTGAAATGAGTGATGTAGGAGGTAAGTGTACATAGTTGGATGGCTAGCTAGCTAGTAATAATCATCTCTGAATACTTCTTCACTTGCATGCTCTACTTACTTTCAGAATTGTCAAGAGCCAGCTTTCCTGCTTCAATGCTCTTCACCAAGCCCAGAGTTATCACCAATGTCTACATCTAGTGATGGAGAAGCTGATGGTGATGGAACAAGTGCTACTCGTGGTCGTGTCAGAAGTAGGGGTGGTAGGGGTGGAGGCAGGGGCGGACCGAGAAGACGCAGGGGAAGTCAGGCCCGAGGCAGTCGGGGTGGACGCTGGTGGGGCAGAGGTGGTCGAGGGCAGGGAAGAGGTGATGTGGCCGTGGCCAGGACACAGAAAAGTGGGTGTGGAATGACAAGAAGGACTCTTCAAACACCATGGCCAATATATCTTTCTCTGGTGTTGATCTGGGCCAATAGGACAAGCAGTTAGGGTTACTGATCCACTAAAGTGTTTCCACTTGTTGTTACCCGATCAATTTTATGTTGACATTCTCACTGAAACAAATCGCTATATATGCTGACCAACAGAGACAGCTAAAGAATGATAGCTCTCCATGGAACCCTGTATCCAAAGAAGAGCTCGTGGCCTTCATAGGTATAAATATTGCAATGGGTATTGTATCATTGCCATCTCTTGATGATTACTGGTCAAGACAGCCCATACTCTCCCATGCTTGGTTTCGTCTGATCATGTCACGTGACCGTTTTCTGCAAATCTTACGATATATCCATGTGGTAGACAACACAACTGCTCTCCCTCGTACACACCCTCAGTATGACAAGTTGTGGAAAGTACATCCCCTCCTAAAAACTTTGGCAAAAACTGCTCCAGACTTATATGCACTTCATCAACAAGTATCAATCGATGAGTATGATTGGTACAAAGTGCCGTCTTTCATTCATACAATATGTGCCAAAGAAACCCACAAAATGGGGGATCAAGGTATGGGTTTGTAGTGATGCTATCATTGGTTATATCTATACTGGTGTTATATCTATACTGGTGCCAACCCATCTGCTCCTAAATCTTACCATGGCCAAGCATACGATGTGGTAATGAACTTACTATCATCATTATTTGGAAAAGGACACGCCGTTTACACCCAACAATTTCTACTCCTCTCCTCACCTTTTTCAAGATTTACTAGTCTTGCAAAGGGAACATTAGCTAGTGGTACTGTACGCAAATATCGTAAACAATTCCCTGCAAATTTGAATGTTTTATCGAAGATGGATCGTGGAGTCACAATTTGTTTATCATGATAAACTCATAGCATGTCGCTGGTTTGATAACAGAGATGTTTTTTCTCTCTCAACGGTATTCAGTGATTCTGTTGCATCTGTTCGCCGTCAAATTGACAAAGAAACGAAAGATGTATCCTGTCCAGACATAATAGCTGATTATAACAAATATATGGGTGGAGTGGATATGGCTGACCAAGTAATGTGTTATTACTCCGTTGGTAGGAAAACTATGAAGTGGTGGAGGAGTTTTTTTTGTTGAGAATGCATGATCAAGCTATAACTAATGCTTTTGTTATTCACAAAGCTAACGCTCCTAGCAACACCAAAATCAAGCCACAAAAATATTCCAAATGCAACTAGCATACTCATTGACATCACAAGCATTTGAGCTTTGGAGGCACCCTGGTCATCCACATTCGATGAGTCTTGTCGAGGCTAACTGGAAAACATTTTGTTTACAGAAGTTCTGTCCGAAAAAGATGTGCAGTGTGTGCATATAACGAAGACTTCTTCGCGAGGGAAAACATACAAAGACACAAAAATCAAGACATGGTGCCCAAAATGCAAAGCTCATTTGTGTATCGGCAAGTGTTTTGAAGCATATCACACCAGGGTCAATTATAAAAGTACTAAACTTATAATTATGTTTTGCCAATTGAAACTTATAATTACCTTGAATAAACAAGGTAATACAATACATCTTATCTATGGCAACTGTGTTGTGTAATATAGTAACAACAGTATTCATTTCCATAGCAACTGTGATTTCATACTTAATAAATCCATGGCAACTGTGTGACGTCATAAGTAGCTCAAAGAAATAATGCTCATTTATGATGATACCTATCTCCTATATATCATTTTGCAGTTATTGACCGTTTTAGTATACAGTTAAAATGTTGGTTTTTTCATTCCCCCAATTCAGCTGGCACAGGGTTAATGTTGCCAGAGACATATCCTTTAAAAAAAAATGGCCGACAGTTGCAACTGTCATTTTTTTGGGGTGATAGTAGCTTTTTGATCCCATTCTAAAAAGTGCACCTTCATGCAAAGTTTGGGCTCAAAAACTGGGGTCTTGCAGAGGACAAATTCACACACACAATCTTTAAAAAAAATTTTTTTTTTTGTGTGTGTATATATATATAATGATGCCAGACACTTATTGTGGTGCGTTCAACATTTTGAAGTCCATGTGATGCTGAAAAGGTAGCCACAGCTGTTTCCAATTATAGCACCCACACTACATGGAATAGGCCATTCCTATTAAATGCCATGGAAACAGCAATAAAAAATTAACATAATGAGATGTTTGCACGGACCTGCCATGGTTTGTTCCAGTCCAGGAGTATAGGGAAAGCTCCCATCCATGCACCCACCAGAGTTGCCATGGAGACAACAAGGACTTGTTCTTGTGTGCCACTGAACAAGTATAGAGATGCAATATAAGCAGCTGAGTGGATGATTGTGGAAAACCATCGAGCTACGTGTTGCATACAAAGTACACTTAAAATTCAGTACTCGTTACGAAGAAAGATGCTCCTCCAGTTATAACGGCCATCGTCGGCATGTGTGGCTAGTTGCATGGCTGGTGGGCACACGAGTATGGCCATCAGCAGACCCCAAGTCAGGTTCTCACTTGTCCTGCAACCACATTGTTAGCCCTTTGACAAGGGTGAATCAAACATGACAAGAATTGGGTAAAGGGTCTCTACTTGTTTGCAGAATTAGGTAAGGGTCTCTATTTGTCAACGTGAGAATTGGGTAAAGGGTATCCACTTGCTTCATTCAAGTGTACTTAAATGTCAAACTTGGAATAAAAAAATTCTCACATTATTCTGACATTTACACATTTACACATTTACATAGATTAACTCTTTTGCTGCCGAATTTCCCCCCCAAAATGCCGTCAACTTTGCCAAATTAATTTTGGCCAAGGTATATAATTATGGAGGAGAGAAGTCAATTGTTACCAATCAAGTGAACTTTTCTTGTCAGTAAACATACAAAGCTACAAAAACATGTTGAATTTTTTTTTTCATCGCAGGGGTCCAGCAGGTCAAAAAAGCAAAAATTTCCACAAGCAATTTTTATACCTATTATATAGTCCCTAGAAATAGAAAAGAAGCACTTGCAATGAGCTGTGCTTCCAAAATGTTATGACCCTGTGAGAGGGGAAAAAATCAGCATGCTGCACTTGCGGACCCCTGCCACGGGGCCTCACGACCACGGGCATGGCCACAACCCCTAGCTGCCTGGCCCCTGCCTCCACCTTTAGGCCTTTTAGCAGGGCCTGGTTCATCACCAGTCATCAGCATGCTCTGAATCACCAGTATCATCAGCATGCTCTGAATCACCAGTATCATCAGCACGCTCTGAATCACCAGTATCATCAGCACGCTCTGAATCACCAGTATCATCAGCACGCTCTGAATCACCAGTATCATCAGCACGCTCTGAATCACCAGTATCATCAGCACGCTCTGAATCACCAGTATCATCAGCACGCTCTGAATCACCAGTATCATCAGCACGCTCTGAATCACCAGTATCATCAGCACGCTCTGAATCACCAGTATCATCAGCACGCTCTGAATCACCAGTATCATCAGCACGCTCTGAATCACCAGTATCATCAGCACGCTCTGAATCACCAGTATCATCAGCACGCTCTGAATCACCAGTATCATCAGCACGCTCTGAATCACCAGTATCATCAGCACGCTCTGAATCACCAGTATCATCAGCACGCTCTGAATCACCAGTATCATCAGCACGCTCTGAATCACCAGTATCATCAGCATGCTCTGAATCACCAGCACACTCTGAATCACCAGTATCATCAGCACACTCTGAATCACCAGTATCATCAGCACACTCTGAATCACCAGTATCATCAGCATGCTCTGAATCACCAGTATCATCACCAGTATCATCAGCACACTCTGAATCACCAGTCATCAGCACACTCTGAATCACCAGTATCATCAGCACACTCTGAATCACCAGTATCATCAGCACACTCTGAATCACCAGTATCATCAGCATGCTCTGAATCACCAGTATCATCACCAGTATCATCAGCACACTCTGAATCACCAGTCATCAGCACACTCTGAATCACCAGTATCATCAGCACACTCTGAATCACCAGTATCATCAGCACGCTCTGAATCACCAGTATCATCAGCACGCTCTGAATCACCAGTATCATCAGCACGCTCTGAATCACCAGTATCATCAGCACGCTCTGAATCACCAGTATCATCAGCACGCTCTGAATCACCAGTATCATCAGCACGCTCTGAATCACCAGTATCATCAGCACGCTCTGAATCACCAGTATCATCAGCACGCTCTGAATCACCAGTATCATCAGCACGCTCTGAATCACCAGTATCATCAGCACGCTCTGAATCACCAGTATCATCAGCACGCTCTGAATCACCAGTATCATCAGCACGCTCTGAATCACCAGTATCATCAGCATGCTCTGAATCACCAGCACACTCTGAATCACCAGTATCATCAGCACACTCTGAATCACCAGTATCATCAGCACGCTCTGAATCACCAGTATCATCAGCACGCTCTGAATCACCAGTATCATCAGCACGCTCTGAATCACCAGTATCATCAGCACGCTCTGAATCACCAGTATCATCAGCACGCTCTGAATCACCAGTATCATCAGCACGCTCTGAATCACCAGTATCATCAGCACGCTCTGAATCACCAGTATCATCAGCATGCTCTGAATCACCAGCACACTCTGAATCACCAGTATCATCAGCACACTCTGAATCACCAGTATCATCAGCACACTCTGAATCACCAGTATCATCAGCATGCTCTGAATCACCAGTATCATCACCAGTATCATCAGCACACTCTGAATCACCAGTCATCAGCACACTCTGAATCACCAGTATCATCAGCACACTCTGAATCACCAGTATCATCAGCACACTCTGAATCACCAGTATCATCAGCATGCTCTGAATCACCAGTATCATCACCAGTATCATCAGCACACTCTGAATCACCAGCACTGCCTACATCATGTACACTGTCATTGTCATCGACACTCATTGGGCCTGGGCCAAATTTACAATCATCCAGCTACCATCGTTATCAAAGTCAAAATCGGGATTATATTCATTTTCACCATCACTTTATTATTATCGCTATCACGTTTGTCATCACTTTACAAATCGGCTAAAATGAGCTGTTTTGCCTCCTCCTCCACCATGTACTTCTTCTTGCGGGCTGCCATTTTTAAAAGTCCCGGCTCAGCTTATCTGCTACATGCCCTAACCACGCTCGATTCCAGCCCAACTCACCAATGAACAGGCCCGAAACCAGAATTGACGATTGCCACGGAGCTTGCTACAGTAGTTCCATCTGGCGAGAAGTTGAAAAACTGATGCCGCCATAGTGGCGGCATTGGCAAGACAGAAAATTTCCGATGCCGCCATGGGGGCAGCACTGGCAGCAAAAGGGTTAAATGTGTAACTTCAACCAGCCTCAACACAATCTGTTGGTGTGATGTTGGTGGTTCATGCTGGTGGATTGTGTGATCATAGCTGATGACTCCCAGAGAGAGTCGTCAGGTGGTGGTGCTACTTGTATGAACTTGCTTTGATGGATTTGCTCCAAATAGAATGGCCACGGCTACAAACACGAGCATGCCCACGAGAATGCCAGCACAGAACCTCGGCATGCTCTGAGAGGAATATATATATATATATATATGTATACACAGTGTAAAAAACTAAAAAGTCCACTGGTAAAGTTCATTGTGATTGCACCTTTATAAGGGAAGTGTTGCTTGTGGAGCAACTCACGAGGTGTAAACTCTGGAGTTTACAATGGCCTTAGAATCAGGGAAACTGTATTCATCTGTTGCATTGTTTGCTAAACAAGTGTTCATCTTTTATTAATGCCACAACTGGAAGCAACAAAATCCAAGAAGATAATGGTCATTACTATTTTAAAACGACTTGTAATGTAAGTCTCATTTTTTAATGAAAACTTTTACAAAAAGAAGGGGGAAGGTGTTAATCAGTGTTAGGTAGGTTGAGAAGTTTTCTCCAGTTTATTCTTGAAAGACTTGTATAATACCTGCCAGTGCCATGCCCATTATTTGCGGCATTGCATTAACCAAAACTATAAGCATGCCTGTATAATCACTTCACTTTATAGAATTTACTTGGGGAGGGGAGGGGAACACTTCCCATATATATATATATATGATGATAAAATGGCTGTTGCTTTTCTGTGTGATATAAAAAGAAAAGAAACACAAGTACAAGTGGGAATGATTGTCTCTACAAGCTAGTATTATGCACAAAAGCACTAGTGAATGTGGACGAGGGGATGAAACCACAATTCTCCATTTCCACCATTAATACCAAAGCACCAGGTTAAAAGGTGTCTAATTATAATTTGTTGTCGTAAGTGTAATTTCATTCCACCACGACTGTAACATGTCATAAGAAAGTGTCAGCATCTTGGCTCTAACAGTTGACTCTTTCTGTTTTCAGGACTAGTCTTCTTCGTCTTCACAATGTGACTTCTTCCAGTTCCGTAGGCAGTAGAGAATAGAGAACTGGCTGTAAGTTAGTCGGGAGAGAGAACTGGCTACATCTGCTATCTGTCTTCCAACATTGGCTGCTAGTTTTCTCCCGAGTATTTGGTAAAGAGTCTGGCTCACAAAATTATGTCAATATACACAGCCATCCTCTTTTCCCCTTACTCGAGTTTAGATGTGACTAATACTTGGGGAGACTTTTTAGCTCATGAGCAGCACATCTGGTTTGCTGGAGATTAATAAAAATATTTTGGTACTCTATCCTCTAATATGGACAGTGGCCTGTTCCACATATCACTGTAAAAATGTCTATATGTTAATATACTACATCGTAGTGAACCTGCGAAGTTGAAGTGAAATAATGGAAGAAGCACAGAATTATTGAGGAGAAGAAGATTACGGCATTATGAGACTCCAGGAGTCCTCCAGGGACCAGGAAGTGAAAAGCAGCGCACACACACGGGGTAAGAAACCAACTGAGCTTCTTTACCACATCAAGCTGCAGAGCCATTTCGCAGTATTGATGTCCCTTTCCTAATGGATATTTGCTGATTCAGCTGTTGGGTGGAGTTTAGATTAAAATTAGAGCGCACCTTATAGCTGCCTACAAAGTTGTTTCTTGTTCAAATTCTTGCTTTAACAGGGAGACCCGAGGATGTGGGTCGTTTCTACAATTGTAGGCTTCTACAGGCAGCTGGTAGATGCCTCGAAGGAGTTATTTATCCGTATCTTGATGGGAATTCTCATATTCCTGGGGTATGTATTGTTGTCCCTGTTCATATACGCCGTCATGAGGCGGATCATGGTCCCGCAGAAGCTACACACGCTTCCAGTGCACCTGCAATACGAGTGAGTGAGCTATAGCAACTACAGCTAGAATGAGTGTTTGCAGAGTGGATGTCCTACTGACACTAAGAGCTGACATAATTTATTAAGTGTGTAGATAATGTGCTGAAAGTTTAAACAGACTTAAAGTGATAAGTGCTCATCGTTGTATGCGACTACATCTGAGCAAAAATAGTGGGTGCTGACTCGCAAGGGTAGGCACACTAAATCTATGCAATTTGCGGGTTCTGACTCGATCGTTTCTTCCTTCTTTGCACCAGCTCCAAGTGTCTGATCCAGTCTTCTGGCCCAGATGTGTCAGTGTGCAAATACCCACATGCAGACCTTGTTCTGAATAATGGGAAAAAGGTACTTTATTTTTGCTAGACTTGCAAATTTTGATGTCGAGCATAAAGATTGCCCTTATATTGACCACTTAGTTGCTGTCTTCGGGACAGTATTACACCATCATACTGGAGATAGAAATGCCTGAGACCCAGGTGAACCTGGACATAGGTGTGTTTATGCTGAACCTCACTTTCTACTCCAAGAACAAACAGTTCTTGAGCACAACTGCTCGACCAGTAAGTATGAGAACCATGCACTCTGTGATGAGGCTTAGGCTTTTATACTGCATGTGGTAACTCTTGTCTTGTACGCTTGATTAAGAAATGCATGTTCTCTTGTAGCCCGTGCTATTCTATCATGAAACATGTTCTCATATATAGCCCGTGCTATTCTATCATGAAACATTCTCTTATAGCCTGTGCTATTCTATCATCAAACATTCTCTTATAGCCCGTGCTCTCTCATGACACATGTTCCCTTATAGCCCACATTATCGTATGTTCTCTTAGGGCTGAGCAACTCTATGATTAAATATGTTATCTTGTAGTCTATGCTGAACACAGGTTTCTCATAGCCCTTGCTACGCTCCCATGCTCTTAATGAAATGCATGCTCCCATGCTCTTAATGACATGCATGCTCTCTTATAGCCCATGCTCTTAATGAAATGCAGGCTCTCTTATAGCCCATGCTCTTAATGAAATGCATGCTCTCTTATAGCCCATGCTCTTAATGAAATGCATGCTCTCTTATAGCCCATTCTCTTAATGAAATGCAGGCTCTCTTATAGCCCATGCTCTTAATGAAATGCATGCTCTCTTATAGCCCATTCTCTTAATGAAATGCAGGCTCTCTTATAGCCCATGCTCTTAATGAAATGCATGCTCTCTTATAGCCCATGCTCTTAATGAAATGCATGCTCTCTTATAGCCCATGCTCTTAATGAAATGCATGCTCTCTTATAGCCCATTCTCTTAATGAAATGCATGCTCTCTTATAGCCCATGCTCTTAATGAAATGCATGCTCTCTTATAGCCTGTGCTCTTAATGAAATGCAGGCTCTCTTATAGCCCATTCTCTTAATGAAATGCATGCTCTCTTATAGCCCATGCTCTTAATGAAATGCATGCTCTCTTATAGCCCATGCTCTTAATGACATGCATGCTCTCTTATAGCCCATGCTCTTAATGAAATGCATGCTCTCTTATAGCCCATGCTCTTAATGAAATGCATGCTCTCTTATAGCCCATGCTCTTAATGAAATGCATGCTCTCTTATAGTCTGTGCTCTTAATGAAATGCATGCTCTCTTATAGCCCATGCTCTTAATGAAATGCATGCTCTCTTATAGCCCATGCTCTTAATGAAATGCATGCTCTCTTATAGCCCATGCTCTTAATGACATGCATGCTCTCTTAGAGCCCATGCTCTTAATAGCCCATGCTCTTAATGAAATGCATGCTCTCTTAGAGCCCATGCTCTTAATGAAATGCATGCTCTCTTATAGCCCATGCTCTTAATGAAATGCATGCTCTCTTATAGCCCATGCTCTTAATGAAATGCATGCTCTCTTATAGCCCATGCTCTTAATGAAATGCATGCTCTCTTAGAGCCCATGCTCTTAATGAAATGCATGCTCTCTTATAGCCCATGCTCTTAATGAAATGCAGGCTCTCTCTTATAGCCCATGCTCTTAATGAAATGCATGCTCTCTTATAGTCTGTGCTCTTAATGAAATGCATGCTCTCTTATAGCCCATGCTCTTAATGACATGCATGCTCTCTTAGAGCCCATGCTCTTAATGAAATGCATGCTCTCTTAGAGCCCATGCTCTTAATGAAATGCATGCTCTCTTAGAGCCCATGCTCTTAATGAAATGCATGCTCTCTTATAGCCCATGCTCTTAATGAAATGCATGCTCTCTTATAGCCCATGCTCTTAATGAAATGCATGCTCTCTTATAGCCCATGCTCTTAATGACATGCATGCTCTCTTAGAGCCCATGCTCTTAATGAAATGCATGCTCTCTTAGAGCCCATGCTCTTAATGAAATGCATGCTCTCTTAGAGCCCATGCTCTTAATGACATGCATGCTCTCTTAGAGCCCATGCTCTTAATGAAATGCATGCTCTCTTAGAGCCCATGCTCTTAATGAAATGCATGCTCTCTTAGAGCCCATGCTCTTAATGAAATGCATGCTCTCTTAGAGCCCATGCTCTTAATGAAATGCATGCTCTCTTAGACCCCATGCTCTTAATGAAATGCATGCTCTCTTATAGCCCATGCTCTTAATGAAATGCATGCTCTCTTAGAGCCCATGCTCTTAATGAAATGCATGCTCTCTTATAGCCCATGCTCTTAATGAAATGCATGCTCTCTTATAGCCCATGCTCTTAATGACATGCATGCTCTCTTATAGCCCATGCTCTTAATGAAATGCATGCTCTCTTATAGCCCATGCTCTTAATGAAATGCATGCTCTCTTAGAGCCCATGCTCTTAATGAAATGCATGCTCTCTTATAGCCCATGCTCTTAATGAAATGCATGCTCTCTTAGAGCCCATGCTCTTAATGAAATGCATGCTCTCTTATAGCCCATGCTCTTAATGAAATGCATGCTCTCTTATAGCCCATTCTCTTAATGAAATGCAGGCTCTCTTATAGCCCATGCTCTTAATGAAATGCATGCTCTCTTATAGCCCATTCTCTTAATGAAATGCATGCTCTCTTATAGCCCATGCTCTTAATGAAATGCATGCTCTCTTATAGCCCATGCTCTTAATGAAATGCATGCTCTCTTATAGCCCATGCTCTTAATGAAATGCATGCTCTCTTATAGCCCATGCTCTTAATGAAATGCATGCTCTCTTATAGCCCATGCTCTTAATGAAATGCATGCTCTCTTATAGCCCATGCTCTTAATGAAATGCATGCTCTCTTATAGCCCATGCTCTTAATGAAATGCATGCTCTCTTATAGCCCATGCTCTTAATGAAATGCATGCTCTCTTATAGCCCATGCTCTTAATGAAATGCATGCTCTCTTATAGCCCATGCTCTTAATGAAACGCATGCTCTCTTATAGCCCATGCTCTTAATGAAACGCATGCTCTCTTATAGCCCATGCTCTTAATGAAATGCATGCTCTCTTAGAGCCTGCTACTTTATCTTGCATCACCGACACATAGTCACGTGTGAGCTCATATAGAGGAGCTCATATAGATACTGCCAAATCTACATTCGTGACCAGGTCAAAATTTCAGTTAGAGCATTTGGAATTACAGTCCAGTAACATTGGTTGAAGTTGCCTGTTCTCAGCACTCTTTGACAATGCTATTGTGACCCTTTATAGCTACAGTGTGTGTGTGTGTGTGTGTGTGTATGTGTGTGTGTGTGTGTGCAGAGAGAGAGGAGTGACTAGACTAATATCAGTGTACTCACTTTTCTGTCTAATTATTATACCTTCAACAATGGCTGTTAAGCAGATTGTCAGTGAGAAATTGGACCTTTACATGCACAGCCACTCAAGCTATGCCCATGAACAGACAATTTTAATAGGTATGGATGGTTGAGTCTACGTATCAAGCTAGCTAGAAGGGATGGCGAAGGTCGCACTGCTGCAGAGCTCAGCCTGGTGAGCGTTTGGACTTGAACATCGCATCTACAATTCAGACTGGTCTCCATAAATGGATAGAAACACTCTGATTCTCGAGCAGGAAGAGGCATTGTCATGGCATGCACTTAGCGAGGCTAGAACCAACAGTCAAGTAGGTTCTTAACAGGGGCAGTTTGAGAAGGGAGCAAGAAATGTACAGAAAGTAGATGCTTTAACACAAGATCTTCTTAACAACCGTGTTTATGGTATGTCAATCTACTGGAATTTATTGTTGTTGTTGTTGTTGTTGTTGACAGGCCATGATTCATTACAAGTCGTCTCTCCTGCAACTGATGTACTCGGTCTTCTACGGTATTCCTCTCTTGCTTGGCTTCTTAGAGCAGAAGCAGACGCTGCAGCTAGTCCTCTTTGAGAAGTACTACGAGCCGTATGGGGATGGTGCCATCTGTGCCGTGGTATCTCTGGAGAACCACCGAGTTCAAATTTATTCTACCATGCTTATCATTAATGCCAACTTCTCCGGTTTCACGTGAGCTTAGAGGGCAAGTTGGAGGGGGGGGGTGGGGGGAGAGAAATTGTGTATGGAGGAGGGAGGTGGTGTGAGAGAGGACAGACAGGGAGGAGAGGGGGGGAGACGAGCAGATTCCCCAAAAGTCTAAATAACTATGGTGAGATAAGTGTGTTGACATAATGAACTGTGTGTGTCTTTAGATATTACCTGTACCAGTGGCCCATGTCTATGAGCATCATTGAACTGTGTGTGTCTTTAGATATTACCTGTACCAGTGGCCCATGTCTATGAGCATCATTGAACTGTGTGTGTCTTTAGATATTACCTGTACCAGTGGCCCATGTCTATGAGCATCATTGATGTGTGTGTCTTTAGATATTACCTGTACCAGTGTCCCATGTCTATGAGCGCCATTGAACTGTGTGTGTCTTTAGATATTACCTGTACCAGTGGCCCATGTCTATGAGCATCATTGAACTGTGTGTGTCTTTAGATATTACCTGTACCAGTGGCCCATGTCTATGAGCATCATTGAACTGTGTGTGTCTTTAGATATTACCTGTACCAGTGGCCCATGTCTATGAGCATCATTGATGTGTGTGTCTTTAGATATTACCTGTACCAGTGTCCCATGTCTATGAGCATCATTGAACTGTGTGTGTCTTTAGATATTACCTGTACCAGTGGCCCATGTCTATGAGCATCATTGAACTGTGTGTGTCTTTAGATATTACCTGTACCAGTGGCCCATGTCTATGAGCATCATTTATGTGTGTGTCTTTAGATATTACCTGTACCAGTGGCCCATGTCTATGAGCATCATTGAACTGTGTGTGTCTTTAGATATTACCTGTACCAGTGGCCCATGTCTATGAGCATCATTGAACTGTGTGTGTTTTTAGATATTACCTGTACCAGTGGCCCATGTCTATGAGCATCATTGATGTGTGTATCTTTAGATATTACCTGTACCAGTGGCCCATGTCTATGAGCATCATTGAACTGTGTGTGTCTTTAGATATTACCTGTACCAGTGGCCCATGTCTATGAGCATCATTGAACTGTGTGTGTCTTTAGATATTACCTGTACCAGTGGCCCATGTCTATGAGCATCATTGAACTGTGTGTGTCTTTAGATATTACCTGTACCAGTGGCCCATGTCTATGAGCATCATTGAACTGTGTGTGTCTTTAGATATTACCTGTACCAGTGGCCCATGTCTATGAGCATCATTGAACTGTGTGTGTCTTTAGATATTACCTGTACCAGTGGTCCATGTCTATGAGCATCATTGAACTGTGTGTGTCTTTAGATATTACCTGTACCAGTGGCCCATGTCTATGAGCATCATTGAACTGTGTGTGTCTTTAGATATTACCTGTACCAGTGGCCCATGTCTATGAGCATCATTGAACTGTGTGTGTCTTTAGATATTACCTGTACCAGTGGCCCATGTCTATGAGCATCATTGAACTGTGTGTGTCTTTAGATATTACCTGTACCAGTGGCCCATGTCTATGAGCATCATTGAACTGTGTGTGTCTTTAGATATTACCTGTACCAGTGGCCCATGTCTATGAGCATCATTGAACTGCGTGTGTCTTTAGATATTACCTGTACCAGTGGCCCATGTCTATGAGCATCATTGAACTGTGTGTGTCTTTAGATATTACCTGTACCAGTGGCCCATGTCTATGCGCATCATTGAACTGTGTGTGTCTTTAGATATTACCTGTACCAGTGGCCCATGTCTATGAGCATCATTGAACTGTGTGTGTCTTTAGATATTACCTGTACCAGTGGCCCATGTCTATGAGCATCATTGAACTGTGTGTGTCTTTAGATATTACCTGTACCAGTGGCCCATGTCTATGAGCATCATTGAACTGTGTGTGTCTTTAGATATTACCTGTACCAGTGGCCCATGTCTATGAGCATCATTGAACTGTGTGTGTCTTTAGATATTACCTGTACCAGTGGCCCATGTCTATGAGCATCATTGAACTGTGTGTGTCTTTAGATATTACCTGTACCAGTGGCCCATGTCTATGAGCATCATTGAACTGTGTGTGTCTTTAGATATTACCTGTACCAGTGGCCCATGTCTATGAGCATCATTGAACTGTGTGTGTCTTTAGATATTACCTGTACCAGTGGCCCATGTCTATGAGCATCATTGAACTGTGTGTCTTTAGATATTACCTGTACCAGTGGCCCATGTCTATGAGTATCATTGAACTGTGTGTGTCTTTAGATATTACCTGTACCAGTGGCCCATGTCTATGAGCATCATTGAACTGTGTGTGTATTTAGATATTACCTGTACCAGTGGCCCATGTCTATGAGCATCATTGAACTGTGTGTGTCTTTAGATATTACCTGTACCAGTGGCCCATGTCTATGAGCATCATTGAACTGTGTGTGTCTTTAGATATTACCTGCCCATGTCTATAAGCATCATTGAACGGTGTGTCTTTAGATATTACCTGTACCAGTGGCCCATGTCTATGAGCATCATTGAACTGTGCGTGTCTTTAGATATTACCTGTACCAGTGGCCTATGTCTATGAGCATCATTGTTGTCATCTGCTTGCTGATCACCCTCTGTACCTGCACCATCATTCTTTGGTTGAGGGAGGTCGCCCACGATTACGAAGCAAGGAGAGCGACTGGGATTCATAGGAGGCGTGACACAATTCCACCTAGGGGACGGGCTATGAGCGGTGGCCAGGGCGCAATCAGACCGTCGCTGGATCACCGGAGGGGGATGCAGCACCCCCCACCACCCCTGCCACCTAGAAGTGTGAGCTAAAACCATCTCCATCACCGAATGTAGTAGATGTATAACACTGTTTGGCTTGATGTCAGTGTTGAGAGTTGAGTGAGTCTCACATGTTCTGTGACTATGTAATAGATTAGATGTTGAATGATTAGTACACTAAATTGTTATTCAAATATATAGTTCAAATATATAGTCCCCAATATCAGAAGAATTGCTAGTTAGGCCGAGTTGTCTATCTGCACTCCAACCTTTACAAGTGCATCACCATGTATGCATATCTGCACTCCCTGACCTTTACAAGTGCATCACCATGTATGTATATCTGCACTCCTGACCTTTACAAGTGCATCACCATGTATGCATATCTGCACTCCCTGACCTTTACAAGTGCATCACCATGTATGCATATCTGCACTCCCTGACCTTTACAAGTGCATCACCATGTATGCATATCTGCACTCCTGACCTTTACAAGTGCATCACCATGTATGCATATCTGCACTCCTTACCTTTACAAGTGCATCACCATGTATGCATATCTGCACTCCCTGACCTTTACAAGTGCATCACCATGTATGCATATCTGCACTCCCTGACCTTTACAAGTGCATCACCATGTATGCATATCTGCACTCCCTGACCTTTACAAGTGCATCACCATGTATACATATCTGCACTCCTGACCTTTACAAGTGCATCACCATGTATGCATATCTGCACTCCCTGACCTTTACAAGTGCATCACCATGTATGCATATCTGCACTCCCTGACCTTTACAAGTGCATCACCATGTATGCATATCTGCACTCCCTGACCTTTACAAGTGCATCACCATGTATGCATATCTGCACTCCTGACCTTTACAAGTGCATCACCATGTATGCATATCTGCACTCCTGACCTTTACAAGTGCATCACCATGTATGCATATCTGCACTCCCTGACCTTTACAAGTGCATCACCATGTATGCATATCTGCACTCCCTGACCTTTACAAGTGCATCACCATGTATGCATATCTGCACTCCCTGACCTTACCAAGCGCATCACCATGTATGTATATCTGCACTCCTGACCTTTACAAGTGCATCACCATGTATGCATATCTGCACTCCCTGACCTTTACAAGTGCATCACCATGTATGCATATCTGCACTCCTGACCTTTACAAGTGCATCACCATGTATGCATATCTGCACTCCCTGACCTTTACAAGTGCATCACCATGTATGCATATCTGCACTCCTGACCTTTACAAGTGCATCACCATGTATGCATATCTGCACTCCTGACCTTTACAAGTGCATCACCATGTATGCATATCTGCACTCCCTGACCTTTACAAGTGCATCACCATGTATGCATATCTGCACTCCCTGACCTTTACAAGTGCATCACCATGTATGCATATCTGCACTCCCTGACCTTTACAAGTGCATCACCATGTATGCATATCTGCACTCCCTGACCTTTACAAGTGCATCACCATGTATGCATATCTGCACTCCTGACCTTTACAAGTGCATCACCATGTATGCATATCTGCACTCCCTGACCTTTACAAGTGCATCACCATGTATGCATATCTGCACTCCCTGACCTTTACAAGTGCATCACCATGTATGCATATCTGCACTCCTGACCTTTACAAGTGCATCACCATGTATGCATATCTGCACTCCCTGACCTTTACAAGTGCATCACCATGTATGCATATCTGCACTCCTGACCTTTACAAGTGCATCACCATGTATGCATATCTGCACTCCTGACCTTTACAAGTGCATCACCATGTATGCATATCTGCACTCCTGACCTTTACAAGTGCATCACCATGTATGCATATCTGCACTCCCTGACCTTTACAAGTGCATCACCATGTATGCATATCTGCACTCCTGACCTTTACAAGTGCATCACCATGTATGTATATCTGCACTCCCTGACCTTTACAAGTGCATCACCATATATGCATATCTGCACTCCCTGACCTTTACAAGTGCATCACCATGTATGCATATCTGCACTCCTGACCTTTACAAGTGCATCACCATGTATGCATATCTGCACTCCAACCTTTACAAGTGCATCACCATGTATGCATATCTGCACTCCTGACCTTTACAAGTGCATCACCATGTATGCATATCTGCACTCCCTGACCTTTACAAGTGCATCACCATGTATGCATATCTGCACTCCCTGACCTTTACAAGTGCATCACCATGTATGCATATCTGCACTCCTGACCTTTACAAGTGCATCACCATGTATGCATATCTGCACTCCCTGACCTTTACAAGTGCATCACCATGTATGTATATCTGCACTCCTGACCTTTACAAGTGCATCACCATGTATGCATATCTGCACTCCTGACCTTTACAAGTGCATCACCATGTATGCATATCTGCACTCCTGACCTTTACAAGTGCATCACCATGTATGTATATCTGCACTCCCTGACCTTTACAAGTGCATCACCATGTATGTATATCTGCACTCCTGACCTTTACAAGTGCATCACCATGTATGCATATCTGCACTCCTGACCTTTACAAGTGCATCACCATGTATGCATATCTGCACTCCCTGACCTTTACAAGTGCATCACCATGTATGCATATCTGCACTCCTGACCTTTACAAGTGCATCACCATGTATGCATATCTGCACTCCTGACCTTTACAAGTGCATCACCATGTATGTATATCTGCACTCCCTGACCTTTACAAGTGCATCACCATGTATGTATATCTGCACTCCCTGACCTTTACAAGTGCATCACCATGTATGCATATCTGCACTCCTGACCTTTACAAGTGCATCACCATGTATGCATATCTGCACTCCTGACCTTTACAAGTGCATCACCATGTATGCATATCTGCACTCCTGACCTTTACAAGTGCATCACCATGTATGCATATCTGCACTCCCTGACCTTTACAAGTGCATCACCATGTATGTATATCTGCACTCCTGACCTTTACAAGTGCATCACCATGTATGCATATCTGCACTCCCTGACCTTACAAGTGCATCACCATGTATGCATATCTGCACTCCCTGACCTTTACAAGTGCATCACCATGTATGTATATCTGCACTCCTGACCTTTACAAGTGCATCACCATGTATGTATATCTGCACTCCTGACCTTTACAAGTGCATCACCATGTATGCATATCTGCACTCCCTGACCTTTACAAGTGCATCACCATGTATGCATATCTGCACTCCTGACCTTTACAAGTGCATCACCATGTATGCATATCTGCACTCCTGACCTTTACAAGTGCATCACCATGTATGCATATCTGCACTCCCTGACCTTTACAAGTGCATCACCATGTATGCATATCTGCACTCCCTGACCTTTACAAGTGCATCACCATGTATGCATATCTGCACTCCTGACCTTTACAAGTGCATCACCATGTATGTATATCTGCACTCCTGACCTTTACAAGTGCATCACCATGTATGCATATCTGCACTCCCTGACCTTTACAAGTGCATCACCATGTATGCATATCTGTACTCCCTGACCTTTACAAGTGCATCACCATGTATGCATATCTGCACTCCTGACCTTTACAAGTGCATCACCATGTATGCATATCTGCACTCCTGACCTTTACAAGTGCATCACCATGTATGCATATCTACACTCCATGACCTTTACAAGTGCATCACCATGTATGCATATCTGCACTCCCTGACCTTTACAAGTGCATCACCATGTATGCATATCTGCACTCCTGACCTTTACAAGTGCATCACCATGTATGCATATCTGCACTCCTGACCTTTACAAGTGCATCACCATGTATGCATATCTGCACTCCTGACCTTTACAAGTGCATCACCATGTATGCATATCTGCACTCCCTGACCTTTACAAGTGCATCACCATGTATGCATATCTGCACTCCTGACCTTTACAAGTGCATCACCATGTATGCATATCTGCACTCCCTGACCTTTACAAGTGCATCACCATGTATGCATATCTGCACTCCTGACCTTTACAAGTGCATCACCATGTATGCATATCTGCACTCCTGACCTTTACAAGTGCATCACCATGTATGCATATCTGCACTCCTGACCTTTACAAGTGCATCACCATGTATGCATATCTGCACTCCTGACCTTTACAAGTGCATCACCATGTATGTATATCTGCACTCCTGACCTTTACAAGTGCATCACCATGTATGCATATCTGCACTCCTGACCTTTACAAGTGCATCACCATGTATGCATATCTGCACTCCTTACCTTTACAAGTGCATCACCATGTATACATATCTGTACTCCTGACCTTTACAAGTGCATCACCATGTATGCATATCTGCACTCCCTGACCTTTACAAGTGCATCACCATGTATGCATATCTGCACTCCTGACCTTTACAAGTGCATCACCATGTATGCATATCTGCACTCCCTGACCTTTACAAGTGCATCACCATGTATGCATATCTGCACTCCTGACCTTTACAAGTGCATCACCATGTATGCATATCTGCACTCCTGACCTTTACAAGTGCATCACCATGTATGCATATCTGCACTCCTGACCTTTACAAGTGCATCACCATGTATGCATATCTGCACTCCTGACCTTTACAAGTGCATCACCATGTATGCATATCTGCACTCCTGACCTTTACAAGTGCATCACCATGTATGCATATCTGCACTCCCTGACCTTTACAAGTGCATCACCATGTATGTATATCTGCACTCCTGACCTTTACAAGTGCATCACCATGTATGCATATCTGCACTCCCTGACCTTTACAAGTGCATCACCATGTATGCATATCTGCACTCCTGACCTTTACAAGTGCATCACCATGTATGCATATCTGCACTCCTGACCTTTACAAGTGCATCACCATGTATGCATATCTGCACTCCCTGACCTTTACAAGTGCATCACCATGTATGCATATCTGCACTCCCTGACCTTTACAAGTGCATCACCATGTATGCATATCTGCACTCCTGACCTTTACAAGTGCATCACCATGTATGCATATCTGCACTCCCTGACCTTTACAAGTGCATCACCATGTATGCATATCTGCACTCCTGACCTTTACAAGTGCATCACCATGTATGCATATCTGCACTCCTGACCTTTACAAGTGCATCACCATGTATGTATATCTGCACTCCTGACCTTTACAAGTGCATCACCATGTATGCATATCTGCACTCCTGACCTTTACAAGTGCATCACCATGTATGCATATCTGCACTCCTGACCTTTACAAGTGCATCACCATGTATGCATATCTGCACTCCTGACCTTTACAAGTGCATCACCATGTATGCATATCTGCACTCCCTGACCTTTACAAGTGCATCACCATGTATGCATATCTGCACTCCCTGACCTTTACAAGTGCATCACCATGTATGCATATCTGCACTCCTGACCTTTACAAGTGCATCACCATGTATGCATATCTGCACTCCTGACCTTTACAAGTGCATCACCATGTATGCATATCTGCACTCCCTGACCTTTACAAGTGCATCACCATGTATGCATATCTGCACTCCCTGACCTTTACAAGTGCATCACCATGTATACATATCTGCACTCCTGACCTTTACAAGTGCATCACCATGTATGCATATCTGCACTCCCTGACCTTTACAAGTGCATCACCATGTATGCATATCTGCACTCCCTGACCTTTACAAGTGCATCACCATGTATGCATATCTGCACTCCTGACCTTTACAAGTGCATCACCATGTATGCATATCTGCACTCCTGACCTTTACAAGTGCATCACCATGTATGCATATCTGCACTCCCTGACCTTTACAAGTGCATCACCATGTATGCATATCTGCACTCCCTGACCTTTACAAGTGCATCACCATGTATGCATATCTACACTCCTGACCTTTACAAGTGCATCACCATGTATGCATATCTGCACTCCTGACCTTTACAAGTGCATCACCATGTATGCATATCTGCACTCCTGACCTTTACAAGTGCATCACCATGTATGCATATCTGCACTCCCTGACCTTTACAAGTGCATCACCATGTATGCATATCTGCACTCCTGACCTCTACAAGTGCATCACCATGTATGCATATCTGCACTCCTGACCTTTACAAGTGCATCACCATGTATGCATATCTGCACTCCCTGACCTTTACAAGTGCATCACCATGTATGTATATCTGCACTCCTGACCTTTACAAGTGCATCACCATGTATGCATATCTGCACTCCCTGACCTTTACAAGTGCATCACCATGTATGTATATCTGCACTCCTGACCTTTACAAGTGCATCACCATGTATGCATATCTGCACTCCTGACCTTTACAAGTGCATCACCATGTATGCATATCTGCACTCCTGACCTTTACAAGTGCATCACCATGTATGTATATCTGCACTCCTGACCTTTACAAGTGCATCACCATGTATGCATATCTGCACTCCTGACCTTTACAAGTGCATCACCATGTATGCATATCTGTACTCCCTGACCTTTACAAGTGCATCACCATGTATGCATATCTGTACTCCCTGACCTTTACAAGTGCATCACCATGTATGCATATCTGCACTCCTGACCTTTACAAGTGCATCACCATGTATGCATATCTGCACTCCCTGACCTTTACAAGTGCATCACCATGTATGCATATCTGCACTCCCTGACCTTTACAAGTGCATCACCATGTATGCATATCTGCACTCCTGACCTTTACAAGTGCATCACCATGTATGCATATCTGCACTCCTGACCTTTACAAGTGCATCACCATGTATGCATATCTGCACTCCCTGACCTTTACAAGTGCATCACCATGTATGCATATCTGCACTCCTGACCTTTACAAGTGCATCACCATGTATGTATATCTGCACTCCTGACCTTTACAAGTGCATCACCATGTATGCATATCTGCACTCCCTGACCTTTACAAGTGCATCACCATGTATGCATATCTGCACTCCTGACCTTTACAAGTGCATCACCATGTATGCATATCTGCACTCCTGACCTCTACAAGTGCATCACCATGTATGCATATCTGCACTCCTGACCTTTACAAGTGCATCACCATGTATGCATATCTGCACTCCTGACCTTTACAAGTGCATCACCATGTATGCATATCTGCACTCCCTGACCTTTACAAGTGCATCACCATGTATGCATATCTGCACTCCCTGACCTTTACAAGTGCATCACCATGTATGCATATCTGCACTCCTGACCTTTACAAGTGCATCACCATGTATGCATATCTGCACTCCTGACCTTTACAAGTGCATCACCATGTATGCATATCTGCACTCCCTGACCTTTACAAGTGCATCACCATGTATGCATATCTGCACTCCCTGACCTTTACAAGTGCATCACCATGTATGCATATCTGCACCCCCTGACCTTTACAAGTGCATCACCATGTATGCATATCTGCACTCCTGACCTTTACAAGTGCATCACCATGTATGCATATCTGCACTCCCTGACCTTTACAAGTGCATCACCATGTATGCATATCTGCACTCCTGACCTTTACAAGTGCATCACCATGTATGCATATCTGCACTCCTGACCTTTACAAGTGCATCACCATGTATGCATATCTGCACTCCCTGACCTTTACAAGTGCATCACCATGTATGCATATCTGCACTCCCTGACCTTTACAAGTGCATCACCATGTATGCATATCTGCACTCCTGACCTTTACAAGTGCATCACCATGTATGCATATCTGCACTCCTGACCTTTACAAGTGCATCACCATGTATGCATATCTGCACTCCTGACCTTTACAAGTGCATCACCATGTATGCATATCTGCACTCCTGACCTTTACAAGTGCATCACCATGTATGCATATCTGCACTCCTGACCTTTACAAGTGCATCACCATGTATGCATATCTGCACTCCCTGACCTTTACAAGTGCATCACCATGTATGCATATCTGCACTCCTGACCTTTACAAGTGCATCACCATGTATGCATATCAGCACTCCTGACCTTTACAAGTGCATCACCATGTATGCATATCTGCACTCCCTGACCTTTACAAGTGCATCACCATGTATGTATATCTGCACTCCTGACCTTTACAAGTGCATCACCATGTATGCATATCTGCACTCCCTGATCCCAAAAGTGGCCATCACTTTAGCAAGAAAGATGGTGGAAATAGCCTTGGAGTTGAAAAAAAGGAAGTATCATGGTCCATAGCGTTTCTCCCATTGCATCTTCCCTTGAGTTATAGCCTCCCTTGAGTAGTGTCCTACCTCAAGTTGTAACCACCCTCGAGTATGACCTGCAGTCACCCTTGAGTAATAGCCGAGTTGTAACCACCCTTGAGTATGACCTCCTTTGAGTTGCAGTTGCCCTTGAGTAATAGAATAGCCTCATGACTTACAGCCCCCTTGAGTCTTCCTTTGAGTTGTCATCACCCTTGAGTAATGGCCTCCCTCGAGTTGTAACATCCATTGAACAGTGGCCTCCCTTGAGTTGTAGCTTCACTGAGTAGTAGTTGGTGATATGAATATATGTTGGAAACTCGAGTCATGACATTTCTTCACCATAGCAATTCTACTATATATGTTTGCACGTTTGCACTAAGCATATATAACTCTTGGTGTTTTTAGAGGGTGGAGACAGTAGGCATGGCCAGTGGAAGAGGAGCTGTAGCAGGAGCAACTGGTACAGTAGTATCAGTGTCATCTACCACACCCCCAGAAAGGGAACTTGAACCTGAGGAGACAGGGAGACAACAAACAGTGACCGAGAGCACAGGGCCCCATCAAGCAGAACACGAGAGCATAGGGGACTATCAGGCAGAGCATGAGAGCGCAGGTGAGGAGTGATTATGAAGCGAGTTAAACAATTCAGTGTTCAGTGCATCGAGTCAAGACTTGTGTGGATGTGAATGATATTTAAAGTGGTATATTGCAATGACCACTCGGTCTGTATGTTAATCATTACCTGTGATTACGAAATGGCCAGTGTATCACTTCCCCCCACTTTTTATTCACATTGCTTGCTCAGTTGATAGCCTGGATGAGGATACGAGCGTGGACAGTTCAGTTCGGACAGACAAAACAAACAGCAGTGCCTTCCTCACCGATACAGAGAGTGACGCTGGCAGTACTAACACCATTTGTCGAGGAGGTGCTGTGGTTGGCGATGGTGAAGGTCTTGGAGAAGTGATCCAGAGCCTGCAGTCCCTCAGACAAGAGATGGACTCCGAGGATTTGTCCTCCAGCGGCACAGATGTGGAGTCTGTTAATGGGAGTGGTTTGAGACGAAGGACTGGAAACTAAGCTGATTGCATGTCATTCTAAACATTTACTTAACCGGGCCTGAATCTGGTGTCGAGGGCCTATAATTATAATGGGTATGGTGTTGTTTTTAAAGCCTGTACGTTTTTACTTGAACATAATAAAGTATGCACCATTCAGTGCTTGGGCTGTTTGAAGCTCTAACCCCGACAAGGTGCATTTTGAATCCTATCTTAACAACAATAAAAAAAATTTAAAGTTGTTTTAGTTCTGGAGTTGAGTGATGCAGTAGTAATTATTTTATCCTGGTCAATAAGTGACGTTAATGAGTAATAGACCACTCTGCTCATAAAAATAATAATAATAATAAATGAAATAATAAATAAATAATAATAAATAAAATAAAATAAATTAAAAAAATAACGCATTGAAGGAAGCTTTAATTTTCAGAACCTTGCCAACTGTTCTTTGTCCAATTCCCACAAGCGATGGCTCACCTTCGAGTTTTGAGCAGCTCATGGAGGTCTACAGTATTAACCTGTCACCGATACACAGGCTTTCCCAATAAAATCATAGTGGAACACACTTGCCATTGATGCACACATCCTTTTTAAAATTGTTATTATTTCTTTGTGGTAAATATTCCAGCTACTACATCCTATCCAAGTCAGCTCTAGCTGTATGAAAAGCATGGGCAACAGCATCCAAGCCCACGACATCCGACTTCTGAACAGCACTAAACAAGACACTCGAAAAGCATGCCACCACAGACCATGATGACAAATGCAATTTCCAAACGACTCGCTCGTCATAAACACATTAAACCACATTCAACTCCACAAAACTTCAAAAATACTTGCAGACATACAGACAGAGACATAAGCTGCATTATCAAGTGGTCCACAATTGACAGGCAATTTAATGCATCAATGAAAAATGACAATCCCCATTCAACAAGGCTGCCACAACCAGTTCCTACTTTTAGAAGTCAAGTCTGTGTACCCGGCGATTAACTATTTACAGTTTCTACTAATCACCATCGCATGCCATCTTTGCACATACATCTGTCCATACATGTAGACCTCCCCCAAACCCATCTTTCATTCTTAATTATCACATGAAACCACACTAGTCCCATATTCCTGCATGCATTTTAGTTGCCAAAATTGGCCACCTTAAGTCTAGACTGGAAACGGTTGGTTATTACCATGATATATACACACAGATAGATAGATAGATGACAAGGAATTTAAAACATGAGAAAACAATTTTTGGTTAAGGACTACTTTTCACAAGTATGCCAGTCCTGCAGCATCTAGACATATCTAATTGCATTAGGCATTTAAATGAATGCTTTTTGGACATCAACTAGTTCCCTGCCAAGATGATGTACAAGAAAGCTGTATTTACACTGGCAGGAATCAAAGCACTTTTTTTTAGAACTGAACATGGATAAACTCTGAAAGTGATCGACTACACATGTCTCTGTGTGTACCATCATTAACACTTGCACCCACCCCTCATCCTCGCAGTATACATTACTGGTGTGTCGGAGCATGTACAATTACTACACATATATATATATTCATAATTTCAGTGAACAACAGTCACAGGAAAGTGCAAAAATAAACTAGAAAAAAAGTGAGCAAAACACCTCCAAAATGATGCATGTAGAGATACACACAGCAATGATTATCATGACCTGTTACATGAGGCCACAGCAGAACTCAGGTGTTGGATTTGAAGTAGTCAATAAGCCAGTGGTAAGAGCCAAGAGGAGCGACCGTACTTGTCCCGAAGTAGCTTGTGGGAAGGTTCTGTTCTTTGCATGTGGTCACAGTTTGGCGAAGCTTCTTCGAATTTCTAGGCGGCGCTTCTTCATCAGAGCTGGCCCCAGTCTCTCTAGTCTGGTTACCATTGTCTGCAATGATTGCAACATTCTATGGATTGGGTTTAAGAAGGTGGACAATAGTGCTATGAAGACACACACTGGACCAATACCACACTGGGTTGAGGCAGTTTAAGTAGGTTGACAATAGCTCTATGGGGACACACACTGGATTGAGGCAGGTTGAAGTAGGTTGACAATAGTCTATGGGGACACACGCTAGACCAACACCACACTGGGTCGAGGCAGGACAACGACTCTGAATCAACACCACACTGGATTGAGATCGGTTGAAGTAGGTTGACAATAGCTCTATGGGGAGACACACTGGACAAACACCACACTGGGTTGAGGCAGGTTAAAGTAGGTTGACAATAGCTCTATGGGGACACACACTGGATTGAGGCAGGTTGAAGTAGGTTGACAATAGCTCTATGGGGACACACACTGGACCAACACCACACTGGGTTGAGGCAGGTTGAATAGGTCTCTATGGGGACACACACTGGACCAACACCACACTGGGTGGAGGCAGGTTGAAGTAGGTTGACAATAGCTCTATGGGGACACACACTGGACCGACATCACACTGGGTTGAGGCAGGTTCAAGTAGGTTGACAATAGCTCTATGGGGACATGCACTGGACCAACACCACACTAGGTTGAGGCAGGTTGAAGTAGGTTGACAATAGCTCTATGGGGACACACACTGGACCAACATCGCACTAGGTTGAGGCAGGTTGAAGTAGGTTTACAGTAGCTCTATGGGGACACATACTGGACCAACATCACACTACAGGTTGAAGTATGTTGACAATAGCTCTATGGGGACACACACTGGACCAACATCACATTGGGTTGAGGCAGGTTGACAATAGCTCTATGGGGACACATACTGGACCAACATCACACTGGGTTGAGGCAGGTTGAAGTAGGTTGACAGTAGCTCTATGGGAACACACACTGGACCAACATCACACTGGGTTGAAGTAGGTTGACAATAGCTCTATGGGGACACACACTGGACCAACACCACACTGGGTTAAGGCAGGTTGAAGTAGGCTGACAATAGCTCTATGGGGACACACACTGGACCTACACCACACTGGGTTGAGTCAGGTTGAAGTAGGTTGATAACAACTCTATGAGGACATACACTGGACCAACAACCAACACCACACTGGGTTGAGGCAGGTTGACAATAGCTCTATGAAGCCACACTGGATTGAGGCAGGCTGAAGTACGTTGACAATAGCCTATGGGGACACACACAAGACCAACACCACACTGGGTTGAGTCAGGTTGAAGTAGGTTGATAACAACTCTATGAGGACATACACTGGACCAACAACCAACACCACACTGGGTTGAGGCAGGTTGAAGTAGGTTGATAAAACTCTATGAGGACATACACTGGACCAACACCACACTGGGTTGAGGCAGGTTGAAGTAGGTTGATAAAACTCTATGAGGACATACACTGGACCAACACCACACTGGGTTGAGGCAGGTTGAAGTAGGTTGATAAAACTCTATGAGGACATACACTGGACCAACACCACACTGGGTTGAGGCAGGTTGACACTATCACTATATTACACACACACACAACCAACTGTATACTACAGACCATTACAATATACACGTTGCTTACCATCAGTCAGGCTAATGGAGGAGGACCACGGTAAGACGGAGCAAAAGATGAAGGAGAAAGCATAGGAAGGTGAAACAACAACAACAACAATAAAACAACTAAAAGTAACTGGCAAACTGCTACATAAGTATAACAATGTTACACGCCAGACTCAACAACAACAGGAACATGCTCACGTGGCAGTGGTGGCCTGAGGGAGCAGTTGTCTCATGAAGTGTGAGCAGAGAGAAGAAGGAGGGGGCAGGACATGAGGGGGTGGAGTCAATAGCGAGGAAGAGGAGGGGCAAGGGGCAGGAGTGGTCATGCTGCTAGTAGCGTGTAGACCTATGCAGGAAAGACAACACAATGCACATCTAATGGCCTAGTAAAGGCAGGGGCACCCACATACCCTGACACTACCCTCCTCACATGCCCATCTTAGGTCACACCCCTTCCAGGCTGGTCAAGTGGACAGTGCCGAGATATGTTCCAAGTTAAAAGTGGCTGTGCACTAAACCTTAGCCATTGGGTGGGAAAGTACTTTGAAGTTTGGGCGTCCATAAATGATTCCAAATGTGTCCGCTGCATTACTGCACCTTATCCTACCGGCACAGGACACATTATACCATGTAAAGCCATCAACTATATTGGTGGACATGTTCAAAAAGGAAGGAAACAAGACTGCCCATGCAGACCACAACCTGAGGTGCCCACTTACAATTTAAAACCCATTATAAAAGCAGTATACCACAGGTGAACATGATTTAAAATGGTAAAGGGTCATCTAACTCATTGTAGTTGTCATGGATACACAGTATTGCTTCATTAATAGCAATAGTTTTATTTTTAAAAACAATTGTTATTTTTGAAGTTGAAGTGGCCTCTTTGTTGGTTTGTCTTGTATGCTGCAGTAGTGGGAGGGCTACTCCTAGTCCGAGTTCTATAGACTCTGTGGCGTCCTCTAGATTGCAGGACTGAATTACTATGATGTAATTAAAATAGACCTTCTTAATGTTTTGAACTTTACCCAATAGATATTCAGTATTGATGATATTCAATTGCTAAATGATATTCGATTGCTAAATGGTGACCCCGATGAGGAAAAGCCCCCTCTACTGACTTCGCCGACTGTCTCACGACGTACAGCGGCCTTCCTGACTGTCCTCCACTGCTCCAGTTAAAAAAACTAAACAAACGAGGACAGAGACATCAGGTCAGAAGCGTCCCTTTACCTATGGATCTCACAACTCAAGCAAAGCTCGTCGCCGATCTGGCAGCCGCAGTGCCAGGCAAGGATGACATTATCGCCGCTGTAGTAGCTGCACAAGCAGCCCACGATACAGCACATCCCCCGGCCCAGGCTCCACAAGTAAATGCAGCCAGGATTGAGCTTCCTGAGCTAGACCTCGATGACCCTGATTACTGGTTCCTCGCTGCTGAGGCGCAGTTCCACCTTCGAGGCATTACAGCTGATATTACTAAGTACTACTATATTGTAGGCCGGTTCGATAAGACAGTACAGAAACGCATGCGGTCTACGCTGCAGAAGACTCCAGACACCGACAAGTATGAGTACATCAAGACAGCTCTGCTAAAGATCTATGGACAGACAGCTCAGAAGAAGGCCATGGCCTTTTTCTCCAGCTGTGAAGCCCGCAACCTAGGTGACAGGCACCCTTCAGACCTGCTTGACCACCTTCGTGGCCTCTTCAATGCCGAAGACATCTTTCGCCAAGGTTTCCTCATGCACCTACCTGAGCGTGTACGAATGCAGCTTGATGGCAGAACAGGCACCCTGGAAGAATTGGCTGAGAGAGCAGATGCCATCATGGAAGGTCAGTCAGCATTACCAGCGATTACCGCATTCGTTGGGAACCCAGCTAGAATGACGAAAACAGCAGGAAGGTCTCAATACCAGAGTCAGAAGAAACCCAAGAGACAATCTGGTTCTGACTCTGACACTGGATTTTGCTGGTACCACCTCAAGTTTGGATCCCACGGGTGCGTCAAGTTTCAACATCAGACACAAAAAGCGATCACATACATTGATCCATCGGAAAACTGCTTGGCCGGGCACTAGTGGCGTCCGCGTCCGGCCTTCAAACAAACAATCCTAATCGCCTCTTTTACATGTATGACCAGAACTCATCCCGGCGCTTCCTTGTTGATTCAGGAGCCCAGATTAGTGTGTTCCCTGCATCCAAACTTGACAAGCGGGCTGGACATGGTGAAAGCCTAATTGCGGCCAATGGGTCCCACATCATGACCTTCGGGAAGCGCACAAGTCACTACAATTTGGCCCACGCCATTTCACCTGTGAATTTCTCCTCGCAGATGTGACACAGCCAATTCTCGGTGCTAACTTCTTTTGCAATGAGAACCTACTCATTGACTGCAAGAACAGACGCCTGGTTGATGTCAGCACCTACGAGACCATGCCAACTCAGTTAGCCCCCAACAACCTTGCAACAAGATTTCGAGGCCTGCACCAACTGGCTGTAGTTAAAGGCACAGCAGATGACACCCTTGCTGTCATCCTCTCAGAGTTTCCCACACTCACTCTCCCCCACTTTTCCACCACAAACACCAAACATGGTGTACACCACCACATCCCAACAGATGACCGACCACCTTCGCATGCCAAAGCACAGCGCCTCTCACCTGCTAAATTGGCTGTAGCAAGGAGGGAGTTCTTGGCCATGGAAAAGTTGGGCATCGTTCGCCGCTCTGACAGCCCTTGGGCTTCACCCTTGCACCTTGTCCCTAAGCCTGATGGATCATGGCGCCCATGTGGCGGCTACTGCCAATTGAATGAGAAGACCCAGCCTGACTGTTATCCTGTCCCACATGTCCAGGATTTTGCAGCCAACCTTCACGGCAAGAACTTCTTCAGCAAGATTGACCTGGTTAAAGGTTTCCATCAGATACCTGTTCGGCCTCAGGACATACCAAAAACGGCCGTGATCACACCGTTTGGGCTATTTGAATATTTGAGAATGCCGTTTGGACTTAAAAATGCAGCACAAACATTTCAGCGATTTATGGATCAGGTATGTTCTGGTTTGGAGGGTTTCCTTTTCGTCTACCTAGACGATGTACTGGTGGCCAGTGAGACGGCATCCGAGCACCGTCGACATCTCAGAATGTTTTTTAAACGTCTGGCCCAGTATGGGCTTGCGGTGAATCCCCCCAAAAGTGTGTTTGGAGTCAGCAGTTTGGATTTCTTAGGGCACCGTGTCTCAGCAAAGGGTGCAGCACCACTTCCTGACAGAGTTCAAGCCATAAAAAATTTCCCTGCACCAATCACCACCAAGAGCATGCTGGAGTGGCTCTGCATTATCAATTTTTACCACAGATTCATTCCACATGCAGCTGATCTAATGAAGCCCATGCACGAGGCTGTGCACACAAAGCCGTTCCGTTGGTCTGAGAAACTCCAGACGGTCTTCAAAGCGGCAAAGGCTGGACTTTCATCTGCAGCCCCACCCACCAGCATCACAGGCGATGCTTCAGATACAGCTGTTGGCGGAGTCCTCGAACAATTCTTGGACGGAGATTGGCGCCCCATTGCCTTCTCCAAACAGCTGGATCCAGCTCAATCCCGGTATAGTGCATTTGATCGTGAACTGCTGGCAATGTACCTGGCGGTACGCCACTTTCTCTACTTTGTTGAAGGCAGACCTTTCGTCCTCTACACAGACCACAAAGCATTAACCTTTGCTTTTGCCAAACAGGCTGGCAAGTATACCCCAAGACAACAGCGCCACCTTACCTAGGTCAGCAAATTCACTACCGATGTCCGACACATCAGTAGGGAAAGACAATGAAGCAGCAGATGTGCTTTCCAGAGTGTTTCCGGGCGGAAGCCCAACCGAGGAGCCACAATCAACTGACACAGGCTCTTTGGACATAACTGCCATCCATATGCCAGAAGTGGACTTCGTAGCCATGGCACAGGACCAACTGACTGACCCAGAGGTATGGGCCACACGTACAGCCATCACTGATCTTATTCTCAGTGATGAGCCTCTGCCCAACACTGATCTCACCCTACTTTGTGACAAGTCAACAGGACAACTAAGGCCGTTGGTTGGCGTCGACGACTGTTTGATACAGTCCACGGTCTCTCTCACCCAGGCATATGTAGATGATGGCAGACAGATTTGTCTGGCATGGCATCAATAAAGATGTGGGACACTGGGCAAAGACCTGCATGGACAAAGACCTGCATGAGATGCCAGAAGGCAAAAGTGCACCGACATGTCCGAACTCCGGTACAACATGGACAATTACCCAGCCGAAGATTTGAGCAGCTGCACGTGGACATTGTTGGCCCTCTGCCAGAGTCTCGGGGCATGAAATATCTGTTCACAGTAGTCGATCGGTTCACCAGATGGACAGAGGCCTTTCCAATGGCTGAACAGACTGTGCCAGAGCACTTCTAAAACACATTGCCAGTTTCGATGTTCCAAGTGACATATCCTCGGACAGAGGTCGGCAGTTCACATCCGATCTATGGGGACAGCTCAATGCTCTCTTAGGATCACGGAAGCACCAAACCACCAGTTACCACCCACAGAGTAATGGCATCATTGAGCGATTCCATCGTCAGCTCAAGGCCTCTCTAAAGGCACGACTGGATGGCCCACACTGGATGCACGAGCTCCCCATTATCATGCTTGGCATTCGGACAGCACCCAAGGATGACCTAGGTTGCTCATCAGCTGAGTTGGTGTATAGTGAGACTTTAAGATTGCCGGGAGAGTTTTTTGAAACCGGACCACACTGCCAGACAACCCCTCCACTGAGTTGTTGCCACACCTGCGGGAGGCCATGAGGAGACAATAACAACACACCATAGCCAGCTATCATGCCATTTACCTACTACTCTGCTCACTTGCAAGTTTGTGTTCGTCCGCCGAGATACCCATAGGACTCCATTACAATGCCCCTATGAGGGACCATTTCGTGTCCTGCAGAAGACTGACAAGTTCTACACATTGGACATGAATGGAAGGTCTGACACTGTATCAATTGACCGCCTCAAGACAGCCTTTTTGGAAGCCGAATCTAAGTCCAACAGCTTCCCAGGCAGTAATACCTCCAATTACAGTACCTCAACCTTCATCTACTGCTCCATCCTATGCAGAAGTCACTGGCAGACAGGAACATCCAGTTCCACATCCTCGAACAACTCGCTCTGGACGTGCAATCAGGACACCTGTATGATTCCTCCATGCCACAACCATTTAGGTTGCTAGGGGGGTGGGGGTAGTGTGGCGTCCTCTAGATTGCAGGACTGAATTACTATGATGTAATTAAAATAGACCTTCTTAATGTTTTGAACTTTACCCAATAGATATTCAGTATTGATGATATTCAATTGCCAAATGATATTCGATTGCTAAAACTCCATCTAGTCGGAGCTTCAGGACTTTTTAAAGCCTGTGTACACACTGTACAAATGAGAAAACTTGAACGCATTCCGCTGTTCTAGTCCTGAACGCGTTCCACTGCACTAGTCCTGAACCACTTCAATGGTTACTCCGGGATCATCTGGACAAGTTCAAGTACGGTGCACGTGCGTTTAGGCGCTCTTTGACTAGCGAGATTGGAGAGGATGCAGTGGGAGACTTGCATTATTACACTGACCTTCAACCACACCTACTTATGGTATCAATAAATGCCCCATAGGAAAATGTATTGTTCTTGGAATCATGCTCCTCTGAGAATTCCTGAGCATTGCACGTACATTATATACCTTATATACCTTAGATACGGAGCAAATTATAGGACTGGAAAGCTCACAAAGTTTGCTACAATCTGATACATTTTTTGTGTGTTAAACTACGCTTGAGGAATAACGGAGAGTGTAAGTTGAAGTCGTGTTGGTGCTTGCTACTAGTTCTTCTCAGAACTCATTGCCAACCGGCAGTTCACTGGTTTGTCTCGGGGAAGATGTTCTTGGAGTATCATACAGACCTAATAGTATGACCCGAGACGAACCAGTGAACTGCCGCCTGGCAAGGAGTTCCGAGAGAAAATAGCAGTAGCTCTTAAAGGTAAGCTCAGCACTAACACGACTTCAGTTTCCACTCTCCAATTATTTCTCTACCATAGATTGAATGAACGAGAAAAATATACCAGATTGTAGCATATTTTGTGATTATCTACTATAGAAACAGTATAATGCACATGCAATGCTTAACCAGTTAACTGCGTAGGACGGACATGTCCGCCATGCCTTAGTTACATCCCAGGGGTGTATTTAGGGGGGGGCGGGCATTCGCCCCCCCTTGTATCATTCTCGCCCCCCCCCCTTGAAATTAGAGATATTTTTTTAAATAATGTCAAGAAAGGTGTAATACAAGAAAGGTGTAATAAGCTTATGATATCAGGTTCAAATGATAGGAATGTCAAACTGAGGTTCTTCTTGGTTTTCTCTGCCATACGTCCACAATCTCTTCAAGGTCGCTCTCAGAGAGTACTTCTGGTGCCTCTATAGCAATCCTCATAAGGTGAGAAAGGCTGCAGTCACTTAGAGAATTACGCAAACGAGTCTTGATCATCTTCATCTGTGAGAAGCTTCTCTCCACAGAAGCAGTAGAAACTGGAATCGATAAGCAGATGGAGGCAATCTTGTGCAAATTGGGAAACATGGCCTTGAGCATGTCGTTTGAAACAAGTTCTTTCAGCTGTGATGCAGTAGTATCCCGTGGTTGCTTGACTAACAGCTGGCGGAATGTTTTCCACTCTGTAAGTATTTCAGTGGAAATCATGGCTGTCTTCACTGTTTCTTCTCCATCCAATGTTTCTGCATCTCTATCTTCTCCGTAGTGAGCAATCAGTTTCTCAACAGACGTGTCTCCATAAGTGGGAAAAGATACTGAATCTGGTTTTGGAACTTTCCGTGGATCGAATATAGACAATGCTGATACAACAGCGTTGGATGAAGAAAATCGGCTTGTTATGTTGGCCTTTAAATCAGCAACAAAAGGCTTACCAACAACATTCTGGAACGAAAGTATTTTATCAGCGTCAATAGACACCTTTGTAGATGACTTCAAGTCTTCAACGTTTTCAAGAAGCTCCAACACCCAGTTCGCTCCAGGCAAAACTGCATCATCCAAGGATTTAACAGTAGCATCAACAAGGAATGATATCAACGAGAGGTCAAGCTGCTCTGCCTGAAGTGCTTTGCTGAGCTTGGCTACTTGTGGTAGAGTGAAATCAAGCAAATATATAGCTGCAATCGTAGACAATTTGCAGAGGGCACCATGGATTCCAAGAGCTTCTGGCTCGTGGGACGTCTCGTAGATGTTCCCAATGGTGATTACAATTGCAGAATAACTTGCTTTGACAGCTTTGACACACCTTTCATGTGCCAGCCAGCGTGTGTCAGATGGCTTGATCACTTTCATTTCTGGAAGTTCAAGAACGTGCTGTACCTCCTTCAGACACTCTGCTCGCTTGGGGGAATTGCGAAAATGCTTCCAAAGAGTAGTCAATGTTCTGTAAACATGAGCAATTCCAGGAGTTTTATTGGCAGCTTGCACACAAGCCAACTGCAGTAAGTGACAGTGGCAGTGTATAAACAGAGCGTGAGGAGTATGTTTCTTGATACGTGCCTGAACCCCGGTCTTTCGTCCAGAAAAAGTTGCAGCTCCATCAAATCCCAATCCAACTATTCTTCCGACTTGTAGACCTTTCTTCTTTAAACAATCGATGAGATTAGAATAGATGGTCTCTGCATCAGCCTTCTTCAATGGAATAAGCTCCAGAAAGCACTCTACTGGTACACCATCTTCCTCCCAGCGGCAAAACACAGACAATTCTTCTACGTTGGTGACATCTGTGCACTCATCTGCCATGAGGCTGTACATAGGTGCCTTTTGAAGTCGCTTCAGAATCGACTCCTCCACCCATGTCCCCAATGATTCGATGAATTCAACCACAGCCACTCTTGATGTGTACACAGCATTTCTTGGTGCAGTTTCTAAGAATTGCTTCAAATGTTGGCTGCCACATCGAACCACCACGTCAACCAGCTTCTCAAATTTTGTCGAATGTGCAACTTGTTCTTTCGTAAGAAAATGAGTGAGTAGGATCAGGCACTTCACTGCAGCTCTGTTCTGAGCTCTTTTGCGAGCTAAAACATTCTGGAGTTGCTGTACAACTGTTCCACCTTTGGCTGCTCCTTTAGCTGCAAAAAGAGCTTGAGTTGCATGGATATGGAAGTCACTTCTCGCATGAGCTTTCATTTTTTCAACAGCTTTCTTCCAATTTCTGCAAGGTTGTGTGACCCACACTCCTCCAGTACGCTGCAGACCAGATTGCTTGCAAACCTTGCAAAAGGCACCATCGCTATCCTCGTCATAATAGAGCCAACTGAAATCTTTCTCCCAGCTCTTAGAGTATTTTCTCTTCGTGGATACAGAAGAGCGGTGTTTGTTTTGTTTGCTTTTCTTTGAAGGTGGAGGACTAAGGCTAGGACTAGATGCCTCGACATGCTCAGAGCTATCTGTTCTGCTATCTTCGTTATCGCTGCTATTAGCATGAGAAGAGGCTTGAGAAGTACTTGCAAAGTATGAGCGAATATCCATATTAATATGAAGAGAAATCAGCTAGTAAGGTTTCTTTTATAGAGACTTTAAGACCATGACATAATGGACTGAGTTAAAAATACTGAGAGAGAGTGGGAAAGAAGGAGGGAACTGAAGAAGTGACAAACCTACAAAGGAGAACACGTGGTGGTGTGTGATGACTTTAAGACCATGAATAATGGACTGAGTTAAAAATACTGAGAGAGAGTGGGAAAGAAGGAGGGAACTGAAGAAGTGACAAACCTACAAAGGAGAACACGTGGTGGCGTGTGATGACATCATGTCTAAGATTAGACTTGAAGACCATGACATAATGGACTGAGTTAAAAATACTGAGAGAGAGGGAGTGGGAAAGAAGGAGAAACAAAAGAAGTGACAAACCTACAAAGGAGAGCACGTGGTGGTGTGTGATGTCATCGTGTCATGACACATGCTCTCCTTTTTCCAAGCAGCTACAATATCATGAGAAATATATACAGTCTAGCCATAGTTCGGTATAGCATAATGCCATTGGTAGTCAGTCAAAATAGCTATCCTCAGACATTGTAAAAGCAAAAAAAAATATGGGGGGATCTTCCCCCAGACCCCCCTTTTACGACTTATGAACATGTTAAGAAAATATTAACAAAAATTAGGGCACCAAGTGACCAACCATTTCCACCCCCCCCCCCTAGAGAACTAGAGAAAAATTGTGTATGAAACCTGTTGTCCATGATTTTGTAAGAAAATGCATGGAATGCAACATAATTCGATTTCACAAAAGCCCACCTCCATTATACGAGTGACAAGTGACTATATCTAATCTATATATGCTGATTGCCGTAGCATGCAACTTCAGCAAATATTTAAGATGGAATGTTGTACTAAAGATTTTAGAAAAAGTGCATGCCATCATAAGTAGCAGCTATATATACAGTTAGTACTGCAAAAATACCTGTGGGTAAAACACTTTCGTACTCCACGCGGAAGCCCAGGGTGCACGTCCCCTTTCCGCACCATCCAGGCTCTCCGCCCCCCCTTATTTTTCCATATCTCAAGTTCGCCCCCCCTTGGCAAAATTTCTGTATACAACCCTGCATGATCCCATTGCGTAAGATGGACATGTCCGTCATGCCTTAAGTTACATCCCATTGCGTAAAATGCCCGTCTTACGCTTACTACCCAAACATTTCGTTGCTACACTCTGGGGAATCCCCTAAAGATCGTCGATTCTGCTAGTTCTCATTTCTAACACCATGCGCCGCTAGCTATACGCTGTCTAACGGTGTCATTTCGATTTGAATCACGTCATTATGGCTACCGCTAAGAAGAAACGGCTTTCTGCTGAAGAAGTTATACAACAACTGTTGGATTCTGATGATGAATTGTCATCTTACAAGGACAGTGACTTGGAATCTGAAGCATATTTACGTGGTGCAAGTGATCAAGACAGTGATAATGAAAGTGTGCATTCTGCTGTCAGCATGGTCAGTTCAGATCATGGCAGTGCACATGGTAGCATGCATGGCACCAATCCTGACAGTGGTGATAGTGATGTGCCCATGCCTGCACAGGGCCAGGGTGCACCTGTTTGGCGTGTAAATGGCCAGGCTAGGGACAGATTCCCCTTTACTGGGGATCCAGGTGTCAAAGCATGTATAGAAGATAGAGAAGATCCACTTCAGTTAGGGTCTGTGTTCTTTGATGAGGATCTGACACACTTCATTGTGTTACAGACAAACTTGTTCGCCACACAGTTTCTTGAAGAGAAGGAAGGCACTTTCAAAGGGCGCTCAAGGGCTAAGGAGTGGAAAGAAACTGATGACAGTGAGATGAGGGTTTTTCAGGCACTCTTGCTCCTACAGGGGATAGTGTATAAGCCTGAACTTCAGATGTACTTTACAAAGAAGGCAATGCTCAGTACCCCCTTCTTTGAGCAGGTTATGTCGAGGGACAGGTTCCTACTTCTGTGCAAGTTTCTTCACTTCAATGACAATCGGAAAGTGGATGATAAAATCCCTAGAAAGCTCTACAAACTCTGGCCAATAACGGCTCATTTACGTGCTGCTTTTGGTGAAGCCTGTGATTTAGAGAGAGATGTTGCTATCGATGAATCGTTGATGCTATGGAAAGGTAGGCTAAGTTGGCGACAATACATCCCTTCCAAACGTGCTCGCTATGGCATCAAATCATATGAACTGTGTGAGTCTTCCTCTGGGTACATCTGGGACTTTATGATCTATACTGGTCGTGACACGGACTATCTGCAGCAGTATGCAAATGAGCCTTACATGGGGAGCAAAGTCATTCTGTCATTGGCAGATCCAATCCTAGATAAGGGTCATTGCATCAATATGGATAACTTTTTTAGTTCTCCTGATCTGTACGATAAATTATGTGCAAGGAACACTGATGCTGTGGGGACTGTGAGGTCTAACAGGAAAGGGCTTCCAAAACAACTGGCTTCTAAGAAACTGAAGAAAGGGACAAACTCATGTTCCTGAAGTGGAAGGATAAAAAAGATGTTCACATGTTGAGTACCATTCATGATACTAGAACTGTCGAGGTGAAAACTGCCAGGAATGAAAAGGTGATGAAGCCCAAGGTTTGTTTGGATTACAATGATACCATGGGAGGGGTAGATCTGAGTGATTCCTTCCTAGCCAACTATCCCAGTGCTAGGAAAAGGCTAAATAAGTACTATCAGAAACAGTTCCGCCATGTCTTGGATATGGCCACTCTCAATGCCCACATTCTCTACAAGAAACTGGGAGGGAAAATGTCCAGGTTGCAGTTCATAGAAAAACTGTGTGAAAGACTGGTTGAGGAATATTCAACTGTTCAGGAGCGAAAAAGGAAGGGGAGGCCATCACTTGGAGATAACCCTTTACATCTCACAGCTCGTCATTTCCCATCCATCATCCCTCCAACTGAAAAAAAGGACAAGTCAACTCGTAGATGTCTTGTCTGTTCCTCCAGGGGGAGGAGGAAGGAGATGACCTATGAATGCAGGGTCTGTGAGAAACCACTGTGTGCATCTCCCTGTTTTGAAATATATCACACCAAACTTGACTATACCACAGATCGGGAATAGTTCCGGGTGTATTTCACTGAAATACTGCAAAAACTGTAAATAAGTTACAAAAATACTCTTATTGGATTAGATAATTGTTTTATTGTCAAGAGGAAGTAGGAAGTAGAGACAAGAAGGAATACAGCACATTTTAAAGTAAGTAAATACAGTTAATCACTTTTTTCCAGAGAATGTTGAAAATAGACGAAAAAAGTCGTTTTCGCGGAATTAAATTCAGCAATAGGGTGAAGTTGATGAAAAATTAATTCCGCAGTGAACCGGTTAAGGCTGGTGATTATCTACTATACAAACAGTATAATGCACATGCAATGCTTAAGGCCGGTTCACAACACGACAATGGCCGAGCATTCCGTTGCATCCTGTCAATTGACCGTATTCAATTCGAACCGCATGCAACAAAGATGGACACGTGATAGATTATAGCATTCTGATTGGTCCGATGCTGCGTTTCAGGTGCTGGATTAATTTTTTTTTAGACGCAATGCAACGGCCATTGTTGGGTTGTGAACCAGCATTAAAGAAGTCTTTGAGAATCACATAGAGCAATATATTATTTTCCTATAGTATCGATACCAAGTAGGCATGGCTAAACATAATAATGCAAGTCACACATTTCCATGGTTGCTGTTTGGAGTACGTTTTCTGAAGGTTGGTAGGGACTGGAAGCTTGTGCCCAGCTAGCTAGAGCTACTTGGCTAGTGAACGAGAACTCGACTTAGTCATTGCTCAGCATGTAGATATTAGCTAACTTTGGCTGCTAGCTACTTGCTTGTCTCGCGAGCAAGCTGCTTTCCTCAGAACTGCTGGCTCTGTGGCTATATATGAGCATTTAGTAGTGTAGACAGACATCTCTAGCACAAGCAGCTGTAGTTCTTGTGGATAAGCATCTCCAGGCCAACTAAAACATGAAGAACAATAACATTTCCCTACTCCTGCAATAATGACTATGTAGTTGTACACAGAGGAGAAGACAGCTCTCCTTATTATTAGTGTTGGCATTGCGATGGCTGATCTGCCATTTGCAGTGGGACTACCAGAGAAGCATTCTGTGTCTCTGTAGTTCCAACCTCTCATGCTCTTCTAGCACCAAGCCCTCTTCTCTCACCAACCTCAGTCCTTCAGTGGCCTCGTGCTCTTCTAGCAGCAAGCCCTCTTCTCTCACCAACCTCAGCCCTTCAGTGGCAGGTAAGCCTCATGCTCTTCTAGCAGCAAGCCCTCTTCTCTCACCAACCTCAGTCCTTCAGTGGCAGGTAAGACTCATGCTCTTCTAGCACCAAGCCTTCTCTCTCACAAACCTCAATCCTTCAGTGGCAGGTAAGCATGTAGAGTGATTGATTATTGTAGCTATTCATGCATGGTTGCCAAATAAGCATTTAAGAACCACTTGGCAGTGTGTACACAATCTATCTAGATCCTAACCAGTTCCATGGAACCAGTTACGATCTAGATCAGTGGAGCCCAATTAGATTTGAAGGAGTCACTCTTTCTCAACGAAACACACGCCTGGGAGACGTGCAAGTGCAGAAGTTCATTTAAAGGGGAGCTGGGCGAAGATACGTTCTGTACGACTCATTTGCTCAAGACTAAAAGGTACTTTATTGCGATGAATGAGCAGGTACATATCTAATTAATATGAGACGCAATATTTCCCAAGGGAACCGACAATGTCATCCATCAAAAAACCGGAACAGGTTCTCTGTCCTGCCAGAGACTTGAAAAGAGCAACCAGATTGTTTGAACCAGATTGTTTGAATCAAATCGTGCTCGGAGACTTGTTGTTGTCGGCCTTGAGATCAAAGTAGTTCCTTCTGAAACTCATTGAGGGGGTGCTGCAGGATCCACGTGAAACGGCATTCCAAATTTCTCGAAAATCATCGTTGGAACTCACTCCCGAGATGGAGAAAGTTGGCGGAGTATCGTTCCCGAGATGGAGAAAGTTGGCGAAGTACCCGTTCAAATCCCCAAGTGGTTTGCATTCTGAGCCAGAGATTGAACCATCGGAAAGTGACCTGGATTTTCATTTGCTAGTTGGAGTTGCTCAGACTGTAGCCATGAGTGATGTTGGTGAGGAAGGCAAGATCACTGAGCCATTGATGATCTGAGAGTTCTGGGATTTCATCGCCATTCATTTCAAGAAAAACCTGTTCAAGGTACTGGAGCCATCTCACTCTACAAAGTAGAGAACATCACTGTAGTCACTTCCCAGATATGATAGAAAGGCTTGAAATTGCCCGTGGGTTCAAGCCGCAACTTCGAATGAATTTGACGGCAGAGACAACGACTTTCATAACATGACGATAATCTGCACACAAGGTCTCTTCTCTTGGTGGCAAATACAATGGCTCCAGATGACTTTCAATGGCAATCGAAGTTCCGCCAGCTCTTGTGTGCTTGCGAGCATTGCAGGTGCACCATCACCCACAAAGGAGAAAACTTCGCCCAATCACGAGAATATTTTTTGGAAGGTTTTAGTGAAAACGTCCTCGCATCAGGTCCCAGCTGTCATGGACCTCTGAAACGCTTCCAAAATCTCAAACATTGAATCACCAGCGCACAAACGCAGCCAGCAGGGCAGTGTCTGAAGCTTTTTCATTGACTGCCAGTGACAAATTTTCTGAATTTTTTAAAATGTGCCGAGTAACAGCGCTTCGGCCGAGGCTGATTTCATTCACTGTGCTTTTCACCTCATGGAGGCGTGATGTCTGCAAAGGTATCCAGGCACTCCTCGTTGTAGTCTCCATCCGAGATTGGCTCGAGCATTTTTTTTTAAACCGATGATGTAACTGATGGCACCGCTTGCTTTTTGTTACGATCACGCAGCCTTTTTGAACGCAGACTTTTCTTTCTCGTTATTATCTTCCAGGGTTTGCACTTGCTGAACTCTCGCAGCATCTTTGAATCGATCGAACGCCACGTGCCGAGTGTAGTAATGTATTCGGAGATTGTTTTCCGTTCCCTGAAGCTGGAATTGCGAACTTAGGCAAATTGACTGGTCCTGATGAAGAACTAGAGACGAGACCATTTTTCTTGAAAGTGGCTCATTTTCTGACAATTCCACATGCCAAATTACACCAATTAAACAGATTTACTGGATTTTGGCAGTCATGGGCGGTTCAAATGAGAAAACTGATAGAAATATATCTAAAATAGTCCGCTAGAATTATTTTTTGGAAAATCGAATTTACATTGAATGGTTTTGTAAGAAACGAACTTTTTCATTTTTTTCCTCTGAAACTCTTTGGGAAACTTTTTTTTAAAGGGACATTAGAGACTCACAAGACACCTTTTGGGCATGGATCTAGGTAACTATTATTGTGCGCTGTGTCCAGGCCTTCTTTAAACACTTTTTCTTTGGAGATTACACACATCGCCACATGCCATGTTCTGCTGCTACTGTTGACTGTATCACATGCCCACCACGTTGTCCACTACACAATAATCAGCACATAACATATCTTTTGCTATTGCTGACTACCATGTAGGGTCAGCTACAACCTCCTTTGGACTTGGTAACAGTTGCACAGGAGCAAGAAGTCCACAAACCAAACAGCAGAACTGAGCGCAGGTTCTTCATTCTGCTTACAATACAGCATGCGCGTCTTATTGCGCCATCAGTGAAATTATTCACTGGACGATCAATACCCAAGGCTTTATACTGTAGTTGAGTAACAGTCTAGTCGTGGACCTACAATTCAACACTTGGATCTCTCAGGTACCAAGTACTTATGAAGGGATGCACCTCTTGGATCCCTCAGGTACCAAGTACTTATGAAGGGATGCACCTCTTGGATCCCTCAGGTACCAAGTACTTATGAAGGGATGGACCTCTTGGATCCCTCAGGTACCAAGTACTTATGAAGGGATGGACCTCTTGGATCCCTCAGGTACCAAGTACTTATGAGGGGACGGACTTTCAGGTACCAAGTACTTATGAAGGGCTGGACCTCTTGGATCCCTCAGGTACCAAGTACTTATGAAGGGATGCACCTCTTGGATCCCTCAGGTACCAAGTACTTATGAAGGGATGGACCTCTTGGATCCTTCAGGTACCAAGTACTTATGAAGGGATGGACCTATCAGACCAAGTACTTATGAAGGGATGGACCTCTTGGATCCCTCAGGTACCAAGTACTTATGAAGGGATGGACCTATCAGACCAAGTACTTATGAAGGGATGGGCCTATCAGACCAAGTACTTATGAAGGGATGGACCTCTTGGATCCCTCAGGTACCAAGTACTTATGAAGGGATGGACCTTTTGGGTACCAAGTACTTATGAAGGGATGGACCTCTTGGATCCCTCAGGTACCAAGTACTTATGAAGGGATGGACCTCTTGGATCCCTCAGGTACCAAGTATTTATGAAGGGATGGACCTATCAGACCAAGTACTTATGAAGGGATGGGCCTATCAGACCAAGTACTTATGAAGGGATGGACCTCTTGGATCCCTCAGGTACCAAGTACTTATGAAGGGATGGACCTATCAGACCAAGTACTTATGAAGGGATGGGCCTATCAGACCAAGTACTTATGAAGGGATGGACCTCTTGGATCCCTCAGGTACCAAGGTATTACAAAGGGATGGACCTCTTGGATCCCTCAGGTACCAAGGTATTATGAAGGGATGGACGTCTTGGATCCCTCAGGTACCAAGGTATTATGAAGGGACCTCTTGGATCCCTCAGACCAAGTTATTATGAAGGGACCTCTTGGATCCCTCAGACCAAGTTCTTATGAAGGGACCTCTTGGATCCCTCAGGTACTAAGTTCTTATGAAGGGATCAATTGTGTGCAAGTTATCTGAGGGGGAAAGACAGGTCCTCCCCCCCCCCGCCGCCCAAAACAACAACAACACACTTTCCAGTTCTCAGGTCTGCCAGTTTAGTACCTCAGCGAAGGGTTCAAGGCACGCTGGGAGTCTTTTTGGAGCTAATAGCGGCCGACTATCATTTAAGAAGCTGTTGGCGTGAATCTTAGCTGAGATGTGTTTGGGTGGGATTGCCAACTGCCATTAAAAAGCGGGTCAAATCACCCCCCCCCCTCCCTCAAATTATACCATTCAGTCGTTTTCTACGGCCACCAAAAATATCAGCAAATGCTTTCTGTGCAGCTCCGCCCTCCTCCTCCTCCAGTTTTGCTCGACTGCTTCCCAGAGCCTTCAGTTCAGCTCTAGAGTCACCTGCAGTGGAGTCCCGACCCGCCTCAAGACTGTACATGATCTGAATCCACCAGAAAAACAACAATAAGGTCATTCTTAAGCTTTCTCCCCTCCCACCCATCCCTCCATCTCATTCCAACCTGCTCCTGGTCGATGAAGTAGAGAGAAGACCTCTGCCCCTCTCCGAAGGTGCTCTTGCCGTCCCATATGCGAGGGATGAAGGTCGCCCCGGTGATGGGATAACTGGCAGCTGTGCTGTGCACTGCTAGTGGTGTGGGCCGGGATGGATCAATCTGGTACACTGAAATACAGTGACAATAGCTCATGATAATCTCATTCAACTAATGGGGTTCTTCAAAGGATACCCATACTCACAATACTGATAACTTTATTCAAGTGATAATCTCCCTCAAGTAACACTTGTACTCCTGCTGACCCATAATCCTCTTACACAGGTTCCTACTTCATTCAAGTGATATATCCTATTCAATTAACAGTCCTTAATCAAGTGATAATCTCACCCTATATTCAAGTGACTTATTTGATACTTCATTCAAGTGATAGTTATTCTCATTCAAGTGATAGTTATTCTCATTCAAGTGATAGTTATTCTCATTCAGGTGATAGCCTCAGGTGATAGCCTTACTGATAACACTTCCATTCAAGTGACAATCTTATTCAAGTGGTATCCTCACTCAAACCTGCCTCCCTTAATTCCATTCAAGTGCAGTGGAAATCCCATACAGGACTCCCCAAATTGAGGCATAATGGGCAGCCTCATAATGGCAGCCCCCCCCCTGAGAACACTTAAAAAATAACACCACCTTCCTGCTAAAATTCATAAAGGACACACACACACAGAGAGACCTTCAATATCATACAATGATACACAGAGTTTTATTTAAAAATGCACGGACTCACCCCCCCCCCCCCCCCCCCCCCACCCCAACACACTACTTTTTAAGGGGGGGAGGAGCAGTCTGAAAACTGTGGTTCACCATTTAAAGTACCACATCTTTGCACACTGAATGCTAAGGTCCTGATTCATACACCAAAATGTAGCCAGTGCAGTATGCTTTCTGATGGCAGCTTTTGTTTTGCCATGCATGTTTATCTTTTGGAACTGCAGGCTGGAATGTGAAGTAGGTCACTCAACCAAACCTGTTCAGGAAATAACTAGCCATCAAGTCTTGAATGGCTATAACAACTGTGGTTGATAGGGCTGTACAAACACTACAACTTAAGTAGAGATATTTTTAATATATTTTTTCAAGTGGACTTATGTTCATGTGAAGGGGGTCTAATACAAGCACTAAAAAAACCCTCGTGGTTACGACTTTAGAGCTCCATATATTCTGCACACTTTACTGTGTGAACTTGATATATAGCTCAAGTGATAGGTCTCTCTGTGTGCTCTCTTTTGATATTAAAAAAAAGTTGCATAGGTATAACTGTGCTGCAGCCAAAGTGGGAGTTCCTCTCCGTGTGCCCGAACTTTTGTAGTGCTGGTTCCTGATTGGAGAGTGCTAGGTATTGTTATCTGTGGCTAGAGGAAGCCCTACTCTACAAAACCAGCGTATTCATTAGGTGATATATTCATTAGGTGATAAACCACAACTAATTAGGGAAAGCGGGTGCAGATTTTTTCCAGGTCCTTCTTCCTGCACCCACGCTTGCCTAATTAGTCAGTTTTAGAGCCTAAATCAACAGTGTTGTAGAGAAGGGCTTTCAGTTAACAATGGCAGAACTTTCCAATCAGGAACCACAAACTACCACAAACTTAACCAATTCAGGCACTCCGGGTTTTGAAGTCCCCACACTTTGGCTGCATGTAAAGGCGGCTTCACAATATGACGCTCGCCCATCCTTACATGTCGTCCTATCGTAACGTATCGTATCATTCTATCGTCTGGTTCACAATATAGCGTTCGATTGGCGAGTTTTGACAAGGTGCTCATGTGATAGTAGTTGTTGACCGATCACGAGGACGCTATGGACGGCAGTTCTTCCTCTTCTAGTTCATCTAGTTCTCCTCATTCATACTGGTAAATTCTAGTGAAGGTACAAAGTCCTTCACGTGACCCTCCCACTTGCCAGCATTCTGATTGGTCGGATGCTCGATGCTAGAATAGAACCAGATCCTATTCCATCATTACGTATCGTAACGTGCTATCGTATCGTATTGTCATGACGTTGCTGGTTCACAATACGATGATACGTTACGATAGGACGATACGATACGTAACGATGGCTGAGCGTCAAACTGTGAATCAGCCTTAACTTTATGCAAGCAATACCGAAAGAGAGCACACAGAGAGATCTATCATTTGAGCTATATATCAAGTTCATACAGTGAAGTGGGCAGAATCCATGGACCTCCAAAGACCTAACCACATCACATTTTCCAGACATGTTCAGACATGCTCCCTCCCTAAATTATTGTTCACCAAATATAATACATATTCTAGAAAGAGCAATATAATATTGACATTCATGACTTCAACAGGTCGAGGACCTTCTAAATGTTTGTGGTCTTCATTTCTTGTCAATAATATAATTAAAAGAACTGGATTACTTGGAAGGAAACAAGACTGTACCCACGTAGACCACAACCAGTTAGATGACCCTTTACCAATTGTTATACTGGTACAGGGTGTTGCTGGCAGTGGGAGGGGGGGGACTTCCTGTGATCATCACCAATTTACAAAGCACACCCACTATGGTATGATTAGTGTGGTATGATTAGTGTGGTATGATAGTGTTGGTTCAATGCTTACTTCAAACCGATCATACCATATGTAGTTTCACTAAGTTGCTGACGAGGCACACCATTGTGCTCAAGACTAACTCAAGACTAAGAGGACATCAACATTAGGAACTATTATCTAAGCAGCAGTGAGTGACCTTGACTGCAACAAGGAGCAAGAGGTATCCTCCTCACAGGCATGTGATATTCTGTCCTCGTCTGAAGATCTTTTCATTGACAAGTCCTCACTGCAACCTCAAAGAAAGAAATAATGTCTGTCATCCTTCACATGGAAAAAGCATGTATAGCTCAGTTTCTCTATAAACCAGAGTAGAAAAAGAAATATCCATGTGTCTTTTACCAGTGACTTTTTAAACAAGGCATGTTTTGCCACACTTCAGCAGTGGGGAGGAACTCTTCCAGCTGGATGCAGAGGAGGGTGGACAGTGAGGGGGGTACAAGATTGGAATCATGCCACTGAGCTGCTGAAGAACCATGCCAAGTCTCATTGGCATAGAGAGAGTCAAGTCTCATTGGCATAGAGAGAGCCAAGTCTCAGCGGCATAGAGAGAGCCAAGTCTCAGCAGCATAGAGAGAGCCAAGTCTCAGTGGCAGGCATAGAGAGAGTCAAGTCTCAGCAGCATAGAGAGAGCCAAGTCTCAGCGGCATAGAGAGAGCCGAGTCTCAGCAGCATAGAGAGAGCCGGCATAGAGAGAGCCAAGTCACAGCGGCATAGAGAGAGCCAAGTCTCAGCAGCATAGAGAGAGCCGGCATAGAGAGAGCCAAGTCTCAGCAGCATAGAGAGAGCCAAGTCTCAGCGGCATAGAGAGAGCCAAGTCTCAGAGGCATAAAGAGAGCCAAGTCTCAGCAGCATAGAGAGAGCCGGTATAGAGAGAGTCAAGTCTCAGCGGCATAGAGAGAGCCAAGTCTCAGCAGCATAGAGAGAGGCAAGTCTCAGCAGCATAGAGAGAGCCAAGTCTCAGCAGCATAGAGAGAGTCAAGTCTCAGCAGCATAGAGAGAGTCAAGTCTCAGCAGCATAGAGAGAGTCAAGTCTCAGTGGCATAGAGAGAGTCAAGTCTCAGCAGCATAGAGAGAGCCAAGTCTCAGCAGCATAGAGAGAGTCAAGTCTCAGCAGCATAGAGAGAGCCAAGTCTCAGCAGCATAGAGAGAGTCAAGTCTCAGTGGCATAGAGAGAGTCAAGTCTCAGCAGCATAGAGAGAGCCAAGTCTCAGCAGCATAGAGAGAGCCAAGTCTCAGCAGCATAGAGAGAGTCAAGTCTCAGCGGCATAGAGAGAGTCAAGTCTCAGCAGCATAGAGAGAGAGCCAAGTCTCAGTGGCATAGAGAGAGTCAAGTCTCAGCAGCACAGAGAGAGTCAAGTCTCAGCAGCATAGAGAGAGCCAAGTCTCAGTGGCATAGAGAGAGCCAAGTCTCAGCAGCATAGAGAGAGCCAAGTCTCAGCAGCATAGAGAGAGCCAAGTCTCAGTGGCATAGAGAGAGTCAAGTCTCAGCAGCACAGAGAGAGTCAAGTCTCAGCAGCATAGAGAGAGCCAAGTCTCAGCAGCATAGAGAGCGAAGTCTCAGCGGCATAGAGAGAGTCAAGTCTCAGCGGCATAGAGAGAGCCAAGTCTCAGTGGCATAGAGAGAGCCAAGTCTCAGCAGCATAGAGAGAGCCAAGTCTCAGTGGCATAGAGAGAGCCAAGTCTCAGCAGCATAGAGAGAGTCAAGTCTCAGTGGCATAGAGAGAGTCAAGTCTCAGCAGCACAGAGAGAGCCAAGTCTCAGCAGCATAGAGAGAGCCAAGTCTCAGCGGCATAGAGAGAGCCAAGTCTCAGCAGCATAGAGAGAGCCAAGTCTCAGCAGCATAGAGAGAGCCAAGTCTCAGTGGCATAGAGAGAGCCAAGTCTCAGCGGCATAGAGAGAGTCAAGTCTCAGTGGCATAGAGAGAGCCAAGTCTCAGTGGCATAGAGAGAGCCAAGTCTCAGCAGCATAGAGAGAGTCAAGTCTCAGCGGCATAGAGAGAGCCAAGTCTCAGTGGCATAGAGAGAGCCAAGTCTCAGCGGCATAGAGAGAGCCAAGTCTCAGCAGCATAGAGAGAGCCAAGTCTCAGCAGCATAGAGAGAGCCAAGTCTCAGCAGCATAGAGAGAGTCAAGTCTCAGTGGCATAGAGAGAGCCAAGTCTCAGCAGCATAGAGAGAGTCAAGTCTCAGCAGCATAGAGAGAGTCAAGTCTCAGCGGCATAGAGAGAGCCGGCATAGAGAGAGCCAAGTCACAGCGGCATAGAGAGAGTCAAGTCTCAGCGGCATAGGGAGGGCCAAGTCTCAGCAGCATAGAGAGAGCCAAGTCTCAGCGGCATAGAGAGAGTCAAGTCTCAGCAGCATAGAGAGAGCCAAGTCTCAGCAGCATAGAGAGAGCCAAGTCTCAGCGGCATAGAGAGAGTCAAGTCTCAGCGGCATAGAGAGAGCCAAGTCTCAGCGGCATAGAGAGAGCCAAGTCTCAGCAGCATAGAGAGAGCCAAGTCTCAGTGGCATAGAGAGTCAAGTCTCAGCGGCATAGAGAGGCAAGTCTCAGTGGCATAGAGAGAGCCAAGTCTCAGTGGCATAGAGAGAGCCAAGTCTCAGCGGCATAGAGAGAGCCAAGTCTCAGCAGCATAGAGAGAGTCAAGTCTCAGTGGCATAGAGAGAGCCAAGTCTCAGTGGCATAGAGAGAGCCAAGTCTCAGTGGCATAGAGAGAGCCAAGTCTCAGCAGCATAGAGAGAGTCAAGTCTCAGCGGCATAGAGAGAGCCAAGTCTCAGCAGCATAGAGAGCCAAGTCTCAGTGGCATAGAGAGAGTCAAGTCTCAGCAGCATAGAGAGAGCCAAGTCTCAGTGGCATAGAGAGAGCCAAGTCTCAGCGGCATAGAGAGAACCAAGTCTCAGCAGCATAGAGAGAGTCAAGTCTCAGCAGTCAAGTCTCAGCAGCATAGAGAGAGTCAAGTCTCAGCAGCATAGAGAGGCAAGTCTCAGCGGCATAGAGAGAGCCAAGTCTCAGCAGCATAGAGAGAGCCAACATAGAGAGGCAAGTCTCAGTGGCATAGAGAGAGGCAAGTCTCAGCAGCATAGAGAGAGGCAAGTCTCAGCGGCATAGAGAGAGCCAAGTCTCAGCGGCATAGAGAGAGTCAAGTCTCAGCGGCATAGAGAGAGCCAAGTCTCAGCGGCATAGAGAGAGCCAAGTCTCAGTGGCATAGAGAGAGAGTCAAGTCTCAGCGGAATAGAGAGAGCCAAGTCTCAGTGGCATAGAGAGAGCCAAGTCTCAGTGGCATAGAGAGAGCCAAGTCTCAGCAGCACAGAGAGAGCCAAGTCTCAGCAGCATAGAGTTTCTTCAGCCACAGCTGCTATGGCATCAAACGGCAAGTGGGAAATCAACACCGGAACTCCAATGCTCTAGTGCAGCTTGGGATCTTGCGGAAAGGAATCGCTCCATGTTGCTGCGGAAAGGAATCGCTCCATGTTGCCGCGGTTGCTGAGATAAGTTTACTTCCCTGTGAGAAAAGTCACTTCCCACAAACCACAATGTACCCAGGTCTACTTGAACTCCTTGTAAAGACAAGACAACACATCAATAGAGGCCCCTGAAATTCCAGTACACCTCTAAATTCAGAGTTGCGATGCTTGCTTGAGAGCATCGACACCTAGCTGGAGAAAATGTTGATTGGTAGTCTGAAATCCACTATTTATCAATTTTGGCAGATGAATGCAAAGATACCTCTTCACAAGGAATAGCCATCAATATGTTGTCGATGGCTTGTTAACGTTACCCAGAAGAACACTTCTTGGCAATATTGCATGTCAACTGATGCCCTCACTAATGCAGAAGCAATCACTAGGTGTGAGCTTCAGGGTCTCCAGTGGAGAACCACACCAAGTGTGAGCTTCAGGGCCTCCAGTGGAGAACCACACCAAGTGTGAGCTTCAGGGCCTCCAGTGGAGAACCACACCAAGTGTGAGCTTCAGGGTCTCCAGTGGAGAACCACACCAAGTGTGAGCTTCAGGGTCTCCAGTGGAGAACCACACCAAGTGTGAGCTTCAGCGTCTCCAGTGAAGAACCACACCAAGTGTGAGCTTCAGGGTCTCCAGTGGAGAACCACACCAAGTGTGAGCTTCAGGGCCTCCAGTGGAGAACCACACAAGTGTGAGCTTCTGCGTCTCCAGTGAAGAACCACACCAAGTGTGAGCTTCAGGGTCTCCAGTGGAGAACCACACCAAGTGTGAGCTTCAGGGTCTCCAGTGGAGAACCACACCAAGTGTGAGCTTCAGGACCTCCAGAGATGTTAAATGCCTAGACAGACACACCAAATCTTGTTGCTGTTGTTGACTGTACCGATACAGGGTCAGCTACAGCCTCCTTCAAGGACTTAATAACAGTTGCACAGGAGAACCCCACCAACCCCACCAGATCTTTTGGAAGAGGATCAGTTACAGTCTCCATTGGTCTCCTCTGGACTTGTACCAGTTGTACAGCCGTGAGAACAAATAGAAGGACAGATCACATGCCATTCGTTCTGCTTATAATACAGCACATGTGTGTTTGCGCCAATCGACGAACCCACAGGCTGATCTTACCAGTTTATTCCTTAGCCATGGAAACAAATTAGTTGTGAAGCATTAGCACATTTGGAGTATCCTGGCATTTAAGTTGTGATGAACTCTATGCAAGTTATACGAGAGAAAGAAAGTCAGGAAGATGCCGATGAGAGTTTTAGTCAAGTCAAGATATCATTTGGGGGGGGGGGCCTTTAATCCACCATTCAGAAATGGGGATAGGGAGTTATATACTAAACACTGATTACTCTTTACAATGTTTATTACCACACACATACACACTGTAAAATATGGACGTCTAGTCCCCACTTCTAATCCAACCTGCAAGAAAACTAGCACTTAACAACAGCGAGCACTTGACAGCTTATTGTGTGTTATACATCGAGTAGCTTAATTAATGTTTTAATATTTACGGTATTCACATGCCTGGATCACAAGCAGTTCTTCACCTTGTTTTGGGGGAGGTCTGTGCTGTTAACCGATTAACCCCCATATATAGTGCAAACTCGGACATCGTCGAAAAAAGAAGAATTTGTATTAGACACCCATTCTTCAGAAGCACATTCCCAATAGACAACTTGATTGATTTAAAATAGTACTAAAACTTTACTTCCGGTAAACAGGGTGCGTGGACAAACTTGAAAAAATACTCTTTTTTATTTTTAAAGGCTGACGATCGCAACTGCCTTCGTGAACGGTCTTTCCCTACATTTCTGCAAGTTCTTATTCGGTGAAAAAACACACGTATGCTTGCCAGAAACAAGAAGGTGCTCCTGGATAGTGAAGTTTGTAGACATAAGCGCTGTAGTTGCGTAGCAAAAATTAAAAAATTAATTTCTTTTTAAAGTTGCAGAGAAAATATCCACAAATAATGTCTGCATTCAATCGAGGGGGGACCATACCTTATGACTGGTTTCATAACCTTGTGGTACAACTTTAGAGCTCCATAGATTCTGTACACTTAACTGTATGAACTAGATATATAGCTCAAATGATAGACTTCTCTGTATGCCCTCTTTTGGTACTATTAATAAAGCTGCATAGGTATAACTAGCTAAAGTTAGATGCAGCAAGGTGCCGGGAACATCAAAATCTGAGTGCGTGAAATGGTTCCAGTTGTGGTTCCTGATTGGAAAGTGCTAGCCAGTATCCATGGCTATAGGAAGCCCAACTCGACAGCCCTAGGTGATGATTTAGGTGCTAAAACATAACGAAGTAGGCAAGCAGGTGCTGGGGGAAAAAATGCCGCCAATTTTTTAATGCAGAACCCACCTAATAGTCACGTTTTAGTGCCTAATTAATAATACCTTTTAGTGCCTAATAAATAATACCTTTTAGTGCCTAATTAATAATACGCTCATTTTGTAGTAGCCCAGACAACTGGTTAGCACCTTCCAATCAGGAAACACATCTACAGGCACTCAGATTTTGAGGTGCCCCCACTTTGGCTGATGGAACTTTGGCTGCATGTAAGTTTAGTATGCAGCCTTTTTTTAAAATATAAAACTTTTGAGCTATATATCTAGGTCATACAGTGAAGTGTGCAGAATCTACGGAGCTCCATAGTCATAACCACAAGGTTTTGGGGGTTTGTATATATATATAATTTTAGACCCCCTTCTCATGAACAAAGTCCACTTAAAAAAAAAGTGAGTGGGAGCAAGTGAGACGTGTGTGGGAGCAAGTGAGAGGTGTGGGGGAGCAAGTGAGAGGTGTGTGGGAGCAAGTGAGAGGTGTGTGGGAGCAGGTGTGGGGGAGCAAGTGAGAGGTGTGGGGGAGCAAGTGAGAGGTGTGTGGGAGCAAGTGAGAGGTGTGTGGGAGCAAGTGAGAGGTGTGTGGGAGCAAGTGAGAGGTGTGTGGGAGCAAGTGAGAGGTGTGTGGGAGCAAGTGAGAGGTGTGTGGGAGCAGGTGTGGGGGAGCAAGTGAGAGGTGTGGGGGAGCAAGTGAGAGGTGTGTGGGAGCAAGTGAGAGGTGTGTGGGAGCAAGTGAGAGGTGTGTGGGAGCAAGTGAGAGGTGTGTGGGAGCAAGTGAGAGGTGTGTGGGAGCAAGTGAGAGGTGTGTGGGAGCAAGTGAGAGGTGTGGGGGAGCAAGTGAGAGGTGTGTGGGAGCAAGTGAGAGGTGTGGGGGAGCAAGTGAGGTGTGTGGGGGAGCAAGTGAGAGGTGTGTGGGAGCAAGTGAGAGGTGTGTGGGAGCAAGTGAGAGGTGTGTGGGAGCAAGTGAGAGGTGTGTGGGAGCAAGTGAGAGGTGTGTGGGGGAGCAAGTGAGAGGTGTGTGGGAGCAAGTGAGAGGTGTGGGGGAGCAAGTGAGAGGTGGAGCAAGTGAGAGGTGTGTGGGAGCAAGTGAGAGGTGGAGCAAGTGAGAGGTGTGTGGGAGCAAGTGAGAGGTGTGTGGGAGCAAGTGAGAGGTGTGTGGGAGCAAGTGAGAGGTGTGTGGGAGCAAGTGAGAGGTGTGTGGGAGCAAGTGAGAGGTGTGTGGGAGCAAGTGAGAGGTGTGTGGTAGCAAGTGGGAGGCGTGTGGGAGCAAGTGAGAGGTGTGGGGAGCAAGTGAGAGGTGTGTGGGAGCAAGTGAGAGGTGGAGCAAGTGAGAGGTGTGTGGGAGCAAGTGAGAGGTGTGTGGGAGCAAGTGAGAGGTGTGTGGGAGCAAGTGAGAGGTGTGTGGGAGCAAGTGAGAGGGGAGCAAGTGAGAGGTGTGTGGGAGCAAGTGAGAGGTGTGTGGGAGCAAGTGAGAGGTGTGGGGGAGCAAGTGAGAGGTGTGTGGGAGCAAGTGAGAGGTGTGTGGGAGCAAGTGAGAGGTGTGTGGGAGCAAGTGAGAGGTGTGTGGGAGCAAGGGTGGGTTGTGAGTGAAGGTGGTGGAGCTGTGAGTGAGTGAGAGGTGAGTGATAGAGAAGTGATAAGCAATTAATTGAGCAAAAGTTTCCAGCAATTGAACAATAGTCAGTCACAGCAAAGCACCAACCAAGGTAATGAATTACATTAGCAAGACATCAAGGTAATGAATTACATTAGCAAGACATCAAGGTAATGAATTACATTAGCAAGACATCAAGGTAATGAATTACATTAGGGTTAGTAACCTCCTTACAAGTGATTCGGCCTTGGTCAGATCTGACAAATATGGCGGCCATGGCACTGAAGGGATCGACCACCAAATGAGGAGCAGAGAGAGTCACTCTCCACAACACTAGAGAGAGAGAAGGCAGGAAGATAACCACCATAACTAGGAGCGTATTCAGTCAACATTGAGGTGGGCTCTGGAGAGGGTTGCATCAAAATGGGCAGACTGACACTAGGCATCAGGTGTTATTCAGCATGAGAAACAAGGAATAAGTGGCACTGGGTAAATAATAACAACAACAACAACAACAACAATAAATAAAAAATATAATTAAACACAGTGCAACCTGAATCCCTAACCTGAACAGACTTTGAATGGAGGAGATTAGCAATTAATAGAGCAGTTCCAAGTGGTCCCACCAAATAAGTTTGTACTTACAGTACCAACCAACCATTTTGTGGTGTGCATACAGTTTTGTGGTGTGTAAAAGTAATAATTTATACAGAACTACATGCATACATGTAATTAGTGTATTACTAAACAGAAATATTCTGTTCTGAGTAATAGTGGTGAGTTGGTTCTGTGACAATGCAGCATACTGATAGGCTGGGATGGGGTATACTTTATTGTAAATTAAATTAAATTAATTTAAACCCATGTGTTTACAACTGCTATATCCACCTGCCTCACTTATTTTCATGTAACCATGGACTTGAAATTCTGTAAATCCTAGAGTTTATTGTACATCAAGGATTAGCTAAGCTAATTACTCCTATTTTTTTAAAACTTTACATTGAATACGAGAGAAAGGAAGAACAACCACATGAGGGGTATGTCATATTTACATCTGCAAGTGAGCACATTCCAGACATGAAGATGATCTGCACTGGTTGCCAGCAGGTATTGAGAGCACGAACAAGACCCGAACTCCACTTGTCTACAACAATAGCAACAAACAGGTTACCATCTTGTCCATGTAGTCTTCTGCACAAGATTTGCTTACTTGAAAGTTTCTTGTTGACTTGACGATGAGAACTTGGTCCTCAGCTCACAGAGGTAAGGCTCCCAGACTGTAAGGGCCTGAGTGGGTGTGTGCAACCTCTCATTCAAATGCATGCACCTGTCAGTGTTCCTCACCTTGCTGAAGTTGAGGGCAAGCAGGGAGCCATCTTGGGAGAACGCTCCACTAACGCACGGCAAGTTTTGGTGGTACCCAACAGATCTACAGGCCCACGACGCGACCTTACCCCTTCTCTTTCTCCCAACCTCCTTCTCCTCCTCCTCTTCTTTCTCATCTTCACTGTCCATCAAAACCCACACCTTAAACTTCCCGTCCAAGCTGGTTGTCACCGCCAGTGTGGCTGGTGTTGCCTCAGATCCATTCCATCTTCTACTGGATCCAGAATGGGGATTGGACTTGTGTCTTAGTGTGGGTGAAGGCTGGAACCGCAGGTCAGTGATACTCTTGTCATGTGGGGGATCGACGCACGTGTTCTGGACATACCTAAACAACAACAACAAAGTACAACAACAAAGTACTTTATATTCACACCATCACAAGGGATAAAATTAAAAAAATTTAATAATAATAATAATAATAATAATAATAAATAAACATATAAAAGATTTCTACTTTTTCCACTTGGTGAAAAATCTCCAAAACTTAAGTCTCAGCTCGGGCGAAGTTTGTCCATCATCTCTACTCTCAACCTAACAACAAGAAACAAATCAACAACAACAACAACAACATATAACAAATCGTTGGACGTGTGGTCCGGCAAGCATCGTACTTAGGGAATAGGAGGCTCACGACTTATCTCACTGAACTACGCTGCAGGTTACTTTCAAGGGGTTAATTAAGCATTCACTGACAAGGGAGTAGGAATAGGGGGGGGCACTGACCTCCCCTACTTTTCTGTAGGGGGGGCCTGGCCCCCCCAATATTTACCAATCATTTTTATAATTTAGGGTACATTTGAACTTGTAGAATGTGTCACTGTTTGATATTGTTTCATTCCTAGTGGATACAGTGAAGCATAAGAAGTATGTAGTGAGGTTGAATATTGTATTCATGTATTTGTCATTTTGTATAGCACCGCCACAAATTTTGTTCCGGCTCCTGCAGAGACGTATGTTCGAGAATCGTTTATGAATACACATTGCACTGTATAATTGGAATCTTTGTATTGTACAGGCAAGAGCTGCCAGATAGTGACATTGATGCAGAGGAAGAGATGAGCTCTAACATTAATAACAGGTTTGTTAAAAGCCTGCTATTTGCAAAAGTTAGTCTTTCTTTTCCTGTTCAATGGCTGCAGTACAGCAGCACACCAGTGGCACCTTCTCCTTCAGAACGTCCTCGCAAGAGGAGACAAGCTGACCTCGATGAGGTGGACAAGGCATTGCTCTCCAAGTTAAAAGACTTGGAAGGGCAGTCGGATGATGACGACACTGCATATGGGAACCATGTTGCTGCCTGCCTACGCAGATGTCACCCCAGGCTGAAGGCCATTGCCAAGATAGAAATCGAGACTTCTGCTTAGATTTGAATTCCCAAATGACCCCTATAACAACCCTTCTTCATCCACATCGTCTCACCCACATGATCCCTCTTCAGACACCTTTCACCCCACTACCACTCACTCCCATGATTATAGCCTGGATTATTACAACTATTGAACTAGTGCATTATATTACATCGCATTTTGTTCAGTGAATGATATAAATAATTAGTAAAGTTCTGCGAACATAGCTGAACTGCCAATCAACTTCTCCAGCAGGAGTACAGAAGTATTCTTTGAAGCCGTCTCTGATCTCCTGGGAAACTCCTTTCCACTCCACTGCTGCTGAAGATGGTGATCATACATACTGTGGCATCAGTACCTTCCACAGCACCTCACACGTGTCCTTTATGATGGCACATATATACTGTGGATCTACACATCCGATAATTGAATGAATTCCCGGTGGCAAGGAAACAAAGGGTCAGTGCCAATCTCTCTCCAAGCTGTCATAACGCTGGTGGGTCAGAAAAAGACTTACCTAGTATAATGTTTTGTAAAACCACTAAGTAGATCATTTTTCTTAACACTTCTTCCAACATCCGCAGTTACCTGAAATGGCTTTCTGGATCTGACAGACGCATCTCCTGAAGGAGGTTGTGGTACTCACCTTGCTGTCTTCGCATTCTAAAGATTGGATGTACCCACACTCTGTTCTGCATTCTCCTATTCCTCCTCCTCCTCCTGAGCAAAAGAATCAAAAGAATAGCCTGCTTCACTGTCGAACTTCGAGTCATAGCTAGCCAGCCGTAGTCGAGGGCGGGGCAAGGTAAAGGGTCAAAGCCTAAATTGGCATAATTTGGCTTGAGTGACAGAACAAAACACTAATTTGTGAACAGGACTTTCGAAACGCTAGACGGAGAAGAAACGGAGATGGAATGAAACGCTGGGCTAGCGTCATATAATGAACCAGCCTTAAAAGAACTGAAGAAAAATTTTCCAACTTTTTTGACAAAGTGAAAAGTGAGGCATCTGAGAAGTGTGACCCATCTACTTTGCCCAGGAAAAGGCTAATTCCAAGAAGAATTGATGATGGTGCAGCTCAACATATCTTCATTTCAGTTGAAAATTATTATCGGAAAGAACACTTTGAAGTAATTGATGCTGTACTTGGTGATCTTCAAAGGAGACTTCTTCAGAAGAACTTCCTTTTCGTTAGAAACATTAAACAATTATTGCTTGACACTGCCAATGGTAAGGCTGTTATCCTACCTCAAGATGTTTGTGTGTTGTATAAGGATGACATTGACATGCAAAAGCTTCCCCTTCATCTTCAGATGCTTCAAGATGCCATCAAAGCAGCTCCTCATGCTAGCATTCAATCTGGGGAAGTCACTAAAGTTCAAACAATCTGTAGTCTTTTTAATGAACAGGAGTTAAATCATTGCTAACTGAAGTTCACAAATTACTAAAACTATATTTAACAATCCCTTTGACAACCTCAACTGCAGAGAGAAGTTTCTCAGCATTAAAACGATTAAAAACATATTTGCGGAACTCGATAACACAGCAGCGCCTAAATCACTGCATGCTTCTGCATATTCTTCGCCATAAAACTGATAGTCTTTCCATGGAAGATATCGCAAAAGAATTCGTGGAGAGAACGAAAGAAGATTTTTTAGGACGTTTTAGCTAAAATTGAATACTGTACTATAATAATTGAGTCACAAGTAAACTGCAATGATTAATTATTGTGATTATGTATTCGATTATTCGATTATTTTTGTCAATAGATTTGCTAGTTTGTGTGCTAGGGAGAAGGGAGTCACCTCCTTCACACTTTCTGTATATGTATATTCTGTGAAAAATTTAAATGGCCCCCCCCCAACATGAAACTCGTTCCTACTCCTCGACTGACGACGACAAATGGAAGGATTTGCGGGAGAAATATTCGCAGATTGTTTATAGTGCATACTTGCAGGTTGGATCACAACTGATCACAACTGTTAAAAGCTACAAAAAATTAATATTTTTTTAAAATATTTTTTAAATAAAAAAAACGCAACAAATTTGAACATTTGCTGCAACACGGTGACATGCACGATTGCCCCACCCCTCCACGCACACGGTCAATAAGCAAGTGCATGTGGTGAGACCGAAGGGAGCTTGCTCATGCTCTACCGTCTTCATCGCAGTCATCAACTCACTGTTGCCATCCATTCTCCCGAAGGAGAGAAGGCCACGTGGTCAATGGTGGTGGGTACCAGAGGCTTGTCATCCGTCCGAGAGACGTAGTTCAGACCAGTCACGTTGAACTGCAGAACAACGGCGATAATGACTGGTTGGGGGCGGAGTTTCAAGATCCTCATGCCAGGGTCTACACTAACACTCCCTATATCGGTTTGAACCACATTTCAAAATGGCGGTCACCAAAAGCTAAACAGTGGCTTCTGCCGAGCTACATCAACCCCTCTAGCATGCCTTGGACCCTTCTCTAGGGGAATAAACTGGGTGAGATGAAAAGCATAACTACTATGAAACCACTCTTCAAAGACCTGTATTATTGACATCTATCTATCTATCTGTCTGTCCTTTCCCTTGCACAACTTGCATGCAACACAGTTCATTGATTACTAGTTCAGTAACTAGAAGATTACAAATCTTTCAATGTCTTACGACTGATCTGTTTCTCGATTGAGAGCCAAAATAAATATATAAATAAATAATACAAATCTTCTAAGTGCAACCCTGCCTAGCTAAAATGACAGCTAAGGTCTTTGTCCTAAACGCTAGCAAGACAGATGAAACAAAAAAGGCATTCCACTATTTTGTATTTTGTTTTACTTGAACAGTGGCTAGGCCACCTAGCAATCAACAGGGCCTACATGATAAATAAAATAAATACTCCAGCGATGAAGAAAGTACCCCGTCTCTTGCTTTTATTATGTCACATTAACCCCCCCCCCCAACCCCACAAAAACACGTGTGTGTGTGTGTGTGTTGTCATTTTTTGCCCTCAAGAATTAAATGGACAAGCTTGGAGTTGACTTCACAAACTGGATTAGCTCTCGACATCGCTACAATGCCACAGCTGACCTACCACTCAACTATAGTATAGAGAGATTACAATAATAACTTAGCAATTTTAATAAAATATCTCTGTAATTATGACATTTCAAATACTTCATTTCAAATACTTCATCAACCCCCCCCCCCCCCCCCCCCTGATGAAAGATTGAACAAAAGCTCAAAGACCCTTCACCATTTAAAAATCATTATGCTGCTTTTAAATGGTAAAAGTCCATCAAACTGGTTGTGGTCTACATGAGGTAACAGTTTTGTATTCTGACAAGTCCTCCTCCCAGCTATTGTTATGGTGCCAACAAAATACCAGCAAATATCCCAGAGAACAGTTACGATGTCTCTGATGCGCTCTCTGATGCGCAATAGCAGACTTACTTCACTGACGGTCCCAGTGTTCGTGTCCAAGAACTGGATCAAGCCTGGAGTGCTGTTGAGGACCACCGACTTGGAATCAGGATGCAGCACGAGTCCAACCTTCATTCCAGGACTCAGCCAAGTTTTTCGCAGCCCACCGAGATATCCCTCCACTTCCAAATTCAACCCCGACAAAACCTGGATCACTGCAGACATATGAAGATGGTCATGTCATGGTCCTCATAACTCACTGAATGAACACTAGCAACTTACAAGTATAAACCCTGTCAATGCTCATAAAATTTTAAAAAAAACACGAAACAATTGTGCGAATGCTGGATCTTTTGAAAAATCCGCACGCTATCCAGTAGACTGCTAAACCATCCTATATAGACTAGAGCATCTAATTGAAGGGTCGAGAGAATACAATTTGAAGTTGATTATTAAAAAGGTTATTGTAACATCATAGATTAGTCGGAGAACAATACTTCTGGTTTGCAGAGGTGCAGGCTTTCAAATATAAAGCCAGCCATCGCAAGTGCGTACTGGAGCGGCTATTCCAGGCTGATCTTGCTGTTTCTGGAATCTCTTTTTCTGAGGAAGGCTGTGCACAGGCAACTGGATCTACCAGCAACCACATCCTTTCTCTCTTAATTTAAGAAAGGAGGCGCCCTCCAGGATGGCTGTAAGTTTTTCTGTAGATACGCTCAGCATAGCTATGTACGCTCACCTCAATGGAGCCAATTCAAATACCAAACTCTAGCTTGTTGTGTCAGCTTTCAGTGGTCTAGTGATTAGGCCTGGACTTTAATTTATAAATACAATGTTGTTAATCTCTCCGGCATGGCCATACAAGTGAACTCGCGAGGTCAAAATCAGAAATATTGTAAAAGTGTGTGTCCGTACTTGGTGGAGCTCCATAACTTCCACATGCTCCTAATCCACCATTATATTATATAAGATTATTCCTGATGAAGGCTAGAGCCTCTGGTCCAAACGTCGAGACAACACAATTTCAAGTAGATTATTGAGGTTATTGTAATGTTATTATGTCAACTGGGAGTTCATTGAGCATCTGTCTGTCTGTGTGAATCTTGCCTTTAGGGGAGATGTGACCAGAGATGCTACGTACATTTCCTAGTTACTCCAGGACACCCAGGATACTCGATACTCTCGATATTCCGGGATGATCCTGGGACAGATGGCTGCAACCCACCGTCAGATAACCCCAGGACACCTGGGATGCTCTGACCACCGGGATGATCCTGGGACAGATGGCTGCAACCCACCGTCAGATAACCCCAGGACACCTGGGATGCTCTGACCACCGGGATGATCCTGGGACAGATGGCTGCAACCCACCGTCAGATAACCCCAGGACACCTGGGATGCTCTGACCACCGGGATGATCCTGGGACAGATGGCTGCAACCCACCGTCAGATAACCCCAGGACACCTGGGATGCTCTGACCACCGGGATGATCCTGGGACAGATGGCTGCAACCCACCGTCAGATAACCCCAGGACACCTGGGATGCTCTGACCACCGGGATGATCCTGGGACAGATGGCTGCAACCCACCGTCAGATAACCCCAGGACACCTGGGATGCTCTGACCACCGGGATGATCCTGGGACAGATGGCTGCAACCCACCGTCAGATAACCCCAGGACACCTGGGATGCTCTGACCACCGGGATGATCCTGGGACAGATGGCTGCAACCCACCGTCAGATAACCCCAGGACACCTGGGATGCTCTGACCACCGGGATGATCCTGGGACCAGGTGGCTGCAAACAACCGCCAGAGTAAGCAATCAACCCTCAAAGAAGCGATAAAATTGAAGTGGAGTGCTGCTTGCATCTATCAACATTGTGGTGTTGGATAAGATGCACTTCAAGGGTCATGCTCATGCTTGGTGCCATCAGCAATCCCTATGCATTTACAAAGAAACATTGACGGTGTGTATGCATGCAACACTGGTTAGACTGGTTCACAGCTCATGCACTGGCATTGCAGCCGGTACGAGGCAGGCTGAGCTCCTTGTCAGTGGAGGGCCACCACCCATTGCTGGCGAGTGCCCAGCACTGACAAACCCAACACTGACCAAAAAAGGCTTGGTAGTGTTAAAAATATGAAAGGAAACGAGGCGTTACCCATGTATCCCACAGCCTAGATGACCCTTTACCTTTAAGGGGGAATGATACCTTGTGGTTTTGACTAGGGAATTCCATAGATTCTGCACACTTCACTTGATATATAGGGCTAGGGCTGGGGCTAGGGCAATAGGTATCTCTGTATGCTCCTCGTTTGACACTAAAACTGTTGCATAAGTTTAACCATACCAAACTTACAGGCAGTCAAAGTTGGGGACCTCAAAACCTGCATGCCTGAACTTTCTGCAATTCTAGCTCCTGCCTGATTAGAAAGTGCTCGACAACTATCAGTGGCTAGAGGAAGCCCTACTCTACAAAATGAGTGTTTTCATAGGGCGGACCAGACCATTTTTGTGTTAAAAAAAAAGATTTTTAATGCCACATAATTTATTTTTTAATGCTGCATCCATTTTCAATTAATTATGGTTTCAAAAATCTTGCGTGCTTTGCATAGTGGTGTTACTAACACATTACTTGCAATAACACTGAGGTCAATAACACTGAGGTCATTAAAAATAACTTGGAAATCACTTTACACCTTAATGGTGGGTCATCCGCACTTCTATGGTGCTAGCAAAGTAACCAGGGATGTGATGCGTCCATTTTCAACACCAGCATGTGAAAGTGAGCACACCAGATTGGACTCTATCTCGTGAGAAAAGGGATGAACTGAATAGCTTACGAGGAAGGAAAACAGTTACAAACATTTGTATGTGGTGGATCCACTTCTATGGGAAGCCATGTTTTATTCATGCTTCTTCTTGTCCATCTCTCAACCGGTTCATAATGGAATGGCAGGATAAAAAGTGTCGTAGCTCAAGAATGGTTGACATTAATGAAATGAAACTTGAAACACAGTTAGTAGATCAGTGAAGGTATAGTTAAAAAACCCAAATAACGATCTGGTCCTCCTCAAATTTCTATAGATCATTAATTAAGTCAACCATTCTTGAGCTATGATACTTTGTATGCTGCCATTCCATTATGTACTGGTTGAGAAGGAAGCATGAATAACATAACATGGCTTCCCATAGAAGTGGATCGACCACATACAGATGTTTCTAACTTGGTCAATTGTTTTCCTTAGTAAATAATTTAATATCGTCTGAAAGCTCCTTATCTTCTCTATTGTATGAATTGATCAGTGTTTCAATTCATCCCTTTTCTCACGAGATAGAGTCAAGTCTGTGTGCTCACTTCAGATGCTAGTGTTGAAAATGGGCTATTTTTTAAAGAAACTACAGTATCACTGTATCTGGTGTCTTCGCTAGCAATAAAAATGGCAAGTGTTGATGACCCCTTGACCCTTACTGGACGAGGGATGAAATAAAATAAAAATCGTTGGTAGGATGACGCCCAATAAAAAAACGGGCGCAAAAACGGCATTTTTTTTGTGAATTTTTTTTTGCATTTTTAAAAGAAGAAAATTCTTCAGGCTCTTACTCCAATGCTGGATTTAAGTTCTAAACAATCAAAGGTAGTTCCATTGTTACTGGAACATAAGCTGACTTATATGGACAAGTAGTTTCTCGATCTTTTGGCCATAGCGCTTCTTGTTGAACTAGCTCTTCTAGTGTTTGGGTCGAGTCTGTCACTACTAGAACTTGAATAGGCTTTCTGGAGAGACTTCAAATTTTGTTCAGATATCTGCCTAGTATGCGGCTAACTACTTGCCGAGTTTTAGCTCATAGCTAAAGTCTGGTTCACAATATGACACAATCCGTTGCATGCATTCCATCCTTCTGATCCGTTGTGCTGATATTGTGAACCAGTAACGCAGCGGACTACGGATCTAGCGGATGGGAACGGACATGAAACGCACGAGTATGATTTGATTCAACTCTTACGTGCAATCCGTGCCAATCACAAGCCCACATGTTGAACTTTACACTCTTTCCATCATGTCTCTAGAACTATCGAAGCGGTGAGGAGCTTGCCCAGCCTTTGGTAGGTCTCAGCTTAAGGCTATAAAGACCTTAGGGCTGGAAGGAAGTGGCTATCCAGGCAACTAGCTGGCCTATAAAAATATTTCAGCTAATAATTCCTCTTTCTATACTTCCTCCTGCTGGCCAATAGCAAAATCAACCCCCAACTTTTTCTCACTGCTATTGCTGCAGGCCATTGTATTAACAGTTCAAAATTCAAACAGAGGACTTAATGCAAATATTGTGAACCATGCAGCAGAATGGAACGTGCAATGCATGCACTGGAACCGGAATGGATCACCATCTGTCATATTGAGAACCGGCTTTTAGGATGCCTCACTAGTAGCACCTATGTTGAACCCGTTTTCTCACTTTTTTCCAGGTCGCGACTTGTCTGGCGTGGCTGTTATTGAATATGTAGGACTTCATGGGCATCTGAGATTATGGGAGGCTATTAGCTAGCTAGCTATTATCTTAGCAGATAGATATTAGCTAGTAGCTAAGCCTGTTTCTCAAGCCAGCTAGCTATTTGTCTCCCAAGGGACCAGAGCTAATTATAAAGTGTCTACAAAATGTGCTCACTTTCTTTAAGTCCAAGATATACCTGCCCATCACAGGATGTAGAAAATAGATGCTAAACACTTCATGGGTATTAGAAAAACTGGCAGCTATGGTCTGGTCAAGTAAGAATGTTTTGGATGTCACATTATTGACGGTAATACAGCCATGAGTCTTTTCATTGCTGCCTGGTGAGCTTGTCTTGTAGTAAGTTGGACCCTAACACCTGTGCATTGCAGAGATGGAGTCCATCATATTTCTCTTTCTTGTTCATGCTAGACATACAAGTGTTCACTTGAAGCTAAGGCAGAATTACACCTCCATTCTCTGCTAGGTCCTCTCTCTCCTAGTTAGTAGTTAGTTCAACTTCCAATGGCTGCAAGTTCTCTGCAGCACCATCTGAACTCCACTTCTACTGCATGCTACTATCCATACACACATATAAATATATCAGTGAAAATTATACTCACTCCCTCAGTCTCCACATCAGTATCTACCTAAGACACGATCCACAATATTTAATGTGTACCGTTTGCTTTCCTGTAATAGTTTAGAAAAAGCTGCTTGCTGGAGCTGGTAGCTGAACCCTTTGGGAGCCAGGCCTCCCACAACGAAGGGCGGGAGATATATTGATCAGTAGTTATGGTGCATGGTAAAGAAGGGGTCATAAAGAAGAAGCCCACCACGATTTCATGACGCTCATCCTAATGACTATTGATGTGCAAGTTACGTTGCGGTGACGCTCATCCTCCATACTTCCGTACTTAATTAACTGTGTCACTGATTCATGATGCTTGTCCAGTAAGGGTTAAGGTGTAAAGTGTCTTTCTTTTTTTAACGACCTAGTGCTATTGCAAGTAATTAGACCATGGTTGATTGCAACACCAACACAGAAGAGGCCAACCAAAATTGTTATAACGTTAAACCACAAAAATGGTCTGTCCTCCTAGCACGCATGAGTGGTCAAGTGTGCAAAAGGGGGGGATGGTTAAAATCAATTTCCTGCAATTAATTTTCAACCCTGTGCACTTGTCATGTTTTAGCGCCTAAAGAAAAATGAAAAGGTCGAGTAGCGCTTCCTCTTGCCACTGATCTTGTCTAGCACTTTCCAATTCAGGCATGCAAGCCTTGAGGTCCCCAACTTTGACTGCCTGTAACTTGGGTATGGTTAAACCCCATGCAACAGTTTTTACTATCAAAAAAAAGAGCACACAGAGAGAGCTATCTTTTGAGCTATATATCAAGTTCATAGAGTGAAGTGTGCAGAATCTATGGAGCTACAAAATTGGAACCACAAGTTTTTTTATTATAAAATATTATCCCCCCCCCCCAAATTATCTACACCAAAATTAACCGACTATATGCAGTACAATTTGGCGTATATAATTTAGTTTAAATCTACAAGCGTCAAGTCTTGTTTCCTTTCTTAAAAAAATATATCAAATTACTTGCTTGCTTTTCAACAAGTTGTTGTTCTTGTGTGTTGTTTCTTGTGAGTGGTGGAGGACTACACAGAGATCTACAAAGTCCTGCCTGAGCTTCATTGTTGTTGGAGACTCCACATACCAGCACATGCCATGCCTTGATGTTCTTGTTGACTGCACCACGTGTAGGGTCAGCTACAGCCTCCTTCAAGGACTTGGTAACAGTTGCCCAGGAGAACTCAAACCAAAAGCAAATGTCGAGCTACAATCTCCTTTGAAGTGAGAACTACACAAACCAAACAGCAGAACCGAGCGCGGGTCATTCATTTTGCTTATAAAACAGCACGGACTCAGTTCTAATAATAAAACAGCATGTGCTATCTAGACACATCTAGACACAATTCTAATAATAAAACAGCATGTGCTATCTAGACACAATTCTAATAATAAAACAGCACTTCCGATCTACTCAGTTCTAATAATAAAACAGCACATGCTATCTAGACTCAGTTCTAATTATAAAACAGCACCTCAATTCTAATAATAAAACAACACGTGATCTAGATGCAATTCTAATAATAAAACTATACGTGATCTAGATGCAATTCTAATAATAAAACAGCACCTCAATTCTAAACCTAATTCTAATAAAACAATACGTGATCTAGATGCAATTCTAATAATAAAACAGCACCTCAATTCTAAACCTAATTCTAATAATAAAACAATACGTGATCTAGATGCAATTCTAATAATAAAACAGCACCTCAATTCTAACTACACGTGATATCTAGATGCAATTCTAATAAAACAGCGCATGCGATCTAATCTAGTCAATTCCAATAATAAAACAGCACATGTGAATTCTAATAATAAAACAGTGCGTGTGAATTCTAATAATAAAACAGTGCGTGTGAATTATAATAATAAAACAGTACGTGTGAATTCTAATAATAAAACAGCACATGTGAATTCTAATAATAAAACAGCACGTGTGAATTCTAATAATAAAACAGCACATGTGAATTCTAATAATAAAATAGCACGTGAATTCTAATAATAAAACAGCACATGTGAATTATAAAACAGCACATGTGAATTCTAATAATAAAACAGCACATGTGAATTCTAATAATAAAACAGCACGTGTGAATTCTAATAATAAAACAGCACATGTGAATTCTAATAATAAAACAGCACATGTGAATTCTAATAATAAAATAGCACATGTGAATTCTAATAATAAAACAGCACATGGGAATTCTAATAATAAAACAGCACATGTGAATTCTAATAATAAAACAGCACATGTGATCTAGACTCAAACACGCATGTGTGCTAGCTTGATTATATCAACTATCACACCTGTTATAGCAATCAAGAAACAGATCAGTTGTGGGCGTGCATTGGAACATTTGGAGTCTTCTGATGCTCACCTATTATACTAAAGTTATGCGAGTGGAGATAGAAACCTAGATAAGATGAATTTCAAGATTCCCCCCCCCCCCCCCCCCCAATTAAAATCTTTTGTGCTGCCAATCAACACTTTAGCGAAGGATTCAAGTCATGCTCGGAGTCATCTTGGAGTTAATGTCAGCCAAAATGGGATTTTGGCAGCTAAGAAGTTGCTGATGTGAGTTTTATTGGGGGATGGGGGTTGCCGTTCGTTATTTCCAAAGATGGATCAATTTTATACAGGGAGTGCCACCACCCACCCTGATAATGCCCAGTAACATAATGTCTACTCCCACACCAGAGGCATCGGAGCTCTTATCACCGGAGCGAGCACCACCTTCACTGCCACTGCTGGACATACACTTTAACACACTAGGAAATATAAGGGCTGAAGTTTATAAATAGAATGGGCGGAGTTCGCAATTATAGGCATTGAACGCACGAGATTGATATTCAATATGCAACAAAACATTGTGAAAGGTCAAGGGGACAAAATGTGATCCTAACGATGATGATGGCTTCACATCAGATATCTCCCGTGTATCCTAGAGTACTCTGACAGTGGACTGCAGCCACCTGTCCCAGGATCATCCCGGGTTGTCAGAGTATCCCAGGATAGCTAGGGAATGCACACAGTGTCTCTGGACACGTCTTGATACCGAGACATATCAGTGGGCTCATTATGTTGTGAGATCCCTGAAGTTCTGTAACTCCCTCCCAAACTCAGCAGCAAACAGCTCAGTGTCAGTAAACACGCCATCAGATTACCAGAACCACATTATCACTAATTACACTGCCCCCACCCATCAGGCACAGCCAAATGCTCGTACACATTACATACCCACCTGATACCAAACACGAGTGTCCAGCCAGAAACACTGGGACAGTTTGCAACGAAACAGCTGCTCCCTTGCTTGATCGAGGTCACCACCCTGGCGAGACAGGCAAAGGGAATTCCCTCCCCCCCCTCTCCTTCCAGCCCTGGATTCCCGGTTACCCAGCACCAGTCTTATCGAGTTCAAGCGGCTGCAACTTACCACCTGCCTTTCCACTGCTGTCTCCATAAACAAAGATCAAGGGCTAACGGCATGAGAGGAAGTCCGCCTGACAATACTCTGCCGTAGGTTATGGACAACTCTACGCTGGTACACGTCACATTAACTCTACCAACATCAACAACCCTATCCTCACCCGGCAGCATGGCTGCTAATCCTCACCTGGCAGCATGGCTGCTAATCCTCACCTGGCAGCATGGCTGCTAATCCTCACCTGGCAGCATGGCTGCTAATCCTCACCTGGCAGCATGGCTGCTAATCCTCACCTGGCAGCATGGCTGCTAATCCTCACCTGGCAGCATGGCTGCTAATCCTCACCTGGCAGCATGGCTGCTAATCCTCACCTGGCAGCATGGCTGCTAATCCTCACCTGGCAGCATGGCTGCTAATCCTCACCTGGCAGCATGGCTGCTAATGCTTTGTCTCCTGAAGTTACGTGAGTCCCTTTCTAAATGCTGTACTCTACTATTTCAACGTGGGCAAATGATCCTACTGTAGTCACAGATCTGTATTAATAACCTGACTCCACCCCACACATCGGAAACACCTGCATACTGATGCACGTAGAACGCTAGTGGCACAAGATGTCACGTGGCTTCACACCATGTCACGTCGCTAGAATTGAACTAGGTTCCATTACAGCAATGTGACGTGTCGCTAGCGCATGCGGCATGGCCTTAAATATCTAACACCAAAAAGAGTTTCCAGCCCTACATTTTCCACCCCGAGTACACCCGGCCAGACAAAGCTGATACCTCATGTAGCATAGATAATTTACTGCTAAGAAATGCACGGCATTGAGTGGCAAGCAAGGTGCAATGCAGGGAGGTAAATAGTTTGAAATCCTAGATTTGTTAGATCATTGCTCTAGCCCAACCACTAGCATAGCTGAAGGCCTAATACAGTTTACTGGTCTGAACGCCATCACATTGTAATATAGGGAAATAGCCAAGAATTGCACATTCAGATTCTAAACTGGTGCAAAGTTGGGGCGAGAGAGCTTACATATTCTCAAGATCCACTGACATATAGTATACCCATTCCTCTCACCAGTAGCTTTATTACGGATTTCACGGAGAAAAAGTGACGAAGAAAAGTACCTAGCTTATCGGGTGATAGATGATAAGTTGGTGGGCATTATAACAAGTTTTGGTTGCTTAGCAACAAACCATATTGTTGCGAACATCATCATAAGAAATGGGAATTACCCCTATCAATTCTATTGAGTAGCAAGGTGTTTACTGGTGCACTGGAGGGGAAAAATGACGAAAATTGGTTGCTTAGCAACAAACCACATAGCTGCTAACATTACTGAATAGTAGAATGGTCTTTTGGCAGTAATGTAACTTGGCATCTAGCCTTGTTGGCCAGTCAACAACAGCTGATAATGGCCTACATATGAAAGAATTATGATGAGTTTTAGTTGCTTAGCAAACAAACACAGATATATGAATACCATTATAAAATGTTCGAAGAGAGGGGGGAAATAATAGCTCAGGCCATTTACATGTACATGCATGTACATACGGCTTCAAACTTGGCTAGAACTTGAAGATGCAGCTGTGAGTGATTAACCAATAGGGTGCTGCTGAGTGCTGTCAGCCAACTGGAGGAAACATGCTCCAACCTCCTAAGAAGTATGATGTTGGAAATACCAGCTGTACTGAGGATCGAGTGCTGTTTGCTCCGGTAGAGCTTGAAGATGGATAATATGATGCACAGTACTCCCACAAATGCTGGTATCAACCCTGGTATGAGCTAGGGGTGCTACTGTCAGTACAATTAGCATATCTACTCGTCGCAATCACAAGCAAGTCCGACACATTCCTCCGTAATAAACTTGTTGAACGAGTCAACAGCAGATACGTTTACGCCACCACATATGGTATGTAAAGTAGGCCCATGTATCAACTTATACACAAATGGGTTAGTTGTAGGCTCACTTGTAGTCCGAGAAGGAAAGTTTTTTTGTGACGAGTCTGACGAACGAATCGTCAAGAGTCCGATGAACGAAGGTTGAGAAAAGGACGAACTTTTTGGGAATACAACTATCATATCAATGCACTTTTAGAATTGCATGCACATACTTAGCAACAGAGCCACCAGTAGATAGGATGGGAGCATGCCTCGACAGCGACCACACCCCTGATGAGCAGGAATGATTCCCAGTGTCTCCGACTCATGGAGTCAGACGAAAGAGAACAGTTGAGAAACAAACCTACCAATTACATGCTCAGCTACCCTATAAAATTCCAGGAAGAACTTCTAATAAACAACGTGAGTATACTGTTATGCTGGCTTTACACGAGCTTTATACAGAGCTATCATGCTTTCAATTTCATCTATTCATCATTGCTTACCTTGGGACAAGTCATGCTGATCGTCACTGCCATCACAATCTTCACTGGATAGTGTAGGGACAGGACCAACTACACCACATCGACAGCCTCACCTCTTGGTTGCTACAGCATTACAATCAATTTCAGAGTCGTCAAGGTAAGCATAGGTGCTTTCTCCCTAGTATCCTCTGCTGTCGCTCTCAGAGAGGCCAAAGTCTTCTCGAAAAAGTTGACCGACAACTTCATCTCCCTGTTCTATGAATCACTATTTCTTTTCCAGAAATAGGAATGAATTTTGATGTCACATAAATTTACCATAGTTACTGATTCCTTATATTAGCACAGTGATAGAGCAATGCTCTTGGCATGCTCAGGGATTTCCCCCTCAGATTTTCTACGCAGTTAGTTAAAAAAAGAAAGAATGAATAACAGTAGCCATTGGTCCCCGCGTCATATTGTCCTTAGCCGTTGAGAGAGTTAATTAAGGTGGTATCCCACCTCCAAAGCTAGAGCATGTTGATGAACGAGTAGCTATGTCAGAATGAAACTCCAGCATCCTCTCCTGTCAGTTACTTACCATGCAGGTCATTCTGACGAGCCTGTGCAATCATTTTTCTTTCCTCTAGCTTCAAATCTGCAGCCGTTTTCTCGATCTTTCTCTTCATCATGAAGACCACTGGTTTGCATAAGCCTGCACTAGTTAAGGTGGGTGACCCGCTCACACACACACCACACACACACACACATTGTTTCATGGGTGAACGTACGGACCACAAAGATGTAGATGCAGACGCTGTGCGTGGCAACACCACATTTTCCACCTAACTCCCCCCCCCCCCCCCCACTGAGGACTCGCTTCACTCCCCCCCAATTAAAAAGTATCCATTGTGCCCCCCCAAAAGAGTAGGTTTAAGTAACAACCATACCAAAGTTACATGCACCCAAAATCGAACCTAAACTTCCCCCACTTGTATGCCACGAATCTTAACCCTCTGGGGTTGACATGACCAGCCAAAACCATTTGTGAAACTCGGTTGACTGCAAGCCTAATTAAATATAGAAATTCAGTAAGATATGTGAAAACTCGTTTAACTTCAAGAATTATCCCCCCCCCCCTTGACTTAGGTTATAGCCACACCACATATCACGCTTGAAATCTATGGTAACAGAACGCACCATTGCTCAGCAGGGACACTGTGAAGTAGGCATCTGCTGGAGCACAGGCAATCTTAGTGATCGGGGCACTGAGCCGAGGTCTGAACTGCTTAGAGCTCGTCTTGAGTGTCCAAACCACCAGGACACCTTCTTCACCGCCAGACAGCAAGTATGTGCCTGAGACAGAGGAGAGGGAAGACGGGATACCGAGGATGGCGTGAAGGAGAGTGGGACAAGGGATAGGGAGGGAGAAAGGAGAATAAGTGGGACGTCGGGAAATGAAGGAAAGTTGAAGATATTGAGGGATAACCGGAGAAGAGAGACGGAGAAATGTCAGAGGACTCAGGAGCCTGCAATACGAGACTAGCTCACCGTCTGTAGTGAAGCAGACGTCTCCTACGCTGTGAGCATGCCAGTGCAGTCTAGACGTCACCACCTTATCAGCGTGGTCAGGCAGAGCAAAGTCATACCTGCACAGCAACGGAGGAGAGCTGTGTAATCCAGTGTCTCATGCTGCCACTATAACATGTGTATTGTTGACACCTACGTTAGCAACATGACTCTCTTCACCAGAAACAACCCACTTACCCTGCACCTGCCACAACCTTTCCTAGGACATTCTGGGCTGGGTGAGTGCTTGAGTCAGGGCTAAGGCCAGGGCCAGAGCTAAGGCCAGGGCCAGAGCCAGAGCTAGAGTGAGTGCTAGAGTCAGGGCTAAGGCCAGGGTCACAGTTAGGACTCCAGCCAGGGCTCGAGTCAGGCCAGGCCAAAGAACCAGAGCCAGGGCAAGAGCCAGGGCCACAACTAGGACCCGAGCCAACAGAGTTCGCAGGTTTTACCCAGGGCTTGGGTGTAACCCGGGTTGGGTTAAATACCTTTTACCCGGGTTTTACCCAGGTTTTACTCAAACATGGATACAACCCAGGATAAAATAATAGACGCAATAGATTTATTATAAACTGTAAAGATATTATAAGAAATTAACTCTGTAATCAGGAAGTAAGACATTCAATAAATGGCAACTGTAAAGAACTAGACAAAAACAGGAGCTGTGTTTCACTCAGCATTTATTTACCAAGTGACAATTGCTACTAGAGTATATATTTATATTTAATGATTTATTTAAATATTTAAACAAGATTCATGGGCAAGTTAAACAGATTTAATAGTCAATCTCCTGAGGTCCTCGCAGGAGCCTGTGGCAGAAAGACGAATTTCTGGGCTTTCTCATTTTTGTAATTGCAGTACACTTACTAAACTGTAAGCAGTGAATGATGACCTGTGGTATTTGCTTGCCTTTTAAATAGCCCTGGTGTCCATCACCACCGAGACAGACACTTGTGGCTCTGTGACAGGGCTGTGACAGGGCTACAAATAAGTGTTTTATATCACTGGGTAATACCTGGGCAAAACCCGGGTAAAAACCCGGGACCTGGGCGAAATACCTAAAACACAGGTTTTACCCACTGGGTTGGGTTAAATAGGTTTTACCCGGGTAAAATGCAAACACTGGAGCCAAGGCTAAGGCCAGGGCTAGAACTAGGCCACAGCTAAGGCCAGGCCACAACTAGGACCCAAGCCAGGATTAGGGTTAGAGCCAGGCTAGGGCTAGAACAAAGCCAGACCTAGAGCAAGCCCACAGCTCAAGTTAGCAGATGGTCTGAACAAATTGCTGAGGTTATTATGTATTATGTGCATAAAGGAGTTATAGAAGCCTTAATTAGCTACATGTTTTTGTTGTTTCCAATGGCAACATGAAGTCCTTCCGTCCCCACATATACAGAGCTTGTTCTGCTGCAGTTCCAAATACTAGCCAGAGGAGGAATTTGAAGAGTGCTACACCCCCAGCCGTAATGAATATCTTGAGAATTGGGCTTATCTAGAGTCAAAGGAAGGGAGCAGTCCTTCATCTGCAAACCTTGCTCACTTCAGGAGCATTGAGAAGTTGGTCATCTGACAAAGTCCATTTAGGGGATGGTAGAACAACACTACACTCTCCAAATCCAATCATGAGGCCTGGACACACTGCACCAAAAAATTATCCAGATCCTAACTGGTTCCTGGAACTGGTTCGGATCTAGATAGATTGTGCGCACACTGCCAAAATGAGAAAGTGTCTTCAAAATGGATTGTGCTTATTTACACTTGCAATGTTGTATGGCAACCATGCATCAACTATTTGGCAAGGATGGTTGTTCTTCTGTTGTTGCTCTTCTCATTATAAAATAAGATGCATTGTAGGATTGAGGTTGCTGAGAGAAGAGGGCTTGGTGCTAGAAGAGCACGAGGCTTACCTGCCACTGAAGGACTGAGGTTGGTGAGAGAAGAGGGCTTGGTGCTAGAAGAGCATGAGGCTTACCTGCCACTGAAGGACTGAGGTTGGCGAGAGAGAAGGCTTGGTGCTAGAAGAGCACGAGGCTTACCTGCCACTGAAGGGCTGAGGTTGGTGGGAGAAGAGGGCTTGGTGCTAGAAGCTTACCTGCCACTGAAGGGCTGAGGTTGGTGAGAGAAGAGGGCTTGGTGCTAGAAGAGCACGAGGCTTACCTGCCACTGAAGGACTGAGGTTGGCGAGAGAGAAGGCTTGGTGCACGAGGCTTACCTGCCAATGAAGGACTGAGGTTGGTGAGAGAAGAGGGCTTGGTGCTAGAAGAGCATGAGGCTTACCTGCCACTGAAGGACTGAGGTTGGCGAGAGAAAAGGCTTGGTGCTAGAAGAGCACGAGGCTCGAGGCTTACCTGCCACTGAAGGACTGAGGTTGGTGCTAGAAGAGGGCTTGGTGCTAGAAGAGCATGAGGCTTACCTGCCACTGAAGGACTGAGGTTTGTGAGAGAAGAGGGCTTGGTGCTAGAAGAGCATGAGAGGTTGGAACTACAGAGACAGAGAATGCTTCTCTGGTAGACTGCAAATGGCAGATCAACCATCGCAATGCCAACACTAATAATAAGGAGAGCTGTCTTCTCCTCTGTGTACAACTACATAGTCATTATTGCAGGAGTAGGGAAATGTTATTGTTCTTCATGTTTTAGTTGGCCTGGAGATGCTTATCCACAAGAACTACAGCTGCATGTGCTAGAGATGTCTGTCTACACTACTAAATGCTCATATATAGCCACAGAGCCAGCAGTTCTGAGGAAAGCAGCTTGCTCGCGAGACAAGCAAGTAGCTAGTAGCCAAAGTTAGCTAATATCTACATGCTGAGCAATGACTAAGTCGAGTTCTCGTTCACTAGCCAAGGAGCTCTAGCTAGCTGGGCACAAGCTTCCAGTCCCTACCGATCTTCAGAAAACGTACTCCAAACAGCAACCATGGAAATGGCGTGTTTTCTGATCGTGCTGACTCGTGAAAAACCTCATAGATGTGAACCCACCTCACCTGAACTTGTTCAGGTTGATACCGAAGTACTTATTGAAGTGGCTCAAAACTGAACACATTTTGAGCGTGTTTGGTAAATTGTGCGGTGTACGGGCAGAGCTTGTTGAGGCTTTCTCTTCTGTGCAGTGTGCACAGGTCTAGAGTCTCAAGCGGGCAGTCTCATTTGCTGGAGCATGCAAGTGATTCTACTAGCACAAAAATGACAGCATGCAAGTGGCACAAAAATGTGGCACAAAAATGACAGCATGCAAGTGATTCTACTAGCATAAAAATGACAGCATGCAAGTGACTCTACTAGCACAAAAATGACAGCATGCAAGTGGCACAAAAATGACAGCATGCAAGTGATTCTACTAGCATAAAAATGACAGCATGCAAGTGACTCTACTAGCACAAAAATGACAGCATGCAAGTGACTCTACTAGCACAAAAATGACAGCATGCAAGTGACTCTACTAGCACAAAAATGACAGCATGCAAGTGATTCTACTAGCACAAAAATGACAGCATGCAAGTGGCACAAAAATGTGGCACAAAAATGACAGCATGCAAGTGATTCTACTAGCATAAAAATGACAGCATGCAAGTGACTCTACTAGCACAAAAATGACAGCATGCAAGTGGCACAAAAATGACAGCATGCAAGTGATTCTACTAGCATAAAAATGACAGCATGCAAGTGACTCTACTAGCACAAAAATGACAGCATGCAAGTGACTCTACTAGCACAAAAATGACAGCATGCAAGTGACTCTACTAGCACAAAAATGACAGCATGCAAGTGATTCTACTAGCATAAAAATGACAGCATGCAAGTGACTCTTCTAGCACAAAAATGACAGCATGCAAGTGATTCTAATAGCACAAAAATGACAGCATGCAAGTGACTCTACTAGCACAAAAATGACAGCATGCAAGTGACTCTACCAGCACAAAAATGACAGCATGCAAGTGATTCTACTAGCACAAAAATGACAGCATGCAAGTGACTCTACTAGCATAAAAATGTCAGCATGCAAGTGACTCTATTAGCACAAAAATGACAGCATGCAAGTGACTCTATTAGCACAAAAATGACAGCATGCAAGTGATTCTACTAGCACAAAAATGACAGCATGCAAGTGATTCTACTAGCTTAAAAATGACAGCATGCAAGTGATTCTACTAGCACAAAAATGACAGCATGCAAGTGATTCTACTAGCTTAAAAATGACAGCATGCAAGTGATTCTACTAGCTTAAAAATGACAGCATGCAAGTGATTCTACTAGCATAAAAATGACAGCATGCAAGTGATTCTACTAGCACAAAAATGACAGCATGCAAGTGATTCTACTAGCTTAAAAATGACAGCATGCAAGTGATTCTACTAGCACAAAAATGACAGCATGCAAGTGATTCTACTAGCTTAAAAATGACAGCATGCAAGTGATTCTACTAGCATAAAAATGACAGCATGCAAGTGACTCTACTAGCACAAAAATGACAGCATGCAAGTGACTCTACTAGCACAAAAATGACAGCATGCAAGTGATTCTAATAGCACAAAAATGACAGCATGCAAGTGACTCTACTAGCACAAAAATGACAGCATGCAAGTGACTCTACTAGCACAAAAATGACAGCATGCAAGTGGCACAAAAACGACAGCATGCAAGTGATTCTACTAGCATAAAAATGACAGCATGCAAGTGATTCTAATAGCACAAAAATGACAGCATGCAAGTGATTCTACTAGCATAAAAATGACAGCATGCAAGTGACTCTAATAGCACAAAAATGACAGCATGCAAGTGATTCTACTATCACAAAAATGTCAGCATGCAAGTGATTCTAATAGCATAAAAATGACAGCATGCAAGTGATTCTACTAGCACAAAAATGACAGCATGCAAGTGACTCTACTAGCACAAAAATGACAGCATGCAAGTGATTCTACTAGCATAAAAATGACAGCATGCAAGGACTCTACTAGCATAAAAATGACAGCATGCAAGTGACTCTACTAGCACAAAAATGACAGCATGCAAGTGATTCTACTAGCACAAAAATGACAGCATGCAAGTGACTCTACTAGCATAAAAATGACAGCATGCAAGTGACTCTACTAGCATAAAAATGACAGCATGCAAGTGATTCTACTAGCACAAAAATGACAGCATGCAAGTGATTCTACTAGCATAAAAATGACAGCATGCAAGTGATTCTACTAGCATAAAAATGACAGCATGCAAGGACTCTACTAGCATAAAAATGTCAGCATGCAAGTGACTCTACTAGCACAAAAATGACAGCATGCAAGTGACTCTACTAGCACAAAAATGACAGCATGCAAGTGACTCTAATAGCATAAAAATGACAGCATGCAAGTGATTCTACTAACACAAAAATGACAGCATGCAAGTGATTCTACTAGCACAAAAATGACAGCATGCAAGTGACTCTACTAGCACAAAAATGACAGCATGCAAGTGATTCTACTAGGCACAAAAATGTCAGCATGCAAGTGACTCTACTAGCATAAAAATGACAGCATGCAAGTGATTCTACTAGCATAAAAATGACAGCATGCAAGTGACTCTACTAGCACAAAATGACAGCATGCAAGTGATTCTACTAGCATAAAAATGACAGCATGCAAGTGATTCTACTAGCATAAAAATGACAGCATGCAAGTGACTCTACTAGCACAAAAATGACAGCATGCAAGTGATTATACTAGCACAAAAATGTCAGCATGCAAGGACTCTATTAGCATAAAAATGTCAGCATGCAAGTTACTCTACTAGTACAAAATGACAGCATGCAAGTGACTCTACTAGCACAAAAATGACAGCATGCAAGTGACTCTACTAGTACAAAAATGACAGCATGCAAGTGATTATACTAGCACAAAAATATCAGCATGCAAGGACTCTATTAGCATAAAAATGTCAGCATGCAAGTGACTCTACTAGTACAAAAATGACAGCATGCAAGTGATTATACTAGCACAAAAATGACAGCATGCAAGTGACTCTACTAGTACAAAAATGACAGCATGCAAGTGATTCTACTAGCATAAAAATGACAGCATGCAAGTGACTCTACTAGCATAAAAATGTCAGCATGCAAGTGACTCTACTAGCACAAAAATGACAGCATGCAAGTGATTCTACTAGCATAAAAATGACAGCATGCAAGTGACTCTACTAGCACAAAAATGACAGCATGCAAGTGATTCTACTAGCATAAAAATGACAGCATGCAAGTGACTCTACTAGCACAAAAATGACAGCATGCAAGTGAATCTACTAGCACAAAAATGACAGCATGCAAGTGACTCTACTAGCACAAAAATGACAGCATGCAAGTGATTCTACTAGCACAAAAATGACAGCATGCAAGTGATTCTACTAGCATAAAAATGACAGCATGCAAGTGACTCTACTAGCACAAAAATGACAGCATGCAAGTGACTCTACTCACAAAAATGACAGCATGCAAGTGACTCTAATAGCATAAAAATGACAGCATGCAAGTGATTCTACTAGCACAAAAATGACAGCATGCAAGTGATTCTACTAGCATAAAAATGACAGCATGCAAGTGACTATACTAGCACAAAAATGACAGCATGCAAGCGACTCTACTAGCACAAAAATGACAGCATGCAAGTGATTCTACTAGCATAAAAATGACAGCATGCAAGTGACTCTACTAGCATAAAAATGACAGCATGCAAGTGAATCTACTAGCACAAAAATGACAGCATGCAAGTGACTCTACTCACAAAAATGACAGCATGCAAGTGATTCTACTAGAATAAAAATGACAGCATGCAAGGACTCTACTAGCACAAAAATGACAGCATGCAAGTGATTCTACTAGCATAAAAATGACAGCATGCAAGTGACTCTACTAGCATAAAAATGACAGCATGTAAGTGACTCTACTAGCACAAAAATGACAGCATGCAAGTGACTCTACTAGCACAAAAATGACAGCATGCAAGTGATTCTACTAGCACAAAAATGACAGCATGCAAGTGATTCTACTAGCTTAAAAATGACAGCATGCAAGTGATTCTACTAGCACAAAAATGACAGCATGCAAGTGATTCTACTAGCTTAAAAATGACAGCATGCAAGTGACTCTACTACTAGCACAAAAATGACAGCATGCAAGTGATTCTACAAGCACAAAAATGACAGCATGCAAGTGATTCTAATAGCATAAAAATGACAGCATGCAAGTGATTCTACTCACAAAAATGTCAGCATGCAAGTGACTCTACTAGCATAAAAATGACAGCATGCAAGTGATTCTACTAGCACAAAAATGACAGCATGCAAGTGATTCTACTAGCACAAAAATGACAGCATGCAAGTGATTCTACTCACAAAAATGTCAGCATGCAAGTGACTCTACTAGCACAAAAATGACAGCATGTAAGTGACTCTACTTGCACAAAAATGTCAGCATGCAAGTGACTCTACTAGCATAAAAATGACAGCATGCAAGTGACTCTACTAGCATAAAAATGACAGCATGCAAGTGACTCTAATAGCACAAAAATGACAGCATGCAAGTGACTCTAATAGCACAAAAATGACAGCATGCAAGTGATTCTACTAGCACAAAAATGACAGCATGCAAGTGATTATACTAGCATAAAAATGACAGCATGCAAGTGACTCTACTAGCACAAAAATGACAGCATGCAAGTGACTCTACTAGCACAAAAATGACAGCATGCAAGTGACTCTACTAGCACAAAAATGACAGCATGCAAGTGGCACAAAAATGACAGCATGCAAGTGATTCTAATAGAACAAAAATGACAGCATGCAAGTGACTCTACTAGCACAAAAATGACAGCATGCAAGTGGCACAAAAATGACAGCATGCAAGTGATTCTACTAGCATAAAAATGACAGCATGCAAGTGATTCTACTTGCACAAAAATGACAAGTGACTCTACTAGCACAAAAATGACAGCATGCAAGTGACTCTAATAGCACAAAAATGACAGCATGAAAGTGACTCTACTAGCACAAAAATGACAGCATGCAAGTGATTATACTAGCACAAAAATGACAGCATGCAAGTGATTCTAAGTGATTATACTAGCACAAAAATGACAGCATGCAAGTGATTCTAATAGCACAAAAATGACAGCATGCAAGTGACTCTACTTGCACAAAAATGACAGCATGCAAGTGATTCTACTAGCATAAAAATGACAGCATGCAATTGACTCTACTAGCACAAAAATGACAGCATGCAAGTGATTCTACTAGTACAAAAATGACAGCATGCAAGTGACTCTAATAGCATAAAAATGACAGCATGCAAGTGGCATAAAAATGACAGCATGCAAGTGGCATAAAAATGACAGCATGCAAGTGATTCTACTAGCACAAAAATGACAGCATGCAAGTGACTCTACTAGCATAAAAATGGCAGCATGCAAGTGACTCTACTAGCACAAAAATGACAGCATGCAAGTGATTCTAATAGCACAAAAATGACAGCATGCAAGTGACTCTACTAGCACAAAAATGACAGCATGCAAGTGACTCTACTAGCACAAAAATGACAGCATGCAAGGACTCTACTAGCACAAAAATGACAGCATGCAAGTGATTCTAATAGCATAAAAATGACAGCATGCAAGTGGCATAAAAATGACAGCATGCAAGTGGCATAAAAATGACAGCATGCAAGTGACTCTACTAGCACAAAAATGACAGCATGCAAGGACTCTACTAGCACAAAAATGACAGCATGAAAGGACTCTACTAGCACAAAAATGACAGGATGTGTGGTTGTGAATGGCTGCCAGCTTTCAGGCAGAGTTCACGGAAATCGGGCTGATTTGTCCCAGACCCTTCCCAGGAATACATACGCCACAAAATAAAGTATCTCGCAAAGGGTCATGTTGACGAGACTAGGCCATGGCCTGGGGGGTTGTCTAAGGCTAGGGCTCCACCTCCTCCAGCGTACATGCTCTACAGTCACTCTCACTAGGGACAGTCCCAAGTATCCAGGGACGTCCTAGGAAAGGTTGCGGCAGGACCTGGAACATCGCTCGGAAACAGGCTTCCTCCTCACCATAAGTGTATTTCTCCTTTCTTGTTCCCAGTAGCGATGCAGAGAGATGAAGGATGGCAAGCCAGAGCAGTGATGGCGGGCATACAATTATACCTGAGGAGGTAAGAACAAATCAGAAAGAGAGAAGGGGGGGAAACCCGGGGGGGAACCAACAAACAAACAACAACAACATACACTTAATTAAAGGTCAAAGATATTTTATATACCATATTTCCTTGATCTCTTCACGCCCTCAAATAGTTTGCTCTCAAGCTCCAGTTAAATAGCTTGCACTGTCGAATTGATCATGCACCAATATTTTTTGTGATGATAAAAATTGTGCACATGCTATTTGATCTGAGAGGACATGCACGCCCTTTTCACTCTGCTCAGTGAAATAGGGAGCACCCTCGTATAGTACGCGCAACCTCTAGCAGGTCAAAATGAATAGTTCGCATGCGGACAATTCGAGGAAATACGGGTGAGGGGGGGAGAGGGTTTATAAGGAATTAAAAATACCTGTATCTCTGTCCCTTGCTAAAGTCGTAGATCACCAGCATCTTTCCACTTCCCGTGCTAGTCACCAAATGTTCTCCCTAAACAAAGCAAGAGCAACGCCAACTTGTGGTCAGAGAGACACACACACAATAATCAAGGACATACAACAGTCAACGTTGTTTTCTTCTTCTTTCCACTCTGCTTTCCAAGCCAAGCAATTAGTCATTTGTTATCTCAACAAACTAGACTTGTGGAGGAAAAAGGAAGGTCAAGAGGTCACTTAATTTTCAGCAACTACTCGTCAAGATCCGACCAAATGTATGAACAACGTGTGATAGCTCCCGCAAGCAGATTAAGCGTCTACTGTTGGTTCAGTGCCTTCTGTACTGTTGGTTCAGTGCCTTCTGTACTGTTGGTTCAGTGCCTTCCGTACTGTTGGTTCACTGGCCCTCTGTACTGTTGGTTCACTGGCCCTCTGTACTGTTGGTTCACTGGCCCTCTGTACTGTTGGTTCACTGGCCCTCTGTACTGTTGGTTCACTGGCCCTCTGCACTGTTGGTTCCAGCCTCTAGTTGCTAAGCACCGGTTGATGCCGTGTTTCTTCCATATGACACCCTGCTCCACAAGGTTCAACTGTTTGCCACCTGACCTCTAACTGGCCCTTCTAGCTGGCCAAGCTCATTCGCTAACATGTGTCACTATAAGAAGCTGATGACGTCTGCACAGAGGGCATACCTCAATAAGAAACTGATGACATCTGCACATGGGCATAGCTCAATAAGAAACTGATGACATCTGCACATGGGCATAGCTCAATAAGAAACTGATGACGTCTGCACATGGGCATAGCTCAATAAGAAACTGATGACATCTGCACATGGGCATAGCTCAATAAGAAACTGATGACATCTGCACATGGGCATAGCTTAATAAGAAACTGATGACATCTGCACATGGGCATAGCTCAATAAGAAACCGATGACGTCTGCACAGTGGGCATAGCTCAATAAGAAACTGATGACGTCTGCACATGGGCATAGCTCAATAAGAAACTGATGACATCTGCACATGGGCATAGCTCAATAAGAAACTGATGATGTCTGCACATGGGCATAGCTCAATAAGAAACTGATGACATTTGCACATGGGCATAGCTCAATAAGAAACTGATGCCATCTGCACATGGACATAGCTCAATAAGAAACTGATGACATCTGCACATGGGCATAGCTCAATAAGAAACTGATGACGTCTGCACATGGGCATAGCTCAATAAGAAACTGATGACATCTGCACATGGGCATAGCTCAATAAGAAACTGATGACATCTTCACATGGGCATAGCTCAATAAGAAACTGATGACATCTGCACATGGACATAGCTCAATAAGAAACTGATGACATCTGCACATGGGCATAGCTCAATAAGAAACTGATGACATCTGCACATGGGCATAGCTCAATAAGAAACTGATGACATCTGCACATGGACATAGCTCAATAAGAAACTGATGACGTCTGCACAGTGGACATAGCTCAATAAGAAACTGATGACATCTGCACATGGGCATAGCTCAATAAGAAACTGATGACATCTGCACATGGGCATAGCTCAATAAGAAACTGATGACATCTGCACATGGGCATAGCTCAATAAGAAACTGATGACGTCTGCACATGGGCATAGCTCAATAAGAAACTGATGACGTCTGCACATGGGCATAGCTCGACAAGAAACTGATGACGTCTGCACATGGGCATAGCTCAATAAGAAACTGATGATGTCTGCACATGGGCATAGCTCAATAAGAAACTGATGACATCTGCACATGGGCATAGCTCAATAAGAAACTGATGACATCTGCACATGGGCATAGCTCAATAAGAAACTGATGACGTCTGCACAGTGGGCATAGCTCAATAAGAAACTGATGGCGTCTGCACATGGGCATAGCTCAATAAGAAACTGATGACATCTGCACATGGGCATAGCTCAATAAGAAACTGATGACATCTGCACATGGGCATAGCTCAATAAGAAACTGATGACATCTGCACATGGGCATAGCTCAATAAGAAACTGATGACGTCTGCACATGGGCATAGCTCAATAAGAAACTGATGACGTCTGCACATGGGCATAGCTCGACAAGAAACTGATGACGTCTGCACATGGGCATAGCTCAATAAGAAACTGATGACATCTGCACATGGGCATAGCTCAATAAGAAACTGATGATGTCTGCACATGGGCATAGCTCAATAAGAAACTGATGACATCTGCACATGGGCATAGCTCAATAAGAAACTGATGACGTCTGCACAGTGGGCATAGCTCAATAAGAAACTGATGACATCTGCACATGGGCATAGCTCAATAAGAAACTGATGACATCTGCACATGGACATAGCTCAATAAGAAACTGATGACGTCTGCACAGTGGACATAGCTCAATAAGAAACTGATGACATCTGCACATGGGCATAGCTCAATAAGAAACTGATGACATCTGCACATGGGCATAGCTCAATAAGAAACTGATGACATCTGCACATGGGCATAGCTCAATAAGAAACTGATGACGTCTGCACATGGGCATAGCTCAATAAGAAACTGATGACGTCTGCACATGGGCATAGCTCGACAAGAAACTGATGACGTCTGCACATGGGCATAGCTCAATAAGAAACTGATGATGTCTGCACATGGGCATAGCTCAATAAGAAACTGATGACATCTGCACATGGGCATAGCTCAATAAGAAACTGATGACATCTGCACATGGGCATAGCTCAATAAGAAACTGATGACATCTGCACATGGGCATAGCTCAATAAGAAACTGATGACGTCTGCACAGTGGGCATAGCTCAATAAGAAACTGATGGCGTCTGCACATGGGCATAGCTCAATAAGAAACTGATGACATCTGCACATGGGCATAGCTCAATAAGAAACTGATGACATCTGCACATGGGCATAGCTCAATAAGAAACTGATGACATCTGCACATGGGCATAGCTCAATAAGAAACTGATGACGTCTGCACATGGGCATAGCTCAATAAGAAACTGATGACGTCTGCACATGGGCATAGCTCGACAAGAAACTGATGACGTCTGCACATGGGCATAGCTCAATAAGAAACTGATGACATCTGCACATGGGCATAGCTCAATAAGAAACTGATGACATCTGCACATGGGCATAGCTCAATAAGAAACTGATGACATCTGCACATGGGCATAGCTCAATAAGAAACTGATGACGTCTGCACAGTGGGCATAGCTCAATAAGAAACTGATGGCGTCTGCACATGGGCATAGCTCAATAAGAAACTGATGACATCTGCACATGGGCATAGCTCAATAAGAAACTGATGACATCTGCACATGGGCATAGCTCAATAAGAAACTGATGACATCTGCACATGGGCATAGCTCAATAAGAAACTGATGACGTCTGCACATGGGCATAGCTCAATAAGAAACTGATGACGTCTGCACATGGGCATAGCTCGACAAGAAACTGATGACGTCTGCACATGGGCATAGCTCAATAAGAAACTGATGACATCTGCACATGGGCATAGCTCAATAAGAAACTGATGATGTCTGCACATGGGCATAGCTCAATAAGAAACTGATGACATCTGCACATGGGCATAGCTCAATAAGAAACTGATGACGTCTGCACATGGGCATAGCTCAATAAGAAACTGATGACATCTGCACATGGGCATTGCTCAATAAGAAACTGATGATGTTTGCTCATGGGCATAGCTCAATAAGAAACTGATGACATCTGCACATGGGCATAGCTCAATAAGAAACTGATGACGTCTGCACATGGGCATAGCTCAATAAGAAACTGATGACATCTGCACATGGGCATTGCTCAATAAGAAACTGATGATGTTTGCTCATGGGCATAGCTCAATAAGAAACTGATGACGTCTGCACATGGGCATAGCTCAATAAGAAACTGATGACATCTGCACATGGGCATAGCTCAATAAGAAACTGATGATGTCTGCACATGGGCATAGCTCAATAAGAAACTGATGACATCTGCACATGGGCATAGCTCAATAAGAAACTGATGACGTCTGCACAGTGGGCATAGCTCAATAAGAAACTGATGGCGTCTGCACATGGGCATAGCTCAATAAGAAACTGATGACATCTGCACATGGGCATAGCTCAATAAGAAACTGATGACATCTGCACATGGGCATAGCTCAATAAGAAACTGATGACATCTGCACATGGGCATAGCTCAATAAGAAACTGATGACGTCTGCACATGGGCATAGCTCAATAAGAAACTGATGACGTCTGCACATGGGCATAGCTCGACAAGAAACTGATGACGTCTGCACATGGGCATAGCTCAATAAGAAACTGATGACATCTGCACATGGGCATAGCTCAATAAGAAACTGATGATGTCTGCACATGGGCATAGCTCAATAAGAAACTGATGACATCTGCACATGGGCATAGCTCAATAAGAAACTGATGACGTCTGCACATGGGCATAGCTCAATAAGAAACTGATGACGTCTGCACATGGGCATAGCTCGACAAGAAACTGATGACGTCTGCACATGGGCATAGCTCAATAAGAAACTGATGACATCTGCACATGGGCATAGCTCAATAAGAAACTGATGATGTCTGCACATGGGCATAGCTCAATAAGAAACTGATGACATCTGCACATGGGCATAGCTCAATAAGAAACTGATGACGTCTGCACATGGGCATAGCTCAATAAGAAACTGATGACATCTGCACATGGGCATTGCTCAATAAGAAACTGATGATGTTTGCTCATGGGCATAGCTCAATAAGAAACTGATGACATCTGCACATGGGCATAGCTCAATAAGAAACTGATGACGTCTGCACATGGGCATAGCTCAATAAGAAACTGATGACATCTGCACATGGGCATAGCTCAATAAGAAACTGATGACATCTGCACATGGGCATAGCTCAATAAGAAACTGATGACATCTGCACATGGGCATAGCTCAATAAGAAACTGATGGCGTCTGCACAGTGGGCATAGCTCAATAAGAAGCTGCTCACCTGCTGACTGATGCTATAGGCACCTTTTAACAACTAGCTTTTAAGACAAGTTTTCACACAGGAGGACGGAAAAGGACAGACATCTTCCCCCCCCCCCCCCCCCCTCCCCAATACAAAAATACAATCCCCTTTCCCCTTTCCTCCCACCGAAAAATCTTGCACCAAACCCTGAATGATATGAGGTATGTTACCTGTTAACCACTCCTCTGCTCACATAAGCACACCAGAGTTAGAGGCACACGTGCTCATGCCAAATCAGAGCCCACTTCAATTTGCTTACTTTATAGGTAAAGCAGAAGTCTCGCGGTGACTGGGTTGTGATAAACTCTCGGGCATCTTGCAGCTGCTGGTCAGGGTGTGTGACAGGGGTGCGCTCTGTGATCACATTTCCGGATAGACCCACCACCGCCAGCGCCGTCAAACCTGCACAAAGTAAATCACACACATACAATATCCATCAAACGATTGACCATGAAAACAGAGGACTGAGCCAAGATGCCCTCCCATAAGCCCACACTGCTCTACATTAGGTAAGTTACTTGTGGGAAAATAAATACCTTTACCTTTTTTTATTACAAAGAAAATAGAGGGGTCCTCCTCTTCTCCTGGTCTGAGTGCAAATTTCAATAAGGGGATACCAAAATCCACGCTCTGATGAAATGAGACAAAAGATAACGATCAAATATTACCAAACAGAAAAAGCTCATGCAACTGTCGTAAATCCATGCTCTGATGAAATGAGACAAAAGATAACGATCAAATATTACCAAAAAGAAAAAGCTCATGCAACTGTCGTACCTTGAGCATTGCGCCATCTGTGAAGTCCCACAGAACCAGACGGCCGTCCAATGAGGCAGTCATCAACTGCAGTTGCCAAAAAGATGAAGAAAACTCGTTAACATCAATGTCAGTAGCCAAGCCTCTCCCATTCATTAAAGCAGGTCTGGGAGTACTGCATTGCAAACGATGGACAAGGACCCCACTAGGTCCAATGGTCAGGGACTGTCCTGGATGTCCTAGCTAAGGCTCTGCCAGCTGGGAACTTACAGGACAGCCCTTGACAGCAATACCTGGACCTAGTGGATCCTTCGCTTGGTCCAGAGATTGCTGTTGGAGACTGCCATTGATTGGTTAAGGCTCTGTCAGCTGGGAACTCACAGGCCAGACCCAGTGGGCTCCTTGTCCAGTTTTGTATTATGAGAGAGAGAAACATCCACGGATTAGAATGGGTCCCTGGAGTAATGTCTTATACACAGTACTTAATGTTTCAGAGAATAAGGGAAGGGGGGCGCACTGGGTAATATCCCCCACCCCCCAAAGAATTTCTAAACAATAATGCTACGTTGTCTCGGGACACAAAAAAAAAGGGACACGATGTAAGTACTGATCACAGATACATTGTTAAGCTGGTCTGTCTGTGTATGTGTTTACAGGCTGCTGGATGCCAAACCAGCGCAAGGGGAAAAACTCCCTTTTCCAAAAATATATATATTTTTTACTTTTTAGCCCTTTTTGTGTGAATGTTGTTGGCTTAAACTTGGAACCCCTTGTGCCAATCCAGACCGAACTTTGTGTGGCCGCCTTTAGGGATCACACAAGAAAAGTTTTGAGATCGTCCCATTTTCTTTTTGGATATCCTTTAACTGCTTAACAGAATGACCGATGATCTTACATCCGCCATTCCCCAATTTTTTTTGTCACTAAAACTTTTTGTCTCGATCAGCCCATGGGGTCATGAGTAGTGAGCACCACACACACAACACACACACACACACACACAACACACACAACACACACAACACACACACACAACATTTTGCACATGATATATTAAATTCAGTGGATAGGACAAGTGTGACTTACAAATGTTTCCAACGCTTATGTGAAATGTTTGAAAGACTAGAGAGTTTACAGAAGTGCACACGCCTATGGCTAGTTTGGAGCCATCTAAGATCTCATCCAAGTCGACCAATTTCAGTTCTGGACCCTCAGGACGTCTTGATAAGTTGGATTGAATAATTTCACGACGAAAAACCCCTTGTCTTTAAAGTTCCATCTGGCTTTAAGGTTACACAGAGGCTGTCCTTATTGGCATGCCAACAGCACACCACACAGCAAGATCCTTTCACTGATTATTTACACATGAACACATGGTTTTTTAAAATTTAATTTTAGCATTATTTTCACTTATTATTATTATTTTAATATCTTCCCAGTAAAGTGACAAATTCCGTAGAAACCTTTGATGAATCAAAAGCACAAGCTCGGATGATGCTTAGTAACTAACCCCACACTAACGAATATCATTAAAGCTATGGCATCAACGTTTAGTGATAAATGCTAGGCATCGAGTGGCGAGCAAAGAAGAAAAAACAAACTAGAGCATGTTGATGAACTGACTAACTATGCCCATCATCCTTTCCTTATAGCAATTAACCAAGCAGCATGTTCTACCTGCCTGTGCAGTGATTTAAAAAAATTAAAAAAATTGTACGAGGACCTATGGGGGGAGATGGTTTTGGAGGGATTGCGGGGGTTATTAGCATCTTGGTCTGTTGTTTGTTCTATTTCATGCTGGTTTGTCCGTTATCTGGTAAGGGGATCAGTATTTCATGCTGGTTTGTCCGCTATCTGGTAAGGGGATCAGTATTTCATGCTGGTTTGTCCGCGATCTGGTAAGTGGATCAGTAGTTCATGCTGGTTTGTCCGCTATCTGGTAAGGGCAGGGTTGTATACAGAAATTTTGCCAAGGGGGGGCGAACTTGAGATATGGAAAAATAAGGGGGGGCGGAGAGCCTGGATGGTGCGGAAAGGGGACGTGCACCCTGGGCTTCCGCGTGGAGTACGAAAGTGTTTTACCCACAGGTATTTTTGCAGTACTAACTGTATATATAGCTGCTACTTATGCTGGCATGCACTTTTTCTAAAATCTTTAGTACAACATTCCATCTTAAATATTTGCTGAAGTTGCATGCTACGGCAATCAGCATATATAGATTAGATATAGTCAATTGTCACTCGTATAATGGAGGTGGGCTTTTGTGAAATCGAATTATGTTGCATTCCATGCATTTTCTTACAAAATCATGGACAACAGGTTTCATACACAATTTTTCTCTAGTTCTCAAGGGGGGGGGGGGGGGGTGGAAATGGTTGGTCACTTGGTGCCCTAATTTTTGTTAATATTTTCTTAACATGTTCATAAGTCGTAAAAGGGGGGTCTGGGGGGAAGATCCCCCCATTTTTTTTGTTGCTTTTACAATGTCTGAGGATAGCTATTTTGACTGACTACCAATGGCATTATGCTATACCGAACTATGGCTAGACTGTATATATTTCTCATGATATTGTAGCTGCTTGGAAAAAGGAGAGCATGTGTCATGACACGATGACATCACACACCACCACGTGCTCTCCTTTGTAGGTTTGTCACTTCTTTTGTTTCTCCTTCTTTCCCACTCCCTCTCTCTCAGTATTTTTAACTCAGTCCATTATGTCATGGTCTTCAAGTCTAATCTTAGACATGATGTCATCACACGCCACCACGTGTTCTCCTTTGTAGGTTTGTCACTTCTTCAGTTCCCTCCTTCTTTCCCACTCTCTCTCAGTATTTTTAACTCAGTCCATTATGTCATGGTCTTAAAGTCATCACACACCACCACGTGTTCTCCTTTGTAGGTTTGTCACTTCTTCAGTTCCCTCCTTCTTTCCCACTCTCTCTCAGTATTTTTAACTCAGTCCATTATGTCATGGTCTTAAAGTCTCTATAAAAGAAACCTTACTAGCTGATTTCTCTTCATATTAATATGGATATTCGCTCATACTTTGCAAGTACTTCTCAAGCCTCTTCTCATGCTAATAGCAGCGATAGCGAAGATAGCAGAACAGATAGCTCTGAGCATGTCGAGGCATCTAGTCCTAGCCTTAGTCCTCCACCTTCAAAGAAAAGCAAGCAAAACAAACACCGCTCTTCTGTATCCACGAAGAGAAAATACTCTAAGAGCTGGGAGAAAGATTTCAGTTGGCTCTATTATGACGAGGATAGCGATGGTGCCTTTTGCAAGGTTTGCAAGCAATCTGGTCTGCAGCGTACTGGAGGAGTGTGGGTCACACAACCTTGCAGAAATTGGAAGAAAGCTGTTGAAAAAATGAAAGCTCATGCGAGAAGTGACTTCCATATCCATGCAACTCAAGCTCTTTTTGCAGCTCAAGGAGCAGCCAAAGGTGGAACAGTTGTACAGCAACTCCAGAATGTTTTAGCTCGCAAAAGAGCTCAGAACAGAGCTGCAGTGAAGTGCCTGATCCTACTCACTCATTTTCTTACGAAAGAACAAGTTGCACATTCGACAAAATTTGAGAAGCTGGTTGACGTGGTGGTTCGATGTGGCAGCCAACATTTGAAGCAATTCTTAGAAACTGCACCAAGAAATGCTGTGTACACATCAAGAGTGGCTGTGGTTGAATTCATCGAATCATTGGGGACATGGGTGGAGGAGTCGATTCTGAAGCGACTTCAAAAGGCACCTATGTACAGCCTCATGGCAGATGAGTGCACAGATGTCACCAACGTAGAAGAATTGTCTGTGTTTTGCCGCTGGGAGGAAGATGGTGTACCAGTAGAGTGCTTTCTGGAGCTTATTCCATTGAAGAAGGCTGATGCAGAGACCATCTATTCTAATCTCATCGATTGTTTAAAGAAGAAAGGTCTACAAGTCGGAAGAATAGTTGGATTGGGATTTGATGGAGCTGCAACTTTTTCTGGACGAAAGACCGGGGTTCAGGCACGTATCAAGAAACATACTCCTCACGCTCTGTTTATACACTGCCACTGTCACTTACTGCAGTTGGCTTGTGTGCAAGCTGCCAATAAAACTCCTGGAATTGCTCATGTTTACAGAACATTGACTACTCTTTGGAAGCATTTTCGCAATTCCCCCAAGCGAGCAGAGTGTCTGAAGGAGGTACAGCACGTTCTTGAACTTCCAGAAATGAAAGTGATCAAGCCATCTGACACACGCTGGCTGGCACATGAAAGGTGTGTCAAAGCTGTCAAAGCAAGTTATTCTGCAATTGTAATCACCATTGGGAACATCTACGAGACGTCCCACGAGCCAGAAGCTCTTGGAATCCATGGTGCCCTCTGCAAATTGTCTACGATTGCAGCTATATATTTGCTTGATTTCACTCTACCACAAGTAGCCAAGCTCAGCAAAGCACTTCAGGCAGAGCAGCTTGACCTCTCGTTGATATCATTCCTTGTTGATGCTACTGTTAAATCCTTGGATGATGCAGTTTTGCCTGGAGCGAACTGGGTGTTGGAGCTTCTTGAAAACGTTGAAGACTTGAAGTCATCTACAAAGGTGTCTATTGACGCTGATAAAATACTTTCGTTCCAGAATGTTGTTGGTAAGCCTTTTGTTGCTGATTTAAAGGCCAACATAACAAGCCGATTTTCTTCATCCAACGCTGTTGTATCAGCATTGTCTATATTCGATCCACGGAAAGTTCCAAAACCAGATTCAGTATCTTTTCCCACTTATGGAGACACGTCTGTTGAGAAACTGATTGCTCACTACGGAGAAGATAGAGATGCAGAAACATTGGATGGAGAAGAAACAGTGAAGACAGCCATGATTTCCACTGAAATACTTACAGAGTGGAAAACATTCCGCCAGCTGTTAGTCAAGCAACCACGGGATACTACTGCATCACAGCTGAAAGAACTTGTTTCAAACGACATGCTCAAGGCCATGTTTCCCAATTTGCACAAGATTGCCTCCATCTGCTTATCGATTCCAGTTTCTACTGCTTCTGTGGAGAGAAGCTTCTCACAGATGAAGATGATCAAGACTCGTTTGCGTAATTCTCTAAGTGACTGCAGCCTTTCTCACCTTATGAGGATTGCTATAGAGGCACCAGAAGTACTCTCTGAGAGCGACCTTGAAGAGATTGTGGACGTATGGCAGAGAAAACCAAGAAGAACCTCAGTTTGACATTCCTATCATTTGAACCTGATATCATAAGCTTATTACACCTTTCTTGTATTACACCTTTCTTGACATTATTTTTAAAAAAATCTCTAATTTCAAGGGGGGGGGGGGCGAGAATGATACAAGGGGGGGCGAATGCCCCCCCCCGCCCCCCCTAAATACACCCCTGTAAGGGGATCAGTAGTTCATGCTGGTTTGTCCGCGATCTGGTAAGAGATCAGTACTTCATGCTGGTTTGTCCGCTATCTGTAAGTGGATCAGTAGTTCATGCTGGTTTGTCCGCTATCTGTAAGTGGATCAGTAGTTCATGCTGATTTGTCCGCTGTCTGGTAATGGGGATCAGCATTTCATGCTGGTTTGTCCATTATCTGATAAGGGAGGTCAGCTATTATCCTTTTTTACTTGCACAGCCATCTCGAGCTTTGTGTCTGCTGACGGGAGCTCTCTAAGGATAATAAAAACCATTAATTTTTTAAACCTTCCCGTTCCTTTTAATGTTGCAACTTTTCTCTTGATGTGTAAGTTTAGATGGGAATGGTATGGACCTTTTGTAAAGTATACTTCAGTTCCAGAATTTTGTCTCTCCTTCATAATCTCTCATTTTTCTGTTTTCTTCTCTGTGGCTTCATTTGTGGTCTTTGGTGCCTTTTGCTGCTGTTTTTGATGTTTCTGGTGGCTGGGATGATTATGGGTTGCTTAGTAATAAACCTACAATCATGAGAAGTTATGTCCATGAGTTAATTCAGTTATGTCAGCACCATTTTACTAGTAATAAATAGTCGTTGAGTGCCATCATCCTTTCCTTTGAGCTATTAACCGGAGCCAGTTTTCACTTACATAGCACAGCCAATCTAGAACTTCGAATATGTTGCTGATAGCACAGCCAATCTAGAACTTCGAATATGTTGCTGGGCGTTTTCTCTATCATTCTTTTCACTATGACAACCATTATTTCCATAAGCCTGCATATTTAAGGTTCATATTTTTTTACGGGTGAACATATGGGATACATAGATCCGCCATGTGTGGCAATACTTTTCCTCCCACTCCTACTGGGGGCTCACTTCACTCGCCAATATTTCTATACATTTTTGTTAATAATTATTGCTACGGTAAGTCTAACTGCTACATTTTATAGTAAAACTCTGTCTAATATTCTTTACTCACCTTCAAACTCTATCTTTACTCACCTTCAAACTCTGTCTATATTCTTTACTCACCTTCAAACTCTGTCTATATTCTTTACTCACCTTCAAACTCTATCTTTACTCACCTTCAAACTCTATCTTTACTCACCTTCAAACTCTGTCTATATTCTTTACTCACCTTCAAACTCTGTCTATCTTTACTCACCTTCAAACTCCATCTATCTTTAATCACCTTCAAACTCCATCTATCTTTACTCACCTTCAAACTCTGTCTATCTTTACTCACCTTCAAACTCCATCTATCTTTACTCACCTTCAAACTCTGTCTATATTCTTTACTCACCTTCAAACACTCTGTCTATCTTTAATCACCTTCAAACTCCATCTATCTTTACTCACCTTCAAACTCTGTCTATCTTTACTCACCTTCAAACTCTATCTTTACTCACCTTCAAACTCTGTCTATCTTTACTCACCTTCAAACTCTGTCTATATTCTTTACTCACCTTCAAACACTCTGTCTATCTTTAATCACCTTCAAACTCCATCTATCTTTACTCACCTTCAAACTCTGTCTATCTTTACTCACCTTCAAACTCTGTCTATCTTTACTCACCTTCAAACTCCATCTATCTTTACTCACCTTCAAACTCGTGTCTATATTCTTTACTCACCTTCAAACACTCTGTCTATCTTTAATCACCTTCAAACTCCATCTATCTTTACTCACCTTCAAACTCTGTCTATCTTTACTCACCTTCAAACTCCATCTATCTTTACTCACCTTCAAACTCTGTCTATCTTTACTCACCTTCAAACTCTGTTTATCTTTACTCACTTTCAAACTGTCTATATTCTTTACTCACCTTCAAACTCTGTTTATCTTTACTCACCTTCAAACTCTGTCTATCAGACTCTATCTTTACTCACCTTCAAACTCCATCTATCTTTACTCACCTTCAAACTCTGTCTATAATCACCGTCAAATTCTTTCTACATCTTTACTCGCCTTCAAACTCTGTCCAAATATCTTTATGCACCTTCAAACTCTTGTCTATATATCTTTACTCACCTTCAAAGTTGCCTTGATTATCTTCATCGGCACTAGAATCGCCTTCCCCAAGCTAGCTGCCTGGTCAGAAATGACAGCTCTCTTAAGAGAGTCACCTCCTCCGGCTGAATTACTCTGTGTTTATAGGCATGGACGACCTCTCCTTCGTCACAACTTGATTCATCTTCTGATTAGAGGCCAAAATTGCTGTTGTAGTACCTTGTCTCCCCAGCCTCGAAATCCACTCAAAACAACCACTTTTTAAACTTTTCTGGTGTTTTGGGTGTACTTCGGCAACGATAAACATTGAAGACACCACTGCAATTGTTAAGGTCAGAGTTGGTATCACAGCTACCCTGGTTACTGGTATAATTGTGTTTCAACTCTTTTTCTACTGCTACTCTCTAGGTGTATACCCACACACCTCCGCTCAGTGCAATTGATTGATTTTAACTCTCCACGAAAGAGTTAACCGATTACATGTTCCGTATGTACAGTCGCAATTAATAATCCTTAAACGAACCGATAGCATTAAACAGTGTTTTTTATGCACAATGCCCAGTAGCTAACAACACAAAATGTGCTAGTCATAAAACTTTATTTCTGGTTTGACGTGGTGAGCAAGTAAGATAATTTTAAAAATATTTCTAATGGCCGACTACTGGGACAGCCATCATGAACCTTTACTGCTGTTTCTGGAAGCCCTTCTTCTGATGAAGGATGCACAGCTGCTTGCCAAGTTTTTATGCAAACATCCATCCTGCAAATGTCAGATAGACAAGATGCTTGTTTCCTATGCAAAGCGAACCATATGCAAACATCGAAGATCATTCAAGAACAGGTTACCCCAAGAGGCTTAAATGAGTCGTTCATGGAGACTCTTGAATTGCACAAATTTAAAAGTAAGACCTCTTGATAGTAAAAGTATAACTATTAGCACATATTTCTTTCTACAGAGCTAAAGTCACGATACCTCTAAATCACTGGCACCTATGCTTATATATCTGGAGTCCCTCCGAATCCCTTCGCTTGAGAAAGGAGGTGCTCCTGGATAGGTTTCTTTGCATTAAGTTTTGTTGTAGATGAGCAACGTAGCAATGCATAGCTTTTGTTTGCTTGCCTCAATGGAACTGATCCCTTCCCCCCCTCCCCCCCCCCCCAATGCAGCTTATGTATTTTCACTTACCACTGGCCTCCTGGTATATATTAGTATTATTTCTGCCTTTATTAAGTGCAATAGTTACACAAGGGTGCTTTATCTCCTTGACAGCAGCAGCTTTGCAATCAGCTGACTGCAACTATGCAATCACTGGGCTTAATTATTAGGTTAGATAATCACATCCTCACTTTCCACAAACTGTAGGTCCAGGACTTTGCCTGTGCCTCCAAAGTACATTTTGGTACCAAATGAGATCCCACAGATAGAGAGGATACAGTGAGCATGTGGAAAGTCAAACCACAACAAACATTGTGTGTTTTGCAACCACCCCTAACTACCATTTACAGTCGTCATACACACGCACACAGAAAGTTTAAGAAAAATGGACCTTACCCACTACTGGGATTGTCACATGGCCAGTAGACTTCTGCATCATTATAAAATAGTCACATAACTTTACTTCCAGTTGGACAGGAAGGAGGTAAAGGTGGGAAGGGAAGAGAGAGGTAAGGGTGAGAAGGGAAGAGATCACTGCCATCATGAACGATCTCTTCCCTGCCTCTTTACTGCTGTTTCTGGAAGCCCTTCCGCAGAGGAAGGCTGCCCAGCACCTACAATGACCTTGAATTGCTCCGAGTCCTCCTGGATGGATTTCTTTGCTGTAACTTTTGTTGTAGGCACTAGTTTGATGTAGCTTTTGTCTGCTTACCTCAACTCTTACAACCAAACTGCAGCTTATGTATTCTAGTGATATGAACAAGTTAAAAAAAAAAATTTTAAATTTTTTTTTAAAAGTTGGTGGTCATCATAAAGGAGCTATGGCATTGGTGACTAGTATACTACATGGCATTGGTGACTAGTATACTACATGGCATGGGTGACTAGTATACTACAGGAAGTGCTGTAAAAAATCATAACCAAGACCAATTAGAAAGTCGTAGTTGCCTACGATTTTTAGAAGGGTTACTACGGAGCATGCGTTTGGTGCATGGATGATTATGGTGCTCAAGCAGCAGCCAATTTTGCAGCAAGTCTGGGAGGAACCTGGAAGGAAAACCCTACGATCGGGAATTTAGAGTGGTACAATTGGCAAAACCAGAGTTTGCTTAATTTTCAGCAACTATCTTTTCAAGTTTCGACTAAGTACACAAGACAGTGTGCAACGGCTCCTTTAATGTCAAACGCTAAAGAGATAGGATTATCCTTTGGCAGCCAGATTCTCCGATATGCACATACGCATGAAGAATTTTTTTTTGTTCCGAAAAATGTCATTTTTTAATGTTTCATTTGGCACTTTGGGGGGGGGGGGGGGGGGATTTCATTGCCCTGTAATTAAAAAAACCCTGTAAATAATAATAATAATGAGGAAAGGGGTAAAAAAAAAAGAGGGGTAAAAGGTGAATGTATGTGGAGCTCATGTCCATATCCATGTGAGGCATGTGCATAACAAAGCTAGTTTGAAGATGCTGAATAGGCACGAACAGGATGTTCTATGGCAGGCAACAAGCAATTACATTTTTTTAATATATTTTTTTAATTTTTTAATTTTTTTTAGAAGCGGGGATTACATTTGGCCATTGGTCTTGATTAGCACAGTGTCACCACAAACTTGTTACCATACAAAACTGGCTAGACAGGAAGCTATATAGCATTACTCCTTGTAAACTTTGGAAATGTCTGTCTGGGACAAAGATGAAAAGGTTAATATCGAGATAGTCAGAATCACTGTGGCACTCGATGACAATTCTACATGGAGCAATTGAGATCAGAGATGGCTAAGGAGGAAGCATTGCTGATAGCATTGCTATGACGTTCTTTGACGATTTTACACTGCCCATGCATCGAGACAAGGTGGCTACAAAGCGTTGCTGAGCTTTTACTAGATTTAGGATCATTATACACTAAAACATGGCACATATATACCACATACATACTCGAGATAAGTTAAAAATAGTTCCAAGAATATTACTGAAGCTATCACTACGTAGGTTCTAGAACAAACAACCAATTCATACTGTCAAGTCAGGCTTTGCAGCTCAATTTTGCCATGTGTTTCATCAAAATATTCACAATAAACTCGATGCCTTTTGCCAGATATTCTCCCCCCCCCCCCCCCAATCCCAAAGGTGGATTTTTGTGATGGCTTCAAGTGGATCCATATTGAATCAAGCTGCTGAGTTAGATTAATGCATGTGCACACTCCTACCTGCATGGGATTACGATTGTTGAGGCACACTCCAGTGATAGGTGCAGTGTGATGCTCTAGGATACATGTCACACGATGTGTAGACCTGCTGTACACCTCCACCACTTTCCCATGGCACACAAATATCCAACTACACACAAAACAAAAAAAGAATAGGTAAAGGATATCACATTAGTGGATATCAAGGTCCATGTGGGTAAGTTGAGTGCTTCTTACTTAAATTTACTTAGGGTGGGACTTACTTTGCGTCCTTAGAGAATTGCGTAGGAACTTCGTGCAGAGCCTGTCCCCCTTGCAATCTTAGTTCAGCTCTTTGGCAACGGTCACGAAGGAAGCCTCTATCTACCTCAACTTGCATAGTTGCCATGCTTGTTTCGCTGGGGTGCGGGGGGTCATCCGCGTGGATCACGTGAAAACCGTTAGCGAAAGTGGAAAGGGAAAAAAAGACGGGGTTGCTCAATGTGGCGAGTTTAGAAAATTCATAAATGTAGGAGCGAGTTATCTATGAGAAATCTTATTTTTCTGCTTGTGTTCGGGCGTTTTTTCCTGTAAGGTGTCTTCTTGTCTACATGCTATCCCTGAGTAAGTGAATGAATGATAGAACGTAGTTGACGATACTATACCCATTAACTGCTTTTATGTAAGCATCTGTAACCATTGGCTACCATCAATTCTGGGGGGGGGAAATTATCCTAAATGACTGCAACCTGAGCTTTGTCATGCCAGGGTGTAGGAGGTACTTGTTGTGAATACCTTGATAAATTAAGAGGTCCCCCATTCCGCTTCATTAGCATTGCAGGATTGCTGACTGCTGATTTATCCCTGAAAAGAACATGACTCCGAGTGGAGACAGTGCTGTGTGATGGCTCTCTCTCTATATATTTATTTTTGGTAAATATTGTTGCGTAAACAGTAAGCAGTCATGAGTGAATATGAATCTAGGCCTCTCCTGTTATATAACGACTGGCAGGTAATTAAATGGCGAGCTGTTTGGTCTGTGCATGCTCAGATTACCACAAACTCTATGTATTACATTCCTAAGTGCATGTAGCACTTGTGGGATTTTATTTTGTAAGCCAATATCCACGTCCTGGAACAGATCTGGCAGCACATGCACTCAGCAATGCCAATGTTCAAGCAAACCAGCCGTTTTAGCATGTGTATGTGTGTGTCACTGTGCGTGTTTGTTTTCATTTAAAGAATATTTCGGCACTCATGTAATCCTGCTGACGTGATGGTGAGCTTCAAGCATTATTACACAAGAGTGCGTGATGACAATTACTCGGTGTAATCCAACATGGAAATCCATGTATTATGCATGTCCTCCTTTGCACCGGCTTCCTCTCCTCCCTTTTTCTTGGATTCACTCCTGCTTTATTTTCGAGCCCACCATCCCTCCCTTTTAAGGTGATAATTTACGTCCTCCTACCCCACCCCCAAGGACTATAAAAACTGCCATAAAAATTGCCAGTGATTTCTGTAATCCTTTCAATCACGTTGTTTACACAGAGCCATTGCTCGATCTCGAGATAAATTCTGCCTAGATACAAATTAAGAAAAAAGTTCTCTTTCTCTCTCTTTCTTCATTGTTGTTGATGTTGTTGCTATTGTTGATATTATGATGATGAGGATGATGAAAGGGGGTCCCTCCCCCATCCCACTTTTTGAGTAATAATTATCCTCCTGCCCTTCCTTAAAACCAAAATCCTGTGAATGAACTCCTGCTAAGAATATTCTGAAGGACAGGCTTGATTACTTGACCTGGCTTTAAGCCGTACACATTGGTCACTTGAGCCGTACAGGTCGGGAGTTGCTTCCTTCCTGCATGTTTGTCCGATTATGTGGGAAAGATCTTCAAGGTCTAGACGTTTTCCCAACCTCGATGCATAGCATGCCTCATCTATAGACCAGTCACCAGGCTGTGCTCCGGAGATGACCTTTATACACAAGTTCAACTGTGCCTCCCACGGCATCTCTTTCCCCATGAGTAGGATTTTCCTGTGCTTCACTTATGAAGCACAGCTCTCCCTCGCTTTCTCTACTTATTTGTAGCTGTTCTATATAACATGTAGTGTTTGCTGTTTTTACATGATATTAAATATATATGTATATATAATATGTAGTGTTGCTGTTTTATTTTCAGCTTATCGGCTGTCATCGGCTGGTCACAAATAAACACATCAACTCTCCCTGACTGGTATGTCAAATGTCTGTTGTTGTTCTGTAAATGTATCGAATGTTGTTTACACTGTGGGCTCCTTCAAGCCATTAGTTGTGAAATATATATCTTTGTGGAGTCTGTTTAGTCTCCTACCCGTGCACTTGTAGGTGAAGGTGCAGCTTTTAAGTTCAAATTGCCATAGAAACCAAAAAACCAACAAAAAAACATTCACAAATTTTCTCTAGGTGTGGCTGTCTAAGTGACTTGATTATATAAGAAAAAACATTTTAATAACCAGCTATGTATTCCCAGTAATAAACCTTTATTGATTGTAACCAACAGAGATGTGGTTACAGCGTGTATGTGGTCAGGATTAACAGTTCCTGGAGATGCAATCAAAGGATAATAAAAACCCGCGTTTTTTAAAATCTCCCTTTCCTTTTAATGTTGCAACTTTTCTCTTGATGTGTAAGTTTAGATGGGAATGGTATGGACCTTGTAAAGTATACTTCAGTTCCAGAATTTGTCTCTAGTTACATAATCTCTCACTTTTCTGTTTTCTTCTCTGTGTCTTCATTTGTGGTCTTGGTGCCTTTTGCTGCCGTTTTTGCTGTTCCTTGTGACTGGGATGATTTCGAAAGTATACTCTACTTGCCATTCCATTGAAACCGGCCACTAATGTAATTAATTCTAAAGAGCTGATTTTGTCTTGTGGGTTTTAAAAAAAAATGTGGTTACAGCGTGTATGTGGTCGAGACTAACAGTTCCTGGAGATGCAACCTCAAAGGATGCAACCTCAAAGGATAATAAAAACCCGCTTTTTTAAAACTCTCTTTCCTTTTAATTTTGCAACTTTTCTCTTGATGTGTAAGTTTAGATGGGAATGGTATGGACCTTGTAAAGTATACTTCAGTTCCAGAATTTGTCTCTCCTTTCATAATCTCTCACTTTTCTGTTTTCTTCTCTGGGGTTCATTTGTGTAGTCTTGGTGTCTTTTGCTGCTGTTTTGGTATTCCTTGTGACTGGGATGATTTTGAAAGTATACTCTACTTTCCATTCCATTGAAACCGGCCACTAATGTAATTAATTTTAAAGGGCTGATTTTGTCTCGTGTGTTAAAAACAAAACAAAAATAAACGTGGCTTGTTCATAGCTCAAGAGCCTTTTCCGATTATAAAATTAATAATAGTCACTTGTGAAGGAAAGTTGGCGAGGATGTCTGAGGTATGTCTGCTGCATGTAACAAGTTGGCAGTAACGTCAGCCAGAGTGTAAGAAAGTGATACATATTATAATATATACATATTAGCTAAGTCTGTTAGCACCGCAGTCTGTTTTGTTTGCAATTTTGCAAATTCCAATGTTTAATTGGACCACAAACAATTGTATGTGCTGTAGTGAAAGCTACTTACTTGGAGCAGCTTTTTGCCTTATTGCTTAAAGCAGCTGGATACCTTGGCAGATAACCAACATAAGTCACCACTGCCTGTAAGCTGCCTATAGGCAAGCAGGTTACATTTTACAAGCCTTGATCTCCTAGGTTATTGAAAACAGCTTCTCCTAGTTAGTTCATAGTTAGTTCACAATAAAATCATCCAAATTTTCTCAATTTTGGCATTTTAGCAAAAAATTTAAAGCCTGTGGGGAAAAACGCACAAAACAACCCAATCCCCCAGATGCCAGCTGCTCGTGATTACTGTAACATCCCAATTAGCTCAATTCTTTAAAGATATTTTCCCCTTCCTTTGCATTTGTTTAAATCCTGGTTGGGATTTAGTTTATACAAGGAGCTAATACGGAGCTGCACTTCAGACGGAGACCCAGTATTGCTCGGACACTGATGTCGCTTTAAACGCTTTCACTTCAATATCATGCAAGCAACACAACAGACAAGATGAGGAAAGCAACAGGAAGTGCAAGAAGAACAACAACAACAAAGGAAGCGGCACTGGTCCATCTCGTCCGATCCCACCCCACCCCATTCTATATTAAAATATTTAAAAAGTTTTAAAAAAAGTTTTAAATCACTGTTGATGTTTGGTTATAATGTGGAAATTATTAGGATACCTTACAGATAACCAACCAAAACCCCTTCCCACACCCCCTTCCCCTCCTTCACCGGCTCTGAACTTGTTTGCACACAGTCCTTGTCTTTGCTCGGGCCAACCTGATAACTAAACTAATTATTCCCACACCACACATGCAGCACCAAGTTAGATGAAGTAATAAGTTATTAGAGCATGTTTATCGCTTGGTTGGGAGGTGGGGCACATCAAATATTGACATATAAAAATATTTATATAAGAGTGTAATAGGATCTGAGAAATTTGGCAACCATACGAAAAGTCTTAATTTGAGTATTGGTATCTTGTAAAAAAGCAAAAAATTGTCTACAAGATTGAATTTGAATCAGCTCTTAATCCATTCTGAAGGAAAGACTGAAGGCCGAGGCCTAGGAGGCTTTGGTAGATACATACTGGAAAGCAATGACTCGAAACTGCATTTTGAATCATTTAATTTCTATACAATCAAGCTTATTCATAAGTCTCTGTCACCTTTATTGTTTGCCTAGACAATAGCGTGGTGAAATGCTTTTTTTTGCCTCATTTACAGTCTTATGTTGATGCAACAACAACAACAACAACAATAAAAGCATCTTGAAGACATTTCACTGCCATAATCCCCATTTAATTCTCAATCCTAGTTTGCTCTAATTACAGGCAATTATGTCCCTGTCTACTGGGGGGGGGGGGGGGGGGGGGATACATGACATGCTGAAACCTGCACAAATCGAACAGCTGCCGTCAACATCAGTTAACTGTTGCCATTAGCAGGTGTTTGTGTTTCTGCAGCAGTTACGAGCATAGCAGGTGCAGGGGCGCAGAGCACTTTGCGATTACAGTCCATTACCTGCGCTGTGCATGCACGAAGCATGGTGAAGCAATCAAATTGTCCGTCGATACGTATTCATAGACAATTAATGTTTGTCCGCTCAAAAGTGTCGTGGAGTATATGTACTTGGGTGTCCACTCAATCTCACTAGCTCATGTGCTGTGTGATATCTAAACAGGCCATTCCACCACTCGGTTCTGCTGTTTGGTTTGTGGAGTTTTCTTGTGCAACTGTTACCGAGTCTTTGAAGGAATCTGTAGCTGATCCTCTGCCAAAGGGGCTGATCACGAACAACAACAAGGTGTGGTATATGCTGACCTGTTGGAGTGTGAGAGGATGAAACGATGTAGAAATAGAGTTAGAAATAGAAGGTTTTTTAAGGAGTCACTCGTGCTTGGAGTTGGCAAAGTTCGGACTTTGCAGATATCTGACGTGGATACTGACTGGTGTTGCTGTACTGGTGTGACTCTCGATATTGCAATTGCATTAGCCAACCAACAGCTGAACTATAATATTGAACAAAACAACAGCAACAACAAAATAACAGAACAACACGTACCCACACAAAATAAATCTCCCAACTAGAACAACAAAAACGTTTCTGTTTTTTAATTGGATTGACAAAGAAAACACGACTGTACACAACCAGACACCGTCCGTACGACCCTTTACCATTTATAGTGATGTACAGTAAAGCGTCTTGTACGTTATGTACTGTTTTATATTAGCATACCATAATAGTGTAGTAACAACTTCTAGACATCTAACATCTATTATATATTAACACTGACTAACACTATATACCAATATTTATAATAACATCAATCAGGGAGGTGATAGCGTTCTCAGAGGATAGATCCTATTTCAAAATGGCAGACCCCCAAATTGCCCCCCCCCTCCCTCCCCAATAAAGCAGCCACAACTCATTTGGCAATCTAGATGCACCTTAAACTATTTTTAGCTCCAGAAACACTTACAGTTCCAGTGTGCCATGAATGGATCTCTTTGCTAAGTTAGTCAGGGCTGCCAAATTAATAGTCCTCATGATAACAGAAATATCCTAAGTTAGCCTTCCTGAGAAACAAAGACTGTATATAATTAATAGCAAGAGGCAACCATTATAGCCAACATGTTTGCGGAACGCATATGGTCGTTGGTTTCTTCTATTCTGGTTGATCCACAATGTGCACTCTCTCTCTCTTCTTCCTTCATTCCTTTCTGTATTAGCCATAAACACATCAGCACCACACAAGTCTATATATAATATCTTGAGTACTAGAAAACCAATGATTCCACAAGGATTGTCATTTTCCTTTTGACTTCTTCCTTGACACCTTGCAACGGAAACAGTACAGTCCCTGAAATCCGTGCTATAGGTCCACTCCTGGCAACTCTATGGCATCTGTGCCTGTTCAGTTTCTTCATAACTTGCAATTAAAATAAATAAATAGTAAGACGAAATATATTCACGTGTTTATAGCAGAGATTGTTATTTCAGTAACAGCAGTATTCGTTACATCTGCTTACAGTATAATATTACGACCTATAAAGATCTTTGCACTGAGGTATGCATGGAGGAAGAGGTTATGTGACGACAGACAGAGGCTTTAAGCTGCGTCAGAGAAGTCTCACGGAGTGAAAACAACGTTGATGACCACTGTGACATAATAGAAACACACGGGCACGGGAGGCCATGAACGCCTGGAAACTGATCCCCGGCTGCAAGGATGAAGGCAATGGGAGTACAAAGAGATTAGAAAAAAAGTGTTTGTGATGAAGGGTTAATAGAGTAATAAAAAAATTATAAAAAAAGGAATGGAAAGATAACAAGGAGGACCCATGATATTTGTTCCAGAAGTAAAGGGTCATTGAAGTGGATGTTTAAAATGATGAAATGATGGATTAGTCGTCCTTCTGCTCTTTTTTTATTTATTTTTTTATTTTAATTTCTACTACGTGATAACTTAGCTTCATAAACCATAAACATTTCCCCGCATATACTAACATCTACTATCTTAAAAACTACATTTATTCAAATTGCAATTCATTATCTCCTATGCTTCTATTATTATTCAGTTTCACTTCACGTGTTTGTGTTGAGTGACTGCTGGTGGATTCTGTGATCAGAGCATTAGCGTGACATGAGATGGCTGCTGCTGCTGCTGGAGCTTTCCATGGTAGCCCCCCCCCCCCTGATGGTGGAAGAGTCTACTCTAAATATCCTTCAAACTACAGTGTGATCTCTACAGTACAAAGCACTATAATTCCAAACTTGTGCCAGTTTAATATTTTTTGGCGTCGTGGGTTCAGTTTAATGTAATTTGAAGATGAATTACCACTCTTTGCTGTGATGCTAAGATGGAGCTTTTTGCGGTTGTCAACCAACATCTAGTCATGCTACGGGTAAGACAGGGTGTGGTGAATTGCTCCACAGGAGGACCAGGAATTATAAGTGAAAAAACAGCATTGTGTTTTGCCACAGAAGGTAGTCGAAACCAAAAAAAACTTTACGCACCTAAAGATGCAAAGATCCATTTAAGGCGGAGAAAACACGACTCTCTGTTCATATTTAGGACGAGACGAGTGACCCGTTTGTATTTAGAATGGATAACTGATGAACTGCTGTCAGTCAGCTGCACATGTGATGCATACGATGTGTGGCTCCCGTTCGACTTCCCGTGAGACATCTATTTTCTCGCCAGCTCATACCTGACTGCGAATGCATGCCAATTGAAAACAGGCAAGGTGCATATTGGGTAGAGCTTGTTCTTACCTATGTGATTGAAAGCCTATTTTGAACCTCCCTTTAATTCCAGTGCCACGTAAAAACTACATTCAAACCTCCTCTAAGTGGTGTTGGTGGCAGGAATTCCAGCCACAGTTGCTGGTCACCATTGTTGTTTGCAGTAGCCCCCTCTCTCCCTGGTCACCATTGTTGTTGGCAGTAGACCCCTCTCTCCCTGGTCACCATTGTTGTTGGCAGTAGGCCCCTCTCTCCCTGGTCACCATTGTTGTTGGCAGTAGGCCCCTCTCCCTGGTCACCATTGTTGTAGGCAGTAGGCCCCTCTCCCTGGTCACCATTGTTGTTGGCCTCTCCCTGGTCACCATTGTTGTTGGCAGTAGGCCCCTCTCTCCCTGGTCACCATTGTTATTGGCCCCTCTCCCTGGTCACCATTGTTGTTGGCAGAAGGCCCCTCTCCCTGGTCACCATTGTTGTTGGCAGTAGCCCCCTCTCCCTGGTCACCATTGTTGTTGGCAGTAGGCCCCTCTCCCTGGTCACCATTGTTGTTGGCAGTAGCCCCCTCTCTCCCTGGTTGCCATTGTTGTTGGCAGTAGCTCCCTCTCCCTGGTCACCATTGTTGTTGGCAGTAAGCCCCTCTCCCTGGTCGCCATTGTTGTAGCAGTAGCCCCCTCTCCCTGGTCACCATTGTTGTTGGCAGTAGCCCCCTCTCCCTGGTCACCATTGTTGTTGGCAGTAGCCCCCTCTCTCCCTGGTCACCATTGTTGTTTGCAGTAGCCCCCTCTCCCTGGTCACCATTGTTGTTGGTCCTCTCCCTGGTCACCATTGTTGTTTGCAGTAGCCCCCTCTCCCTGGTCACCATTGTTGTTGGTCCTCTCCCTGGTCACCATTGTTGTTGGCAGTAGCCCCCTCTCTCCCTGGTCACCATTGTTGTTGGCAGTAGCCCCCTCTCTCCCTGGTCACCATTGTTGTTGGCAGTAGGCCCCTCTCCCTGGTCGCCATTGTTGTAGGCAGTAAGCCCCTCTCCCTGGTCACCATTGTTGTTGGCAGTAGCCCCCTCTCCCTGGTCACCATTGTTGTTGGCAGTAGCCCCCTCTCTCCCTGGTCACCATTGTTGTTTGCAGTAGCCCCCTCTCCCTGGTCACCATTGTTGTTTGCAGTAGCCCCCTCTCCCTGGTCACCATTGTTGTTGGTCCTCTCCCTGGTCACCATTGTTGTTTGCAGTAGCCCCCTCTCCCTGGTCACCATTGTTGTTGGTCCTCTCCCTGGTCACCATTGTTGTTGGCAGTAGCCCCCTCTCTCCCTGGTCACCATTGTTGTTGGCAGTAGCCCCCTCTCCCTGGTCGCCATTGTTGTAGGCAGTAGGCCCCTCTCTCCCTGGTCACCATTGTTGTTGACAGTAGCCCCCTCTCTCCCTGGTCACCATTGTTGTTGGCAGTAGCCCCCTCTCCCTGGTCACCATTGTTGTTTGCAGTAGCCCCCTCTCCCTGGTCACCATTGTTGTTGGTCCTCTCCCTGGTCACCATTGTTGTTGGCAGTAGCCCCCTCTCTCCCTGGTCGCCATTGTTGTAGGCAGTAGGCTCCTCTCTCCCTGGTCACCATTGTTGTTGGCAGTAGCTCCCTCTCCCTGGTCACCATTGTTGTTGGCCCCCTCTCCCTGGTCACCATTGCTGTTGGCAGGAGTCCCCTCTCCCTGGTCACCATTGTTGTTGGCAGTAGCTCCCTCTCCCTGGTCACCATTGTTGTTGGCAGTAGCCCCCTCTCTCCCTGGTCACCATTGTTGTTGGCAGTATCCCCCTCTCCCTGGTCACCATTGTTGTTGCCCCCCTCTCCCTGGTCACCATTGTTGTTGCCCCCCTCTCCCTGGTCACCATTGTTGTTGGCAGTAGCCCCCTCTCTCCCTGGTCACCATTGTTGTAGGCAGTAAGCCCCTCTCCCTGGTCACCATTGTTGTTGGCAGTAGCCCCCTCTCCCTGGTCACCATTATTGTTGGCAGTAGCCCCCTCTCTCCCTGGTCACCATTATTGTTGGCAGTAGGCTCCTCTCTCCCTGGTCGCCATTGTTGTTGGCAGTAGCCCCCTCTCTCCCTGGTCGCCATTGTTGTAGGCAGTAGGCCCCTCTCCCTGGTCACCATTGTTGTTGGCAGTAGCCCCCTCTCCCTGGTCACCATTATTGTTGGCAGTAGCCCCCTCTCCCTGGTCACCATTATTGTTGGCAGTAGCCCCCTCTCCCTGGTCACCATTGTTGTTGGCAGTAGCCCCCTCTCCCTGCCCCTCTCTACAGTGAGTGGGTTGATCTGCTGAAGCTCTCGTGGAGCCAGTCTGGAGGGCGACAGCACTTGTAGCCTGGTTTCTTTAGAGAGCTTTTTGTAAGTTCGCTAGTTTTGTCTTGTGTCTTGGCTGTGGTATAAACAAATTCGCAACACACAAGCAAGAGAGAGAGGGAGGGAGTGAAAACAACATTGATGACCACCTGACATAATAGAGATGCACACAGCAAGCTGCAATGTTGGCACAAGGCCTTTTGTTTTGGGCTCCACCAAACGTGAATCAGGTCTGATATTTGGGTAAGCTGTAATCAAATCAAACTGCGTCATTCCAAGGACTTCAGTATGCGTGACTGGGTGTGGTCAAAATGCACTTTGTCACCTCGGGACTTGGAGGGGGGACTTGTGAGGCTTTTGTTGGCGGTATTGCATGACGTCAGTAGGGTGGAGTGGTTGTGTGTGGGGAGGGGGGAGGGGGGAGAGGGAAATGGTCAAACATGGGAACCGTGGTGTCTGTGGTGATCAGGTTTGGTTTATTTCGCCCGGTTCTTTCTTTTAAGGATTTGTTATGTTATTGATAGGATGCAGGGACTTGACGGGCCTCTCACTGCAAGGTGTAGGATGTTGCAATAGCTGCCCTGCCTGTTGTTACACTGACGGACGAGGGAATGGATACCCCTAATAGTAAACACAGACGTAAGCTTGTTGGTGTTGTACCTATCCTAATAATAGACACTCACAGGTGCAAGCTTGCTGGTGTTCCTAAATGTCCTCAACTTGTCCAACAGTTGACTTTAACAGAGCCAAATTAGATCACAAGGCACTTAGAAATTACCCGCTGAATATTGCTCTTTTGATATTTTTATTTTTATTATTATTATTATCTTTTATTTTGTTGTGGCTTGTGCCACCTTCAGTTTTGTGTTATGTTCCCTCCCCCCCTCTCTCGTCCTGCATTCTGCTATATACATGTCTGTTTATATGCAGTGTGTTGCATTCACTCATCATCTCCAAGATAAGTCATGCAAAATGTAGACTGGTTCGTCCAAGGTTTCATTCCTGCTAGTCAACCATGAAGTATTTTGGATGGTTGGCACTAATCAATGCCCAGGGTTTCAAACCTGAGGGTAGGGGGGGGGGGGGAGGGGGATCATGAGTTGTTGCCTTCATCCGAGCACATGCATGTAAACACATGGCAATGTTCAAGTCCAGCCAGCTGTGAAACATTAAGTCCACCCTTGACAATGGGGCTACCCCGTCCAACCATGCCTCGTTCTAGCTTGTCATAGTTGGCAACAGCACCGAAGAGGTGACCTTTCCCACCATGTCCAAGTGAAGGCTCTCCACCATTCCAACTCCCACCATGTGTCTGTGTATGTTTGTATCAGTCTCTTAGAGAGTCACCTCCTCGAGACAATCTCACGGGAGTCACGCGTCCCAATTTAGCAGTGAACTTTATCAAGAATATGGCCTGCAGATAATTATTAGTGACAAAAGACTTGCTGGTAGTGTTCCTCCCTCTTTAAAGTTTGCCTGGGGCTTTTTTTTTCAAGTGAGTGGGGGGGGCATAATATATGACTGATGTTTTTGAAAACCTTTAACTGCAATGGTGGAGCCCGACTAGAAATCACCTCTCTGACTCAAATCTAGACCAGCTATTGAAGATAATTGTGGATGGTAAGTGACGTTCTTGGAGGTTTTCAAGAGCAAAACAGATGCACTTAGTAATCAAATACACCGTCACGTGCTAATCATTTGCACGAAATGAGCCCTTGCAGTAGAACAGGGGAAAAGCTAGCATAGTGTCATGTGACTCTTAATTAGGGAGGCTCCCACTAATAATGACATTTGCAGCCACGTTGAGTGCACAAGTTGTCAAAGAGAAACTAATTATCATTCTGGGAGATGGGCCCCTTCCTCTTGATTCTCCGCAGCTCCTTGGTAATTGCTTTGCAATCCCAAGTCTGTGCTCTATCTTCCTCAGATCTTTGTCCAGTTCTCTCCCGAGCTCAAAGGGCTTGATGAGATGCCGTGATCAGTTGTCTGTGCCATTACTATCACTAACATCAGACAAGTCTGTCTCCCAGTGAGAGGTGGAGGGGGGGCATTCGTGGTGCAGTAGAGCTAGCACACTCCTGACATCCACAGCTGCACCCAGTGATTTACTAGATCAAATTATGTCACCTTGGTTTTTTGGTGTTTTTTTTGTCTGACGAGATGCTCCATGTTGTTGTGGCTCTTGCTGGCTGCACAGTCATCTACCCCCGGGATGTCCAGTCATGCATCACCGGAACACTTGCGATGTCCAAGATGGGTGGTCTTTGAGTGCGCCTCTTTGCTGCACTGACATATCTGGTTGCCTTTACTGTTAGCCCCAGAAGGACTCTAACCTGAGTCAGTCCTGCAACTACAGATGTGTTAGCCCCAGTGTACTCTGACCTGAGTCAGTCCTGCAACTACAGATGTGTTAACCCCAGTGTACTCTGACCTGAGTCAGTCCTGCAACTACAGATGTGTTAACCCCAGTGTACTCTGACCTGAGTCAGTCCTGCAACTACAGATGTCTTAACCCCAGTGTACTCTGACCTGAGTCAGTCCTGCAACTACAGATGTCTTAACCCCAGTGTACTCTGACCTGAGTCAGTCCTGCAACTACAGATGTGTTAACCCCAGTGTACTCTGACCTGAGTCAGTCCTGCAACTACAGATGTGTTAGCTCCAGTGTACTCTGACCTGAGTCAGTCCTGCAACTACAGATGTGTTAACCCCAGTGTACTCTGACCTGAGTCAGTCCTGCAACTACAGATGTGTTACCCCAGTGTACTCTGACCTGAGTCAGTCCTGCAACTACAGATGTGTTAACCCCAGTGTACTCTGACCTGAGTCAGTCCTGCAACTACAGATGTGTTACCCCAGTGTACTCTGACCTGAGTCAGTCCTGCAACTACAGATGTGTTAACCCCAGTGTACTCTGACCTGAGTCAGTCCTGCAACTACAGATGTGTTAGCCCCAGAAGTACTCTGACCTGAGTCAGTCCTGCAACTACAGATGTGTTAACCCCAGTGTACTCTGACCTGAGTCAGTCCTGCAACTACAGATGTGTTAACCCCAGTGTACTCTGACCTGAGTCAGTCCTGCAGCTACAGATGTCTTAACCCCAGTGTACTCTGACCTGAGTCAGTCCTGCAACTACAGATGTGTTAACCCCAGTGTACTCTGACCTGAGTCAGTCCTGCAACTACAGATGTGTTAACCCCAGTGTACTCTGACCTGAGTCAGTCCTGCAACTACAGATGTGTTAACCCCAGTGTACTCTGACCTGAGTCAGTCCTGCAACTACAGATGTGTTAACCCCAGTGTACTCTGACCTGAGTCAGTCCTGCAGCTACAGATGTGTTAGCTCCAGTGTACTCTGACCTGAGTCAGTTCTGCAACTACAGATGTGTTAGCTCCAGTGTACTCTGACCTGAGTCAGTCCTGATGTGTTAGCCACAGAAGCAGCATATTTTTTATGAAGGACTTGGGCCAGACTAGCTGCAACAGGTGACTGGCAGGAGAGTGGAGATCTGCACCACCCCCCCCCCCCCCCCCTATCCAATGTCTCTCGGTGACTGCACAGGCAGGCAACAGGAAGTGCTAAAGTCCTGGATGCAAAATGTAGCGTGTTTTCTTGCGCTGTTTTGTATATGCATTTTTGTTATCTCTAATAATGATCTGTTTATTATATATAAACACACATGTGTATATATCAACATGATACAGTTTTGGTAATACATATATAAACTTGCATGCGGTCGGGGGAGGGGGGGGGGGGGCACAGCGAAATTTCCTGTGAGGGTCTTGGATTCACACTCCTTTTAGGGAGTTACATTCACATATCCTTACACACACACACACACACACTCACATCACACAAAAACACACCCTGCCTCTGTGTGAGACCCCGAAGCCCAGGGTCATCCTGTGCACGAGATGGCATCATCAAGCACATCATGTGACTCTCACACAACGGGCAGTGGCTGGGTACAGTGCCACACTAGGGCTGGTTGCTACAGGGCGATAGTGTTCCTGTGTTAGGCACATTGTATCCTTCAAGAACCCAGTCATGTTGCTTATTTTATTGACATCAACACACTAGACCACTTCAAAGGGAAACCCCATCATCAGTCACGCAGCGGCAATAATGTGGGCATGTGCTAAGGAAGCAGCTTTGATGACTGCATTCCAGAACAAACTAAGTACCACGCTGGGTTTAGCGGGTTGAATCCAAGACTGCGGCTCAGTAGAGGGCAAGTTGATGCCAGAAGGACTTTTCCAACCTCATTTGCAGTTCCTTTGATGTGTGTGTGTGTGTGTGATTTTGCTCGATTTTTTTAATTTATGTGTGTGTGTGTGGGTTTGTGATTTTCTCCCTTTTTCCAGAGTCCTCACTGGACAGCTCTCGTGGTTCCGCTATCTTCTCTCCTCTGCCAACTGCTGAACATCCTCAGCGCCATCAGAGCAATGGAGGCCATGATGCACTTGACTACTTCACATCCACCTCCCTCTCCCCCTTGGCCATCTTGGCTAGGGACGTCGGCCCTTGGGGGAGTGGAACCTTTCCTGCCCCTGGCACGCTTGATACTTCCTTGAGTGAGTCTGAGCTCCAATGGGGGAAGAAGAACAGCACGCCCCTCTCTCACAGGTTGGCGGTGCATCCTCCTGGCACGAGCACGCCCAGTAGGTCCATCTCAGTAAGAATTTCAGCCTGTAAGCTGAAGGAGATCCAGAGCCCTTACTCATCTGAGAATGGTGGCAACAGTATGTTTGCGGAGGATCTGTGTGAGGGGTTTCTTTTGAACAACGATTCCGTTTCACTTCCTGATGACCTGGATAATGGCCGCATGATTTCTGCAAGGAAGTGTGATGCTTTAACCACTCCCACTATTGCTACACCAGTTCATCCCGCCAGTCCTGAACCAGCTCCACCCACTAGCTCCACAGAAGCTCCACTCCCAAGCCATGCACCAACCCCTCTCACCAAATCTACACCCACAGGCTCTGTGCCAGGCCCTCTCACCAAACCCTCTCCTACCACCTCTGCGCCAGGCACTCTCACCAAACCTGCACCTGCCTCTCCTACCACCTCTGTGCCAGGCACTCTCACCAAACCTGCACCTGCCTCTCCTACCACCTCTGCGCCAGGCCCTCTCATCAAACCTGCACCTGCCCCTCTCACCAAATCTTCATCACCCTCTCCCACAAACTCCGAAACAGCCACTCCCAGTTCTAGGGCCTCACCGCTGATATCCGAGAAACCCTCAGTATCAGTCTCTAAAGGTATACATGCATGCCAAACATTATATAGAAGTGCAACCCTAAATAGTGGACTGTGTAATTGCACTGGCTTTTCTGAGCTTCTCACATGTGCCCCATTCAAGTTTCACATGCTTAGAATGCGCGGGACAACCTCTCTCAATTATGACTACATAAGCCAACAACCAGTGCATGAACCCAATCTAATCCCTCCCAAATTCCGTGCATGGAACATTGTTGGCTTTGTAACTAGGGACCACTCTGTTTCTCTCCTCTTTTTCTTTTTCTTGCTGCAGAGAATGACATGGAGGTCTCTTGTAGGGGTTCCGGATCTAAGGTACCCACTCGCTCTGTGACCTTCCTTTTCTTGTGCCAGAACAAGGAATAGACACAACCTTTTAATGTGCTTGTGTGTATTCTGCTTTGTTTGTTCTTTCCATGGTAGTTGAGTCTGTTGCTGGTTTGAGTTTGAGAACTCCCAGATGATTACGTTTCTATTGATTTTCAGTTCTTGGCACTGCATCAGGCAGGGTTTGTATATGTGTGTACGTGTGCTTCAGTTTCAGTCATAACCTGATAAGCCTTTCTTTGCGACTGGACTAGACGCAAATCTCTCAGCCTGAGTGTGTGGTTGTATGCACATACTTTAAAGTGTGTGGGTGTGTTTGTTCACATGCTTCAGGTATACCATAGAGTGGGTGGATGTCCTCATTTGTAGCTGCTGGATGAGATGACTGGAATGCCAAGACTTCACATTAGTGTTTTGAGATCGACCGCTACAGTAAAAAAAATTCTAAACTTCCCAACTAGTTTTTCCGTCTTTGACTGTTGAGTGACACATCAGAAGTTAGGTGTGAAGTCCAGGAAATACAAGGCCAGTAGGGGAGGGAAGCCCCCATGTGAACTAAAATCCTTTTACAGCGAAAGTAAACATTGCATTTTTTTATAACAATAACAAGAAGTGTTTCCGTCATTGCTCCAAAAAAAACTGGCAAATTCTTAGAAAGAAGAAAAAGAAAGTTTGGACAGAAAGACAGCTTGGCCAGTCACGAGTCCGTGTCTTAGTCATCATCCTGTACAGAGGATTGTGTGGGAATTATTTGTGTAGATACTGCTACTCTGAATTTCAGAAAGGATGTGATTGTTGAGCTTGTTTGAAAAAGGCCATATTGAGGGTCTCATGTATGAGTAGATGATAATGCCTGTGAGATTGTTTTTCTAGTTATGCCAGAGTGACAGGAAGTGAGCAATAAACAGAAAATTAGATCATGCAGTTAATAATCAGGTTAGTGTGCACTTCTCTTCGCAACAGGACGTCTTTATTCACGGAAGATTATGCGTATATATGCATACCTTAGCTGAGGTATATATATTCCAGTAATAATTATTAATTATTATTATTATTTATGGATTGTTATTATTTATGGATTGGTTTGTTTTTACTATTTATTTATTATTTTCGGGAGGTATGGGGTGGGGTGGGGAGTGGAATTTTGGAAGAGCGAGAGGGGTTGCGGACAGAAAAACAACTGATTTTAAGGACTTCACTCTTTTGTTAATTAACACATGTGATATGCCTGGTGTACTTTTTTCATTTGTTTGGTTATGCTCTGTAGCAGGTGGGTGTGGTGCAGGCTGACCAGAGGAGGAGTGGCACTCTCAAGCAAGGACTGCTTCAGTTTCAAACTTCGTGTTTCTCTCCTCGAGGTGATGATCACTCCGGATCAGGTAACATTCCGTTGACTTGATGGTTATGTGTGTGTGTGTATTTGCAAATGCTGAAGCACTGCATGGCACAGATGAGAGGGGATGTGCATGGGGGGTGGAGGCATGGACCTCTTCTGAAATTCAAAATAAATTTGATAATTTTGCCTTTGGTGATTCGCGTCATGTAGATGAGCTTGGTCATGTTTATTCATTGGGCCAGTGATGGAAATCCAATGTATAATGCCATTCTGTTGGAGGTATAAATGCTTCATGAATAATGGCTTGGGTTTTGCTACTGCAAGCCATTGCAGGTGGGTGAAGATGCAGGCAATGTCTGGGCTACTGCAAGCCGTTGCAGGTGGGTGAAGGTGCAGGCAATGTCTGGGCTACTGCAAGCCGTTGCAGGTGGGTGAAGGTGCAGGCAATGTCTGGGCTACTGCAAGCCGTTGCAGGTGGGTGAAGGTGCACAATGTCTGGGCTACTGCAAGCCATTGCAGGTGGGTGAAGGTGCAGGCAATGTCTGGGCTACTGCAAGCCGTTGCAGGTGGGTGAAGGTGCAGGCAATGTCTGGGCTACTGCAAGCCGTTGCAGGTGGGTGAAGGTGCACAATGTCTGGGCTACTGCAAGCCATTGCAGGTGGGTGAAGGTGCAGCAATGTCTGGGCTACTGCAAGCCATTGCAGGTGGGTGAAGGTGCAGGCAATGTCTGGGCTACTGCAAGACATTGCAGGTGGGTGAAGGTGCAGCAATGTCTGGGCTACTGCAAGCCATTGCAGGTGGGTGAAGGTGCAGGCAATGTCTGGGCTACTGCAAGCCATTGCAGGTGGGTGAAGGTGCAGGCAATGTCTGGGCTACTGCAAGCCATTGCAGGTGGGTGAAGGTGCAGGCAATGTCTGGGCTACTGCAAGCCATTGCAGGTGGGTGAAGGTGCAGGCAATGTCTGGGCTACTGCAAGCCGTTGCAGGTGGGTGAAGGTGCAGCAATGTCTGGGCTACTGCAAGCCATTGCAGGTGGGTGAAGGTGCAGGCAATGTCTGGGCTAATGCAAGCCAGTGCAGGCGGGTGAAGGTGCAGATGGGTGAAGGTGCAGGCAATGTCTGGGCTACTGCAAGCCATTGCAGGTTGGGTGAAGGTGTGCAGGCAGTGTCTGGGCATCACATTGTGCGTAAGCCAGCTGGTTTCACAGCATCTACTTGGTTTTATTTATGGGCTTGTTCTACAGGCTATTCATAGTTAGGCTGGGTGACCCATTCATACTTCGGAGGGTATGTTACATGCATGTACCTGTGGTAGAAATTTTCTCAACCAGTTGGCTAATTGGTGGCTTGCCTGATATGTCTAGCTTGCTGGCCATCAGTATTGCTCTCAGAGCCTACTACCAATGTTAGTATAGATAGTCTGGTCACTGTGCATATGGGGTGGACTAACATTTTCCATTGTCTTGCACCATAGTTCCAGGCAAAACAGTATTAGCTACATTTTTTGTGAGTCCTGGCATCAGTGCACGAGTCCTAAGTCCTGGCACCAGTACACAGTTCTAACACCAGGACACAAGCTTTGGCACTAGTACACTACGTAACACGAGTCTTGGTATCGATGCACGAGTGTTGGCTCCAGCATCCCAAGTCCTGGAGTTGTTACCGGCACAAGATTCCTGGTACTGGCACGCGGGTCCTGGCACTGGCACGCGAGTCCTGGCACCAGCACACAAGTCTTGGCAGCAGCATGAGTCCTGGTACTGGCACACGACTCCTGGCACCAGCACACGAGTCCTGGAACTGGCACATGAGTCTCCTGGCACCAACACAAGCGTCCTGGCACCGGCACGTGAGTCTGGCACCAACGCATGAGTCCTGGCACCGGCACACGAGTCCTGGCACCAACGCATGAGTCCTGGCACCGGCACGCGAGTCCTGGCACCGATGCATGATACTCTCTCTAGCATCCTAAAATCCATGCACTTTTCAAAGACAATGAGTCCCCTTACGAATAGACAAATGTCTGGAACATCATGGAAATTAAATTGAAATTGAGCACTTTTTTGTTTATTATTGGAAATTTGTAGCCACAATACAAGCAGACAAGTGACTGCCAAATGTGCCCACACTTTTTACTGTTGGAAATAACAGAGAAAGAAATGCTGCACAGGGGGGAGGGGGCGATTAATAGAAATAAAATCGGAAATTTGACCAATCAAAGCATGCTTTTATGACACCCTGTTATGAATAATCTAAGAGAATAAAAATACTTATCATATCAAATTTGTAACAATCTGGCTAATATAATTTATATGACATTCGAAAAATGAGTCTTCACAGTGGACAGTTGTCTCGGTGTTCCAGTGCACATTTCTGCGGCTTTCTTCAGGCAAACTGCTCAGGCAAACTGCTCAGGTTGGCACCCACAATGAAACACCAAGTCTGTTTTATGTGCATACTGGGATGTATAATTTCGTTCGGCACTTCTTTACTTGGGTTTTTTTTTGCTGACAAGCCCTGCATTTTTCTTTGAGATTGGAATTTTAATGTTTTCTTTCCTCCATCTAGTTTCCTGTGTCACAGTTTGT